>OW028575.1:38300252-39500252 GCA_932294295.1 Alitta virens
CCATTCCTGCACCACAGTAGATTATTTTGTAGTCATTAAAATGTGACATGTTTAAAAGAGCTGTAATAAGTTAAAAAATATATTCATTATGATGTACAAATGAAATTTGTTGATATGCGTTAACATTGACCTAAAGAAATAGGTACCCATATTGATTAAAAGCACTGTTCACTATACATGCTTGCAGTCTGCTTACATGCCATTCATGTGACAATTGGAATGACCCTGTGTAATTATTTGATCTATGTATTAAAATAAATTTTGAATGATGAAGCGGGTGTTACTTTGAAACTACCAGGAACATTTAACTTCCATTTGAACATTGATAGTGTTGCTCTATCAGAGGCCTATCATTACCTTGTTATCCCTGTCAAACAACCAGCACTGATTAATTTTAGGTATTGGGAGAAAGGCATCTGCCTGTTATGCTTCATAAACCAGTCAGGCTGGCAGCTTCATTCTTCTTCCTTTAAAGTAGTCCTCTTACGAGTATCGTCATACTGGTATTTGTCGCAATGCTACTGGTCTGAAGCTCAGTCTGCTTGTAAATATATATGGCTATAGGCCTATGATCAGCTGCCAGAGGCAGACATAACAAGGTGATAAGGCTTGGAGTCAACACCATGTTGATTTACCCCTTGGGTGGGAATTTCATATGCCTCAGATGAGACATGTAGTACAAGGCACTAATTTCACTTAACAAGCAACACTGAGCGGACGCAGCTCATGATGACACAATGCCTTTGCTGGCAATTGATCCCAGGACTGCATAGCCTATGTCCAAAACACTGGCCATCCAGCTGAATATTACGTCTAGCTGGTTATTTCTAAGGGGGTTCAGTTCTCCCATACGGTAAATTTTCTATTGTTCCAGTTTAAAATAGGCGTGAATAACCTACCATCACCTGCAGTTTGATAGATGTATACTTTCGGGTGAAAGGTTTAAGCAGGGTTTTCGGTCTAACACATTACGACCCCACACCTCAGTTGCAAATATTTGACTCGTTTCTGTGCATTGGACCAGGATGACATGATCTCACTATGTCCATTGTGATCAATGTACTGTTCTACTTGAGCTACAGCTCCCACAGCCATTTTTATCAGCAGGAAAATGACCACTAGGGAGAAATGGGGTCTCTCCCCAGGAAAATTCTCGACATTTTGACTAAAAGCCAATGTACATTAAGATTTCAACTTGCATATGACAAAAATCTCATAGTGCCTACTAGCTACCTTTAATAAAGCAGATCTGGAGCCGTCACTTAAGACTAATCCAGTTGCTATTGGTTCAAATCTGTAAAATTAAAATATGTTTGTACTGAAGAGATTTCCCTAAAAAACAAAAAAAGCGCTCATGCTTGATCATAAATGATTTATTTGTTCTGCTGAACATATTCTGATACATAATATACTTACACTGCAATATCTGTTCCCTAATCAAACAAAATAAAATTGTATACTAAATCTGATCATACAGTCTTTTAGGAAAGTGCGAGGTGATTGAAATACTGTATTATTACAATAAAGCAACAATATCTAGGTTAAAACAAAATGTAGTTCTGCACTATTTGTATCATCCAGTGTTGCATATCAATAACAAACTTGTACGTACCCTTGGCCTGGGGTAAATCAATTGTAGTTTTATCTGTAGTCTATTATATTCATAGAACAATCTCGCTGAATTTCTACGGGTTCTAACAATTTTATTCTCAAGACAGTACAGTGTATTTAATTGGGAATTAATTACAACAAACGGCCTCCTACAATTTGTAAGTAGCGATCGAGCCTTTGGTTGACAATTTGTGAATATTTTATACTCCTATAATATTCAATATCCGACAATAAAACAACAAACAAAACCCTATCAAATTTGTCTTGTGACAGGATATACATTCAAGAAAATTTAATTTATACACATATATTTAAGCTACTGCACTAGCAAGTTCACAAACTCTTGAAGCCACTAGCTTTGATATAAGCAGTCTTCTCCCAAAATGGCTTCAAGACTTGATGAACTCTCAAACAGTGGGCAGGACCACTTGTGAGGGCAAATTACAAACAGGACGTCTTGCTATTCTCACATGCCTATTGTACCACAGAACTAACTAGATGTTCAGGCATATCCTTACATATATATTTATAAATAACAAGCTCATAAAGAGCAGCAGGTAAGAACCCAGCACTCATTCTCATGAAGAAAAAGGTCCATGGACATCAACAGATAAGTTACACAGTTCTCATTTTCCAACGCCCAAGCATTATACACAATTCCAAAATTAACATCTAATAACTGCTTAGTATGAATTAAGGTAAAGAAAATGGTATCATGATTACTGCTGTTCCTACATTATAGTCAATAAGGATACGAGTAAAACTAGCTATACAAATATTAGGTCATTCCAAGAAGTCAAAGCAGAGGTGGATGGACCAGCCAGGCCAGTCATGTCCAGCATGCGGTTAATACTCAAACTAATCAAGACTGCAACCAACCACGATAGATTCGGGAATGCAAGCAAGTATTGTTTTGAATTTTGTTTAAACTTCTGAGGCCAGCAAACATTTATCTCCAGAACATTATGAACGTTGTGTTTTATTGAGCTTTGTAATGTAAGATGACATGCTTATTTTTGATGTAGCACAGACAGTATTGAAGAAGGAATCTGATGAAGAGCTATGCACCCCTTGTTTCATTTGTTCGTGTAGTAGTATCAGCTACTCTCACAGGACGAGTTGTGCAGATCATCATCTTGGCGTCTGGAACTTGATTCTGTCCGGCTGGCAGGTGCAGGTGGAGTGCTAGTTTTGTGTTTGTTATATTGTTCACATGCCATAGCCAGGAGCGTAGCCGCCTGGATAAGCACCAGGCTGGCCTCCGGGGTAACCAGCGGCGCCGGGCGCCATGCCAGGGTAGCCTGCAGCCGGGGCTTGGGCCATCATTGCGGGGCCAGCTGTGATCATCAGCTGAGGCTCATCTGTCAAGGAAACACACATCAAACAAGGCAGGTTAGTCACTGCTATATCATGCTCATACCAAGGATCCAGAGTATTATTCTAATTCTTAGGGAGTTCAATACAGTTTATTAGTAATTTGAGTGTAAAAAGGTTGGCAAACAGGGTGCAACTTTAACACAATAACGAGGGTAGCAATGAAAGCAATTTATATCGAGAATATGCAGAAATTCAGCTACTTTAGTGGATACACAGGCTACTTAACCAAGCAATTTACTAAGAGACTGAATGAAGAAGATGAAGGGGAAGTCAGATAAGGAGCACAATGAAATGGAGTCAAAAACACCATAAATAAAAAGCTATATTCTCATGAATCAAGCATAAAATATTCATATATTCAAAAGTGAAGTCCCCAAAACAGGGTAGTCTTGAGAAAGTCTTGAGAAAGTCTTTCAAAAGATTAACAACTCAGGATTTCGAAATGCAACAACATAAAATGCCTTTCAACATTGCTCCCGTTTCCTATGGCTTCGAGATCGTTTCAAGTTCGTCAGAATTCTCTGACCATTACACATATTTTATTGCCTCAGGGAACTCACAGACTAATGGTTTTTCCTCCAATTTCTGTTCTTCTTCACTTCGAACGGCCTCCGACTGTTCCAGTTTGTCAACCTGCAAACGCAATATCGGGAAGAGTTGATTACAATATCGCAACATTTCAATTTCAACCACTTCAAAATTCACACTGATCTTGTTACTCCTCATTATAATACAAAGAACTGTGACTCACCTTGCTGGTGTATTCCCTCATAACTTGGATCATGTAAGGCATGGCAAAGTCCATGATATTGTGTCTCCAGGCTAACTCTAGAATAACATCTGGATGCAATAAATCGTAGCATTGGAAGAGACAAGCTCCGAAACATTCAAAATTCTTCTCTTCCAAGAACCAGGCAATCAGTTCCTCAGCTGTCTCGGCATGTCGTGACTCACTAGCATACTGCATGGCATCCTGGAGTGAAAGATACAAACATCTTACAGACACGCATCACAAAAACACTATAGATTAATAAATGTAACACCAATCCTAAGAGGCAGTGAAATTTATCATTGATATGCTTACCTTGAAAAGTCTATCTTTTTTGCAGAGGTCAACAGACTGCTTCCATCTGTTGTTGCCTCTGTAGAGGTAAGCTGCTATCCTTCTGAATTCAATGAGTTCGTGCTTTTCAAGTTCTTGTGCCAATGAAATGTTGTCAAAGTTATCAAAAGCATCGAGAGAGGCACGAAGTCCCTGGTAGTCTTCCTCATCGATCAGCAGCCTGTTGAGGGCCTCGTTGACAGTCTTATTGTTGAGATTCTGGACCGAGCGTAGATAGGGTTTGACCAGTGGGATGTGTTGCTTCTTCAAAAAGTAACTGACTGTGCGCGTGTGGTCCAGACGAGGTGTCAACACCAGTAACAGGTCGTTGAGTAGCATAGGCTTGTAGTCTAAGTAGAACTGGATGGCTCTGTAGTAAATTTCGATGTTGGCCACCTTGGTAATGACGTCCTTGAAGTGGCTCTCCTTCCAAGCATCAGTTGGGTGGTTCATCATTGTGAGTATGGCATTGTCGTATTCTTCATATTTATCATACAAGAACACCAATTCAGACCACAAGTGCGCCTGTTCTGCTGCCCGCAGCACCTACAATCACACAAATTTTGTTAAGTAACGAAGTCATTATTCAAAATTTTGCATGTTTATTCAAATTTTGCAGTTTATTCAAATTATAATAACATGAACATGTTATTTACCTTGGGAATGTTGACTCTAGACCAGAAGAGCTCCAAATGCTCCCTCATCTTCTGAGGCTTGTACTTGGAATAGAGAATAGCCAGTTCGGTGAACATGCCCATGTGGGCCCTCTCCAGGCCAAGAGCAGCTTCCAGAAGAGCAATGAGTTCCTCAAAGTACCCTCTGTCCTGGTAGTAGTTGATCAGCTCTTCTAGTTCATCTGCATGCACGACGATATGCAAGCCACACATCTGTGCAAGCCTGAACTCTTCGTTGTCAACACAAGCAAAGCATACCTGCAAAAAGCCATGTCATTTTATTTTTAATTTCATACAACATATTTTTTTTTTTATTTCATATATATATATTTTTTTTAATTCCTATGATATATTTTTAAAAAAATGTTGTTTTGCTCTTAACTTTTGACCAATTCAAATAATCGTCTATGGCAAATAGAATGATGGTCAGTAAATTTGACATACTTCTTTCCATGTTCTGGTAGAGTTGGCTTTCCTGGCACTGTCGACAGCACCCTGGTATTCTCCAAGGTGAACCAGAGTGATGGCTAGCCTAGCGAAGTTGGACACGTTGTTGTAGAGCAGTTTTGCAGGCTCGTACATTTTCTGATCAAAGCAGCGATCAGCAACCTGAGTGATGTTGGCATGATTGGGTCCAGAAATGAACTCCTCCAAATCAGCCAGACGGTTTGTCTTGGCATAAGCATAGATGAGTTCTGTCTCAATGAAGGTTTCTCTGGCCTTCTTCCTGGCCATTTGCAAATATTTCACCAAGTCTTCCCAGCTCTCTGTAAACCAATGTATGAAAACGATTAAGAATATAATACATCTAATTTCATAACAAAATGATGCACTTTCAACATATATATATGACGATCTTGCATATTAGCCTTTGGATTATGTGCATATAAAAAGGCAGTAAACTCTGAATCTACATGAACCAAGATTTCTTATTCACACATTTCCTCATGAGAATAACCTACGTGTCACTTTAATAAGTTATAGTATTTCCATGGCCTTGAATGCAATATTAAACGAAAGTACCATGGTATCATGGCAAAAAGAAACCAGAACTTACCATTCTTGCTGGCAACATTCACAACTTCCATGTACATAGAAGGATCGTCAGCCTTGATATAAGAGTCGATGGATTCCTTTACCATTCCATTGTTTAGCTGAGCAAGAGCAAGTTGGCTCCACACGGCTGGCTCATTGCACTTCTCCGCAAACTCATAGGCCCGGTCAAGGTTGTTCACATGGTCAATCAACACCTGGATGGCAGATGTGTTGACCTCAAACTTCTTGAAGATGGCAAAAGCTTCCTCGTACAATTCACTGCTGATGGCAATGTTCGCAATATCAGGAGCATCGTAATTGTCCAGACGAGTGATGTACTCCATTACACGGGTTCTGTCTGCTTTGATTGCAGTCAAGATAAGCAAATTCTGGAGGTTCCTGCAACAACAAAAAAAAATATGTATACGATTTATTATTTAAACCAATCATTTCAGTAATAGCAATTGACACCAGTATGAGCAAATTCATTTACCTGTGATCAGAGAAGACTGAATTGTCAAGGACAATCTTCTCAAGCAGCTCAATGAGCTCATTTGGAAGGTCAGCAGTCATAAAGGCTTTCACAGTCACAGAGATGTCCTCTGGATCCTGTGTTTCGGACAGGGCAGTTTGCACAACCTAACAAAGAAATCATCATGTAAGTCTTTCTTATAATTCCACAAAAAACCTGTATATATATATCTATTTCACAATAATGCCATTATCTCCACAAAGACTTTACCTGATCAATCATTGGGCGTTTGAATTCATTCTCCTCCCTAAGAACATGAGCCCAGAGTTCAGGATCTCGTCTCTTGACTAGGTAGCGAGCCTCAGATTTGAACAAGGAGTTCTCATTGCACACCTGTAAATCAAGATGTATAATATGTAACCTTATTAAACGTTGCTTTAGAACTAATGCATTACAATACATAATTATGATCCATTAATACTACAGCATAACCACTTACATTGATGAGTTCATAGTCGCACTGACCACGTTCGTATGCAACACAGGCCAAGTGGGGATCTCTCTTCTCGCAATATTTTCCCACGACTTTGCTGTCATAGTACTGATTCTCTCGCAGGAACCTTTCGGGGTTGTTGTTGGAGTCAATGTAGATTTTGGCCAGAGCATTGTGAGTGGCTGGTTCATTGACACCTTCGTGGATGCGAGATTCCAACCATGGCAGTAAAAGCTTCAGTCGGTTTCTCTTCTCAACTTCTTCCACTAACTCGTCAGTTGAGAATTGTCCTCTAACAACCATGATGAGCTGCTTGATGGCATCTTCACCGCAGTCGACATCCAACAATCCTCCAACAACGACTGGTAAACGAGATGGGTTCACCTAAAATCAAAGACATATTATTGATAACGATGCCATTTTTGGTTTCAGTCACTATTCTATTTTACCTTGACAAGCTGCATTTACTATTCATTAGTAGATTCACTGCAACTCACCTTCTGTACATAAATTTCTATGTACTTCTGTAGACTGTTACGATACAAGTAGAGCACCAGATCGTGCACATAGTCAAAGCGGTCACACACAATGATGAGTGGCAGCTGGTCAGTCAACTTTGCTTCCTGTAAAATGAAAAGAGTCAAATTACGAGGTGTGTCAAACCGTCCGCGAATAAATTCATTACAACTGAAAATCTGAATCAGAAGCACTTGATGACTGACAAAGAGGAAAAAAAACTGAACTCAACCAATATTGAGTGATGCTACAGTCATCAACAAGCGCATAATCAGTACCTTGAGGAAGTTCTTGACGCGCTCTGGGTCGTAACAGTTGCTCTCTCTGCAGATCCTCTCGACCTCCTTGATCTGACCTGTCTTGCAAGCTGCTTGGATGTACTTGAAGTGCACCTCTGGGTCTTGGCTGAAGTTCACAATGGAGCCCAGGAAGTAGAACAATCCTGCAAAGTAGATCCATCAAAACATTTATTTCTAGAAATCCCTTCCTCAAATTGATTTATTTGTGACAGTTTACTTGACAAAATTACATACATACATACATACACAATACACAGCACACACAATTCATATACATAAACAAGACGCAAGAACAAAACTTCCAAATCTGTCACAAGTGTGTATGTAAAAGCCAAGTGCTTCAAAAACCACACACCCACATTATTCATTAAATTTTAATCATAACTATAATTACACAAAAAACAGTTATAGTTAATAATTGCTATGTCACTCAAAAGAAAATTAAGAAAAAGTATAATAATTATATCATCTTATTATAAACCATGAATATTTGCCCTAAAACCTCACCTTCGTAACTCTTGAAAGATTCGAACAGTTCAATCAGAGCCTGAGTTTCTAGTTGCTCATGATATTTCGTGGCGATCTGGACGACAACTTGCAAGTTTTGACGAATATTAGCTGTAAGCATTGCCTTCAAACATTCCAGGGAATCCTCTACTGACAGGGAGCCAAAGTAATTCACCAACCACTGCAAGGTAAAGTTATTTCATATAATTAAGAAAGCCATCAAATTTTGATGAACTACTGCATAATCTTGTTACTGCCTAATTTAATATATTCATGGGAATTTAATAACAAAATGATACTCTACCTCAGGATTAAGAAGGTGAGAGTGCACAACAGCACGTTTGATGTCATACAGGTCTGTGTAGTGCTCCAGCGCTCTTTGCAACAGACCAGCCTTCTCACAAAGCGCGGCAATGTGTGCTCGGTCGTAGTGTGTAAACATTTGGTTACCAAGGATAGCATCGGCCACCTGAGAAAGAAATAGCATTGTCATTTAGTATGTCAAAGGAAATGTTATTACCAGAAATTCACTTGATTCATCTTAAGCAGGTTTCATGAACATGCAGTCTCTCAATACGAAAGATTTGATCTTACCTGAGGTGCAGACATGAGGTTCATTTCTAGCAAACGAGTCTGAAGGTGACCCTCAGATGGTCTGTTGTTCTTGAGAGCATCCAGCAGGAAGGATGTGCACTGCTGAACCAGATTAGACTCCATGAAGACATCAACGATCTGGTTAATATCAGCCAAAGGTTCTTCGTCTTGAACCAACATCTGGGAGAACTGGAGACCCTGTTCAGGATTCATTCTCATGATGTTACGAAGAAGGAAAATGTAGTCTGGTGTGTAGCCCACTTTCTTAGCATACAGCACAATCTTCTGGTATTGTCCAGTCTCAGCAAAGCACTGGATGACCTTGTTGGGTACATTGGCTCGCAGGTACACAGACAGAGCCAAGGTGGGGTCTGTAGTTTTCACCAGGTCTCCAAGTTCCTCACTGCATTCCAGCTACAAAGAGATGAAAACGATGTTAGTAGTTACATTCCAATCTATCAAATTCCATAATTCAAACTGCGCAAAAAAAAAAACTAAACCAATTACCTTATCCTCTTTCAGCCACTTCTCCAGAAGCTGCTTGCGTCCCTGCTGCAGGGCAGGACGGCACAATTCCAAGGACTCGTATTTGTTTAACTGACCCTGGTCAAGCAGAATGCTGAAGTACTGCAAGAGCGGAGAGGTCTGTCCTGGCTGGGCAGGCACCTGTTGGAACCGCTGGATGGTCTGGGGAGTTCTGAGGATTCCTTTTGGCGCATTGGCAGCAGCTTTGGCAGCTTCAGTGTATTGACCGTTCTGGAAAAGGGTGTTGAACTTGCGCACAAAGAGGTCTTCAGCTCCCGGCAAGTTGTTTCGTGATGCCATGCGCAGAGCAAGATCAGGGTTGGTCAGGGTGTTGGTTATGTACTGAATAATGCTGTCCTCTTCAACGCTGACAGACAACACCTGAAACATGGAAAATACAAAGAATGATCATTGACGGCCTTAAAGACATACAATATTTGAAGAATAAAATTAGCCTTCCCTGGGGTGAAGTCTGACTATTATTTTGTGAGTGATTTACCGTTCAAGACAATATGACTGAGATACGTACTGCGCATACGCATTGCAAAATTTAGCATCATTTATGTAAATTTCAAATCTAGTCAATGAGGTAATTCTTACCTGTCCTTTCCTGTTGACACCAATGATGCCAGAAGATGCTTCATGAGGTGCAGTCACAAAGATAGTATCTCCACTGATTCTGTTCATGTAGATGCAGGTTCCAGTTTCTATGTCATACAGATGAATGTAGCCATATTTGGTTATCAGGTAGATAACATCATATTTGGGGCCAACCTGCCATTGAGATAAGAAAATATCTATGAAATATTACTATATATACTTCATGTGCAAGAAGAATTAGCCACTTACCAAAGCTTCGAAAAGTTTAAGTCGAAACAACTGGATAAAGGAGAAGTTATTTATAAACTTGATAAGTCACAATGAAGCTCTTGATGCTAAAATTAAGTAGCGATTACATACACCCAACACTTCCTTAACAATGTATATCATTATCATTCTTTACATTTACTTAAATTTTTTTTTCGTATTTTCAGGTACACTGAATAGTAGAATGCGCTTGATTTTCAGTCACATCCAAAGTTCGCATATTCAATTATGGAGAAGAAATGCATCTAGATAGACATAGTTAGAAGACAAAACTAAATTTAGATACTCTTCACCACCATAAGAGCATGAAAATGGCCGCTATCTGCCATAAAGTATTCTAAATCTACATTATAGTATAATTCGTAAGAATAATTATACACAGGACCACAATCGGTAAGCATTAATCCAAGGGGATAAGCATGCACACATTAAAGACAAGAAGGATTCACTACAGACTAAAACAACCACTATTTTAGTCTTCATACAATACCTCCATTGCAACGGGGAAATCAGTCTGTGCCTCAGGTGGGAAGAATACATCCACAGCTTTCTTGCCGAAAGGTTGGTTTCCTTGAGGAGTGGTTCCCACTTCTATGATGTGAAGCTGAATCAGAGAGATACAATTAGAGCTGTTGGTAAATAACATGCCTGCATAGCAACAGGGAAGTCATTCTGAGCTTCAGGAGGGAAAATCACATCTACAGTCCTCTTGGTGAATGGTTGGCTGCCAGGGGCAGGGGACCCAACCTCTACAATGTGAAGCTGAAGTAAAGCAGGCCTCTTAAATAGCTCTGCAACCTAACGCAGCACTTTAGTCAACAAATCTGCAGTGTGATATATATATATATATATATATATATATATATATACTTATATACTTAACTCCCGGGCAGCACATTCCATACAGCAAGTAGCCAACAGCACTAACAATGATTAGCGAATACTTATTCTTATATTTTATCAAAAGGACTAGAATCCAGGTAATTTTTGTGGCTTGGCATTGTCCACCTACCACAATCTTTACATTTACAAACGTGTATTTTCTTTTTCAGGCCTTTCAGACTAAATTAAAATTTTTTAAGCATTAGTCACATCACCTTTATAAAACCTAAAATCAATTATCCACGTTGGTTCTTTCTTTTTTAATATATGTGATTTGCAACAGATGCTTTCCATAAGAATACTTGATTAGGCTTCCTGATTCACTTAATCGAGACCAACCGACATACAATATAGCAACAGTGACTTCCCCAAGTACATTTATAATAGCATATAATCTATACTATACAATATCATATCCTGTTGTTAATAACATGTAAAGACATGCAGATATACCTTGCCACCTTGAGCTCCTCTCACAGCGAAACAGAACAATGTAGATGGGTGTTGGTTTCCAGGCATTTTAAAGCTTGCGAAAGCGGCAGCATGACCCTCAATCGGCTGACTGACTTTGCGTTCCACAGAGTAAAGTTGCATTGCTCCAACGACACGATTTTGCTGCAAATAAAATAGATTCATCAGATTCGTGACACAATCAATTCCATACACTTCACCAGATTACCACTAATAAACATTGCAGAGTTCAGTATTTACAGTCACTTAATATAAAACCAACCTGTGCAGAAATGCCAATAAGTAGGAGCCACTGCTGCTTGGGATCAGTCCTGTAGTTGATAATTTGGCAGCCAGCCAAGCTCGAGTGACGATCGAACATCTTTTGGGGCTGTGAGTCACCTATTGAAGAAAAAAAAAAAAACATTTGTAAGGTCTCCCCTTTTTTCCAATCTGTACACCAAAATTCCCATGACAATATATAAATATTCAACAAAATGTACACCCACCTTCCATACTCCAGTGGTACACAGCGTTTTCTGTTGCCAGTGCGACAGTGTTAACACTGATCCATTTCCAGAATTGCACTTCTTCAGTCATATTGTGAGCCTTCATCTTGCTCTTCATTTCAATATTAAAGATTTGCAAAGTTTTTCCAGCTAAAAAAGAAAACAAAACAATGAACGGGTTACTCAAACCTAAGAGGTAAAATTCAAAATATATAAAGTAATAAAAAAGAATCTACATTACTTAGGTTAGTTCCAACTAAAAGTAATGTAATAATACAGACATTAGTTGACGAAGCTGAAACATCTGCTTATAACATTACACAAGTCAATACTGAATATTTCGTAAAGGTCAATTTGCAGTCAGTATATACAATAGGAAATTCCCCAACTTCTTAAAGAGGGGATAGTTCGACCATTACTACTGCAATACCCAATAATTACTCTACAACAACTTGGTTACACCAGACATTCTTCATTCAAGACATCTTTAATTACATCACAGAATTGAGAATTACAATTTTTACCAGAATTATGTCTCACATTCACACTCAGTTTCATTACCAATGTTGTTAAATAAACCTCTCCTTGTAAACTAGACAACAATAATAAAATCAATCCTATCTGGAACATCATTTGCACAAACTGACTGCATACTGGATTTTTCAAAAGGAGGTTGTGTTGTGTTTGCTGTTTGGGCTTTCACATTATGCCAAAATAGGTCTTTACAGATATTGTAGCATACAGAGTTTTGAAACCTCAGCACTTCACAAGATTACAATATCTAGGGATTTTATTTATAGGTCATCTCCTGAACAAAGTCTACATCAATAGTTAATGTCAGTTTTTTTTCAATTAAGGTACCTTTATAGTTTTCACAAGAATTTAACAAGTAGAAGCCTACATCTATAGTTCCTGTACAGTTAGTTTTTCAGAGAATGTATCTTCAGTTTTCACAAGAATTTAAAGAGTGCTTGTTAAAATACCCAAGTATGTGCTGAACATTGCAAATGACAGTGGGGCCATCAGAGGGCTTGCCAGCTGAATTTGAGTTGTCTTTAGTGAGGTCAGTTATGAACTGCAGACACAACGCTTATGACATTTTGTTACTTTCTCAATTATTCAAAGTGCAATGTGTTACTTGTAAATATCAAAGATGCCCTGGGATATGATTGATTTTTTCTACTTTCAATTGGAGCAGGTGCACTAACTACCACAAGTAAGGAAAGTGTGGGCTACCATAAAAAGAAACTGACCTGGTCCGGATGCTACAACAAAAACAAATACAAATTTAGTCCAAAATATCAAATTCAAATTGCAGAACAGTGGAATGCATAAGCAACAAACACAGGGCAGTTACAGTAAGAACTTAAAAGAGCTTTCAAAAAGAAAGTTCAAATTAAAACATAAAACAATCAGTTCTGAACAATGCCAATAATATAATAAAAAAGCCATAAAATAAGGCACAGTAGTCACATGAGTTTTATGACATCTTGTAAAAGTTTTCAAAGCTTCTTATGATGAGTGAAAAGCTACAGCACCCTAAAGTTTCCCTACGACAATTATGTGAGAAGATTCAAAATCAAAGAGTGAACTAAATTCTGAAAGAGCGGACTTCAGAGATAACTATCAAAAACCCCGGCAAATCCGCCACAATATAATATAGATCCAAAGACAATAGCAAGTTAATCAGACAGGTATTATGTGTCCAAAGCAGCTGCAAGCCAATGCTATTGATTTTCGGTTGTCTCATAGTACTTAGGGATAAGCAGAATCGGCTGACCTTGATGCCAACCGGAATGTGATGCACTGCATCAATGTGTATTGATTCCCCACTATAACCCAATAAGACAGCAATATAAAACTGCTTGGTTGCCATTCTCCTTGGATCTATGTAAAACATCAATCCAGGAATGACTATCAGTAAAGGATGGATTGGCTGTGGGAGGCCAAATTCGTTCCCAAGTTCTGGTGTCACTACCACACGACTTCAGTTAAGAGCAGCAGTGGGCATGTGAATTATCTCTTCGATAGTATCATAAATAGTAGTGATAGTATTTATCTTCAATGATATCGTTGCCTTATCAATTTAAATCAATGGCCCCCCTCATCGAAGTCACATGACTCATACAGATGATCCAAAATGCAATAAGGAAGAAACACAAAGACCTCGCTACACTTCTATACCTCAAGAAGCCATCTATAAATTGCATTCATAAGACCAGCACTCATGCTGGAGATTTCACATTAACAAGAAAATTTGGGACAGCCCCACCATCTCAAGTAGAACATAGTATTAAAATAAATCAAATAAACGGGACATCAATAGAGTAGAAAACCGCCAACAGTACACCTGCTGACAAGGCAGAGAGTATCAATCAGTGAATGCGAAAAAAAGTAATAAACACAATTGCAATAGTTTAAATATATATCTAAATACGCAGATATAGTACCTTTCAATGCAATCACTTTGCTTGCGGGGTTCATGATAGCGGAGTCTGCAGAGATCGGTCTGCGGATGGGGTTGCTGCTGTCAGCCATATCGATGATGACCACTTGTGAACTGTCCCCAACTTTCTCCCTGACGCAGATGAACTTGTCCGACTCCATGGTCAGGGTGCTGAATCCTATGTTGGCTGCATTGATGCCGATGTTCTGGAGCTGTAAAAACGAAACAAATGATATTGACATTACAATAGTGTTAAATGTAGCAATCCGACATACAGTATAATCAATGTTGTGATCAATATCTGACAACAGTAAATATCATGATCAGAATTGTTACTTTTTATTTTGATTAGCACTCTAGGTCCCATTTCAATACAGGTCATCTAGCACTGAGTGAGAAGGGCAGGATACACATAATGATTTATTCTATCTTTCATAGTGGTTCACGCCCCCCTGAATACAATGATATCACATTATCACAGGGAAGCTATCCTCAGGTTTCATGGTGGCCTGGAAGCTTCGCTTATGTCATGAATGGGCTTTCAAACACACCCAAATCGAGCCGCAGGCTAGAATACACTTCAAAACTATCTTTACCAAATAAACTTCATGGGAGGGCACATTCTCCGTGAGACGCACAGACACGTCACAAGAATATGACGTTTATTCAACCGGCTTTCAGTAGCAGAACGCGTGTCATTTTGTCACCTGTCAAAACTGCCTATATCAATCCCGAAATTAATTTTGAACTGGTATCCATCACAACAGTCCACTATGGTCCAAAAGTAACGAATAGTAACGTTTTCATGGAAAATAACCCCAAAATCTGCGTTATTCTCCCAACAAATCACAAATTTCGAAGGGGCGTGTTTCGGTGGGTGGACAAGCTGACAATCATCCTCCAAAACACCTCACCTGGATGTGCTCCTGAAACCGTATTGGTAAAATTTGCGTCATGGTGACTTCTTAGACTGTCTCAGGCCCTATTCCTTAATTTTTCTGTCCTGTTTCCAACTCCCAATTACATAAAAATCCGGTGGTTTTCAGACCACAGTCTTCCGTGATGTTGCAAAATGGCGACCACCGGTACGTAGGAACGAAAAGTAGGTCCAGATATTACTGCGCGCTGTGTCTAAAAATAGAACCCCAACATCATCAGGAAGAGATTCGCGGGCGTTTGGGTCAAGTCAAACGTACACTGCTTCTCATCATATGTGTGCTTCTGAATTATCAGTGTAACTAATTCTGGTTTCATTCACAAAAATTGGACAAACTGGCACCACACAACTGCCTTACAATATCTAACTATATGCAATTTCAATCACATCAAGAATGACAATTTATGCAGCTCAAAATGTAGTTCCGTCCGAGCGTCATCAGTCCAGTAATCAGTCCACGTCCAGTAGGCCGTGGGCCAGGGGAGGCCCAACAAGAAAATTATTAAATCTTGAAGTGTACAATAATATAGCGTTACAATGGATTGTAATTTTTTTTATTAACTAGACTGGAACCACTTGTGCGGAAGGAGGGGACCAACTTAACTGTTAACATGAATCGATTTTGTAAACATAGGCTGCGCTGCAAAAAAACCTCAGCCAGTGCCCACTTATTACACAAGCATATATTAGTGTAAGATTTATAGTTTAAGAGAAATCCAAGCAACATGTTAAAAATGCATGCATAAAATGTCATATGTCAATGCATGGGGTTTCAGCTTATATCCTTATATGTACATCTTTTGTATTTTTTTTATTGTGTTAATTGGCATATAATCAATACCACATATCTGACATGCTAACAGAGATCTGTGAAGTCAGCTAACTGGCACTGGCTACTTGGAATTTACTTGAACTTGTCATTTGTAAAAAAAATTATAAAGCATTCAAAAACCCTAGCTACTTGAAAAAATTAATTCTAATGACCCCAGAAACAACAACTAAATTTCAATGCTTAATTTTTGCATGCAAGACCATTTACTGAACAAAATAAGCCGAAAGTTGGTTTTCGGCCAACAGCCAGCAGACCAACCAACCTAATATTGTAATTTTTTGGCAGTCTGGTTGACAAAATGAACGTGTCTCTCACTTCTTTTAACACAAAACTGGTCTTTACAACCGTTTAGTTGTGCCAGACAGCAGTATTTTGTGGGTTTTTGTTAGTCAAATGGAAAATTTCTTGCCTCTTTTTCATATTTTCCCATAACCAGTTAATGTGAATGCTGCTGATTTAAGCATGCGAATAAATAAAGCGAGTGTTTGCATTCAATGCTTCTATTTTAAGTTTAATCTGACCGTCAAAAATGGCTACGAGTAATGTAAATACCAAGTTATATCAATTTGGTGTTTCATGATATTAGTAGGTCTAATGGAACAAACATAAAATGATGATATTGTTCATGTGCTAAGTATTCTGAATTGCATCATAAAGGAACTTTTTTAACTGTTGTTCTTGTATTATTGCTTTGGTTTAATTCATTTGATATCTTTTCAAATTCATGTCATAGAAAATTGTAATGTTAAATATACAAATAATTTTGTGACATTGTTTCATTATAATTAATAGATAAGCTATGCTTTCTCTGGTAAATTAACACAATTTAAACATACATATATATTTTTAAGTTAGTATAATCCCCAATATTAGTATCCCGAAAAATGGTTATATTTATCAATTTCATAACATGAATCTTATCATTGGTTCATAATTTATAATAAATATGTAGGTTTTAGATCAAGTTAGTAGGAGTATAAATAAAGTGTTGTATTATGCATAGACACTGTTTTCAAGCTTGTAAACCTGTTGCTTTTTTAAAGTGCACGGTTGTTTAAACACAGTCACAGAAGGTTAGAAAACCAGTAATGTAATACCATATAAACTTGATATGAAATAACAGAATTCCACACATGTCCTTGTTCGATTCTAAATTAAAGCATTATTACATTTTTTAAATTTAAATCAGGCAATTGGTGTTTTGTTGTACTGCAGATCTTTAAAATAAATGTTGGCCCAACAGTTGCCGCATTGGTCATCTTAATTACAATGTAATAAGGAATTACATGGACGTTGTCTTCACTTCTTTATCATTCTTATAATCATAAGTAATTGCAATGCGTATGTTTATTTTAATATTGTACGAGTCTATTTAGAAATATAATATATTTGGAAAGTTAGGGGATAACAAAAAGGTGTGCATGTTTGGATGTATTTCAGTTGCTTGATAATGTTCATTTAAAATGAATTTACCGAATTCCACACATTTTCTTGTGATTCTAAATAAATTAGTGTATATTCTATTTTTTAAAAAGTAAAAATTTCTCAATATTTACATAACTTAAACTGTATTTATAAATATGCTTAAATTATAATGCCCGGATACTATTTTAGTACTTGCTATGGTGTACCTTAAGGGGGTTTCACACATAGCCGGATCAGACGCCGGAGCGTCCCGGAGGACAACTCCGGAATACTCCCGCATACTCCGGGGAAAGCCGTATAGACATCGTGTTCATGTCCGGGATTGTCCAGCATTGTCCGGCATTGTCCGGTAACACCGTGGGACTCCGGCAAAAAAAAATAAACATGTTTAATTTTTCATGCCGGAGATCCCGGAATATTTCAATCCGTGTTGATCCGTGTAGATCCGTGTAGACTCCCAGTAGACTCCGTCGATCTCCGGGGACCTCCGTATTGACACCGGAATACATCGTGTGATCTCCGGCTAAGTCCGGCATCAAACGGGCGTGAAAAGTACGCGCCGGAGAGCACAAGGAGCAACGCGGTTCCACACGAGTGAACAAGGACCAACACGGAGTCAAAACGGAGTGAACAGGGAAAGCGGGTTTACATGTCATTTGCTTGACCCGGTTAACCCCGTTAAGTACACGGTGTCACACGAGGTCAATGCGGAGAGACAGGAGTGAACAAGGTGTCAAGACGGTGTTAATTAAACTGACACGGAGTGAGTACGGATGCCTGAGTATATATACAACCGCCGTCTTTGGAGAAGCATCATTCCACCGCCCGCCGTTCATCGTTGATCATCGAATTAATTGATTTATCCACCACTTCTTCTGGATATTACCTTCTGGATTGCTGCTGCTGCTACTACTGCCGTTTCTTGAATTAACCACCATGCCACCTAGGAGAGGAAAGGGGAGGCCTGGCAAGAAGACTGTTGTGCAAGAGGAACCTGCACCTGCTGCTGTTGAAGAAGATGCAGGCAGTAATACCTCATCAAGACCGCAAAGTCCGCAAGGCATGCCAGATTTACCTGGGCCAGTTGTACCTGCTGAACCTGCAGTACCTCCTACTGCAGCTCCACCCCCACCTGCAGCAAAAGCGAAGAGGCAGAAAAAGGAAGCCCTGAACCTGACAGAAGACCAGGAACAAGATGTGGCCGACTGGTACCGTTCCCAGGAGATGTTGTATAACCGGCGGCTTGCTCAATACAAGCGGACAGACATCAAATCGCGAATAATAGACCAGAAGGCGAAGGAGCTGGGTTGTACTGCGCAGCAGCTGAAGACTTGGATTGACTTAATGCGCACTTCAGTTGGGAAGCTGACGGATCCAAGCAAGAAGCCTTCTGGTGGGGCCGCCAGAATCCTGACAGACCGGGACAACTGGATCATGGAGAATTTCGGCTACCTCGAACGCCACATCAAGAGGGTTGATGCTGGGAAAAGAAAGAAAGGTGGGCAGCTTTCCCAGAGCTTATCAGCCAAAACTCCATCCAGCAGCAACAGACCTACCACTGAGGATGACACGTCTGAAGCTGAGGAGGTCATTGTGGATAGTTCGGATGATGGTGGCAGGGATTCGGATACAAGCAGGTCCAAGGGTGGGCCTTACAAGGGCGGCAGCAGCAGCAGCAGGAGGAAGATGGGGGCCCCTCCTCCAAGCAAGAAGACGTCCAGATGTCATCATGAGCCTCGTCATCATCATGACTGTGATTCATCCAGCCTTGCAGCTAGTGGAGATGGAATTGCTACACAAGCTGTCACTCAAGTAAGTATACTGCTTCAGTTGCCATGATAATCAAGATAATCGTATTGTAATGTTGCAGTTTAAAGTTCTAATTGTAATCTTGCAGTTTAAAGTTGTAATTGTAATCTTGCATTTTAAAGTTGTAGCTTTTCCATAGTAGAAAGTGGTAGCTTTGTTTCTTGGCACTTCCAGTGTTCACTGTATGGTGATGTGTCTTTTCAGTACATTGTCAATAATGCACATGCTATTGCAGTTGCCATGTGACTTACTCTAATGTTGGGTTTTTCCTATTTCCAGCTGATTGAAAAAGCACCGATCTGCAGAGGGACATGCACAGCAAGTTGAGTCAGCCGACGGACTCAGGCAGCTTGTCCAAGAGGGTGTTCACGGACATGATCTACCACGAGGTGATGCAGATGGACACAGACACTTGGTGGGATTACCAGGCCCAAACCTTACACAACCTGATGCAGTTTAAGCAGGCGTATCGTCGCAAGCGCCAGCAGCAACAGCAACAGCAGCAGCAACAGCAACAGCAACAGCAGTATCATCACTTTCTGCCTCCTGTCCCTCAGCAGCAGCAGCAGCAGTTCGTCCTCCCTGCTCCTGCTACTACAGCCAGTTCATCCGGCCCTGCTGTGCAGATGTTCCCTCATCATCAGCATTCTTCCAGCCCTGCTGCCCAGATGTTCGCACAGCATTCATCCAGCCCTGCTGCCCAGATGTTCGCACAGCATTCATCCAGCCCTGCTGCCCGGATGTTCGCTCCTCCGTCCGGCCCTTCGCCCCAGGCTCTCGTGTCGTCTGCCCCTTCTTCGTCTGTGCCTGCACCGATCCCCCCTCCTGCGACATCTTCTACGATAATCAGTCAGGCCTGGTTGACTTCAGGTCCTTCTCACGGTCGTCCTTCCATGTCACCACAGGATTGCAGCACGCCTCAGGATGTTTCTCTCACCAGCTACTTGTTAAACACTAGTGTGGGGGGAATGGTTGCTGGTGATGACCATAACTCCTCCTTTTCGGTGCCCACGCCTCCAACTACCACAACCGAGTAATGTTGACCTGGAAATGAACAATGAACTTTAATGAAATGAACAATGAACTGTTATTACTTATGTTTTCATGTGAACTGTATACCAATGAACTTTAATGTAATGAACAATGAACTGTTACTTATGTTTTCATGTAAACTGTATTACATGACAATAATTAAATGCTGTGTATTTTTTGCACTTGTTTGCTGCAGTCTGAAGTGTCGTATTAATTAAATGTTCAAACTTACATCATTCGTGTTGTTTTCAAATCTTGTCTTGCTGCCATGGTACACTCCCAACTTCTGAGTTCACGTAGCTGACCAAGTATTGCCGCATTTCCTTGGCTGCTCTGTTGGTGTTGCCTCTGAACACATGTCCCATGTCTGGTAGATTGGCAGCATTCTCCCTCCATGCACCTGGGATGATCTCATGGATGTCGGCATTTTCCTGGTCCACAGCATTCACTTGAGCAGTTGGATACCTCACCCTCAGTAGGTTGTGCAACACACAGCAAGCAAGAGTTATGGTACACACTCTGTCAGGACTTTGAGGCATTGTTGTGAGGAGACACCTGAACCTGGCAGCCAAAAGTCCAAATGCATTCTCTACCACCCGTCTAGCTCTAGAAAGTCTGTAGTTGAAGATTCTGTCTTCCATGGTCATGTTCCTGTGAGGCAGAGGCTTCATCATCCAAGTCTGCAGTCCAAAGGCATCATCCCCAACTATGAAGTAAGGCACTGGTTGGTCATCATTAGGCAGGTTATCTGGTTCAGGTAATCCAATGTTCCCACTTTGTAGCGCTTCCTTCAATTCTGTCTGACTAAACACTCCAGCATCTGAGCCTGATCCACTGGCACCAATGTCAACGTAGAGGAACTTGTATTCAGCATCAACTACAGCCAGTAGGACAATAGAGAAAAATCCCTTGTAGTTGTAGAACATGGATCCAGACTTGGCAGGACATCTGATGGCAACGTGCTTCCCATCAATGGCGCCGACACAGTGGGGGAAGTTCCATCTGTTGTAGAATCCATTGGCAACTTCTTTTCAGGCTTCTGGGGTTACAGGACAATGCATGACTTCTGCTGAGTACTCGTCTATGATGGCCTGGCAGACTTCGATGACAAGGATAGAAATGGTATTGAAGGCTACCCTAAATCCATACTGCAGAGACTTGTAGCTGTTGCCCGTACCCAGGTAGCGCAAGGTAATAGCCAGTTTCAATCCAGGTTCAAGGGCCCTCCTCCAAAAGGTATCCTGCTTTGTAATCCTAGGTCCCACTCTGGCAAGAACTTCATGGAATAAGTCAGGCTCCATCCTCATGAAATTCTTGAAGCCACCCACATCTTCTGCAGTCAATTCAGCCATCAGTTTTTCATACTGCCCATAAAGAGGTCTTCTTAGCAGCCAAAATCGCACCCACATTTGCCTTCTTCTTCGTCTTGGTGCAGCAGCAGCATTTTCTAATAGGTCATCTTCATCAGTTGATGTTGTGGCCCTCACTGCATCATCTTGCAGTTTGTGTTCTTCTTGCAGAATTATATCATTAGCAGCAGTCAATAGCTGGACTAGCATGTCCATGCACTTCAAATCCAATTCCACCCTGTTGTAGTGTGATAAAGACATATCCAATTTTTCTGTAGTAGCAGCAACAGCTTTGCAGTATGGTAGTCCGAAGTGGAATGATGGACAGTGGAACGCAGGCAGTTTAAATACCAATTTCAGAGCGATCCGGGTGAAAACCGCTTTGCTCCGTAGTGATATCGTAGTAAGATCGTGTAAAGATCGGGTATATCCGTGAAGGCCCCGTGTAACATCCGGTTCACTCCGCCCTCCTCCGGCACAGTTGTGTTACCTCCGGCTACAACTGTGGCTCATTCCTTGTTTAACCGTGCTCCTCCGTGTTTCATCCGTACATATCCGTGTAGCACCCGTACACATCCGTGTCATGACCGTGTTGCTCCTTGTTGCCTATGTCTTGCCTTCGTGTCCACACCGCCCAATTATTTCGTTTGTTGACATTTTTAACTTTTTCGCCCGGACCGCCCCTGATTTAACGAAATTTCATTCCGGGACGCTCCGGCGTCTTATCCAGCTATGTGTGAAACCCCCTTTAGCTTGAAATGGCTGTAAATTGCATTCATCATTAGCCACATAATATTTAACATCAACACTTAACCCCTAACAGTAGAGCTAATCATGCACTAAGTTACATAATCTTAGTATTGTTCTAACACTCAAGACAATTATCAAATCCCCAGAATATGTGTTGTCAAGTATATTACTAATTTTGTGAATTTTTGAAGTGATGTATACATGTCTTCAAGTTTATAAATATCACCGTAGCAAAACATATAAATAAACATGTACCAGAAAAAAATGTTAGATACTTAATCATTAAAACTTTTCTAATATGTTAAATCTAGGATGCAAACAAGATAGAAGGCAAGCCAGCTTTCCCCAACTCGCTTGCTGAGAACAGTTACTTTAGTGCAGCTCTCTTGACATTTACAAAATATTATAGCATTATCAGCTTCAGGGATGTTTGTCCAAACAGGCCCAACATTCAGGAAATAGTCCAACTCCAACTTTAAGCGTTGTTGTAAATTGTTAAGCTGTTGGATTCGTCACAGACATAACAGGTTCCAGGTTCTGACACCTGATAACTGAAGGCAGAAAATTATTTTTGCCCGAGCCTTTAAACCCACTTCTTGATGATCCACTTGGTGTTCCACAGATAAAGCATGAACTACAACATCTGTATCGGTTATTTCAATTAAAATCTCTACAGTCCAGCACTGTACATGTATCTGGCAATATGAACAAACGTTCTGCTGTCAGCTTCGTTGTGATTGCATGGGCTAAGCATACTTGCCTCATGATCCTTCAGAGACTCTGAGATGATTTTTGCCTTTTGGAGTTATGACTTGCAAGTCTATGATACTGTTCAGATTGTCAGCAACTCTCAAGAATGTCTGCCACTTCAGGGGTATTCTGAGCTTTTCCACTCTTCTTTGCATCTCAATTCCATCAGAAAGTCGGGTGCTTGAATTCAATGGATTTATACATGTACTCATGCGGAACAATTTTAGTCTCTTACAAATTGACTGAAATTGTGTAGAATTCAAGTAAAAAGAAAGGCTATCTTTGGTTGAACTATTTTAGCGTTCTTGGCTGTCTGATTTGATCTTCACCTCAAGTACTGATGCCGCAAAATGCCTGTTATAATAGCTGCCTTCAACTGTTGATGAAGATGGGTCATCATCAACATTATCCCCAGCAGCAATAGTGAAAAGATCCTGATGTATATTGGGAGGGCATAGAACACGATCCCACTTGTTAAGTTTACAGACACCATTTCCAATTTCCAAGTGGTGTTAATTTAGATAAAGCCAAAACATGGTCATCAGAGAATAACAGACCCAGACTGAACAGACTGTCAACTGATATACATTTACATGCTTTTAAATAAAGAAGCATTCAAAGATACACCGGTAGAACTGTTTTTCTGGCTTTGCTATGGTGATGACTTGTTGATTGCATCACTAAATCACTATAAGCAATTAAATTGCAGGATCTGAGACAGTTGAAGTACCCTTTGTGTGGATAGGCATCTTTCTGTTGAACATAGGATCCATGGAATTCATGATTTATTAAACTAAATATTTAATTATCCCTATTTCTGAAAGTCTGCTGCTGTACATAGCTGCAGTACAAAAGTTTTAGTAATATTTCTATGTTAGTGATCAACCCATGCCAACCTATGAACAGGCCAATCCTTGTTATTGTGCAAACTTACCAGACAACCAGTGTACTTCTATGACAATCATCTCACTGGTATTTGCTACTTGTTGAAACATGGAAGCATTATGCTTGTTGCCTCTTTTCACAAAATTACAGAAAGTTGGTAATCTATGTAGTTTTTTTAACTTGCTTGTCTTGATTTGCACCGAAAAGTTTCCCAGCTAACATGCCATGTCAGCTTGACATTGGCCGATGCCAGCCTATATTAGTCCGACATTGAGCCGATCCAACATATTATCCAGGGTAGTAGTCAGCACATTGTACATGTTCTGTGCCAGGAAGCATTGTTCTTTATGAGAGTGTTATTTATGCCAGTGCTATAATCTAACCTGGACTAAGTCCCATTGACACATGATGTTAATTGCTAATAGCTCTTGTCAGCTGAAAGTTAGTCTAGAGTTCCATAGCCAGCAAAATTTCATTTCTTTCAATCTGTATGCTTTAAATGAGCACTATTTTCTGGAATTGTGGTCAATCAATTTCATTTGCTTTGCCATCACAAACTATGCAAACTAAAACCACAATGATTTGAGCAT
Organism: Alitta virens; assembly: GCA_932294295.1. Taxonomy (NCBI): domain Eukaryota; kingdom Metazoa; phylum Annelida; class Polychaeta; order Phyllodocida; family Nereididae; genus Alitta; species Alitta virens. The sequence goes on from OW028575.1 coordinate 38,324,971, forward strand.
ACATTGCTACTACACATTTGCTGCCATTAAACATTTTGGAGATACTACAAACTACTTTATCTTGCTTGTCATGCAGGACTAAGCAACTAGATAGCTCCTAGTTACCTGGAAGACAGGGGAAACATTAGTTTTTCATTTTTTTTTTCATTTATCAATCTGGGAGGTTCAATCCATGTAAATTACGCTATATTCGGCTGATAATTAGAGCAAAAATAAGACAATAAATAGGCTTGAAGGATATGTCTGAAATATTCTGAGTTTTTAACAAGTTATTTCATTTAAATCACAGTGATCAGAGGCAACCTAATGTGCACTATATGCCACATCTCTGAAGCGTCTTCTGAATTTTCGGGGGTCATTTTTCCAAATGGCCACCATTCAAAAACTAGGTCAAATTCCATTTGAGGTCCATATCTAAAAATTAGCCTAATATGATTATCTAAAGGACATAAAAGTTTCATGCTTTATAACAATTTGAAGTTTTTTTCACCTATCTGCCTCTATCAAAGAAAAATGTCAACATAGCACATTTCCACCTTTGTGTGCGTATATGAAGAAAGAATTATTCAACAAAAGTGAAACGTAAACCTGGCCAAAAACTTTGAAATAATAACATGAAATGAATGCATTGTCTGTGTTATTAATTATTAAATATAGATTCACCCCTATAATATTAGATTTACCCCTATACTGGGGTATAACAGCAAATGAACGCAATAGCAAAATCAACGCAGTTTGATGACGTAATTTCTAGAGGGTAACACCCTACTTCTTGGATTCCTAGCAGCAGAGACTGAACGACCAACAACAAACACATCAGCTCAGTGATGGACTAAGGAGTGACAAAATTTCGTGTAGGTAATACCAATACCTTAATATGCTGTTACTTGTTAATTGCAATAGCATCAACATTTCAAGTAATACATTTATGATGATACATATAAACACATTGTTTGTTTACAAGACCTCACTGCACCAGCAGCAATGGCTATTTTTAGCCGCCTGTTGTCTAGGCCAGCCACCAGCACCTATGGTATGGGGGCAGACCAGCTCACAAGTTCAGGTGGAGAGCAACAATAACAATAATGTTTATTGACCAACTCAGATTGCTTGATACATTATTCGATTAACAGTTTTGGCAATCAAAATGGAGATATAACCCAAGAAATCACTGGTCCTAATAGCATTAATATTGCCTGATGCCACAGTTCCAGTTAATTAACTCATAGTCCAAGGAGCCAAGGCCTCATATCATGCATATTTCAGGGAATTTCATTGCCGTTGAAGGATACAGGCTGAAATTGGTCTCATTCGAAAGATAAGACTTGGAACCTTCAAAATCCGGGTGGCGTAGAGTTAAAAAAGGTGGGTCAGTTTTTTACCATTTGTGTTTCCATAGCAACCATTCCGCTTTTGCAGATAAAACCAAATACACAACTGTTTCATTGATAACTTTATTAATATAATGTGCATATCTTATCATTTTTACAGGATGAAATCAACCATACATATATATATGCTCTTCCAAATGCTTGCCAAAATTTTTCCGCTTGCCAAAATTTTCACTTGCCTGTTTTCTTTGTTGCTATGTTAACCAACTTGTTGGAAATTACCAAATTCTATCAAATAGACTTTGAAAAGTTAATTATACTGCAAAGTCTATGGAGAAAAGTGGAGATATTTTCCTGCATAATAAGATTAGAACCCTTACCAATTTTAATTGAACCAATATATGAGGTTACAAGTGATTCATTAGTTGATATGGCAACATGATTGTTATTGTTAAAATTTTATCATTAACAGGTAAAACCTGATTTTTACCAATATTTTCAAATTTCTGTATCCTATGTTGATCAGCTTCAAGTATCATGTACTATCTATCGCAAATAGATTATTTCTATAAATGCAGGAGTTTTTAATAATCACCGTTTCCATGGAAACAATATTATTATATCTTTTTGGTTACCTGTGTTTGTGAGAAGGTAATATGAATGTGTTCCACTTTCTTTGCAGGGAATAATAGATTTTTACATACAGAAAATGACTAAATGTTGAAGTACACATGTGGTTATTTGAAGTGATGATCTCAACTGGTTGCCATGGAAACAATTGTACTGGTGCCTCTTATTAAGCCCATGTCATGTTAATGCAATTGCCCTGCCATCATTATCTACAGACATACTCGGGTCTCATTTCCGAACAAATAGTTGAAACATCTTTTTTTGCAATGTGTCCCATGATACTGCACATGTACCGAGAAAATAGAGATGTGCAGTTGCCATGGCAACATATCTTTGGAAATTATAACTAGTGGCATAGAACATGATTGCAATGTCTCCCTGAGAAACTACACACAAACAAATTGAAATGTAGCCAAGGAAGTGTTAAGGTATGGCAAGGTCATCTTGAATGGGCCAATGAAAATCAGCTTAAACATAGCAACAAAGCCCTAGCAAGTCAACCAACAGCCAACTCTTCATTGATCAGCAATGGCAAATAGGGGGTTTGACAAGTGGGAAATTTTGGGTTGTCAAGACTTAAAATAAAATAGATAGGGATAAAACCTGCACTTTAGCCTACCTAATAAATATGAAATACAAAACCCCAGAACCTTTTATTATTATAATGAAGCTAGGGCAGCATGTTCTAACTTTATTTTGGCTTGTTTCCATGAAAACTGACCTGTTATTTAAAAAAAATATGAGAACAACATTAGAAATCCCTGTCCAGTTGAATTCATATCCAATAATCATAAAATAAGCTATTGTGAGACTTTAGTTTATGTAACTAGTAAATTTTTTTCGAATTATGCTAATTAGCTTATTACATTTTTCCATATAAGAGGCAAAGTTACCTGTGAAATAATCGTACAGTATAGAAGTATCTGTATTTGTTTTTATTTGTACTAACCACTCTTGCATTTATAGAAAGAACAACCAACATGAAGTTTAGGTATGGGTAATAGAACTCCTTGGTTGCCGTGGTAATTTTCTAACAGCTTGGTTACTTAGTAACCCCCTTTGAATCTGATTCATTGTAGGATTTTTAGCTGAGCCTTCATATGCTTTTATTCCCATATCTAACAATATATGCTGCAAAAATACCCAATAAAATGAAACTTGCATCCTAAATAAAAATAAATACATAATATATATTATGGAAATTAAGGTGGTACAATTTGCCATATAAGGGTATATCTTAGATGATGTTGATCGTAAATAACAGATGCAAGTCATGAAACCCTTATGATAATTATTGAAAGTTTGTTTATTTGAGCCTGTGATTCTTGCATTAATACTAAAAGGAAAACCAGCACAATATTTATGTATGGCAAATAGAACCTTTGTTGCCATGGTATTTTACTTGTTAACCAAACATAAAATCTAACAATCATGAAGTGCTAAAATATTTTTTTTACTCTATTTAGGAATAACACCAAAAATATTCTATAAAGAGTATTGTCTCTACTGAATATAATTTAAAAATGTTTTATGCAAATTAACTTAAGATGACAAGTCAATGCTGCTATACAAGGTCATGAAAACATGGGTTTTCTTAACACACCAGCATTTTCACAATTATGATACATTCTAATTTCTCATTCTTGTTTCAATAAAAAAAATCCAACGACAACATGTATGATCAAATGGTCGTCTTGGTTGCGATGGTAATTTATTTAACAGCTTAGTTACCGTATTGCTGTTGTAGAATTATGTAATACCCCATTTTGACGACTTCACCGCGGTTGTTGTAAGCAAAAAGAGGCGGTGCTTAAGGCGACGGGTGAGTTGGCGGCAGCGAGGTGTGAATCACGGACACCCGGTAGGATACGTACCAAACCCGATGGATGATGCGTGAGCCACGGGTAAATCACGTTTACGACGGGAGACTCCACGGCATCTACATATGACCTGCAGGCTTGTACCTGTGAGGGGCTTATCAAGCATGTGTCAATCATGACTGTGAGGGTTACAAGGAACGACCCGGCGAGTTAACTACCTGTACTATGTTTGAAGGCCGGCTGTCACGGTGGAGGGGCAGATGTGAATATATAAGTGGCTGCTTATCTGTGGTCTTCAATTAATGCTCCTTGTTACCACAGAGAAAAGATCATGGCACATGCAGTAGACCAACCAATGTGCAACTAGCAACTATTGAACAGGCTATTATGCACGATGAAGAACAGCCCAGAAGAGCTGCAGAAAGAAGACAAGCAGTCATAAAGAGAAGGAGAACGTAGAGATTTTGGGTGAGGCCATGGTTATTGCGAAGACCTCAGATGGGCCAATACGAACGCTTGATGAATGAATTATTGATGGAGGATGGAACCCACTACAAGAACTTTGTGAGAATGCAGCCAGCCATGATCCAAGAGCTGCTTGCCAAAGTTGGGCCTAGAATTACCAAGCAAGACACCTTCTGGAGGAAAGCTTTGGAGCCAGGACTCAGGATTGCCATCACCCTGAGGTATTTGGCAACTGGCAACAGCTATAAGTCATTGATGTATGGCTTCAGAGTGGCCCACAACACCATCAGCAACATCACTCCTGAAGTGTGTGAAGCCATCATAGCCAAGTATGCAGAAGATGTCATCTCCTGTCCAACAACACCAGAAGAGTGGAGAGAAGTTGCACAGCTGTTTGAGGCAAGATGGAACTTTCCCCATTGTATTGGTGCCATAGATGGGAGGCATGTGGCCATCAGGTGTCCTCCCAAAGGAGGTTCACTCTACTATAACTACAAGGGCTTCCATTCCATTGTGCTCATGGCTCTTGTGGATGCAGACTAAAGGTGGATTGTGGAGCAAATGGTTTTGGATCTGATGGAAGAGCTTTTGCTGCTACAGCCCTGAGGAAAGCTCTAGAAGATGGGACCATTGGATTACCTCCACCTGAACCTATTGCTAGTGGTGACAGACCTGTACCATACTTCATCGTTGGGGATGATGCCTTCCCTTTGAGAACCTAGCTGATGAAACCACTGCCTCTGCACAACATGACCAGACAGCAGAGGATCTACAATTACATACTCTCCTGAGCCAGAAGAATTGTTGAGAATGCCTTTGGTATCATCAAGGTTTAGGTGTCTGCTAACCACTATGCCCCAGAAAACCAAGACTGTGGAATCTTTAGTCCTTGCATGCTTCATGAAAATCAGATATCCGACAACCCAGAACAACATGGTTGTTAAGAATGTCAGTTCTTATTTGGTATTGATGAATGATATTACCTGGTCTAAAGGGTCTTATTTTTGGCATGTACAGTTTTTTTTTGCTCAACATGTATTTGTTTTTTATTTTGAATGGTTGCTAACATTTCTCCATAGAAAGTCAATTATTCAGGCATCTGATTTTTCCAACAACATTGTATGGTTACCATGGCAACCATCAGGCAGACTATGGTACCATCCATTCTAGGATTAATTATAAATAACTGAAACAACATCATGGATGTGACAAGATATTGAGTCACCCTATGCAGACATATATATGTACTGGAATGGTTGTATTTCTTCACCCGGCTGTACAATCCATTGTAAAACAATTCAATACAAATTTTCCTGGCAAAATAATTACCAGTACATATAATGTGCAATAAAGAGATCCACAAATAGGCTAATTAATTCTGTTTCCATGGCAACACAGATTGTTGAAATCTCCTTTATTTGTAGAATTTATCTGTTTGTTATAGAAAGTTTCTGATACTTATAACTGATCAACATAAGATGACAGAGATTTGTAAATGAGACCAGTATGTCTACAGAAAATGATTGCAGGGCAATTGCATTAACTTGGCATGAGTTTAATAAGAGGCACTACACTTGTTTCCATGGCAACCAGTTGAGATCATCACTTCAAATCACTACATATGTACTTCAACATTTACATTAATTTTTTTGTATGTGAAAATCGCTTATTCCCTGCACATTGATATACCTTCTAACACACACAGGTAACCAAAAAAGGCCAATTAATTCTGTTTCCATGGCATCGATGATTATTGAAATCTCCTTAATTTATTAAGATAATCTATTTGCGTTAGATAGTACATGATCAACATAGGATGCAGAGATATGAAAATATTGGCAAAATTCAGGTTTTACCTGTTACTGACAAAATTTTAACAATAACAATACATGTTGCCATGTCAATCAATGAATCACATGTAACATCATATTGGTTCAGTTTAAATTGGTATGGGTTCTAATTTTATTATATAGGAAAATAGCTCAACTTTTCTACCTTACCCTTAGCAACAAAGTAAAACAGGCAAGTGAAAAATTTTGGCAAGCATTTGGAAGAGCATATATATATGGATGATTGTTTCATCCTGTAAAAAATGAAAGATATGCACATTATATTAATAAAGTTGTCAAAGAAATAGTTGTGTATTTGGTTTTATCTGCAAAAGTGGAATGTTTGCTATGGAAATGCAAATAGCAAAAACTGACCCGCTCTCTTAACTCTACACCACCAAGATTTTGAAGGTTCCAAGTTTTATCTTTTGAATGAGACTAATATCAGCCTGTATCCTTCAACGACAATGAAAATTCATTTTTGAAGCCCTTGGCTCCTGGAATATCAGTAATTATAATTAATCACAGTTCAGGGACACCAAATAGTTTTCTTTGAAAAAAAATGTGAAAATGTCTATCTATCTATCTATCTATCTAATAGTATGAAGTGTAAACAGTCTGTTATGTAACATAGACGAACCCTATGAAAATCCAGGTGACTTCCAGCAATACTAAAAGGTCATTTAGTACAGACCTATAGGTACAGCACCCAGCAGTGATATTCCAGTTCAATGTATACAAACAACTGCCCATTCCTCTAAAACTGATATGTTGTTTTAACCAATGAATACGTGACTAACCAAGATTCCGGTTATTTTTTCGAAGGTTCGACTCACCAATCAGTTGTTAAGGTCAACCAATGTCTTAAAAAAGTCTTAGTTGGTCTTACATTGATCATGAAATTGTTCAAATAACTAATCATTTTTTAAGAGTGTGGAAAGTACAAGTCACTTTAACATGCCTCAGTCAGCATAGGCACGGAGTAAAAGGCACTAACCATTAACAGCCACTTCCTTTTTTACCGTCGGCAAAAACATTTGCCGAAGGTACACTATTGAAGTTGCATTGGTCAAAAGTTGTCCGTGGGCAGCACACTTCGTTTCTGGCATAGAACTGCATCCAGTTCTTTGGTTTCTGGAGCATATAACTCCCAACACTTTTGCATGTATATTGATATAATTTGGAATATATTTATGGCCTAGCTTTGCCTTTTGATAGTCTCATTGATATGTCTCAGCCATATTTTACGAAATCGAGAAAAAATGAAATAAATTCAATTATTTATTTCGTTTCTGGAGCAGAACTTACTTTAAACTTTGTCATAATATGTCTAAAATACCTAAGTTGAGCCTTTTTGGGGTTTTATGACCACTAATAATACAGAATTATAGTATTGGGAGAAAATTCATAATTTCTCAAACCTCCATATTTAAACTACCTTTAAGACTGAAAAGATGCTAAATAGTACTTTCACTTTCATAAGTTAATTTTGACATTTATTTTACACATATGTTGTAATAATGGAAAATATGAAAATGTTGCGAGAATTCTGCGGTTTGCTGCATTCCCTAAACCCTGGTACTCTATATTTACAATGATAGCCGTAAAACCTTGGAAAATTAAAGTGTATGTGTGTATGTTTTAAATTTTGATAACCTTATTCTTTGCATAAGTCATATAATGAGCTGAAAATATGGAAAGTTCCTAAACTTCTCCATCTTAACTACTATTATGCCTACATGCATGAAATTGCTCTTTAAATATATTGTCTAAATTCTACTACTTTTACAACTTTAATTTGAAATTTATATTACTTTTTCATAATAATGGAAAATGTTGAACGTAGCTAAAATTGAATTGCTTGCTACATTCCCTAAACCATGGGCCTGTATGTTTACAATGACATCCATAGAATTGGAGAAATAGAGCATATATGTTTCAAAATGTGATAAATGTATTGTCAAACATCATACTCTTTGTATATAAAACATTAAATTTATGGAAAAAACCTAAATAATTGGCAAAGATAATGATAATTTGCCCTTCTTCCTACTATTTATATAGGCACTTCACTAATTATTGTCTATGAAATTGTGCGTTTCCAAATTGTATTGCAATATATTTATATCTCAATTTGGGCTATCATGAATAACTAAGGTCTATTGTGAAAAAATACACTCAGGCCAATTCATTGTTTTATTTTCTCAAATTTGCCGAGGGTATGCTGCTGCGGCAGCCCATTTATTTATCCTCAAAGTAATAACCTCTGTAAGACTACAAAAATATCTTATGCTTGTAATTGCCCTTTTCTGTTTCAGGTTGTCCCACTGGTGAAATTTCAGAACCATGTTGTTCTCAGAGTTAGACCATCAAGGCCTGGTGGCCATTTTGGTGACGTCATCATTTGCTGTGCTCATTGTTTCACTTTTCACCCTCCTGTCTGTGTTCTTGGTAGCAGGATGTAAAACTGTCTTAGGTAATTAAAAGTTATATGTTTTTTACTCTTTTCAACTGATGATAAAATTCTGTTTATAAAAGTATACTGCACTGCAAATACTGTAAAGGAGGGTATTATCGACAGGGCAGGTATTCTCGTCACTCACATTAGAATGTTAACAAAAATGGTTAACATTCTAATGTGAGTGTTGAAAAGACCTGGCCTGTCGATAATACCCTCCTTTACGGTATGTTTTTATCAGTTCATCTTAAGACTTCTGATAAAATGCCTTACACAATTTGGATTAATTTGTACACATTTTAGAAAGGCTGTAATTCCCAGAACTTCTACATAGAAGTTTTGGTAATTCTAGACATAGCTAACATGTCCGAAAGTCAGCTCATTTCTTATGGGCCTAGTAATACCCTTGATTCCTGTCTGTACATATTGAATGAAAAACACCATTGTTTTGCAGGTTATCTAGTGCAGTTTGTGTGGCTGGTGTGTGAGCTTTTCACGGCTCTAGTGGCAGCCTTTACGTCAGGTAAATATTTGAAGTCATGAAGTTTGTTGTATTTACATGTTTAATTTATGAAGGCTTTTCAGATAAAACGGTAATTGATGATTAAGGCCGAATAATTGCTTGAAATACGTCTGTAAATTCTTAAATTTTCAGTAAAAATTACAAAAAGATATAAAGGCACACCCTTGGCCTTAGGTACAACATTATTGGCTGAAGTTCTAATATTTTTCCACATTTCAACACTATTATGTTATTCTACACTTAAATTGTATGTAATAGCCAATCAGAATTCACGAAGCTCATCACATGACAGAACCAATAAATCCTGATATTGGTAGGCAATATTAGACATGTGAAAGTGAAACTAGCAAAAATAAAAAATAAAAGAAGAATATAAATTAAGAATTAAATTTTTAGTTGTAGAATGTAACAAATGGTGGATGCAGTACATTAAGTGAAACAGTCATTATTTTGTCATTATTGTGAAATGATTGTTTATTTTATAGGCTGGCGCAGATAATTGTGAGAGCATTGACATTCAGGCATAATGCTCTGGACACTGAAAATAGTTTGAAATTATATGAAGAACATATTATGGCATGATGTTATGCTATGATCTTTTTTCTAATAAATCAATTAATGTGTAAAAGCTGAGTAATAAATGGAACCAACTCAAAATGTCGCACTAAAAATGGTAAAACATGTCATTTTCCAGCTGTTCAGGTGGCTATAAAATCTAAACGGCTGAATTGATTTCCTTCAAATATTCAGAGAATGCTCACAACATCTACAAAATTAAGATAAATATAAATAAAAACTGTAAAATTAGTATTAAAGCTGTATTTAATGTGAGAATAGATATAATATCAAAGGCTTCATTATTTTTGCAGTAGGCCATATGCAGTTTTACTGGCCTCAGCTAGTTATTGGCTATGCTCGCACAATTTCACTTGCTCCTCGCCATCCACTATTTATAACATTCTTTTAAGATGCAGCTAGGTAAATTTATTGATAACAGATAACATGTCACGATGGCTCGTTGTTGACAAGATAAAATCAACTCGACCTGACAATATAAAAGATGGTCGAATATATTAAGCCAGTTACCCAGATATTATGTCATATAAACTTGATGATGGACCAGCATTGTTCTTGAATGCTTCCTCGTAAAATTATTTCTTCTATTCTTTTGTTGCAGGTTCTGCAGTGACTCTATCCATCCTAGCTGCTGCTTTCGTATCATCCTTTACTCTGCCTCCGAGAAGAATCGAGGCTCGCGTATTAGTTGCAGCCTTAGTGGCCACTTGCTCAACCGTCTCGTCTGCTTTACTGGCTTTATACTTTTCTACTATTGGAATCCAGGTGGGTTCTTCCATGCTGTGAGGCAAAGATGTTCAGTTGAGTCAGTTGAGTTGTCCTAAAGTACTCTATAACAGTTCTTCAGATGATTCAGTTAATCTCCAGTAACACTAGTGCTTACAACAATATAAGACAGGAAAAGACGACCTGCAACTGAAAATCGTCATCAGTCTTTAGAAGTCTTGCAACTAATCATTGATACTCTCAGAAGGTCTTGCATAATCTGCTGTGCTACTGATCACTGGGTGCCAACTGGTCAACCACTCTTTAAAGATCACCATAGACCAATTTCATTCAAGATTGTTCAAGACTTGTCTAAAACCATTGTGAAACTACAGTGCCTCAAAAAAGGAGCTATATATTTTGTCATATTTAGCATGTACACAACTGCCATAGCTTGCATATACACGCACATTATTATCTGTAATATGTACTTTCTGACATATACACGCATGCGTGAATGTTGTATTGCTCGCACGCGCAATTCGTGTATATGCAACTTATGTCATACCACGCACCCGTGTTCATTATGATGGACGCGCCAATGCGCAGATCTCCTGCATGGTGCGTGTTTAATTAATTGCCACGAGTGGAGCTATTTGCATTGAAATATCTCGCATGTTATTCACATGTGTGTATATGCAACAATTAACTAGCACATGTGTAAGGGATTAGGGGCAATTACAAGCATATTTAATGCCGTCAGTGTGACATAACCCACAACTTTATAAAATCTGTGCAAAATAAAATTTAAAACATTATATATGTCTTAATTAATTTTCTTTAGCAGGACACAAAAAAATACTGTCAAATTTAGATCTATTTAGAAGGTGTGTACTTGGTAGGCACTTTCCTGCACCTATTTGATACAATTTCCACTCTTTTTCCCCTGAGAAATATCAGTTTTATGATTTACCGTTCCATAAGTAAGCTATCCAACTGTACTGTTTGAACAAATAAAAAAAACAAATAGGTTAGAAAAATGGACAATACATTGTATTGTTTCTAAAAAAAGGGGTGAAACATCAAATAATTTAGGCCAAATGGTTCGGGTTTAGACAGCATGATTTGACTATTCGTGTGATTCAATACAAGCTCTCTGATGATGCAATGACCAACTTAAAACAAAAATGGGGTTGAAAGGATTAGTGCGACATATATTAGCTCATGAAACATGTGCTGATAACGCACATGCTGGCGCTATTCAAGTATATTATGTCATCACATCTTGCCCCACATGTGTTGTTGATAAAAATTTCATTAACTTATTTTATATCTTACTTCAATGTACATTTAAGAATATTGCACCCCATCCAAAAAACAATCACAATTAAATATTAGGCAAAGCTACATTTTTCTCGCACCTGTGAGAAACACTTTTTGCCTTTGCCTAGACCTTTGGCCTTGGCCTATATAACATTTTTCTCGCGTCTGTGAGAAACACTTTTTGCATTTGCCTAGACCTTTGCCCTCGGCCTATATTCAGAAACTGCTAATTTTTTCCCTTAGCCTTCTCACCTGACTTTCTTTAACTTAAAGACGTTCGTCTTTAACTCACCTGAAGTTGTTAAAGGAGTGCTAAAATTCAACTGGCAATTACTTGGCTTCCATACATGATAGAACAATGCGGTTTTTTTCTGATTAGTTCATTTGCAATATTCTTATCATCTATATTGATTAAAACAAAAAAATACAGGAATAAAATTAGATAATTTGCTTATGATGATTGAGTCTTTTTGCAATGAATTTAGTTATAATGCACCAATGCAGGGCATCTTGAAAGAGTATTTGCTCTGCCCAATGCAGTGAATCGTTATCCATATAGGGGGCCTACACGAATGCGTGGGTGTGCATAAACTGCCAGTACATTATTTCAATGAATAAATTTACTCTCGTGAATGTGTCATATATTACATAGCTGTAAAAACGAGCATGCGTGTAAGTGTGCTTTGATGCACCGGCAAAAACTCGCAGATTCGTGTATGAGTGAAATCATACACCAGGCAAAAAAATTACATGTGGTATATCACTCACACTAACGAATGTGCGTACTTATACGTACACGGGTGCCAGTTATGTTATATACACGAGTGTTAGGGAGTGCACATGTTGTGCGAGTAAAAACATATCCACGAGCAGGAAATTGCATATACACGAACGTGCGTGGATTGCAAAAACGAGCAAAATATATATATGCAAAAAAGTGATGGGACAGTCCAAGATTTTCTCTTATATCACTGGCCACATTTCATAGAATGACATTAGAACACTAATACTTATAAGATGACTTTATTGAACATAGTAGAACACAGTTTTAAAGCAAAAGTGACAATTATGTAATCAATAGATCTGCAACAGTGTGACAAACAACCGACAGATGATTTATCACTTCAAAAAAGTGTCGGGACACCCATGATTATCATATGCAAAATCAATGTAAGTCAATATTTTGTGGCATAACCTTTATTTTCAATGACTGCTTCAAGACACCGTGGCATAGAGTGGATGATCTTCTGGAAAATGTTCGGTTTAATGTCTTTCCAAGTCTTCAAAACTAATTCTTTCAGTTCAGCCTTATTTTTTGGATTTTCTGAATGCATTTGCCTCTTCAGGAGACAGAAGATGAGCTCAATTGGGTTCAGATCGGGTGATTGACTTGGCCAGTTGAATACTATCCACTTTTTCTTGGCAATGAACTCTTGGGTAGCCGTTGCAGTATGTTTCGGGTCGTTATCAGACTGCACAATTAAGCCCCTGCCAGCAAGATTTTTCCCATTTGGCTCAATATACTTGCTCAATATCTTCCTGTAGGTGTTGCCATCCATTATGCTTGATCCATCTTCAGTTATGTCATCAATGAAGACCAGGTCACCAGGTCCTTTGACAGTAATACATGCCCAGGCCATCACACTACCTCCTCCTTGCTTCACAGATACAGAGGTATACCTTGGATCATCAGCTTTGTCCTTTGGTCTCCACATTGTGCAATTGCCATAGACTGAAACATGTTTATTTTAATTTCATCTGTCCACAGGACCTTTTCCCAGTAAGATTTGGGTTTATCAACATGTGCCCTTGCGAATTCTAGCCTTGCTCTTCGGTTCTTGGCACTTATCAGGGGTTTGCAGCGTGCCCGACGTCCCATGAACCCTGCATCATGTCACCTATTCCTTATGGTTTGGTCACTGATGGTTATTCCTGCATCCTTCAATGCTTGGTTGACCTCAGGGGCAGTTAGTTTGGGAGTTTTCTCCACCATCCACCTTATGGCATGGTCATCAGTAGCTGAAGTTGCCCCTGGACGCACTGATTTAGGAAGGTTGGCTGTGCTGCCAGTTTGGTTGAACTTCTGTAGGACATTGTGCACAGTGGTTTTAGCAGCTTTTAACACTTAAGAGATGTTGCTAATGCCATATTTGTTTCATTTTCCAGACTTATTATTGTGTTTTAAATTTTTGAACACAATAGTTTCCTTGGCATCCTTACAGAAATGACATGAAGTCTAATAATTTTAATACATTGAAACTAAAAAGCCAAAAACAGTCTCTCCTCACTCAGTGTCCATTATAGTGATAGCCTGGACCTAAAATGTATTGTTTAACTTCAAGCATAATAGCAGATTAGTGTCTTGGAATCAATTAAGGCTTAATTCTTAAGGTGTCCCAAGACTTTTTTGAGTCCTATATGACATGGTTCAACGCTTTTTGTGTAACTGTGTGCTTAATCATGCATGGAAGGATAACACAGACAACAAACATTCTCACAGCATTCAACAGAACACGTTGAAACAGTAAGTCTTAATTTTTGAAAGTCCATTTCTACAGAGAAAGTAAAAATAAACCCCATACATGTCTGTCCCATCACTTTTTTGAGGCACTGCATCTATAATCAATTTAAGTACGACTGGCATAAGATTAGCTCTGATTAGTTGCACCACAACTAAAGATCGATCATGTACATTGTACAATCACAAAGATTACTGAAGACCAAACCATAATAGCCAACAACCTGTTGCATGATCGATGAATCGCTGATTTTGGCCACTGTCATATTGAGTGACAATCCAGCTTTAATATGGCCTTACAATGATGGTATATTAGTCTTGTGGCAGTTGTACAATTATTAGAGATCTGACTTAACATTTGAAGACCTTCTGTAATGTGTGACAGTAACATTTTAATGATTATGGCTGAAACATTCAGACTGTCTAGCACCAAGAGCCCTCCAGGCCAGGTCTCAGATAATGTTCAGCAGGCGCTTCTTTTGATAAATCGCCAAGTCTCATTGGCCGTTAAATTAATTGTTTTTTGATTCCGTGCCTTGACTACTTTCATACTTTATAACAAGCATTATACCAAAAAAATATAAAAATATTGGTCATAGTGTGGAGGTGGGCAAGGTACGGATGCGATTTCAGGTAAAATTTTCTTCGTGTTTTAGTTAATGATACAGCTTGTTGGTCACACGTAAGCTGATTGCCTTTGTGTGTTGAAACTATTGAAATATAGTGAACAAGTCATATTCCTGGAATACTGACCAATATTTAATCAGAACATTTTTCTGCAATATTTGTTGCACTTTGTGGTTTAACTGGTTTATTCCAGGTGTTGTACTAGTGATTGTACAGTTGATTGGCAATTATGTTAAGTTTAGTGATTAGTGATAAGGTAAGGTTATTCACGACAGGGAAGTAGTGAACTTTAATTTGATGTAACTTTATACGTTGTAAGAACCAACGGTAGCTAGCTGTTGGTCAAATATTATTGACTTATGCATATACTTATGTAGTCAGAGCATCTCTAGTGTATCCATGGTGTACATTGAACATGCCAATGTGGATGGTATAGATAAACAGCATAACGTGTGACTTTGTTTCAGATGGAGGTGGCTACAAGTATTATCACAACGGCTGGAGTTTCAGTTGGATGTGCTGCAGCTTGGGCAGTGGGGGTTGTGGTAGGTCAAAAACACACTACAACTGCATTAGATTTACATATGGGTATATTAAATCTTGCAAAGTTAATTTGATAGTTTCTAAGAGCTAATATTTACTACTCAAATATGACTTGTATAATTCTTACACCTGCTTCCTTTGATTAATTTAGAACATCTTGCAAGTAATGCAGCACCTGTTTCATCCTATTTTCTTTTTAAATTTCCAGTCCTTGATTGAGAGGGAGACTCAGTCAGTAGGAATGAGAATGATCAGGTAAGCATTTTATTGCTAGTTTTACAATTTTATTTTACAATGTTTCCATTTTCATTTCCTCAGATAGCCCTTTGTTTTAAGATATGCCTTATTTAATTGATGTTTCATGCATCTTTAGTTTACTTGACTGCGTCAGACACAACAGTTACAGATTTCTTCGAATTTACATCAAACTGCATGTTGGCCTGAAGCAGAGTGACCTTGACCTTGCTTTGATGCATGCGGTGAAGGTTGGCTACCCAGAATGCACTGAGATACTTCTCAACAATGGGGCCAGGATAGAAGCAAGGGACCCCCATGGTAGGTGGAAACTCATCTAATATAATTCCTTCCTGTAAAGATAAATTGACAAAATGCTTAATCGTCCATCATTTGCAGGTAACACTCCATTGATTGTAGCCTGTGAAATGGGACTTCATCGTATTACAGAAATCCTTATCCGGCAAGGTTGTAATGTCAACTCCGGGAACAGCATGGGTCACACCGCACTTCACCACTGCTCCAAGTGGGGATACGACAAGTGCCTAGACTTACTTCTCAACAACGGAGCAAACGTCAACATCCAAGACTTGCAACTTCATACCCCGTTGATTCTCGCTTGTGGCCATGCTCACCAAGCCGATTTGATAATGCAGAAACTCATCGACAAAAATGCTGATGTCAAAATTAAAGGCTTCGAATTGCGAACCGCTTTGCATTATGCAGCGAGTCGAGGACTGGATATCAATGTCTTACTCAGAGCAGGAGCAGACCCAAATGCTAAAGATGAAGAGGGGTCTACTCCTTTGCATATGGCTGCACAAGAGGCTTGTTACAATGTCATGGAAACCTTGATAAAAGTTGGTTGTGATCCAAACTCCCTCAATACACACAGGAAGTCACCACTTCATTATGCTGCTGTGAAAGGCAACCTCAGATGTGTTCAGTTTCTTGTCAAGGCCGGTGCGTGCATGTTTCAAGTTGATTCGCTTAAAAATTTTCCTGTGCATTATGCTGCATTTTTTGGTTATGCAAAGGCTGTGCAGTTCTTTGTCTCTCACAATGTTCCACTTGGTCCCTGTTATATCCGTGATAATTTCGTCAACATCTCGAATCCTTTGAGAGCCGCCCTGGAAAAAAATCACTTCATAGTAGCTAAAGTGCTTCTTCTTGGTGGTTGTCACCACGGACCTTTGCAAGAGTGGATCACGAATGTCCCTCCCTCTGCTTATGAGGAGTTCCACAACTTGGCCTTGATAGAGTGGCTCCGAAGCTTTGTAACAAACCCCCAGTGTCTCCTCCAGAACTGTCGCCTTGTCATCCGAAAATGTCTTGGGCATCGCCTCAGTGAGAAATACCACCATCTTCCTCTTCCTTTGACTGTTAAGAAGTTTATTATGATGGAAGATGTTGATGAGGAAATTGGCAATGCAGCTACTATCAGTGATACAATGATGAGTTTGTCACTTTGGTGATGTTTAATTGTGTGCATTGTATCATATCATCGTTAAAAACTGCATTTGATGAACTTTAATTTACTTTTAATGTGTATTGAGGACGTCCTTAGCTTTAGTTTTGACAATGAATAAAGTGAAGTTTATCATGTTTTATTGAAATATGCCAACTGTGTTGTTCTTTTTAAACATAAACGTTGTCTAAATTTCTCCCTTTGAACTTCTATGAGAAGTGGAGGTAAACTGGACCTGCGGCACACTAAACAGAAGGTGGTGCTGTGTATCAATATGGTACTTTTTGTAACCTTCATAAAGGCTATCATGGTGCCAATATCTTGACTAAGTAACAGAGAAAAAATACCTTGAAATACCCAAGGATGCACTAGATTGATTTTGCCCTAGCTACAAGATGCATCAAGGCAACTTTAGTTTCTGTATAAATGTAGCTTTTGCAGTGTTTTTTCCCTTCAATATGACATAGTGAAATTATCTAATATATATATTTTCTTATATCTTGCATCTTTTATTAATATTTTACTTCAAGGCAATGACAACATTGTAACCATTAAGTAAGAATAAGACGTTTTTAAACTTGGAAAGTTGAAAAAAGTAGATCGGACTTTTCCAACACTGCAGAAAGAACAATAAGGCTTCAACTACCATAAGTTCAGTAACACAATGACATACAGTATACTTCAGTCAAAAGGAAAGCCACTTTGTGTGTCCTTTGTTAATGCAGTTGCCAAAATCAATAAAGCTCATATGATGATCCTGACCTTTTTTTTTCTCCAAGAAAGTTGCCTACCAAGTGCATAAGAGTCACAACAGTGCACAATTAGTGGTGAGATACAGTGTTTTTCAGAAGTAAGTGCACTCCACTGAAAAAAAACAAAAAACAAACACTAGGGTTCCTAAAATAAAAAAAAGCAAAACAGTATCGTGAAAATTATAGTCTACACTACTGACCTTGTGTAATGAACTATCACTTTGTAATTAACTGAAGAAATGTTCTTTTTTTCTGAGAGTTCATTGATTTATGAACGACACTGTACGTTACAATGAATGTTATTGACAGGTAGAGGTCACAAAAGTTGCTCTTACATTTATCATAGAAGTTCAAACATTAAAATTAAAATGTCTAAGTAAAGGCCAGTCGAAGTTTGCCTGCATGAATGATGTACTTCATGACAGCCCAATCATGTCAAATACGGATTCCGAGCTTCCCCTCCGTCGGTAATTTAAATTTCATGTTTTACCTTTAATGAAAAAAAAAAAATAATCAGAACACAGCAATTAGCATTAAATATTTTACAATTCAAATGCAAATATTCTAGAATTGTTCTCAACTACCTGTTTAAGTTTAATAGTGAGATGGTTTAATTCAGAGGCCCATTGTACAAACAAGTACATACAGCTCCACAAAACCCATTGTATGAACAATTACACAACTACCCATCATGGATTGGTGATAAATTGTTAATTCGGATCACTGGTCACACTCCCCCCCCCCCCCACTCCTGAACTTCTCACTCAGTCACAATGAGAACTATGGGTTGAATGTGACAAGAGGGTGAAATTGACCAAACAATCTGTCATGTTTCAAGGTTGCCAAGTTAATTGTTCATCTCGAAGTTTTCTTTTGTAAACAACTCCCATCTTCTCCTGTTGAAATTATTTTAGGTGAAGTTATCAGTACAACCACTGTACAGTTAGTATCATAAAATACAGTTGACTCTAGCTGTCTGTAGCGACCTGTACCTGGCTGTGGCCTAAACACGCTAAAGCCAGCTACTTTTTTTATAGCTGCTTAAGCCCCGTTCCCACATAGCCGAGTTACTCGTAGTCAACTCGTAGGATTACGTAACACGCCTCTCGGGCCCAACTCTTACTAAACTCGGCGATTACTCCTCGCACTCGAGAGATGCTCGGCGAGACACTCCTGAGTCTCGTAGCGAACTCGTGGGATTTGGAGCCGAGTTTGCCGAGTCTCCCGAGTATGCCGTGCTGCACGGCACACTCGGCGGATTTTCAGGAGTTTCAAAATCTTGGTCATGTCTCGCCGAGTTACTCCTCGAACTCGCCGAGTTACTCCTCGAACTCGGCGAGTTACTCGGCGCTATTTTCACTCGTATTACACTCGGGGGGGATGTTCAGGAGTGCGAGGAGTAACTCGGCGAGTTGTAGGAGTAACTCGGCGAGTTGTAGGAGTAACTCGCCGAGTTGTAGGAGTAATTCGCCGAGTTGTAGGAGTGCCAGAATTCAGTCGAGGGGGTTTAAAGTGTCACTCCGTGGGTTTAACCAGTGAATGATGTAGATCCAACGCGCTTGGACTAACTGCAAATGACGCAATGGTATCTGGGTTTGTTATGTCATCACAGCGGGGTACGCTCTCTAGGTAGTATATAAAGATTGACCAGTGATCAGGGGATCATTCAGCATTTTGCTAACACACATAGAAGACCAAAAGACCGCTCCAGAAATTTTTTATCATGCCGATGAAAAAGACCAGGTTCGCCAAAAGGCCTGCAGTGGAAAAAGAACTATCTGCTGGATCTTCTGATGACTCTGAAAACCCGACAAAGACATCGCAGAAGACTGCTCTTCCTGTGAAGAAAATGAAGAAGTCTGCTCCAAGATCTCCTGTCAAGAGGACTACTGCTGCTGCAAGATCTCCTGCCAAGAGGACTACTGCTGCAAGATCTCCTGGCAAGAAGACTGCTGCTGCTGCAAGATCTCCTGCCAAGAGGACTACTGCTGCTGCAAGATCTCCTGCCAAGAGGACTGCTGCTGCAAGATCTCCTGCCAAGAGGACTGCCAAGACGCGTCTGCCAGTGCCAACAAGAACGTCATCAGATGCTGGCAGTAGTAATGATGAGCCCCAGGTTGCTACTCCTGCGTCTGCTGCAGCACCTGCTACTTCTTCGCCTGCACCTGCTCCTTCGCCTGCTCCTTCGCCTGTTCCTTCGCCTGCTCCTTCGCCTGCTACTTCACCTGCTACGTCCGAAGTGCCTGCTACACTTTCCTATGTTGCCAGGAAAAAACAGGAAAAGTTGTTCCTGCCAGCCACCGATGAGCAGGATATCGCTGACTGGTTTAGAGACAATCCCATTTTTTATGACCGGACCTTGAAAGCCTACAAGGATTCAGGAAAGAAAATGGCCCTCATCAATGAGATGGCAAGGAAACTGAGTGTCCCCTGCACTGGATACCAATTGAAGACCTGGATGGAATCCATGCGGACTGTCGCAGGGAAACTAGTGCGGCAGGGACCATCTGGAACTGCGAAGAGGAACCCCACAGAGAAGGAGTTGTGGATTATATCGAATTTTGGATTCCTTGTGGACCACATTACACGTATTCCAAGTCGCCGGGGGAACACTGCCCTCCAGAAGAAAATTGGCAAGGCACGGGAGACACTTAAAAATCTCGAGGAAGAAGAAGGGAGCTCTACTCCAGCTGATGATTCCGGGCCCCAGGAAATTTCTGATCCGGACATTTCTATGGATATCCCTCCTGTCCGGCAGACGAAGGGTGGTCCATACAAGAAAAGGAAAAGGTCCACGCCACCGCAATCTGGCATAGAAAATCTTGTTAACATTGCCAGACAGTCTACTGGAGTCATCCAGCAGACTATGCAGCAAATGGCCGTTCCTCCAAAGGATTTGAAGGAGAGGCGAATCCGGGCGATGGGGGAGTTCATTGTCATGGAATGTCTGTCCATGGATGATGAAGCATTTGAAGACCTGCACAGCAACCTGATCCCCACATTCATGCAGCTCAAAGCGAATGCCATTAGAGCCAGGTTCCAGCTGCAGCATCAACCCCAGCATCAACCTCAGCAATTCATGCAGCACCAGCAGCATCACCAGCAGCATCACCAGCAGCAGCACCAGCAGCAGCACCAGCAGCAGCACCAGCAGCAGCACCAGCAGCAGCACCAGCAGCAGCACCAGTTCTATCCTCCTTCTGGGTCCCAGCATCAGGTGCACTTCCCACCAATGATAAGTCCAGAAAAGAATTGGCCAGCGGGAACCTCAGCAATGCCTCCTTCCGGACCTCCATCCATGATTTCCGAGATTCCCACCACTTCAACTCCTGCTTTGAACATAAGCCAGTTTTTGAATGTTTGAAGACAACAGTTTTAAAACCATCCCCGGCCTTTTTCAAGGCCACCAAATCCTCCCAAAAGAGCACGCCTTGTACACATATCTGTGTATAAACAATCAATCAAAAAAAAAAGTTCCAAAACCCTCCAAACTTTTCTCTATCTTTGTCCACGAAAGTATAATATTTTAGTCCAAAATCAATTTCTTCACTTCAAGTAACTTGTTCATATTTCCTTTTCATTACAGCACAGATATTGGTCCATTTTTTTGTAATATTTCTTTTAATAAGGGTTAATAATTTTGATGAAAGAAGACATACTTTTTTTGGTTCAGAAGTGCCGTAGTTGTTGGTTGTTCAGAAGTGCCGTACTTTTTTTTTTGTTCAGAAGTGCCGTACTTTTTTTTTGTTCAGAAGTGCCGTAGTTGTGTCTTGTTCAGAAGTGCCGTATTATTTTTTTTGCTTCAGAACTGCCGTAGTTTTTTCTATTATACTGCAATGAAAATAATGAAAGTACGGCACTTCTGAACAAGAAACAACTACGGCAGTTCTGAAGCAAAAAAAATAATACGGCACTTCTGAACAAGAAACAACTACGGCACTTCTGAACAAAAAAGAAGTACGGCACTTCTGAACAACCAACAACTATGGCACTTCTGAACCAATAAAATATTTTGTGTGGGTCAGACAGGAACTTTTTTTTTATTACACAAGAAGTGTACATGGTCTGCTCTTTTGGGAGGATTTGGTGGCCTTGAAAAAGGCCGGGGTTGTTTTGTGGAATCTTTATACCATGTCATCTTGCCATGGCACTCTTCCTTCTTCTGAATTGACAAAGTCCACCAAGTACTGCCGTTGATTCTTGGCTGCTTCAGTCATAGAATGCCCTCTATTTGTTGGTGGCATTTCATTGATTTCTCCAGCTGCCCTCCAAGTTCCTGGCATGATACGATGTGTGATTGGATCTTCATGGTCCAGCATGATGTTCTGAGCAGTCGGATAAGTTATTCTCATCAGATTGTGGAGGCAGCAACATGCAATGACTATAGATTCCACTGTCTTAGTTCTTTGTGGCATGGTAGTCAGGAGACACCTGAACCTTGCTGCAAGGATCCCAAATGCGTTTTCCACAATTCTTCTTGCCCGGGAGAGGCGGTAATTGTATATCCTCTGCTCTTTGGTCATGTTTCTGAGAGGCAGTGGCTTCATCAGCCAGGTTCTCAAGGGGAAGGCATCATCTCCGACAATGAAGTAGGGAAGAGGTCTGTGACCAGGAAGAATTGGTTCAGGTGGAGGTAATCCAATGGTCCCTTCTTCAAGTCCTTCTCTCAGGAGTGTATCATTAAAAACTCCTCCATCAGATCCAGCGCCGTTTGCTCCACAGTCTACATAGAGGAACTTGTAATCAGCATCCACAAGAGCCATGAGTACGATGGAATGGAAGCCCTTGTAATTGAAATACACTGAACCACCTTTTGGAGGACATTTGATGGCCACATGCTTCCCATCAATGGCTCCAATACAGTGAGGAAAGTTCCACCTTGAATAGAACAGTTTCGCAACTTCTCTCCACTCTTCTGGAGTTGTGGGGCATGCCAGGACATCTTCATTATACTCCGCAATGATGGCTTCACAGACTTCTCGAATTATGTTGCTGATGGTATTGTAAGCCACTCTGAAGCCATACATGAGGGACCTGTAGCTGTTTCCAGTTGCCAAATAGCGGAGGGTGATGGCAAGTCTGAGTCCTGGCTCCAAAGATTTCCTCCAGAAGGTGTCTTCTTTGGTAATCCTATGACCTATTTTGCCAAGGATCCCTTGAAACATGGCTGGTTCCATTCTCAAAAAGTTAGTATAACTAGAAGTGTCCTCTTGCATCAGTTCAGTCAGTAGACGCTCATACTGTCCCATCTGAGGTCTTCTCAGCAGCCAGGGCCTCACCCAATACCTCCTCCTCCTCTTCCTCCTCATGGCTGCTAATTTTCTTTCTTCTTTCTTCTTACTCTCCTCATCCTCAAGTAATGCTGCTGCAACAACAGCAAGTTGCAGATTCGCATGAGCAGCTAGTAGTACCAAGACTCTATTCTGATGTTCTGTCTGATGCATGTCCATGGTCCTCTCTCTTCAGCAGCTACAGACAGAATGATCAAGAACAGAAGATGCAGCCCCTATTTATATATTTTTGTAATTAAACACAGCTATTTGCATAATAATTTAAGTAATAACCTTGATGAGTATCATGAGTATAACTCGTCGACTTTACGAGTTACTCCTGGTACTCGGCGAGTTACTCCTGGTACTCGGCGAGTTACTCCTGGTACTCGGCGATTTACTCCTCTAACTCGCCGACACTCTCCTCGAGATCGTTCACTAATTGGCTGCAACTCGGCGAGTCACTCCTGGTACTCGGCGAGTCGCTCGCTGAACCCGCCGAGTAACTCGGCGAGTACTTCGGCGAGTAACTCGGCGAGTCACTCCTGGTCATTTTTTCCGCAAAAATTCGTCGCCAACTCCTCGAATTTTGGGTGTTACGTAATTTTTGTTATTACTACGAGTTGACTACGAGTAACTCGGCTATGTGGGAACGGGGCTTTAGATGTTTCACCAGATAAATATAAACCTTGGTAAATGTAAGAAATTAATTAATAATTCATAAATATGTACTTTAATTATGATCCGGTTTTGAGTAGCCAGCTATGACAGCTTTGTCTAGTTTCAATTTGACGGGCCGTTTTTAATGAAACTAAATGTTTATGAGCGATTTACTTAAATCTTAACATTTTTAATGAAGAAACGTTTAAAGTCTGATTTTAATATCCGAAGTTCAAACGGATTTTACTATTTAGGCCTTTGCATGATGACATAGCTCCAACTATATATGCGGGCTATCACTAATAAAAAAGAGCAACAAGTTTGTTAATTTGAACGCTTTATTTATCATCACATATCATAATTACAGGAGACAAAAATGATCATTACGATCATTGGGTTGCATATATATACACAGTATACAGAATCATCATCAAAAAGTAACACAACATGAAAAATTTCTATAAAACCTAGTTTAGTACAGTACAGTATAAAAATACATCATCCAAGTAGCTATACATTTACACCATCCCAAATTGAGTGGTTTACAATTAGAAAATTCCACCGAATGATTTCGAACTGAAAATGAGAGTGATGGTTGCTCCGGCCAAGATGGAAATGGTTGGAATAGCAGCTGTGGGGGCTCCTGATGCTGTAATAATAATAATAACAACAATATAATATATTTCCTGCATAGATGAAAGAGATCATATATATAGCTAATTCGTGTAAGATTTAGCCTTTAATTGTCAGCAACTATATTGTATATATACTCTGTGTCTATCGTTTGCAATAAAGATCAAATAAAAATTAAATCAAATAATAACAAACCTATAAGAAATGAGTAATTGGATAGAAACAATGGGAACTGACTAGAAACACTGTAACATGGCTCAAAATTCGTTTTAATTGGTGTAAATGAGTTTTTTTTAGTAGAATAATTTGTGACTCCAAGGACTTACTGAACATCAAGCAAAGTTTCTGCGATACTGCGAAAGTGGCTGAAATCAAAATATCAGCCAAACGCTCGAAGTCAAATTCAGTCGCCTCATTGATCTTTGGCACAATACATTTCTTAGCAATTTTTTTGGCTGCCTTCTTCACTTCTTTAATTACTCTGCAAGAAAAATAAATAAATATCGAGTACCCGTATAGCATGACAAAGTTGGGTCAAGAATAAGGCTGTGACTTGGCTATGACTAGGTATATAAAAACCTGCTGCACACCTGTAAATTTCTTATAGGTTTATGCAATGAAGGGCATTCCAGTTCGCTTTGTAGGTGTGCTTGCAACGTCACAATTGTTTTGAATACCTGATCATCCATGTGTTGATGCACTTTTGATTAAAGCTGATTTTAGAAATTGATAGATAGATATTGGAAGTTCAGCCCTCTTAGATAAGTTCTTGCTGCTATCGAGGTTGATTGATGAGGTGACAGAGAGGAGTCCATCCATGTTATACATTTTTTCATGGGTGGGATCTTTTACTTGCCTCAGCATAGACACTGAATACAAGGGACCACCAATTTAATGTTATCTGACGACATCCATCTGGGATGATGCTCATTAAAGGTGACTGGGCCTGGGATTGAACCCGGGTCCTTTAGAGGAGCAGGCAAGTGTCTTACCACTAGACCACCCAGCTGCAATTGTTTGCCTGTAATGACTGCACTTAATTGTCTTTAAATCGATTTTGAAAATCACTCAAGCAAGGTAAACTGTGACGTCAGAAGACAATGTTTAAACTGTGTTTTGATCCTTGCATATGGCAGTAAAGCTGTTTTTCCTGTAATTTAAGGAGCTGTCACTTACTTGCATCTTGACTTTTCCGTGGCTTTCTTGGCTTCTAAATTCAGGTCCTTGGCACATTCACCTGCAACAAAATGTTATGAATTTTATAGATTAATCTGAATAATTGCTGCACACCTAAGGAAATTAGAAACTTATGAAACATTATTACATTTTAATTTATGAAAAGAAAGACGGCAACAATGCACGGGTGACACATAGATTTCGTACATTCAATATTCATTTAAATGTATCTGATGCTACAATCGCTATACATTTTGATGATGAGATTTAATAAATGAATTGTTTTAAGAATTTTATCAGACACAACATGTCAGATGGGCCGAATGTTGGTTGACTTGCATTCCAGTGAGCTACAGTTGGTTTCATTAAAAACGGCCTGTCAAATTGAACCTAGACAAAGCCAAACAACTTCTGCTATACGATGCTACCTGCCACTAAACAGAACTGTCAGGCTATAGCTGGCTACTCAAAGCCGGATCTAAAAGTACATGCAGCAACATTTGGTCAATAAGCGCAGAGTTATTAGTCATTTTTTTTATTGAAATGTATGTCTTCTACATTCATATTTATGATATATTAAAATTTCATACAGTTACCAAGGGTTATATTTTTTTCAGTGGTGGTAGATGTAAGCCGGCTATTAGCTAGAAGTAGACAGAAGCAGCTGGCTTCAGCCAGTTATAGCTACAGCCAGGAATAGGTTGCTACAGCTGTCTAGAGTCCACCATATTTTATGAAACTAACTGTATGTCAGGCCGATGCGACATGTAATATGGGTATTGAAATAAAATATAAATGATTATTCATAATATTTACTTACATCCACCATTGACCAAGGACTGGATGGCATCTGAAACAAATTTCGCATCATTCTCGATAGTGGAGAAGCCTTCAAGAAATTTATTGTTTATTAAAATCAGTCATAAAGTGTGCCAATATCGGCTAACCTTGCGCTGATGCCAGGCTGATTGATTTAGCATGTTATCTGGGCATAAAGGATTGCGTAATTGGGGTTTAGTTAGTATGTTCTTTCATGTATAACTAAAATTAAACTTGCTAGGATTCAGTGAGTCTAAAAAATATTAAAGTTCTCTATTTTACAGTGGTAAGTGGTTATGAAAATGTCAGAAATCCATTCTATTTATAGCAAGCTAGCTCTTGGATGTCATGTGACATCGATCTCAAGTTGGCAATTAGATACGGGGCTGATATTAAAGGGGAACTAAAGGAGATTTGCATGTTAATTTTAAAAGTTCAATTAGATGACAAAGAACACATTGCCGTAAATACAAGTGTGTAAAAGTCCAATTTTAGTATGATTTGGAGCCAATTAAAAGTGAAGTTTGCACCATTAGCAACAACGCTGGGGGCCGCCATTATTGCACACGGCACCATGGCTGGTGACGTCACTTATGTACCATGAGATCCTGCATATTGACAGATTGCAATCCATTTCAATAACAACATACTACAGCCTGATTGCAATGAACTGTTTGTATGGCATATTTATGTATATTTGCTCACTTGGCAAGTAGATGCAAATAACCCTGATTACATTACACATGTATAGATAAGTTGTTATAAATAAATATAAAAATTTATCAAAAAACGTATTTTCTGCAGAACTGCATTGATCTGAAGCTCCAATTATATAAAGCCTCACCTTAATTAGGCCTAATAAATGAATTTTAATTGTTTAACATATGTTCTGTCAACAAGTGCATAGATAGATAGATAGATAGAAGCATGTCTATACTGATAGCACAGCTGTCGCACCAGTTGCTGTTACTAAAACAGAAAAAAAAAATCATATGTAGGCCTACCCAATAGGTATGATCAGTTTGCAACCCACTGCATAAAATGTTTTTCAACAACTCAGTTGTGTAAAGTTTTTGTTCAATTTTAGTACAAAGTCTATAGACTTTGTAAGAGACATACAAGAATTGGTGCTAACTTGTTAAAAGTATGTTGCAAATATGGTGCTAATGTCAACAAATTTGATGTAAAGGGCTTAAGGTTGTCTTAGACTGCATTAAATTATATTATGATAATTGTGAAGATTAAAGTATGCAAGTAGGCACTCAAGGAGCTACAACATATAAGAGATACTCAGGTGGTTGCATATAAATGCTGATGAGGTATATGAATTATTAGAGTACCTCTGCACTAAGTAAAATTGAAATTTTTTACTCACAACTATTACTATTTTATATTTTTATATGATTTTATTGTTTTTTACTCTCATTTTATTATGTTCTGTTACGAAAATAAATAAATCTATATATATTTACATGTATAGGTTAAAACAAGCATAAAAAGATAAGATATATCTTAAAAGTACTAATTGCATAGTCTCAAATTGTTCAATGGCAATTTACTTGACACTTGGTCAGAACAGTGACAGAACACTTAAACATGCTCTTATTTCAATTGCAATTAACACCTTTTGCCTGTTGACACTGCTCACCTATAGTCAAGCAATTGAATAGCACTTGGTTCTCATAGTACAACAGTGACGTATTTCCGGCAAGAGCAAAACACCCGGGATAGTCGAAAATGGCGGCCTCCGTAGATCACAACATGCAGCTAATAAATGCATGATATTACTTTACCAGTGGATATATACGAGTTATGAAAGGCATAGATGTGTTCCAATGGACCAAAGCTAACATCTGAGAGGTAAAGTGCTGAAGGTGTTAGTTCCCCTTTAAGCCAATGTGACACTATTCTGGAAGCTTATTTGAATAATAATCACTTACTCGCAAAATTGATCCATTTCGTCCAGTGGGAAGTTAGGAGCTTGAAGAGCAGTTCCGAAGTATCCGAGACAGTTAACGAGGTCACCGAGATCACAACCTGAAATTGTCCAAAGTACCACTTTTTTCACAGCTATTTATGACAAAGTTGTTGAATCCAAACGTGTCAAAGACACTAATATCACCATTCCTCTTAAAAACTTTATGAAAAGCCAAATGGTCTAGACAAAATCCCCCCATAAGGTATTTTAACATTGTCACTTCTACGTTGTCATTACAGTCAACTTAAAGTCTGGTAAATGAATAACTGATATTAATGGTTTTGAATATGAAAAATATTACATGTTAGATCTATCTATATATATATATGTATAAAGACCCTCTCCTAACCATCCTTTAATCACCTTTCATAGAATTATCAGAAAGAAGGAGGCTATTGTGTAATTTGCAGCGACAATGTAGATAATTAAGCAGTCATAGAATTTAAAATTTGTAAGTAAGCGGTCAGACCCCCTTTACAATTTGTAGGTAATTAAGCGGTCATACACTTTATAATTTGGTAATTAAGCGGTCAAACACTTTACAATTTGTAGGTAACTAAGCGGTCATACACATCACAATTTGTAGGTAATTAAGCAGTCATACACTTTGTAATTTGTAGGTAATTAAGAGGTCATACACTTTACAATTTGTAGGTAATTAAGTGGTCATATACTTTACAATTTGTAGGTAATTAAGCGGTTATTACAATTTGCAGCTATAAGGCAAGTACATAAAGCTCACCAGAGCGCTGGCCTCTCTGTGGGCACTGTAGATTGACTTCATCCTGGACCTGCTTGACAGCTGGGACAATGGCCATCCTCACATCAGTCGAACAAGGGTTGCCTTCACCGTCTTTGATGCATTTCAACAGGATTTTCTCCACTTCTGGTTTGTTGCTATTTAAAAAAGAGGTTGTTCATATTTTTGATTTTTTTTTTTAAATTCATAATAATGTGGATTTACACATCTACAATAAATGTCACAGGCAAAAGCACTCTACAACAAAGTAATATTTTTCAAATTCAATCACTTGGAAATGCTTGTTCCTGATTATTTAGTTGAGTGTATCTTTGAATTACTAGCGCTTCATTTTGGGACTTAATTTTGGCCAGTATTTACTTATTATTTCCTTGTGAAAGGCCAATGGTGTAATACTTACTTGCACAAGAAGGAGGAATTCTTCAAAACTGCGTTGATTTCTTCCTTGCAAATTTCAACATTGCAGTATGAGTAGGCTGAAAGAAAAAAATATATAAAAATCCCATTATCGATTAGTGGATTGAGTATAGAGTGGTGGAAATAGGGGTTTCCATGCCAGAAATCTTGCACTATCCTAATTTGCTGCCTAATTGTGTTAAAAATTTCTTTATATGACAAACTGACAAATCAATTAATGGTGTGCTGTAATATTTTCAACGACTTTACTAACATATGTGTAGTTTTGTTAAATATCTTATATTAAGCCACCAATTAAATAAATAGACAAAAGACTAAATAAAGAAAAAAAGAAAAAGAAAGACAGAAAGAAGGAAGGAGAAAAAGGATGAAGAAAGATAGAAACTTTAAGGAGAAAGAGAAAGAAAGAAAAAACTGAAAGAAAAAAGAATCTGAAGAAATAAAGAAAGAAATTATTACCTTACCTCCGACAAAGAGCAACATGAAAGACACCAGCTTCAAAAAGGTCATCTTGTACGTGGGTGAATGGTCTCTTAAGGGCAGTCAGTTCTTCAGCTGTTGAAGTCTCCACTAACAATCACTGCAGGACTGCTGAGATGCTGTGGCTACAGTTGCAACTCTCGCTTATATAGCAACAGAAGGGTCATTTCAACCAATCACAAGATGTTTACATCTTTCAGCCAAAATTCCTTCAACTGGAAAGGTTTGACTTTTTGAGAAGAAAAATAAGTTTTGAAGCATTCTGCAACTGTTACCATATAATGCGGATGAACTTTGATTGATAGCACCCTTAGTCCAACGAATTTGAACTTAGGAGGGAATTCGTTTCTGAGTATTAGTTCAAAATTTACGGTTATAAAATTTATAGGAAAAAGAAGTTGAAAAAATCAAATTAAAACAGTTTCTGGGCAAATTGCTTTCACTTCAATATATTATATTTGAAATTAGGATTAAACTGTGAATATTACAGTCGTTCAGTCATCCAGTGTAAAAGAACAATGTTAGGATTTAGTGCCACAATGATTATAAGGTGCGTATTTGTCATATGTGAAGCCTAATCAGGCTGACGTTTATGAACCGACGATGTCAAATTAATTTTTCTCTACGTTTCTTTGTCTTTCCTCAACAATAACTAATTAAGAGAACACGCCAGTCAACTTAATTATAAACGTATTTTTTAGATGGAGAATGGGTTTGGGGAATACGTTGGTGGTAGGATGTGTTTTCTCTCCAATTAATTCTACCGACAAGTCACCATTAAGATTAACCAATATTGCCTAAACAATACGTTTTCAATTAGCCTATGTTGTACAATTTGGTAACTGGTTAATATGTTAATTGAAGGAAAAAGTAAATTCAATGACTTATATGAGCATTATTAAAATCCTTCTAACAAACATTAGCTAATCTGTCTGTAGTGCATTTGATCATAGTAAAAACATGATTAAAATCAATATTTTAACATTTTTTACCAGACATTTTGTGCTGGGGTTGAATGTTTGAATATGTAATTCTGTCAGTTATAGTAACATTGGAAAACATTGCCTTGTAGAGCATATTGTGTTGCCGCGCTGTGTGTCTAATTTTCTATTTAATTCATGTGAACCTAAAAGTAAAATTGATGATTTTGTATAAGGCAAAGTGGATCATTGAACTTTAGCCCACATTCATAAGTACATATTGTATAAGGCAGAGTGGAACTTGAACTGCAGCCTGGGGGCAGGATTGAACATCCTTCTCCATGGTTGAAAAATGCTTTAAATGAAATGCATAACAACCCTTCATAAGACCTCATTATTGAGGACCTCAAACAACAAAGAGCAATGGATTGTTGTTTTATAAAGGCATTTCATGTCATGTGTAAGGATGAATAAACTAAATACTATATTGAAAACTAACTAAACTAAATTGTAAAAACGAAATAAGATTGTAAAAACGAAATACTAATAAAATAGGGAATACTAAATCGCAAAAATGAAATACTAAATTGTAAAAACGAAATACTAAATTGAAAAACTTAATTGAAAAAACGAAATACTAAATTGAAAAAACGAAATAAGATTGTAAAAACGAATAAGGTAAATTGTGTAAAAACTCTTCAATATAATTTAAGCTTTCAAAAAAGTTTCATCACAAAAAAGATCAAATAGACTTATACAGATTTGGTATTCACACACAAAATACAATTTTTATTTCGACTAAAGGCTTGTGTGAAATAAAATCTGGAAAAATATGTAAATTAGTACCCACCTTAGACGCCCCATTTCAACTACTGTCATAGTACATATAGAGGTTACAGGGGCAGGGTGTCAGTGGATGGGTATGCAGTACAATCAAACATTTTCGTCCACATTACATTTATTACATTTGCAACTGTACTCTTACCTAAAGCGGCATGTCGTTAAGCCTTTGGGAAGAGTGGCTTTATTCAATAAATTCAACAATGAACTTCAATCAGGGACAGACAGGAACGTCCCTGTGGTGGTAATAGCTGGTAATATAATGGCAGCGTAAGGATGGTTCTCATACAGATCCAATGCTGCAAAATTGTATTTTTACATCAATTGAGACGAAAACTCTTTGCTACATATTGGTAAATATTTTATCACAGAATGCACTAACAACTTTGATGTTTCCATGAAATTGCACACTACAGTAGTTATCTTGCTCACTGCGTCAAGCCAATATGAGCAGGACTAATTTTGCCTTTTGCATGAGCTCTGCTGCAGTTTTGAAAAAGTTGTCATTTTGAAAAGTGATAAAATTATTAACAATTTTTTATCTTATGTTGACTTCATTTTTTCTGTATTACTGAATTGATGTTAGTTGTATATAATTTGTATATTATATCTATAAGTTTTTAGTGATGGTACTAGCCAGCCATCTCAAATACTTTTCAATAAATAGGATGGAATATGCATAAGTATCTGTTTTACCTGTTGTCTTTGGGGGAAAGGGATTCAGCTCAGCTACAGGTTAGTGCGGTTGAAATATAAATAATGTTAAAAGAAGTGCAAAATCATTCCTACATGGCCAAATGTGCCACGTGCGTTTTTCATGCGTTTGATAAACGCATGGAAAATGCATGGTTTTCACCACATAATAATTAGGCAAAAACCATGCGTTTATCCTTCTCATGGAAAAAGCACGTGGCACACATGTATGGATAAGTTAGTTAAAGTTGGTTAAAGTTGGTCAGAAAGAAAAGGGTACTAATAATAATCAGCAGCAATAAATTTACAATTAAATTATTGTAATACTTTTAGGGCATGTTTAATTAATATTATTATAGGTGTTTAGACAATTTTGTTAAGGGTTTGCAGCATAAAAGGTGAGAAATGCATTGCTTATCAATTATTATATCTGTAATGGCCCGTCTGTGTCTCTATCCTCCAGCCCTGTTTCCGTCAAAAAGATTAGGGAAGCATCCCTGTACTCACAGTTGAACTTGCAATTGGCAGCAAATTCCTCAATTTCTAGTACATTAGAAGAGACATTACTTCCTGAGAAGATAAATTGTGCAACTTAAGCAAAAAAAAATTAGTTTTTACTTGGCTGTATCCAGATTTGCTTCGACGGCAAAATTCGCCACCCCGTTATACTTAAAGAAAATCTATCAGATGTCTATGACCATATGAAAATATTCACAGTAAAAATGATAAATTAATTGAAACAGGCAACATCACTATTACCATTATCATGTTATGCTAGAATGCAGTCTTAAGATTTGTTTTATATCTTTCACAAAGATTCATCAATTTTTCTCTTTTCACCAAGCAAACTGCTATACCATTTACAGTACTGCTCCTTTTAAGAGACCAACCTAATAGGGTCTATAAGCTACCTCTGACGGTACAATTGTTTGCAATGAATAAATATTCACAATAGTGAGTAAATATTCACAATAATTATATCTTATTTATGATTAATATAAATATTTGATTATGTTATAATTAATGTAATAATTAATAACCTTTCATATAAAATTATTAATTTATATAAAAAAATTTATAATGATGATATTCTTATTTAAAAAACTATTTAAATATAAAATATTTTATTTGATTCATTGCACCAGTGTCTCCATGTTTTCGGTCATATATTAATAATTGATTATATAATAAAACTGGAAAGTGTGCTAATAGCACTTAAGTATTTCACAAAAAGCAAAAAGGTGTTCAACAAAATATATCTATTAGAACAACACTCTTTGTATTTAAAGTGTAAAGTTTTAATTGCAATCATGCTGTTCCTGCTTACCCTCACCACATGCAGTGGTAATTGCATTTATGATATCATTGTCATGTCAGGTAATTGGTGTTAGTAGAGTCCTTTCATGCAAAATGGGTGATGTTTTAATAGCAATTAACTACAAAATCATAGTATATTCCTTGCTTAAACGACCGCTTGTTTAATCTGCTAGGCGGCGCTCTGACGCAGTAGTAATGCTGCCCTCTTGTGTAATATGGACATGATCAATGAGTATGCAATTTCTACTGAAAGACGGCACTTGTCCGGTGTGTAGCACTGGTCTTTCTGAGAACTGACGCAAAGCTCAAGGGATACGGCAAAAAATAGATCGTTGAAAAGGCTTCGCAACGCCATTAGAATGCCGTTACAACGCTTGTTCAGTGCCTTTTACGAAAATAGTACCTTCTGCAGTTGGTGGAATTCCACGGTAAAGTTGTTCAATTTCATGACGTTAAGTCATGTTTTAAGTCAAAACAAATCGTCTGAACCAGTTTCACAGCAAGTGGCTTCTTGGATGAAAGAAATAAGGCGTAGTAATCGCACTACTTTGTGCGCAGACGACTCGCGGAAGCATTTCCCTCCCTGATTCTGGGGAAGCAGCAAATCGGTTATCAGAAAGGCCGGCTTTGCACCGGATTGTAGCGCTGCCTTTCGGAAGAAAATGATGAGCATGATCGCTATAAATATCTGGCTTTGTTAAAAGCTAATATTAGTCATAGTTATATCGTTCTTATAGGTAGATGCCAGATATAGTAATTAAAGCATAGTTGGTTGTAAATTTTATTAGTTATAAAAATACAAATGCCATAAAAAGTTGTAATACTCGAATAACAATATACAGCCATATGATACTGTTTCATTAACAATATATATGTTTTTGTCTGGATATAAATTTTGTTCTGGTTATCATTTGAGGTACTAGTTGCTGACATTGCAAGCAAGAAGAGGTAAACATTGTTCCAACATTGGCCCTTGCCACCGGATGTCAAGCCAATTTTGAGCCAACATGGCATTTTATCTGCGCAACAAGATATTGTTTTTACATGGCCACATTCAAAGCCATCATCATCTTTAAACAAGAGAAAATACAATTTGGCTTTGAGGTTTTCCCTTAAGTCTCATTGTCATCAGCTTCAATTAGGGATCTGTAAAAAAATAACAAAATAACAAAAATCAAA
This sequence comes from Alitta virens, assembly GCA_932294295.1. NCBI lineage: Eukaryota > Metazoa > Annelida > Polychaeta > Phyllodocida > Nereididae > Alitta > Alitta virens. The sequence goes on from OW028575.1 coordinate 38,359,915, forward strand.
ATTAAAATATTTGTAAAAACAAAGCAGAGGTGGGTATCTTATCTTATCGAATCGTATCCACTGCTTGCGCTGTGTGGATAGCCTGTTGCGACTATGCCCACACTGCACTGTGATGTACAATTTTGGCTGGGCCACCATTAAGTGGAATTATTTGATGAAGGAGGGGGCCCTGGTTCAGCCTGTCCTCTTCCTGCATGGGGCCAGACGTTTTGGCAACCTTCCCATCTAGGCCAACATCTCTGGTGAAGGTGACGACTTTCCTGCCCAGAGCCACTCCAGTTGATGTGGGTCCGTTTATCCAAAACTTTGTCCCAACCTTACCAGCAAGAGAGAAATCTGTGTGAAGAAGCCAGCCTCCCAGGGCGCCTACTTTCCTGGTTGGAAGTCAAATACTGATGTATATGGGCCCGCTTTGCTAGTCAGGGCCATGCTGAAGAGGTCGTTTTAAACTTCTTGCAGGCTGGTAAGTCACACCCTAAGACAGGAGGCTAGTCTCTTTGTGAGAAGGTCTGTCCCTTCACCAGGAAATTTAGTCAAACATCTGGAAGGCTGGCCTCTGCACAGGAAAGTTTAGCTCATCTGAATGGAAAGTTGGCCCCAAGAGGCAAGCCTTCTTGACTATGGCTAAGCTTTGTCAATGTAGGGCCTCTTTTGTCTAGGCTATCTTCCTGGCGAATTAAAGGACCCGACATTCCTAACTGGGAGTAACTGTCTTGACTGGGAGCAACCTTTCTGCATGGTGAAGGGGCCCACGTCCATTGCTGAAGCCAGCCAAGTGAAGAGGACCAGTCTTGACTGGGATGGTTGCCATGTCCCTTTCACTGCCTGACCCTGGCTGGTGGAGTGGAAATAGTTACCAAATGGGCCATTCACCAAATGATTCCTATGTTTTACTGAATGGCATCACCATCACGCTCACCAAAGGCTACTCCCATAGTCCTATGAACAAAAATTTTCTATAGCCACTGCACTGCCTAACTGCATCTGCAGTTCATTTATTACCATTCACCAAATCCCATTTCAGGGCTTTTCTAATAGGATATATTCTTACCTGGACACAGTCTGTCAATGATACTGTCTGTGTAATCTGACAGAGCACCGAAACTTGATATGACCACATTATCTCTGCCTTGGGCGATGTGGTTGAGGACAGGAATGGCAATTTCGTCCATGTTGTTTCCCACCCCCAGAGCAACTACCCTGACCCCATCGTCTTTCAGGCTAAATGCTTCTTCATATGTTGGGTCTTCTGTTTGGGGATCAGCATTTCCATCAGTGATAAGCAGTAAATGATGGTCCACATCAGGCCGAACACCTCCTGTAATCGAAAATCATCCACCTTGTACAAGAGGTCACTTGGTTCCTGCAAAAGTTTACTTTTCAAAACTATGGCTGCTGTAGTATGGTTTGATTTTATTTCCCAATTAAAAGAGAAGTACTTTTACAAGAATCATAAAACATGCATGTGGTCTTCCCATATGTCAGTGGCAGGAAGATGGAACTTTATCTGTTAAGAACTGGTTTGATTCATCATCCATAATGTTTTGCTGCATGCATGTTCAAATGTGCCATGTGCGTTTTCCATGAGAAGGATAAATGCATGGAAAACGCATGGTTTTTGCCTAATTAAAATGAGGTGAAAACCATGCATTTTCCATGTGTGAAAACGCACGTAGCACATTGGGCCATGTACCTATGATTTCTTACAGATACTTATTGATTGACCTCAAATCACTTCAAATTACTATACCTTCTCGGAAATTTCTTCTGACTTCTTTGAAGGCATTTGCCAGACTAGTACTGCCTGGGACATATTGCAGTCTTTCAGTGATGTCATCCACCGTGTTTGGTATTGACCGAAAACTGTCAAAGAACACCACCGTTTCTGCATTGCTGCTGAACCTAACCACAGCAACATTTACATCTCGCTGTGCATCATGCATGTTTTGCAAAAGACCGGTGATGAACAGAATGACCTGTCTCCAGTTGTATCCAAAGTCTCCTCTCATGGAGCTGGACGAATCTATTGCGATGACAAGATCCAAGCTACCGCATTGCCCTAAAAGTGAAATAATTCAGAATTTCTTTCACGCAGTTATAGTCTGGTAAAAATTGTGAAATGCAATTGTATCAGAAGTATCAGAAGAAAGAGTTGCTGGAAAATGCTGGACTTACTTCTTGGAGCTGGTGCAAGTTGAACTCGACATGGTGATCCCATTTGCGCTATGACATTATTCAGACTTGTTTCAGGCTCTTTACCAGCTGATAAGAAGATTAGAAGTTCGTAAGGTATATATTTTCTTGTATCAGTTATACAAAATTGCAAATGAAATCGATCTATTGTACACTCTTGTAAGAGGGGGAGGGGAAAGGGGTTTGTCAGCAACAGCATAGCTGCTTTAGAAGGACCTTCCTGATCTTTCATACCTTTATATTCTTATAAACTTGTCCTGAGTTTTGTGGCACATGTATGAGGTGTACAATTAAGACAAAAGACTATTGGATTTACATGTAAACATTGAAGTTCTCCTTTCTGCCAAAACAGTAAATTCCAATGCAATAGAGTGCTATAAAGGTTTGATTCACTTACTGGTCAATAATTTCCCATCTTCCCAAACTATGTTGACCAGGATGCTCATCTGCCCTTCAGAAAGAGTTGGAGGAACAAGGGCAACTACATCTGCTCTGGGGTACAATTCTCTGCAAGTTAAGATTGCACATATATGTATTGCTTAACTTTTCATTCAGACTTCCTCCAAGCATTTTTAAAGAACTAAAATATAACGTTATTAAGTCTGTACTCTGGAGTAGTTTGACAGCTGGAGAGTAACTTACTTCCTACATTGAATGCTCTCAGCAGAGGCCTATAGAGAAATTATTCTATGGTAAGGGTAAGTGTAAGATACTCTTTTTGTGATAAGAAGCGGAGACATATAGGTTATCTTTACTCTTGTTTTTGTGAGTGCTGGTTAGCTTTTACTATACAATATAATATAGACAAAAACCATTACCCATTTGAGTTGGCATCTATAAATTTGTCCAACCATGGATGGTAACCAAGGTAATCAAAGTAACCAAGGTAACCGAGGTAACTGAGATAAACTTCCATGGTCCAAAATAATTCAAAGCATTAATACAGGAAACCTTTACCTTGCAATATTTGAAATATTTGCATAACTCTCATCCCAGACACGACCGGAAGTAATGATAAAGAAGACATCCGGTGCTTGAAACCTGTTCCTGTTTGACCTAAAAATGTTCTCCATGGCAACCTCTATTCCGTCTTCCAGGGAACTTTCTGGTGTTCCTGGTTGAAAAAAAACACATTTATGTGTTAATTGATTAATGGTTAATAACCACAAAAAATTGCAGTTGCTATTGAATCAAACGTTTCATGAAATATTTGAACCTTGGTACTGTAGTTCATCAATGGTTGCCAAAACTCTTTCCCTGTTGTAGACTTCATTGAAGTTGAACATAACTTGACCACTGTAGCCAAATGTCACCAGACCAACCTGGACCCCAAATAAGAAAAAAATAAAGTTATTAATGATCGAAAATTTTATAGCAGTATTTCCAGAATGTAGTACTACGTTGTTTTAATGTAAGTCAGATAAGGCCTATAGGTGGCCCAAGATACCTGAATGTCCACATTAGCAACATGAAGAGCTTCTATTATGTCCATCATCAACGTCTTGTATCCAAGGAATGTTGATAAGGAATCTCCAGTCATATGGTACGATAAATCCATTACAAACATTATGTCCAGTTCCTTACAACCATCTGCAGGAAAGCAATACTTTAGCATTAATGATATTTTAGCACCTAGCGGAAGAGTGGTTACATTGGCAAACAATGTTAAATTTTCCAGAACCACTGCTTGAACAAGTTCTATGTAAAATAGAAACATATTTACCGTATAAGGCAGCAGCTTTATTTATCCTTTGCACTGTAAGAAATTAACATAAGAAAATGTCTGGCTATTTGTTGAATACACAAGACAAACAAATATGAAACAGAAGCATAATATACACAGACTTATAATTAAGGGACTTACTCTGTGTAAATGAAAACATGGGGACAGTAGTTAACGGGCGCGGTGGGATAGTAGTGGTTCTGCTGACCAGAGGCCTGGTTGCGATGAGCGTTGTCCCCCTGGTCGTCCCTCTGGTCGTTCCTCTGGTTGTCCCTGGTGTTTTGAATGAGGGTTCCTTGAGAAACACCAACATAGCACATTAGAATCTTGGCAGATAAAAATTAGATGAATTTGAACTTCATATACATGCAGAATGGTTTCATCATACTTGGTAGGAGTTCACAGATTACCGTATAAAGGTATTGCATATCATCGTTTGTACAGAACATTCAGATTTGACCTCATCTTGACATACCTTCATGCCCCCCCCCTCCCAAGACGTAAAACAAGGATAGGATATGCTTGGCATTGCTGGCCCATCTACATACTCTAGAATATAATATCATCTAATCCACAATCTTGAGTAATCTTCAAGTAGTGCAAGTTTTATGTCAACAGCCTTTAGTATTGTAATCTATTATCACTTCATGCCCTTCTGATCTATCAATGATGCCCAGCAGTATGTTCAAATGTGTACTCACTGATTGGCTACAATTGGCCAAGATCTCCTGAACTGCTAAGGAAGCCTTACTTCTTAGGAAGGTAATCAGCTCAGACTTGTGATCCACCCATTCGTTCAAGTTAATCTACAAAATCCATCAACCAATTGAACATTGAAGAAGACATCTGTGGTGTAAGAATCCACTGAGAATTCAAGAGGTAGTTTGCAGTGTGTCTAAAGTTAGAATAGTTTGTAATTCCTGTCCTGCATCATAACAGTAATGTCACGGTTCTACAATAATGTGCAGAAAATAGCCTTAGGCACAATTGACTAACATCTTTGATGTGAAATTGATGAAGTATAAGAATCCTGTATCACCTTGCTAACATGTGTTAATTTCAAGTTTATACACTTACAAAATCATTAAAGGAAGACATCTTTTGCAGAGCTTGGCTGTCCAGATCCAGAAGACCAACGCTGATGATTGGAAATCCAGCAACTTTCAAATCACCAGCTCTGGCAAGAGTTTCATCCTGGGTTCCTACCACAGTTATGCCAGGTCCTGTAAAAGAAAGTATTCAAGTACAGCTTTCACAGTTGCTTAACGTTTAAAAGACTACCAACATCATAACAAAGTCTCAAAAGGTTTCCAGATACTGCAGTAAGAAGAAGTTGTGCTACCATTGAATCGAATTGAACTTTATCTAGTTAAAGTGGATGGCAAACAGATATAAAAATCTACAAGGTGATGATAAGTAGTAAGATTAGTAGAAAATTTTAAATGTTAAATTTACTATAGATGCATAAATTTGGTACGTATGACATACTTATAACGTACGTATAACGTACATAGAACGCGTGTAGAACGTGTGTAGAATGTGTGTAGAACGTACGTAGAATGCTCACTGACTGACTCCCGAGCAATTTATGTAACTAATATAAACAATTCACTCTTAGAATGTCCGCCAAAGTTTTAGCTTAAAATTTTTGCCCTCTCCACGTATGGTCACAGATGATTTAGCTCTACCAGAAGCATTCTACGGATTAGCAAGAGTATCCTTGAAACGCCCAGCTAGTGAATCACGTATGGACAAGGATGAGCAACAGTAAAAAAACATTTTCATTCGTGGTCATATGTAGGTTTTATACAAGACAGTGTGAACGCCCCTTTAGGAGTACTGCAGTTTCATGATGTGTGACATTACTTCTCTACTTATAATGCAGAATATTATCATGACAGATCTATTCATCTGGTTTTACATTTGAATTCCAATGAAACAAGAGCTATGATCATCTGATTTGCACCAGATGGCAGTAATATCCAATACCAACCAATGATGACAACTCTAGCAGGGGCTTTAGGAACTTCACTCCTGATTGAGATGACCCTCCGCAGCGCCTTCAGGAGTGCCTCAGGGAGGTTGCTGGAACCACCTCTAAATGACACATCCGTCTGGATGGCCAACACCGTACCTGCGACAGATGCAAGATATTTTTACTGATGCGTGTATTACAACAACAAAAAATACCAAAAAAAAACATATACAATTTTATACATTTAGATTTGTTTTAGGGAACGTTTTACGCTCAATTGTAGTCATATACAACTTTACTCGAGATCTCTACTTCAAATAGTGTCTGTCATCATATATTAACGGAACAGGAGAAATTATGATGGGAATATTGCAAATGTTAAGAAGTGTGATTTATTGATATGACTTCTGTCAGTTTGCAGTTTTTCATTACTTAAATAAATATGACTAAAATGTCTGTACATTTTAAAATGATATCAATACCTCTCATTTTGGCAACGATGAAATGTTATATATTAAAATGCATACATTTGAAACAACTTACTTCTGACATCATAGCCATAAACATCGAAGTCGAACTTGACGTCAGCAAACTCCATGCTGTGGTCAATGACGGCTGTCCTTACTTTTCTACCCTTGGATAATTCTTTTCGATAACATATAACATATGGAATTTATAATATTTGTATATTATATGGAAGGATTTGAAATATATGTTGGTAGGACCCTTTGGGACATGGGGTACATTGGGACACCATATCTGGCCTCAAACTAAATCAGGGGAACATCTTCATTTTATCAGTGGAAACTGTCAAGATCAAGTAAAGCGGATCATTTCATGTTTTTTTAAAGTCTGAAGTAAATTTTCCTTTCATACTTTCGAACCCTAACGTTTCACACAATAGTGCACAACAGTTCCTTTCATAGAGATTTGATTAATCACAGTAGTAATCTCACACAGCATGGATGGAAGAATTAACAGGGGTACTTTTAAAAACCACTGCATTGGGACCATTTGGACAGTCAGGTTGGGGTACATTGGGACAGTGAGGTAACTGTATAATTAACCAAAATTATGTTGAATGTCTATCTTTTATCAAAGTATGGCAAGAACCAAAAATATGAGCTTGAGGGGCACTGTTACTGTGGCCCTGACCTCAGAAGAGAGGCTTTTATTATGGTCATCCCAAATTCATGTCTCCACAGGTATTTGAAATGGGTAAAAAAACTATACCTGGCAATGAGTTTAAGATATGAGTTTTACTGCTAAATGAGAACACCAAGAAAGTCAATTTTTTTCATCTAATGCTTATTAGGGCAAGTTTCAAATTATATGACTGGGATTTTTTTTATTATTGTTGTACCTAACAGACTCAACCAAATGTTTAGAAAATTGTTTCTACACAGTTAATTGAAAATTCTGTCTTTATTATTTTAAAAAGATCTAAATTGTAGAGTTTAAATTAAATCATGCAAAACAAAAAAGTATATGGCATGCTTCAAAGTCTGATAGGAGATCACTTAACTTATAATTGTCTTTGTTTGAGTGACAATTTACAAATTGAATCACTTCATGCAAAATAAAGGTACACATACTGTTGTTTTTTATGTCCCAGTGTTCCCCTGCCCCTGTCCCAATGTATCCCATGCCTGGGGACCATTGGTACAAATTTTAAGGTCACAAAATAGCTACCTCACCAGATGATGGATTTCAATATCCATGTTTTGCTGCACCAGAACTGTTGCACACTTATGAGACTGTCACTTAGTATCAAACTTGCTTAATTTTCGTTTCGTTTGCAAGATATTCAATCAAATGTCAAAAATGTCCCAAAGGGTCTCCCCTACATTTCCACACAACGTATCTTAAGAGGACGTCATGAGAATCCATGACCATTAGCTTTTGTTTCCAAGTCTATGAAATTGGCTTTAGGCTAATAGGTATGCAGAAACTTTTTTCCATCACTCTACTGTAAGAGTTGCACAAGTAAAAGTATGTACATACTGTACATGGCAACGGTGGTTTATGATCACTCAGGAAAATGATTACCATTACAAAGTTAAAAAAAAACAGTATGGTAGATATTGGTAACCAGATATTTGTTTTCTTTTTATAACCATATAAATATAATCAATTGAGATTAGGTTGGTCCATAAGATAAAAGTTTGTAATTCCCTGCTCTGACTCCCTAAAAGTTGTCAAACTCAGTTATAATTACAGAAGTATGTGTAGTATTTTAATATGTTTAGTCTACAGGCCTCAAATTTCACATTAAATATAATTTTTGGCTTGAAACTTTCACAGGGTCAGAGAAGGGAATTACAGCACTACTTTTTTCTTTCTGGACCACCCGAATGCATACCTCCAATGACCTCCTCCATGAAAAACTGGATGAGGACGACATCAGTGCTCTGGATGTTGGAAGACATATCCACCACGAAGACAATATCAAGGCTCTGGCATGATGATCCAGCTGGGTCAAAATCAGTCACAGTCAAGACATTGTTTCAATGATTAAGTCCTAAACTGTTCTAATGATATGTTCTATTATCAGTTGCTGACAACCAATCAGGAGGCAGGGTTACCAGTCGACCTCAGGCTATGTTGCATGGAGGCGCATATTATGTTGCACAATCAACAGTGTCTGATCAGTCGATGGCGAATCCGTGATAGCATTCCAAATCAGGCCAGCGTCGATTCTGTATAGGCCAATGTCGGTACAACATCGTTTGATCATCGCCAACATCGCGCTGATGTTGATTCTATTTGGAATGCTATCTGGGATATAGTTGTGAGATTTGACATGAGAACATATACATTTTGTATACTTTCCTCATCCCACAAAACTTGTTGAAATCTTTCTATTCACTATGGAGTGGAAACAACTTGCCTCAGAGGGCTGCACTTTCCATTTCTATATATCTATATATCTATATATCTATATATCTATATATATATATCTATATATCTATATATCCATATATCCATATATCTATCTATCTATCTATCTATCTATCTATCTACCTATCTATCTGCAATGCCTCGTGATAATACATAATCTGGCATGCTGCACAGCTCTCAGCCAATCAGAAGACAGAATTTCTGCTAGCAAACATAAGGTACCATGCATCAGGTGTGTTGTTTATATTTAAAAATGGTAATTCATGTACTTGTTAAATTATGTTTACAATAAACGTACTTAAGATAGAATAGGCTCAATGTCATTTCCTTGGATCAATACATTGTAGGTTTATCATAATTTTCCTTATATGGTCATAAGAGTAGGTCCTACAGTCATATACTTTTACCAGCAGGTTTTTATAATGGTTTTTTGATTGCTGGAACGGCAATATAATTAAACTTGAACCAGCAAGGACTATATGTTGTAAATTTACAATAACACCAATGTCATCATGTCATGTGATGAATTATAAAGATGCCAGTTGGGCCATATACATGCATGCATATATATAATCACCTTCAATGTGGATGAAAATTGTTGACAGTATGTGCAGTAACATCAAATGTGCTCAAAATGTCCAAATGTGCAAATTGACTTTCATATCTCTTTTCATGACAAGTGCAAAAAGAAAGGTATGCTCGTGTATCATATGGTTCTTTTTCATCCGAGTCTTCAAAAGTTATCCGAGAAATATGTGTTCTGTAATATCACAGATATCTATCTAACCATCTCTGTTCTTCTACTTCATGTTGCTTATCTAACCATATCTATTCTTCTACTTTGTGTTGCTTATCTAACCATATCTATTCTTCTACTTCGTGTCGCTTATCTAACCATATCTATTCATCTACTTCGTGTTGCTTATCTAACCATATCTATTCTTCTACTTCGTGTTGCTTATCTAACCATATCTATTCTTCTACTGCGTGTTGCTTAAGTATTTTATTTTTCATTGCCCATGCATTTTTTGTTGCTACTTTAAAGAAATTGATTGCCTGAAAAGGTATAGTTAAATCATGCAGTTGTCACAACTCATGAACTTCCAAACATGATCTTGTTATGGGTTGATATCTTTGTTATTGGAGAATGAATTAATCTTTTGGGGCATACAAAACTAATTGCTACCACATGTGATTGCTTTTTTTTTTATCCCACTGCATGAGTCTAACACAGAGTTCATTCATAAATGGAATTGTAATCGTTATGTTGACAAATGAACAACTATCGCTGCATCAACTTTATAAGGGTATAAGTGAAAAAATAAAAGACTAGTTGCTAAAGTAATTGTGTTGTTAAAAAACAAGGAGTGCAAATAAACATTGACAAGACCAGTGCCAGTAAAATTAATTTATTTTGTGACACAAATAAACACACTAGTAGAAAATAAAACGGTTAGAAAACATCAATCTATGAAGAATGGTTGAAAATAACAAAGGATGTAACAAAAAGCTTACTGTGACAAACAAACACACATAACAAAACCAAAAAGACTACAAATAAATAAGATCAAATGGACGAAATACATTAATATAAACACCACAATGAGAATGTAAACTACTAATCAGAAGGTCAAGCATCTAAAAACTGCAAATTCTGAAGAAGTCAGAAATAAGCTACACACACGACAAAATAAACAATTAAACAAAACAAAAAGAGTAGAACATTCAGGCAGTACTGAACACAAGCACCAATTCCAACATTTGCCACACATAGAATTTTAGCATTCTACTGGAATATCATGTCATAAGTTATAATAAGTTAAGCTGCCATCTGTTAACCTAACTAATCAGCAGCTAATTAAAATCAGCAGGAACTGCTGCCTTTGATTGAAAAAAAATTATCATAGTGTTTTAAGAAAACTCATAAATTTGGTCATATCATCAGGACACTGATATTCATATCAGAGTGGAAAAATGCAGCCAGTAAGTGTTAAGTCTCCATCAAAAAGGTATACCACAAGGCTGCTTGACTTTTACCTACCAGGGTCTCCACTAGGGATTGAATTAACTCTGTTGCTGTCCGCTTGGTTCGTTGGACAGCTCTGGACAATCAAGGCGGCAACTTCAAATGCCATCTGCTCCATGAGGTCTGAGCTGCTGGCCACATAAGAATCCAGGACTCGGGCTTGAAATGGAAAGAATTGAAGTCGAGGTAAAGAATTAAAGTTGTTATTAAGTGATCAACTTGGCATGAACACTTGTTTGTCCGAAATATCTCAGAGTAAAAACAGCAGGCAAATATACCAAGATCCAGCTGCAACACAGACCAATATTTGGATTTAAAATTTCGTTATGACTATATGTTACTGTGTAGCTTACTGAAATTAGCAGCCAATGACAAACTTCCAAAAGATGATGGCCCCAGAATGATTGCCACAACATCAAAACCCAGGCGTCGAAAGTCCTCCACTTCTCGCCTAACCTGAAAATGTATTTATTTATAAATAGATAGATAATCTTATGTTAAAGAAGATAAGTTGTTTCCAACTATATATATGCGACGTCCAAAATAGGTAAACGTGTGTGGTCATTTGAATTACATCATATTGCTGATAACCAATGGAGAAGATGGTTCACAAGAATATATTACTATCAGCTGGTTATAAATAATGGAGTTCTAATGTAATCAAGCATGCTACTTTAATACTTTGTTTAATGTGCAGCTGGTGACTGTATGTACTAACTAGTTTATAATTTAATGAAATTGAATCATATGTTTTTGTAGGGGAAGACCTTAAATTTGTCAGCCAGAATATGAATGTTTTATAAGGGCCCTTTTAAGTTATGTATATTAATTGCATATGCTATCAAATGACTTTTTCCGCATTCTTATTTCTGACAATGTTTATCTGAAATGGTGTCAAAGACCTAATTCCCCGTTATAGTGAAAAGTCTTCTTCTTAGGATTATTCACCTGGTCATCATTTCCAGTAGGGGAGAGAACGACCACAACAGCCCTGTTCTGCTGAAACCGTTCTCTCAAAAGGACCTTTGTGTCCTTCAGGGCCAAGGTCATATTTGGCCTCCCTCCTCTGAAGTCCACATAGGTTTCCATAGCAGCAATAGCTCCTATTATAGAAGTCAGAAATTAAAAACAACTGATAACTGGGAGATGTTGATTTCATGGACTGAGCCTAGGAAAAAATAAACAATCTGTGGTATCTTGATTTCTTATTGGGTGACCGTCGTATTTAACTGGTTCCCCTGAACAGCAAATAATTTATAATTGAGCCTCTAAACCATTTTAAGCCCTCAAATACAATGAATACACTCTTCCAAACTAGGATATCGCCTTCTTTTTTTCACTGAAATAGGTTACAATATATTGATCTATAATAGTATAGTACAGAAAGTTTTGGTTATAAATGTATGATTCTCTCTTATCGACTCAAAAAGATTATTGTCTCTACAATTAGTTTATTTCTGATCACTTACACCAGTTTCCTGCGCAATGTGGAAAACTGTCCATAAGCTTTTTCTTACCAATGTTATTGCGGTACTGTCTGAAGTCAAATCTTATATCCGATGTGCCTTGGTAAGTCTGAACAACAGCAAACCTTGCTTTCATGTTGGGTGCATCGTCTACAACTGTTCAAAGCAGAAATGACACTGTCAGCCCATTGCTATTTACTGCATGGTCCATCAAAAGCGGTCAAACATTATTCAGTTGGATATTTGTTATGGCATAAATGAAGTTAGAAGACTTTACTCACACAGAGCAACATTTTTCATGAAGAACCTGTAGGATGGGATGAGGTAAGGGTCTGTGGCACTCGAGGTGTCAATCACGAAGGCAACATCCAGATTTTGACAAGTTGCTAGAACAAGAAAAATAGATAAGTTTAACGAAACAAAACAACTGGTTGCCTGAAAAGTCGTACTTAAATACAATTCCCATATATAGACTTACCTATGATGTCATTTGGGTTCCTGGCTGGGTCTTCCGGGAAGGAGTTGATGGGCCAGTCGTCAGTAGCACCGCCTCCTTGGCCAGGGCAGGACAAAGCAACTTCCCTGATGTTCTCAACTAATGATGTCAAGTCTGACACATACAAACGAAAAAACCAGATAGCATTATGTACCTAACCAAGAAAAACTAGTTTTCATACAGGAAATGGATTACCTGACTGGTGAATTAAAGATGTGCCAATCCTTTGCAAAAGATCAAAACTGTTATCCGTGTAAATTCCAACCTACAAGACGAAGAATGAAACATCAGGATTAATAACCGCTGCTGATTCAAATTTAAAAGTATCACACTGAAGAACTGGTTGACCACACTTACTGAAATTACATTGACTCCTGAATTTTTAAGAGAAAGGGCAGCTGGTGAGACTAGGTCATCATCAATGTCAGAATTCCCAATGCTGAAAACAACTGCAATCTTGGGCACCCCTTGCCTTGCTCCTGGTCCTGGGATTGAAATGTGAAACAGATTACTGGGCTTGTTCCACAACACTGAGGATTGCAGTGCGATCTGGACTAATGTATTACTTGCTGGATGGTACTAAATTACTTACTTTCCTTGATAAACAGTTTCTTTCTCTTGTGACTATCCTACCAAACCCTATAATCTCACTTTGGAAAACGTTTATTCCCAAGTTCTGTTGTCAGTTTCAGGTATGAAGGAAAGTTATTTGGGTGACTATGATTCTGATTCCGACTACTCACAAGATCATTCAGATTCATAAGCACCCTTTTTTTTTCAGCCACAAAATGTTTTCAGATATACATGTTAGTATGCCTCTGTGATCTTTTGAATTTATATACAGTATAAAAGTGGCACACACCTTCAATGACTTCTTCCTTGAACTTCTCCAGGGCATATGGTAAATTGCTCAAAGTGCCTTCCAGATTTAAGCCGTGCCTGACCGCATTAGCCATACCTTGGGAATGAGACAAGAATACTCTCAATGAAACAAAGATATTAATTAAAGAGTCAATTAATCACCACAAAGAAAGGGATACTGTACATCTTACTAAACCACCCAGATTAGGACAGGAAGTTGTAAAAGAATTGGTTTTGCTCACCGCCCACTGTTTTGTAGGTGTTAAACTCAAATCGAGCCCTGAATTCAGATGCGTAAATAGCCATTGCTGCCCTGAAATCCAAACGTGACCTTTCGAATGACTGAAGCAGAGAGACGATGGTAACCTCAATCTCATTCCTGTCCTGAGCAGCTGAATTCTGGCTGAGGTCACTCGACATGTCCACAAGGAAAGCGATATCAAAAGTGTCGAAAGGTTTGCTGCTTGGACAGCCTGGAAAGGTCAAGTAACAAATATACACATCCAACAACGATGTAGGTTCTTGAATTATTTAGGTTAAGCGTAAATTTGGCCAGGTATTGAGAGAGTTACCAGCAACATACCTGGGTAATTTGGCAGTGGATTTCTGAGAGGATTAGAAGATCCTCCCTGGTTCGGAGTGTTGGGCGCAGGCGGAGGTTGGCTACTTTCTGGTACATTGGCTTTCGCAAGGACATTCTCAAGCTGAAATCATATCATTACTTCATTAATTTAGTTCCCTTTGTTGATGATAGTTCATCTTCAGTTATCATATCCGAAATAACCAGATAGCATGACAGGTCAGCCCAATGTTTGCGACACCAGCCCAATATCAAGTCACTGTAAAATCTCAATTCGTTATCTAACCTCAGCATTCAAACCATCCGCTGACTGGAGACTAATGACACCAACATTGGAGAGACTATCGTAATTGGCCAAGCTTTGCGATGTCAGAGGGCCAACAGTTACAACGACAATATGGCGTTCTGACCCAGGAAGTGCAGTGTACCGGTAGTCACGTGCAATTTCTAGGGACTTCATGAGGTCCTGATCATTGGCATTTGTGAACTCGCTGGCCGTTAAAACGAGCATGATCTGCAAAGAACCAAAAAACACTGTATTTGAGACTGATAATCGGTAAGAAACTACTTGGAAGTAAAATATGTATCAAGCTGTATTGATAAGAAAGTTTGCAGTCAGTGAGACTTGTAACAATTGGGAATATTGTGACCTTCAGGCTACAATGTAATCTCACCTGCCTGGAAATGTTATGGCCCTCAGTTTGGATCAAGTCAAATCCCAATTTCAGAGGAGGATTTAATATGCTGGTGCTGCCCCCTGTGAAGTCTAGAGCACTCTCTATTGCCCCCACTATGCTGGCTGTCCTCTTGCTGAGAGGACTGGAGGTATACTGGTTCAGAGGAAATTGTATCTTGGCCTTGTCCGTGTAGGCAATCAAGCCAGCCTATATAAAAAGCAGTCACTGATTAAGTAAAGATGTTCCAGCTTGGTTTTCCACGACAAATATCAAATTTATATTGAAAATAAAGGTACGTTAGCATACGTTAACCCTAGCCCTATGTGCTGTCATCTCAAAGCACAGCAACCTAATTATGGACATTCTTTGCTATTTTACCTAATTAAGCAAAACATTTGTTAAATTATGTTGCCGACAGGCTGTGTATTGACTTAAGAAATCTTCTCTTAAAGATACCAGAGAAATGGATTGAACTACCCCGCTTGTCAGATTTCCACGTAACAAGAATTGCGTAAACTCAGCATATAAAAATCTAATTATTCTGTAATTTTATTGTTAGACCTTAAATACCATAAGCCAGGCTACAGATTATCAGAGAAATTGATTAACTTACTTTAGGTGAGTAAACAAGCAAAACATGTACGTAGGTGTTATTGTTAATACTCATTGACAGCGATACCTACATAATATTCTGTCTGTCTCCTTTCTAAACCAATAACAAACTCCTTGCAGAAATCTTTTGTCAGAAGAAAAGCCCTCCCTCCATCCAGGGCCATCATTCTGGTTGATGAGTCTATGATGCACATGACATCTACATCTGAAATGGTTCTCATGGGATTAGATACGTGAATCAATAGTAAATGTCACAGTGTTACATTCCAAAGAAACACTGTTTAATCAACACACTCAGGGAAAAAACAGAATAGGTAAACCCTACAAGTCGAGCAGAACCCCATGTCAAAAATAGAGGACTCCAACAAGGAAGTAGACTTCTACCCTTATTGGAGTAAAATGTACCCTTTGTAGGGAGTAAAGTTAGGTGGTCTAACCTTTTGGCCAGTTACCTCACACGCAGGATATACTTTTACTCGCAACATGGTAGAAGCTATTTCTTTGTTGGAATTTGTGGCAAAGGGCTCTGCTGAGTCTACTTCACTGGTAAAATAAGATAAGATATATTTTATTTGAAGTCGTATGTAAGAACAGATAATAGTAGTGTAGGAGTGGGGGCCAATAGCTCAGTGGTAGCCCACTGGGCTTCCAACCACTGGGACCCGGGTTCAGTTCCTGGTCGGTCGAGCCTAAGTTGGATGGCTGTTATGGCTGTTTCATCCATAATCTCACTGCCTTTGTCCCTATTTAGCCCATCAGGTGCAGAAAAGTAGGATATAAATCCCTAATCCATCCACTACTGGTAATGTGGTAGTGTCAACCTACCGCGGCTTATTCTGATTCTTAGTCTGTTACATTGCTCATGCGTGCTGCAGACTTTACAATTACACATTCAGCAGTCCAATCCAGAGCCATTCTCAACTCTTAACAGGGAGTAACAGCCTTAAAATGGGTTAAACGACACCATGCAGCTCACTGTTCTTGATGTTTGCCAAGTTAGTTCTCATTACCCTAGGGTAGGGTAGGTTTTAGGAGGATCTACCCAGACTTCCACATGCTTGGTGGGGGTTTGGACCTGGTACCTCCTGATTAGCAGGTGAACACCATATAAACCGTGGAACGAATGAATCAACCACCATGTTGAGGCACAAAAGACCTACAAATGTATATGACCAAAAAAGTCTAGGTTCTATTAAAATATAACGCAACCACAACAGAAATCAGAGTTAATTAAATTCAAAAGGAAAAGAAGAAGCAGTTACAAATATAATGCATGGCAATGCCACTTCATTTTTTTAAATAATGTACATGTTTGACTCTATACAGTCCTGTGGAGAAGGTTGTGCATGTCTCAATCACTTATTAAGTTATTGCTTGCATATGACCCGCTTGTAAATATGAAACACAAATTAGAAAAGTGATTTAATGCATGCAAATGAGATCAATGCGAGTTCCAGACCAGTCTGTTCTGCATGGTTAGTTTTTACGACACTGACACACTGTACATACAAGAACTGTTTACTTACTTTGTGCATTCACCACACTCAGACCTGGAACAAAATACAAAACAAGAACTGATATCAAGGTCAATAAATCTTTCTACAAAAAGCAGAGCAGGTAAACGTTACAAGTGGTGTGGAGTCCTATGTTCAAAATTTAGTCCGTCAAAGGAATTAAACCTCTGCCTCTCTGAGGAGTAAGGTTACCAGTAGACCACCCAATGAAGAGAAACTCCAATAAGTTAATGACTTTGTAAGAGTTATATATATAGGGCTTCACTCCACTTGCATAGTTAACTTACTCGGTTTTATTTTCTGAATATTGCATGCTGTTGTTAATATTTAGGCTTCGAATCATGAAACTTACAAAGAAGTGCCAAGAAGTGATAAGAATGTAGGGCCATTTCGACATCTGGCAAGAAACCTGCAAAACAGAGAATTAACGTCAAAAAAATTGCACTAGAAAATATCATTGACAATGACTAGAATGACTGACCGCCACTTTGAGTGATAATTTATTCAGTTGATCCAACAATTTAATAATTAATGTCAAATTTGTCAATAGGCAATGGCTAACTTTGCAGTTAAAACGTTGAGTTGCTGACTTCTTATAGACTGGGGTTTTCCTAACATTGATTTAAGAGATTTCATTTGGTGGAAAGGGTTCATTCTATCAGTAATGACATATACAGATAGTTTCATTTAAAAAAAGTCCGTCAAATTGAACCTAGAAGCAAGCTGGCACTAGACAGAGCTGTCTGGCTATAACTGGCTACTCAAAGGCAGATAAAAAGTTCATATTTTATGACTAGTTTGATAAATTTATTTACACAATTTCTAACCGAAAGACGGTGCTTGTCTGGTGTGTAGCTTTGGTCATTCTAATAACTCAAGCAAGAGATTGGGGTTGACTGTGGGGAAAAGATCGTTGCAACGGATATAAAAACTGTTGCAACGTAGTTGACACGCTTGTTCAGTGCCATTCATAAAAATAGTATAAACTTGTGCAATTTCTTCATGTTGATATAGTTTTGGGGCAAAAGATACAATCTCCACCAGTTTTGCAGTGAGTTGCTTGGTGAATAAAACAAAATGTGCATGTTAATCGCACTACTTCGTTTGCAGACGACGTGCGGAAGCATTCCACTCCCCGATTTCAGCGTTTTCTTCTGAAAGGTGGCGCTTCGATCCGGTGCGAAGCACCGGCCTTTCTCATAACCGATTTGCCGCTCCCCCAGAATCGGGGAGGGAAATGCTTCCGCGTGTCGTCTGCACACAAAGTAGTGCGATTACTACGCCTTATTTCTTTCTTCCAAGAAGCCACTCGCTGTGAAACTGGTTCAGACACTTTCTTTTGACTTAAACTCTACTAACGTCATGAAATTGAACAACTTTACCATGGAATTCCACCAACTGCTGAAGGTACTATTTTCGCAAATGGCGCTGAACAAGCATTGTAACGACATAAACGGCACTGAACAAGCGTTGTAACGGCGTTAAGACGCTTATTCAACGATCAATTTTTTACGTTATCCCTTGACGCTTTGCGTCAGTTATCAGAAAGACCGGTGCTATGCACCAGACAAGCGCCGTCTTTCGGCAGAAATTGCTATTTCAGGGGAGCGGCAAATAGGTTATGAGAAAGGCCCGTGCTTCGCACTGTATCATGGCACCGCCTTTCGGTTTATATTTGTTAGTAGGTGTAAGCCGACTATTAGCTAGAACTCCATACCATAGCCAGGCAGATTGTTTAGCCCTGTGGCAAAGACATAACACTTAAATTCTTATGCTGAGGCCACCCAGTATAGGCTGACATTCAATACCTAATGTATTTTAAGTATAATATGCACTGTAGATTTCCTTCTCAAAAAAATTCAAATTAAATATAACCTTGCTGTGCATGGAGTGAAAGACTTGGGCTTTCCTCATGGTATTAGTTGATCATCTGAGAGATTATATTTGGTTAATTGAAATTGTGACATATATTTGGACATATTGATTTTTTTTTTCGGTTCATTAACTGCGGTTCCATTATAGCTGTTTCATTTACATACTGTATATAAATAACATGTCCCAATGTGACAGACAGGAAAAATTTTGTTTCTTGTTCAGTTTGAAAGTTTGAGTTTGGCTTGTCAACATATCTGGTGCAGCTGCGTATATAAGAAAAAAGAATTGACCAACAAACCAGGAATCCCTCTTTAGTAAGGTGACCTGAAAGTATTTTTAGGTATTTCTAACCCCATCAGCTGTTTTATGATTGTACTGAGAAGTTGAGAACCAATGGTCAGTTTTGGAAGGACCGCATTCCTTTGTTGTCCAAGTGGTCACTATTCATCTCTCTGTTGACATTTTGTGCCCTCGGGTAAACAGAAAAACCCCAAACACCCAAGAAATGACAACTATGGCTTCTATGAAAAATGTGTTGTACAGCTGTTCGTCATGTGTATCACAAGCGTTTGTACTTATATCAAGTTCGACAATGCATGCATTGGATGCATTGCAGTGTAAAATTAACAATTACTTTCATAATTAGTGAATGACAACTGAATGTACACCAATGTACCTAGTTGTGTTGCAGAGAGAGATATATAGTTAATATGCATAATTATTCGCAGTACAATAATAAAGTGCTTATATCTGATCTAAGTTTCTTTCAGTCCAATCTATGTTTCTGCTATGGTGCATAACATAATTGTGTTGCAATATAGAATAGCATATACAATGTTACTATACAATAACTACAATTAAACAATAATCATGATAATCGTTGCACCATTTTGAAAGGACCTTCAAAAAGTTCGGTACAACTTTCATGCATTCAATTTCTTCTTTAGATGGTAAACTATAATGGGATTCCAAATAATTCTCTTTTTGGTCATATTTTTTCATACAGGGCATGGAACAGAACAAAATGGACAGAAAGGTTGGCACTACAAGTCAAAGCCAAATTTAAAACCCTTAAGTTAAAGTGTAATGTAATATATATATGGGATAGCCTTCTATATAGGAAAGCAAAAGTTTTATTCTGAGAATGCTATATAATGTTAACAAGTAACAATACCTAATTATGATATAACTTGGCTATAGGAAAAGGTTTTGTTGTGTGAATATTATTGGTTAACATTATGCCTTCTTGAGAGAGTTGCCATTGCAAAGGTAATATTATGTTTCCTGTTTGCCGTTATATAAGTCCTGCTTATTCTCTGAGACTATGATCAGTGACCTAATTGAAGACATTACAAAATTATCATTAGACTGGTACTGAGTGATGTTTCCATGGGTTAGAAAGTTGGGGTTTGATGGTTACATTTCTGAGCTAATATTGTGCTTCTCCATTACTAATAATTGATATTTATATTAAATCACTTCTTTTTATAATTGATACGTACTTTCCGTTGTGTATTTAATCATTAACTCAGAATTTGCCCTGTGAGTTAAAAAAACGGGGGGGGGGGGGGGAGTTCAAATTTATTTAGACTTTCACTTTTGTGCAATATTTGCTTTGTGTCTATGTCTATTGCTCAGTGCTACTGAGTCTGAAGCTTAGTCAGCTTATATACCAGCTGCCAGAGGCAGAACTAATAATGAGATGATAAGGCTTGGAGTCCACACCATGTCACACATTTACCCCATGGTCTATTACTTGGCTCAGCATAGACACCGAGTACAAGGCACCTCCAATTTAACGTCTCATGCCATCGACATCCAGCGGGGATGTAGGTCATGAGTGCCCTGGCCTGGCATCGAACCCGGGACCTTCAGCGGAAATGGCCAATATGGAATTGGTGGATGCCTTTACCATGCATTAGGCCACCCATTTGCTTTAGATAGTGTCTGTGCTATTACCAAACTATGCTTCATAGAGCTTTTTCGGATATATGTTTAATATATTCCAAATCATCCTTAGACATATACCTCTAAGTTTCAATGGTGACGATGCATACAGTGATGGAAGTGGGGGGGGGGGGGCAGGGGGAGCTCTACAATGCTACAGCTCTCCCATTGACATTATTATATAATTCTTTATTTTGGATTTTTACAGCTAGTCCAAAGTGAACCCAGTGAACTAAGGTTCAGGTGAAGTGTCCATAGATAAATTGGGCTATTGACACTGTATATACAGTAGCAAAAACAGTTAGCAGTTAGGCTACTGGCAAAATATTGAACATGCTGCATGTGGCAAAAAACCATATTGGCTATGACACTGTGGATGAAGAGGCACCCACTGCTGAAGGGACCATCATAATTTTGAGGAGGGAGGGAAGAGGGGAGCTTGACCAGGGCCAACCTTTCATGGTGCAGGTACCAGCAATCCTCAACCTGGAGCTGTCTTCCCGGGCAAATCTAGCTGGTGAAGGGTCTAACTTCCTTTCTTGGGCCAACCTTACAGGTGAAGGTGCAAAACTCCCATGGGCTGGTACTTCATGGAAAAGGACTAGTTCTCCTGGTTTTTAGTTTGGGGGCAAAACTTTTCCATAAAAGGGCCAGCTAACCTTCCAGGGTTGGGGCCATATGTCCAGGTGAATTGCCTGCCAACCCACGGCCCTGCCACTGAATGATTGCCCTTCACCAGAGTTTGCCTTCATCATCCAGTTTTAATGCAATGTGAATATCCAAAATTGTATATTTATGTCTATGAGTTTCAGAATGCCCTAATCCAATGGGATATGAAGGGTGCAATATTCATTTAATACTGTTTGGTCAAACACAACAATATAGAATAAAGTTTATCATACCATAGAATAAATAAAAGTTACTTGATCTTCATGTATTGAATATTTAAATGAATATATAATTTTGAAGTAACTTGTAATTTAAATTTTTGCGCTAAGCTGATCCCGTTTTATGTACAGGCCTATACCCTATGTCATTGTAAAAACTTCGAGAAAGTCCTTCATATCATGCCCTTCAACCCCAAACAATTTTCTCTTGAAAAAAGCAATGCACCACCAACTCTAATATTTGTTGATTAGGTAGATTGTTAGGAACTGACCTATCGTTGTCCACAAAGAAATTGTACAAACATCCGTCAGTCATTCAAGACCAACTGTCTGTTGACTTAGAGAGTTCTTGTCTATGTGTTTATATATAAGATGTAAACAGTGTGTCTAGCGCTTTGATTGCCCCCCCTAGTCATTGACAAAACTCAGCTAATTGTGCTAATCCAATCACATAACATTTGCAAGTATACTTTTTACAAGGAATTTGATTTCTCTAGATTATAATATCAGGTCATAATCCTAGTTAAAGTAGTTGATGTGCCAAAATAACTGTTCTCTTCCTTTCGTCATTGTGCTATATGAGCAGATCCATAAAAACGTCTGTTGTGTTAACTTCAAGTTTCCTGTTCTTCTATTATAATTCTTTGCCATTTTGTCTTAATTATGGACATTTGACACGGTCACAGCACAAGCACAAATTACAATGGAGATGTACCAACAAACTTAGTTACAGCCGTGGCCATAAGTTTTCGGACACTTGCTATAGACGGTGACTATGGCACTTTTTTTTTAATCTTGTATCACAGCTTTTATACCCATTGGCTGTGTATATATGGCCTAGGGTATTATGATACCTGCATTTCAGTCAGTTTGTCCCTCCTTTTTGTCTTTCTGTCTGTCTGTCAACCACACTTATAGACATGATAACTTCCCAGATAGCATTCCAAATTGTTTCAATGTCGGCACGATGTCGGTGATGTTAATACGATGTTGTAATGACAGTGGCCTGCATGGAAACGATGCTGGGCCGATTTTGAATGCTATTTGGGTTAAAGTACAACTATAGGTTTAACTGAAGTGTGCATTGCGCTGAGCACTATGTTGGCCACTGGGGTTTGAGGTCTTCACCCACAGGGTATACCACCCTTGCCACGAGGAGGCCCAGGACTTTCCCAGATAGCATTCCAAATTGTTACAATGTCAGCGCGATGTCGGTGATGTTAATACGATGTTGTAACAACAGTGGCCTACATGGAAACGATGCTGGGCCAATTTGGAATGCTATCTGGGTTCAGGTCTATTGATGCTAAGCTCATGGAACTACATGTAATATACCTTGGAGGAAGATCTTGAATTAAAAAATGGATGACTCAGACTGTTTTTAGGTCGCAAGAGTAAAATTCATCCGGAACCTTTTGGCTCTTCATCCAACTCCCACCAGCAAACCATCAACTATCTGTAACTTTATTTATATATTGGCATGATTATTGTGCAAATGTATTTTCAAGACAGTAAACGTGATCCCTGAAGAAGATAATTTAAGAAAACCTGCCGTAAAACAAGAAACCAGAAGTGTTCTAAAGTGTCCTAAAACCTGCTTCATGCCATGTGCGGAAAAATACAAAAAGCATTTATGGACATTTGTTAAGATTCGCTCAGCTGAATTTCTCATTTACGAGACACAGTTAACATTTTAAGTAAACTATGTCAATTTCTGATTGTGTTTGGGTACAATCTGATTGGGTGGAGGTCCTCCTTTCTTTTCATTTCTTCTTATGCAGTTTTGGCAACAGTACTTAAGCTCCGATGAGAGGGTTAAAATTTTGTTTACTTTTACTTTGTTTCATTGCAGAAAAAACAATACTTAGGGAGTGCTTCCACTTCAAAAATACTGATTACACTCAACTTACATATTATAGTTGTTACATAGAACTTTATTTTTATTTTTTTAAGCCAAATATCATTCACAAGTTTGTTCAAATCATTAGAATCTCTCCAAGCACCATCCAGTCTAGTTAGCCCATAGAAAGCTTAAAACTTAACCAATTAATACTGGGTAACTTTTGAATGGATATTATTTTGTAAAAGCCTTTCAATGGGAGTTAAAACGTAACTACACAGTCTAATATCAGTCAACATGCATGTTGTTTTTTTGTTTTGTTTTTAATTTATTTCATTTTCTGTTTTAGCAAAGCTGACCAATAGCACCTGTAAATGTGAATGTTTTGAGTGATGGATGAGCTCAACTGACTACAGTCTTTCTCGCGCATCATTCTTAGCAGTAAGCACTCTACAATTACTATCATAGCCAAGCACCCATGGCGGATGGAGCAAAGAGTTACAAAGGGCCTGCTCATTTCCTCCATACTTAATACTTTAGGTGGAGAATATCAACAGTACTGCTGTCTCATAGGTAAGTGGTTTGATGGAAATGCTCAATGAAACTTGACAGCTTAAATCCCTTTGTCAAACTAGTTGTTTGCTTCTGAAACAAATCCGCTAGGGTCAATTCTACTATAGGTACACATTAAGGCCTCCAAGTGACCTTCATCTGACCTTCCTCCTCTAATTCAGCCTTTTTATTAAACAGTTCATTTGGCCTATATTTCAAGCGCAGATGAATACGTTTTGCATCCATTGACGAAAATACAAGACAGAGAAACAGACATATAATATAATAGTGGGCATACCAGAAAATACTTTTAGAATGCTTCATATCATGCATATAAACAAAATTGTCAGGAGCATATCCTTTAACTCAACGCAAAATATACTTTTTTTTTTTATCGTTCTACTGCAGCATATCCCATAATCAGCTCTTAAAAAACGACGAGGTAACCATGGTAACTTATCTTAATTGGTGATAATACAGCTAACTGGTAAGCTGTTGCAATAAGTCATGATCAGTTGACAGTGGGCAGTGTCTTCTAATCTGTCAAATGAATGCAACTCTGCCATGTGCCAACAATGCATGTCCTCATGGGCCCATTCTCTCATTTTTCGGTAAATGAAATCAATAAATCTGATTCACGTTCAGGCAAATTTGTGTAAGTTGTACTACTAGTTGCTACCCACTGAATGAGCAGAAATTTGAATTAAAAACAAGACTGTGAACTAATTTCATCACAATGGACAAAACTTAAATTGCTTGAATATTATATTTTGTACGCTATTATAAACCATTACATAAATAAGTGAGCTATTGCTTTTTGTCGTGAGCAATAGGTGATCAGGGGGGGGGGGGGGGAAATAGAAAAACAAAGATTGGAATGTTGCAGAAACAAATATCTACAATTTATTCCTTATTTGAGATAATTTTACACAGAATTAGCATATTAGTAATTCCATTTAGGCTATACACACTATATATACAGGCTGGTCCTAAATACACAGGTTCTGAGTTTCCAAACTGTAACTTTTGCATAAAATATGCAATAAAAGTTATAGAAATGTCAATGTAATTTACATTTTCATATAGTAACCCTGTAAAAAGTAAAATTAACCAACCTGCTGTGCCGTGAGATTGGAAGACAGTGTGAGAGGAATCCTGGCAGTGTCACCCCTGGGTCTGTTTGCCAGCTGTCCGCATGGAAATCACTCAGGCATGGAGGCCTAGTCAATACTAGGAATACTAGGAATACCAATAACAGCACTAAAACACTGCTGAAGTACTTTCGACCTTGCATGAATGTTTGGGCCAAAATGGCCAACTTTCTAATAAAATCTACAAGACTTTCTTATCACATAACAATTATAAAATTAATATACATATTTGATTTATACATTGATAAACATACATGTAGACCACAAAAGGTTTAATTAAAATAATTTAAGAATAATGCTTAGTAAAATCATATAATGTAGAATTAAAACTTCAAGCTTTTTTATAACAAGAAAAGCTCTCTTTAATAAAAGGGACCTGAATCAGAATTGGTTAACGTAGTCTAGACATGCAAAAAAAAACTATTTTGTATGGACTTTAGTTGCAGGTATACTGACAAGTTATCATGTCAAAATATTATTATCAATTAGTATAGTTCATATAAATTTATGTCTTTGTCTTTATTGCCAAACGTGCTGTAAAATGTACTTTTCCATAGATCCTCGCTACTCTTGCCTAGCTACCCAAAACTGTCTGCAAATCGACCACTTGCACCATCTATAGTATTAGTAATTATAAAAAGAGACCTTTGCTTGTAAGTCATACTATGAAAAAAAAGAAATTTATATATATTTATATCCTGCTATTAAGTTGCATTGAATTTTTTTAAAGTTATTTTTTTTATATACCTAAATACTTTTAGTATTCTGTAATTTGCAGCCAAAAAATCAGAGTCTTTCAGAAAAATGTGAAATGTTGTGCAAATCTTATAGAATAATTCCTATCCAATTTAAAAAATATTATTACATTAACGTACATAATTGGCAGCTTAAGTGAGTGTTGCATTTTTTAACTGCATATCTGCTGTTTAAAACAGATTGAGAAATAATCTAATTTCAACATTGGCCTATTTCAAATGCCATCAGCTATCAGAAACATAAAGATCAATTGACAAATCAAATTTGTGTAATTACACTGTTTCACCTAAGAAAGAGTGAGAACAGTGAGTGTGTGTGGCCAGTTTCATTAATTTTATAGGTCAGTGGTGTGTGTGTAACTCAACTGGCCAATCATAGCCAGATGCCTGCAATGGAGTGACCACTGCCACACTGACATACAACAGCAGCATCACACGCACAAATTCATGATGGATTTTTGTTAACAGCCAAAGCACCATAGTTACCATTCAAATCACATTAGTTTTCATAGGAATGAAATAATGTGAGTAGATATTAAGCTTTTGTTGAGTTGCTAGGCATTTTACATGATGGGCCTCCAACAGATTTTTGTAGAAAACCTTCACAAGCTTTCACCCCTAAGACCAAAATGAACCATGCCAATTTCCAAGAAATCAGACTAACATGGATGAGTCCATTGATGTTTGAGGGGGAACTGTTTGGTACAATATAACCAGGCACTTTTGACAAGGATGTGAAGATCAGTGATCTGGCCACAGCTTAAATGTACACAAACATCAGTGATGTCACTGGCAATCTTCACAAGGCTAGGAAGATTATTTGTAAAACCAATCTGAGTAAGTATCTATATCTCTATGAGTTCTGCAAATTATAGGACATGTTATGGATTGAGATTCTGATACAAAAAAAAAAAAAAGATCAGAAATGGCCAAGTGAGCAATGCGTTTGCCTTGAAATAAAAAAAGATCTCAGGTTCGATTCCCCTTCCAGGCAGCGCAGGAGGAATTGAGCAAAAAATGCAGATTAGTCCCCATCAATAAATATGCTAGGAGTAGATCGAGCTGGATGATGAACACCATCTTGATAAAGAGGCATAAAGGTCAATTAATTATGAAGACATCTGTAAACAAGAAAAGGAACTCAGTGTATATAATCGGTGTACTAAAAATGCTGCTCTATTACTATACAAAGTTAAAAAGGGTATGGCACCAAAAAAATTTTACTTCCACATTTTAGTACAGTCACATACGGCAAGAATAGTTAGGTTGGTATTATATGGGGCAAAACTTTGGCATAACATCCCAGTGGAGATCAAAAGAAGATAGGTGAAGCCAGTTCCTTCTCCCCAGTTCCTTCTGAGTTCCTTCCGAGTTCTTTGAGACAGTGAACTCAGTTCCTTCTCCTAGTTTCATCTGAGTTCCTTCTGAGTTCCGTGAGAATTGGTGAACCCAAGTGAAATTAAGTCAATATCTGCTTTGATCTCAGTCTTAAAGTCTATTTCCATCACAGTTTCTTGAAAATGACGTCAAACGGTCGGCATCGAAACTAGGACAAATTTGTCACTCTGAAGGGAACTCAGAAGGAACTGGGGAGAAGGAACTGGCTTCACCTATCTATCAAAAGAAGCGTCTCACTCAGCACCTTCAAAACAGCAGTCACTAAATGGCTACTAAACTGTGAAACTGACCCAGCTATTTACAGCCAATTTCATTTGACTTGGAAACAAATATCATATACTTGGAAGCTAAACTCCAGATAACTTCATGTGACTCCAAGACTCCTGAACCAATAATATTCCTGGACTCACATGACGTCATCTGGATTTTAGCTTCCATGCAAGTCTGAGGTTTGTTTCCAACTCTATGAAATTGGCTGTAAGAACTCACAGTGGTTAGGAATAAGGATGTTGCTACATATTGTTACATTATATGGACTTTGAAACATTACATATTTATATATATTTGATGGACTCTTTGATCTAAAGAATTTTTTTTTAACCATATTAGACTTTAAATATACATACAGATCATTTGCACTTAAACCCTGTTTACACCTTCACGATTTTGGCCACGATCATCGTCAAAGATGAAAGATCTGCATTATGATCGGGATATGTCGTAATCTGTGGGCCGCGTCAGAGGTCGTGGAGTGCAAAAAAGTCGATTATTGAGTCGATTATTTTTTTTACCGACTTTTTGTTTATAGTTATGAATTCGTAGGTCGAAAGGTCATCGTACATCGTGTACGATTTTGCTACGATAAGCTATGTTATTCATCATCATAGATAATTTACTAATTCGTTACGATAGGCACACCCTATAATTAGCTTAAATGCTTCGTAGTCGTTGCTCCTGTTAATAGTAATTCAATTCAAATAGGGGCTAATTATCAATTTAAGGCCAATAATGACGATTTTGATCATCAACTGACACCATAAGCACCGGCCTGAAATGAGCCGAACTTCCGCTTTAAGAAGATCGCTAATAAACAGACCGACCCGATTTTAAGCGGACAAAAATAATTTCATTCAGGCACTACTTTAAGAGAGACTATGTACTTTTAAGGCAACACTTAGTTATTTAATTGTGTCTCACGTAATATTTTAATATAGATTACTATTTCATTTGAACTGAGCATATATCCCAATTCAGTGAATTAAAAGTAATTATAATACATGAACTTTACTTATAATTGATATCACAATGCAAGGTCTTAATAAATGGCTCTCACATGTAAGTCAGATTTCAATGAGTAGCATAAATTAATACCTATTCAGTGAACATGAGCTTACAGTGGCACAAAATTATTAGCACCCCAGCCTCACCTACCAAAGTTCACTACATTCAGCAGAAACGCAAAAATGAGAGAGGGGAGACATATTAAAATGAGAGTGAGGAACTTTTGGAAGAGCTGGAAGATTAATCATCCAAGTAACGCCCAGTACAGTCGTCCCAAGTTCTACCCCACCAGCGCTGAAGATCATAAGTTGTGTCCCTGCTTGTCCAGCCAAATGCTGATCTTCTTTGTAAGTCGTGTCCAGTACCATCATCCAAGTAACATTCAGTACACTTTGTCATAATATGTCTTTAAAAAACCCTCCTGCTTGTCAGACGAACACTGAAAATGTTTTATGATGCCTGTATGCTTTGTGGGATTCGCTGAGGGTTTTGCTGCAGCGCAGCCTATTTCTTTTTATAAGCTTCATTTCATTAAACATTTCCTTGTACTGGTCCATTTAATTAAATTCCTATATTAGTTGGTCATTTTGAATAGTAAGTCTTAACTGTCAATCCTTGATGAAAGCCAAATTCAGTGAACTCCCAAGTGTATCATTATATACTACGGCAAGTATCTCGGTTTTACAGTAGCAGATTAAGTGGAGTGGTTGGGGGGGGGGGGGGGGGTTTAAACGGCCATCCTACCCCCTTTTGGATTTTTTTTTCTGGATTCGCCTTTATTTTACCATAACCATCTCTGCAAAATCGGTCTAGATGCTTCAATCTTTGAGATTAATGGTTACAAATTACAAGTCCCAGAGGGCAAGTTCTCATGGGGGAAAGCATATAGAGTGAAGAATGACAGTAAGTCAAATCTGGGTTTATTGGAATATATTTAGAATCAGCAACTTTTTTCTATAATAAAAATATAATTGTTATTGGTGACTTCTATCCGCCCTCTACGGAAAACATCGAAAACTATACTAACTTCACTAATGAACTGGGTCAAATTCTGTGTAATTTTCATGGCACAAATTCTGAAATACTGTTAACTGGTAATTTTAACATCGATTTGCTGAAGAGATATACCAATGATCATATAAGTACTTTTCTTGAGACATTGTAATGGATAGAGTCTTTTCACTGAGCAGCCCTGAATTCAGCAAGACATAGGCCTTTCCTCTCCTCTTATTATATAAATATAACTTTCTCTGGGAAATAACAGAAATCCACTAAATGATAAGATGCCCAAATACATTAAAATGCACTAAAAATTCTGCTGCTAGGATGCACTTTGCTTCAGCCAATCAGAGTCAAGGGCAGGAACTTTTTCAGCCAATAGAGTTGCAGTATTCTTTCATAGCCACCTAGTGGAAATACAGAGAACCTTCCGTGAAAATCCACTATTCGTACCTAAGATCACTTTGCCCACACATTCAACCCACCGAAGTGAGACTTTGATCGACAAACGTTTTATTAGGATTTCTGATCATTTTTCCGAGCCATATTAATGCCTGGTTCCTTGTAAAACCACTTAATTATTAAACTGTATTTAAGAAAAATAGGGGAGACCGGGGCTGGTTGTAACACGGTTAGTTGTCACATTCTTTATATCTGGATTTACATACATTGGCATTTTAAACACCGATATCTCAGGGCATGGGCATGTCATACATGCCATACATGTCATACATGTCATGCCATACATGTCATACATGCCATACATGTCATCATACATGCCATCATACATGCCATCATCCATGCCATACATGTCATACATGTTGTCATACATGTAATTGGCACGAGTTGATATGTTATGTTAAAATTTCACTTTTTAACTCGCTATGTTTATTTAACCATTTTTGATAAGCAGTTGGAGAAACTTCATCAAAGGTCTTGCACATGTATATCACACCTGTGAAGACATTATGATTTTTCATTTCCCATGCTAGTCAATCCATTCAAGTCAACCCATGTGTGACAATCAAACCCCTTGTAGTGTGACAACCTTTCCCGGATATTGGGCAGGATGTCACAGTTGGTATACATTGTTTTTTTTATTATTTATTTTTGTGACAATGGTGTAAAATGTGTAAAGCACCACAACCCATTAAAGAGCATATGGTAGTGTTACTGGTGATCAATGTTGTAAAAAGAAGCTAAAAAAATTAAAAGAAAAATTGATTATCAGCCCCCTACAGTAGAACATAACATGCGATTGAGACTATACCCTTGGTGCTAATTTAACTGGTATTAATTTGGCAATTAAAGTAGTCTGATCTGTGACTTTAATTGTGCGAGCTGACTCAAGGAGCATCTGCATAATATGATTGTCTTCCATTCGTGTTAATAGAGAAGTGGTCTTAATAGTGAGGTGGTCTTACTAGTGAAATTTGGTTTAATAACAAGTTGGTCTTAATGATAGTGAAGTGGTCTTAATAGAGAGGTACTCTTAATAGTCTTCACAGTGAACCCAATTAAGTGAGGTTCTCTTAATTGTGAGTTTTTAACAGAGAGGTGGCCTCAATAGTGAGGTGGTCTTACTAGTAAGGTAGTTTTAATAGAGAGGTGGTCTTCATAGTGATGGTTTTATGCTATAATACAACTATCACAATTATACAACCTTTAAAGTTCAGTTCATTTTATTTTACTAATCATCGCACGTAAAAAATTAAGTATTATATTATTACGAATTCAAAACTCATAAAAAAAAATAGTTATAATAACTGTAGTTCTTATTCTTTTATATAGGCCTAGGTTATCTCTAAATTTTATCGATTTAACTTTGTCTTCAGTGATCCAATATGTCGTTTTATGGATAATTATTATACTTTATATGTTTTGTTGGTAGTTGTTTGTCAGTGGCTGCATTTCATAGATTATTCAAAATATAATAAATGTTTGGATTAGATTCTGAAACTGAAACTTATGTAATAACCGTGTCTTGGCAATTTAATCTTTTAATCCTTAAATAAGCTTGTGGACTGTTTGTGAATATTGTATATGACAGTAATTGCCTTTTGACCTGTCAAGTGTTAAATAATAAAGAAATAATCAGAAATTTTACAGGAATAATAGTCTTGAAATTCTAAATAATGAGGTATTAAAATCACACAATTTTTCAATTGAAGACGCAAGCTATAGCCACTTGAGGGGGTGTCAAAGGTCAAGCTCACAGGTGACCTTGAACTTTCAGATAAAAATAAATCATATCTCCCTTAGTATTAATGGTAAAAACTTGAACAATATATATCAAAATGTATTGAGATATTATATTGATGTTTACCCTGGGGGTAATTAAAGGTCAAGTTCAAATGCGAAACATTGGGTTATTTTAATAGTTCTCTGGCAGTTTAGCATTCAAAAGTGCTTGTTATCAGGTAATGTACTTGCATCCAGTTATCATTTATGACATTTAGGAATAATTACCCACTTTGGGTTATGTGTAATTACCCCCTTTTGGATAAGATGGTATAACTTCAGTCCAAATGGTCGGATCTTTACCAAATTTGGTTCATATACTCTTGCGGACACTACCTTTATGTTAGAACATTTTCATGTATCCCATAGGGTAATTTTTTTTATTTCTGTGGGAGACGTAATATGGATTTTTGGTGAAGCCCAGTATATCCGTGTAACAAGCGGTATAATTATATTCCATTACATGTCATAATTATTACTGACATATGGCATTTTAAACCGATATCTCAGCATGTCAAACTAAAGTGAAACTTTCAAAGATTAATATTCACATATTTGGCTTCCATTTGATGGGTGCAAACCATTGATAGTCAAACTTCAGTTTGACACATTTAGCTTGATGAGAAATATATATAGTCACAACATGGTAGTTGTGGTGGAAAATGGGTGATTACTCAAAGAATACATGGCTATATTTTAAATTGAATTTCATCATCCAAGCATTTACAAAATAACGTTAACCTTTCAAAATAACGTTTTAACAATTTTAATAAACACTCATGACCACCTATGTTGTTAGTGTCGGTAAACAAGTCGCTTATTTTGTTGATTTAAGCCTATAAGCCTATTTAATACAGCGTTCATCCCATGTGTTTGCTATCATCGGGGGCATAGCAAACTGTGAGCACATTGAATTTAAAAAAGAAAAAGAGAAAATAATATTTAAAGCAAAGCAAATAACATTATTAAAGCTATTTGCTCATATGTTTAACTTCTTTTTTTCCATGAGTATAATAATGACAAAGTGGCAAAAAATGTTTTCAGATCATTGCAAAGACCGAAAACTTCCAAGTTGATTTGTAAAGAGAGGGGTGATTATGGGCTAGAAAGTTGGGCTTTAACTTTTTGGTAACATTTATATCTATTTTGTGCTTCCCCTTGACATACAGGTAAAAATAAGTAGGCCTATATAGAGGCTAGTGATTGGCCACTTTGAATTACGAGTTTTTGTGTGCAGAAATTTCACCGGTTTTAAACATTTGGCAAACTCAATAGGCCTAAATTATTTCAAACACGCAGTTCAGAACTGTAGGTAGGCCCTCTATATTGTTTGCACAATATAGTTAGACAATAATTGTCCAAGCCAACTATAACCTAAAGACAAAAATATCTTGGCTGATTTTAAACAAACTATTGAGTGGATACCGGGAAACAATTTTTTGTCTGACAAAATTTATATTAATCATGTTTTTCAAATATATAGGGCCTAGGCCTAATGGTTGATTTTAAGCAACTTATTGAATGGATACTCAATAATTTGCTAAAATAATAAAAATAACTTTTTCCCACCTGTAAAGATTCTGCATCAATTCCTGGGCGAAATTCGATCAGTTTTATAAATTTTCCAATTTAAAACGTAAATAAATAATATACAAAAGACGTGTTCAAAGATAGGGAATATCCCCTGCACTTCGAAACGCTACAGGGGCGTATCCTGGCGTGATCATAATAAGGAAAGGAGGGTTCACACATGTCAGCATGATATAATATCTAACCCCCTCCAACTTAATCCATGGATACGCTACTGCAAAGGGCGCCAACATTTGGCGCGAAAAAAAAAAATCCACAAAATGGAAGTGTGAATTAAAAAATGACCGTTTGTCTCGTGAAGTCCTGTTGGGAGACGAGATTTCGATAATAGGAGAGGAAGGCAGGGCCAATTCCAGCCTTCCAGGGCCGGATTTGGTGATGAAAAAAAAGCCCGGGGGGGGGGGGGGGGGCTGAAGAGGCTGCCCGTCGTAGGCCCAAGTCATCAATATTTCCTATTATTCATACTGCAAACTGGCACGTTATTCAGAGCTTGGACTAACTCACTGATCAATGTGACATATATAGGATGTAAATATTTCATTCAAAATGTGTCACACATAATGTCTGACTTGGCCAAGTATAGACCTATAGGCCAAAAAAAAAAATTAGCGGTAACTGCATGCAATATATTAAATTTGCTAATCCGGTGTAATTTTCTGGATATATATAGCATTGGCTAGTGTTTTTATTTATACCGTGACTTAAAATAAATTATAGCCGTTTTGGGGAATACCATAAAAATCCGTTTTTGGCTTTGGCCGTTTTCCATCCAAGCGTACCCTGTACACCCCTTCAAAGAAGTGGGGCGGCCTGCCCTGACGTAATGACGCCCTAATCAAGCCTTGCGCACTGGGCTGCCGTTCATTAGTCCAAGATTAGTCCAGGAGCTTCCATGACAGTAAGTTTTTTTAATATATAATATCTTGTGGTGTAGTTATTAGTTTGTGTGATAATATTTGAATATTTTGTTAGATTTTTTTTGTTGTGTCTTGTATTGTATTGTACGGTGATATTTTTAATAACACATGCCATAACGGAGCTACTATCGAAAGGGCGGGCATTTTCGACACTTAAATTAGTTTGTTAAAAAATTTTTTTTTTAACATTTTAATGCGAGTGTCGAAAATACCCGCAATGTCGATAATACCCTCCGTTACGGTAGTATCTCGTTCTAACGAGATACTATCTCGTTCTATCGAGATAAAATTTCGTTCTAACGAGAACATAGCTATCGTTCTTCTGGACGTTGAAGCTCAATATTTTTTTAGGATTTTTAACAATGAACCGAATAAACTACAGCATGTATCTGTACGTTCATTCCTCTAATATAGAAAGAGATGCTAAAATATCCTTGATCAGTTTGGCTTAGTTCGATAGATGGATAGATAGATAGATTTATGCTGGTCTATGGCCAATGATCTATAGCCATGGATAGCCATACATAGCCGTAGCATACATAGCGATAGATAGGTAGGTAGATAGCCATAGATAGCCATA
Source organism: Alitta virens (assembly GCA_932294295.1). Lineage (NCBI taxonomy): Eukaryota > Metazoa > Annelida > Polychaeta > Phyllodocida > Nereididae > Alitta > Alitta virens. The sequence continues at coordinate 38,394,952 of OW028575.1, forward strand.
GCCATAGATCCATAGCCATAGATAGCCATAGCCATAGATAGCTAGTCATAGATATAGCCTATCTATGGCTATCTATCTATGGCTATCTATCTATCTTAGCTCAACAGTGTGGATGACCGGCCTTTCCGTGGCATACACATCAGTGTTTTACATGCATGCATAATTGCATCGGTTAATTATAAGTTAATATTGTAAAAACGGTGGAGGGAGTCCAAGCTGAGGTCAATAAAATTCCAATGGATTGTTGTTTAATGATAGGCTGACCTTTGATCCAACTCGACAGGAAAAAAATTATTTCTTATTTCTTTTTTGTCTTATAGGTCAACACACATAATTTACACTACTTGGTGTCTATGCCGTGGCATATAAAAGACCCCACCAATGTGGTAAATGTGTAACATGGTGTGGACTCCAAGCTTTATCATCCCATTGTTACGTCAGCCTACGTCAGTTGTTTATACTGAATAACACAAAGTGTTATTGCACTAAAACAGGCCTGTACTTTCTAGCCTATATCTCGACAACGGGGCATTGTATCTCAATGTACGAGTGCTCATATTTTAGAGCTCACTTAGACAAAGAAAACGAGCTATCGTATGCATGCGTACATCCAGCCGTTCTTTAGATATCACAGTTTCTGTTACTGTTACCTATCTAAGTAAGTGTTTCACAGCTTTTGTTACATGGCTCATTGATGCCATGCATTTCCTTACTTCCACATAGTCATCTGTACTGACAATATCTATTCGTTAGCAGAGCAAGCAATAAGGTATATTTAGTAATGTTTAACTTAATATGAGCAAAGCGCAGCTCACTTCCCGTAGACGATAGGCTACACAGTGGACAAGCCAACCGGAACTGGTTAAAAATTGATTTCACTTATTATCGCTGTTTCAAAAATACATGTAATCCTATGGAAGATCAAATTATTATCGTTTTTTTTTTGCCAAATGGTCCAGAACGAGACTACGTCATCATGTCATAACAACATCGTCGGTTCAAAAGTTGCGATGTCCATAATTTCGTAACGAATACACATCCAGCTTGAACTTGGGAGAAAACTTGTTTCTCTAACTGTAAAAATTCTAACTGTGACTAGAAATAGCGTTTATTTAGAAGGGGAACTCACCAGCTATGAATAACAAATCATCTTGAATCGATCAAGCTCTCGCCAACGACATTGTTGCGATGACGTTTTATCACACCAGGGGGCAGTTGTAAGCGAACGCAGCGCCCCTGGTTGCTGAGAAACGCATTACAATTATCTGACTTCCTTTGCCTCAAAAATTGTTATCTATTGTCCGATTTTGAAAATTTAAAAACCTACATGAAGTCTAATTAATAGTTGAGAATAACTAATGGGCCAATATTTCTGTTGGATGCAAAATTCTCCTCCAGAAATATTCAGGGCATACTAAATTTGTGTGTTAACTAATGATTTTATCAGACATTATTACTAAAAATAAATCTTACATTGAGAGAAAATCCAGACTAAAACATTGGAAACACACTGGGTATGATGGCATAAAAAACGAATACTTAAATTATTTATTGTAAATTAAGACTAAATTGTTGTGCAAAAGTGGGCATGTGTAATGGTAAAAAATATCATAAGACAAGAAGGCAGCATTTGTATATATATATATATATATATATATATAAATAATTGAATGTGCTAAATCTGGAGACACAGTAACTTTAAGTTGACATAAATATACATATAATATAGCTTCGCTCACTCCTGGCATTGACAGCTACATATTATCATTATAGTCTATATTATAATAGCTTCGTTCGAGTGACATTTCGTGCAACAGCATTTTGCTTTATATTGCAGTGTCATGGTTTATATGGTTTATACAGTTTATGAGAGAAAGACGATAAATCAGTGAACATTACATCTTGTTCTGTCTGCAATAATATTCCAACTCTATACAGCTACAGCTGTAACAAAACAGTTATTTTTTCTTTAGAATGATTCACTTTCTCATTAGAACGATTGAATTTATTGTTAGGAGATATTATCTCGTTAGAACGAGATGTTATCTTGTTAGAACGAGATGCTATCTCATAAGAACGAGATGTTATCTCTTAAGAATGAGATATAGAAAAAAATCCCATGTCCCCTCCCAGCCACCGTATTATTGTATGCATGCATGTCTAATCTTTTGCTTTTTATTTGCAGTTAGTCATCGCAGGCGGACCACCAGCAGGACGATGCAGACCACCAGCAGGACGATGCAGACCACCAGCAGGACGATGCAGACCACCAGCAGGACGATGCAGACCACCAGCAGGACGATGCAGACCACCAGCAGGACGATGCAGACCACCAGCGGGACGATGCAGACCACCAGCGGGACGATGCAGACCACCAGCAGGACGATGCAGACCACCAGCAGGACGAGATGACGAGGATTCTGAGTTTTTCTTATATTTACGGTTTCTTATATTTTGGATTATTGGGTAAATTGGGTAATTGGGTATTTAATTTAGTGTCGGTATGATATTATAGTGTGTTTAGGATAGGTCTCTGGAAGCTTGCCGGACAAAGCTGATTTTGGTCTGAGACTGGGGCCGCGGAATCAGGCTGACTTTGGCTAGTCTGTCTTGTTCTCTGGGGGCGCATTAGGCTTAGCATACTAGTGGGTAAAGGAATAAGGAAAATATCTTTAAGTTGGATTGGTAGAATACTATTAAGTAGAAATAATAATTTAATTAAGTTTGAATTTAGAATAGTTGATATAGGATAGTTTTCGTGTCTGTTTTTATGTATGTTGCTGTATGTTGTGTTTGTTGTTGTCATGAATAATTCTCTTTTAGTTTTTTGTTTTTTTCCCCAGGATTAGGCAGACCGGACTACACGCAGACTTCGAGATACGGGACTACACGCGGACTTCGAGATACGGGACTACACGCGGACTTCGAGATATGGGACTACACGCGGACTTCGAGATACGGGACTACACGCGGACTTCGAGATACGGGACTACACGCGGACTTCGAGATACGGGACTACACGCGGACTTCGAGATACGGGACTACACGCGGACTTCGAGATACGGGACTACACGCGGACTTCGAGATACGGGACTACACGCGGACTTCGAGATACGGGACTACACGCGGACTTCGAGATAGGGACTACACGCGGACTCATGAGTTTTCTTATATTTTGGGTTTTTTATAGTTTCCATGGGTAATTAGGTATTTATAGCGTGCATAGGAAAACTGGCGAGCTGGCTAACTTTGGTTAATCTGTCTTGTTTTCTGGGGACCATTTAGGCTTAGCTCTACTAGTGGGTAAAGGAATAAGGGAAATATATTTTAAGTTGGATTGGTAGAATAGTGAAAAGTAGAAATATTAATTTTATTAAGTCTGAATTTAGAATAGTTGATATAGGATAGTTTTTGTGTCTGTTTTTATGTATGTTGCTGTATGTTATGTTTGTTGTTGTCATGAATAATTCTCTTTTAGTTTTTTGTTTTTTTCCACAGGATTAGGCGGACCGGACTACACGCGGACTTCGAGATACGGGACTACACGCGGACTTCGAGATACGGGACTACACACGGCCTTCGAGATACGGGACTACACGCGGACTCATGAGTTTTCTTATATTTTGGGTTTTTTATAGTTTCCATGGGTAATTAGGTATTTATAGCGTGCATAGGAAAACTGGCGAGCTGGCTAACTTTGGTTAATCTGTCTTGTTTTCTGGGGACCATTTAGGCTTAGCTCTACTAGTGGGTAAAGGAATAAGGGAAATATATTTTAAGTTGGATTGGTAGAATAGTGAAAAGTAGAAATATTAATTTTATTAAGTCTGAATTTAGAATAGTTGATATAGGATAGTTTTTGTGTCTGTTTTTATGTATGTTGCTGTATGTTATGTTTGTTGTTGTCATGAATAATTCTCTTTTAGTTTTTTGTTTTTTTCCACAGGATTAGGCGGACCGGACTACACGCGGACTTCGAGATACGGGACTACACGCGGACTTCGAGATACGGGACTACACACGGACTTCGAGATACGGGAGTACACGCGGACTCATGAGTTTTCTTATATTTTGGGTTTTTTATAGTTTCCATGGGTAATTAGGTATTTATAGCGTGCATAGGAAAACTGGCGAGCTGGCTAACTTTGGTTAATCTGTCTTGTTTTCTGGGGACCATTTAGGCTTAGCTCTACTAGTGGGTAAAGGAATAAGGGAAATATATTTTAAGTTGGAATGGTAGAATAGTGAAAAGTAGAAATATTAATTTTATTAAGTCTGAATTTAGAATAGTTGATATAGGATAGTTTTTGTGTCTGTTTTTATGTATGTTGCTGTATGTTATGTTTGTTGTTGTCATGAATAATTCTCTTTTAGTTTTTTGTTTTTTTCCCCAGGATTAGGCGGACCGGACTACACGCGGACTTCGAGATACGGGACTACACGCGGACTTTGAGATACGGGACTACACACGGACTTCGAGATACGGGACTACACGCGGACTCATGAGTTTTCTTATATTTTGGGTTTTTTATAGTTTCCATGGGTAATTAGGTATTTATAGCGTGCATAGGAAAACTGGCGAGCTGGCTAACTTTGGTTAATCTGTCTTGTTTTCTGGGGACCATTTAGGCTTAGCTCTACTAGTGGGTAAAGGAATAAGGGAAATATATTTTAAGTTGGAATGGTAGAATAGTGAAAAGTAGAAATATTAATTTTATTAAGTCTGAATTTAGAATAGTTGATATAGGATAGTTTTTGTGTCTGTTTTTATGTATGTTGCTGTATGTTATGTTTGTTGTTGTCATGAATAATTCTCTTTTAGTTTTTTGTTTTTTTCCCCAGGATTAGGCGGACCGGACTACACGCGGACTTCGAGATACGGGACTACACGCGGACTCATGAGTTTTCTTATATTTTGGGTTTTTTATAGTTTCCATGGGTAATTAGGTACTTATAGCGTGCATAGGAAAACTGGCGAGCTGGCTAACTTTGGTTAATCAGTCTTGTTTTCTGGGGACCATTTAGGCTTAGCTCTACTAGTGGGTAAAGGAATGAGGGAAATATATTTTAAGTTGGATTGGTAGAATAGTGAAAAGTAGAAATATTAATTTTATTAAGTCTGAATTTAGAATAGTTGATATAGGATAGTTTTTGTGTCTGTTTTTATGTATGTTGCTGTATGTTATGTTTGTTGTTGTCATGAATAATTCTCTTTTAGTTTTTTGTTTTTTTCCCCAGGATTAGGCGGACCGGACTACACGCGGACTTCGAGATACGGGACTACACGCGGACTCATGAGTTTTCTTATATTTTGGGTTTTTTATAGTTTCCATGGGTAATTAGGTATTTATAGCGTGCATAGGGAAACTGGCGAGCTTGCTGGAAAAAATTAATTTTGGTCCGGGGCTGGGCTGCCCCCTAGCGTCTGGCTAACTTTGGTTAATCTGTCTTGTTTTCTGGGGACCATTTAGGCTTAGCTCTACTAGTGGGTAAAGGAATAAAGGAAATATATGTTAAGTTAGATTAGTAGAATAGTGAAAAGTAGAAATATTAATTTTATTAAGTCTGAATTTAGAATAGTTGATATAGGCTAGTTTTTGTGTCTGTTTTTATGTATGTTGCTGTATGTTATGTTTGTTGTTGTCATGAATAATTCTCATTTAGTTTTTTTTTTTTTTCCCCAGGATTAGGCGGACCGGACTACACGCGGACTTCGAGATACGGGACTACACGCGGACTCATGAGTTTTCTTATATTTTGGGTTTTTTATAGTTTCCATGGGTAATTAGGTATTTATAGCGTGCATAGGAAAACTGGCGAGCTGGCTAACTTTGGTTAATCTGTCTTGTTTTCTGGGGACCATTTAGGCTTAGCTCTACTAGTGGGTAAAGGAATAAGGGAAATATATTTTAAGTTGGATTGGTAGAATAGTGAAAAGTAGAAATATTAATTTTATTAAGTCTGAATTTAGAATAGTTGATATAGGATAGTTTTTTGTGTCTGTTTTTATGTATGTTGCTGTATGTTATGTTTGTTGTTGTCATGAATAATTCTCTTTTAGTTTTTGGTTTTTTTCCCCAGGATTAGGCGGACCGGACTACACACGGACTTCCAGATACGGGACTACACGCGGACTCATGAGTTTTCTTATATTTTGGGTTTTTTATAGTTTCCATGGGTAATTAGGTATTTATAGCGTGCATAGGGAAACTGGCGAGCTTGCTGGAAAAGTCAATTTTGGTCCGGGGCTGGGCAGCCCCCTAGCCTCTGGCTAACTTTGGTTAATCTGTCTTGTTTTCTGGGGACCATTTAGGCTTAGCTCTACTAGTGGGTAAAGGAATAAGGGAAATATATTTTAAGTTGGATTGGTAGAATAGTGAAAAGTAGAAATATTAATTTTATTAAGTCTGAATTTAGAATAGTTGATATAGGATAGTTTTTGTGTCTGTTTTTATGTATGTTGCTGTATGTTATGTTTGTTGTTGTCATGAATAATTCTCTTTTAGTTTTTTGTTTTTTTCCCCAGGATTAGGCGGACCGGACTACACGCGGACTTCGAGATACGGGACTACACGCGAACTCATGAGTTTTCTTATATTTTGGGTTTTTTATAGTTTCCATGGGTAATTAGGTATTTATAGCGTGCATAGGGAAACTGGCGAGCTTGCTGGAAAAGTCAATTTTGGTCCGGGGCTGGGCGGCCCCCTAGCCTCTGGCTAACTTTGGTTAATCTGTCTTGTTTTCTGGGGACCATTTAGGCTTAGCTCTACTAGTGGGTAAAGGAATAAGGGAAATATATTTTAAGTTGGATTGGTAGAATAGTGAAAGGTAGTAATATTAATTTTATTAAGTCTGAATTTAGAATAGTTGATATAGGATAGTTTTTGTGTCTGTTTTTATGTATGTTGCTGTATGTTATGTTTGTTGTTGTCATGAATAATTCTCTTTTAGTTTTTTGTTTTTTTCCCCAGGATTAGGCGGACCGGACTACACGCGGACTTCGAGATACGGGACTACACGCGGACTCATGAGTTTTCTTATATTTTGGGTTTTTTATAGTTTCCATGGGTAATTAGGTATTTATAGCGTGCATAGGGAAACTGGCGAGCTTGCTGGAAAAGTCAATTTTGGTCCGGGGCTGGGCGGCCCCCTAGCCTCTGGCTAACTTTGGTTAATCTGTCTTGTTTTCTGGGGACCATTTAGGCTTAGCTCTACTAGTGGGTAAAGGAATAAGGGAAATATATTTTAAGTTGGATTGGTAGAATAGTGAAAAGTAGAAATATTAATTTTATTAAGTCTGAATTTAGAATAGTTGATATAGGATAGTTTTTGTGTCTGTTTTTATGTATGTTGCTGTATGTTATGTTTGTTGTTGTCATGAATAATTCTCTTTTAGTTTTTTGTTTTTTTCCACAGGATTAGGCGGACCGGACTACACGCGGACTTCGAGATACGGGACTACACGCGGACTTCGAGATACGGGACTACACGCAGACTTCGAGATACGGGACTACACGCGGACTCATGAGTTTTCTTATATTTTGGGTTTTTTATAGTTTCCATGGGTAATTAGGTATTTATAGCGTGCATAGGAAAACTGGCGAGGTGGCTAACTTTGGTTAATCTGTCTTGTTTTCTGGGGACCATTTAGGCTTAGCTCTACTAGTGGGTAAAGGAATAAGGGAAATATATTTTAAGTTGGATTGGTAGAATAGTGAAAAGTAGAAATATTAATTTTATTAAGTCTGAATTTAGAATAGTTGATATAGGATAGTTTTTGTGTCTGTTTTTATGTATGTTGCTGTATGTTATGTTTGTTGTTGTCATGAATAATTCTCTTTTAGTTTTTTGTTTTTTTCCACAGGATTAGGCGGACCGGACTACACGCGGACTTCGAGATACGGGACTACAAGCGGACTTTGAGATACGGGACTACACGCGGACTCATGAGTTTTCTTATATTTTGGGTTTTTTATAGTTTCCATGGGTAATTAGGTATTTATAGCATGCATAGGGAAACTGGCGAGCTTGCTGGAAAAATCAATTTTGGTCCGGGGCTGGGCGGCCCCCTAGCCTCTGGCTAACTTTGGTTAATCTGTCTTGTTTTCTGGGGACCATTTAGGCTTAGCTCTACTAGTGGGTAAAGGAATAAGGGAAATATATATTAAGTTGGATTGGTAGAATAGTGAAAAGTAGAAATATTAATTTTATTAAGTCTGAATTTAGAATAGTTGATATAGGGTAGTTTTTGTGTCTGTTTTTATGTATGTTGCTGTATGTTATGTTTGTTGTTGTCATGAATAATTCTCTTTTAGTTTTTGGTTTTTTTCCCCAGGATTAGGCGGACCGGACTACACGCGGACTTCCAGATACGGGACTACACGCGGACTCATGAGTTTTCTTATATTTTGGGTTTTTTATAGTTTCCATGGGTAATTAGGTATTTATAGCGTGCATAGGGAAACTGGCGAGCTTGCTGGAAAAATCAATTTTGGTCCGGGGCTGGGCGGCCCCCTAGCCTCTGGCTAACTTTGGTTAATCTGTCTTGTTTTCTGGGGACCATTTAGGCTTAGCTCTACTAGTGGGTAAAGGAATAAGGGAAATATATTTTAAGTTGGATTGGTAGAATAGTGAAAAGTAGAAATATTAATTTTATTAAGTCTGAATTTAGAATAGTTGATATAGGATAGTTTTTGTGTCTGTTTTTATGTATGTTGCTGTATGTTATGTTTGTTGTTGTCATGAATAATTCTCTTTTAGTTTTTTGTTTTTTTCCACAGGATTAGGCGGACCGGACTACACGCGGACTTCGAGATACGGGACTACACGCGGACTTCGAGATACGGGACTACACGCAGACTTCGAGATACGGGACTACACGCGGACTCATGAGTTTTCTTATATTTTGGGTTTTTTATAGTTTCCATGGGTAATTAGGTATTTATAGCGTGCATAGGAAAACTGGCGAGGTGGCTAACTTTGGTTAATCTGTCTTGTTTTCTGGGGACCATTTAGGCTTAGCTCTACTAGTGGGTAAAGGAATAAGGGAAATATATTTTAAGTTGGATTGGTAGAATAGTGAAAAGTAGAAATATTAATTTTATTAAGTCTGAATTTAGAATAGTTGATATAGGATAGTTTTTGTGTCTGTTTTTATGTATGTTGCTGTATGTTATGTTTGTTGTTGTCATGAATAATTCTCTTTTAGTTTTTTGTTTTTTTCCACAGGATTAGGCGGACCGGACTACACGCGGACTTCGAGATACGGGACTACAAGCGGACTTTGAGATACGGGACTACACGCGGACTCATGAGTTTTCTTATATTTTGGGTTTTTTATAGTTTCCATGGGTAATTAGGTATTTATAGCATGCATAGGGAAACTGGCGAGCTTGCTGGAAAAATCAATTTTGGTTTGGGGCTGGGCGGCCCCCTAGCCTCTGGCTAACTTTGGTTAATCTGTCTTGTTTTCTGGGGACCATTTAGGCTTAGCTCTACTAGTGGGTAAAGGAATAAGGGAAATATATATTAAGTTGGATTGGTAGAATAGTGAAAAGTAGAAATATTAATTTTATTAAGTCTGAATTTAGAATAGTTGATATAGGGTAGTTTTTGTGTCTGTTTTTATGTATGTTGCTGTATGTTATGTTTGTTGTTGTCATGAATAATTCTCTTTTAGTTTTTGGTTTTTTTCCCCAGGATTAGGCGGACCGGACTACACGCGGACTTCCAGATACGGGACTACACGCGGACTCATGAGTTTTCTTATATTTTGGGTTTTTTATAGTTTCCATGGGTAATTAGGTATTTATAGCGTGCATAGGGAAACTGGCGAGCTTGCTGGAAAAATCAATTTTGGTCCGGGGCTGGGCGGCCCCCTAGCCTCTGGCTAACTTTGGTTAATCTGTCTTGTTTTCTGGGGACCATTTAGGCTTAGCTCTACTAGTGGGTAAAGGAATAAGGGAAATATATTTTAAGTTGGATTGGTAGAATAGTGAAAAGTAGAAATATTAATTTTATTAAGTCTGAATTTAGAATAGTTGATATAGGATAGTTTTTGTGTCTGTTTTTATGTATGTTGCTGTATGTTATGTTTGTTGTTGTCATGAATAATTCTCTTTTAGTTTTTTGTTTTTTTTCCCCAGGATTAGGCGGACCAGACTACACGCGGACTTCGAGATACGGGACTACACGCGGACTTCGAGATACGGGACTACACGCGGACTTCGAGATACGGGACTATACGCGGACTTCGAGATACGGGACTACACGCGGACTTCGAGATACGGGACTACACGCGGACTCATGAGTTTTCTTATATTTTGGGTTTTTTATAGTTTCCATGGGTAATTAGGTATTTATAGCGTGCATAGGAAAACTGGCGAGGTGGCTAACTTTGGTTAATCTGTCTTGTTTTCTGGGGACCATTTAGGCTTAGCTCTACTAGTGGGTAAAGGAATAAGGGAAATATATTTTAAGTTGGATTGGTAGAATAGTGAAAAGTAGTAATATTAATTTTATTAAGTCTGAATTTAGAATAGTTGATATAGGATAGTTTTTGTGTCTGTTTTTATGTATGTTGCTGTATGTTATGTTTGTTGTTGTCATGAATAATTCTCTTTTAGTTTTTTGTTTTTTTCCCCAGGATTAGGGGGACTGGACTACACGCGGACTTCGAGATACGGGACTACACGCGGACTCATGAGTTTTCTTATATTTTGGGTTTTTTATAGTTTCCATGGGTAATTAGGTATTTATAGCGTGCATAGGAAAACTGGCGAGCTGGCTAACTTTGGTTAATCTGTCTTGTTTTCTGGGGACCATTTAGGCTTAGCTCTACTAGTGGGTAAAGGAATAAGAGAAATATATTTTAAGTTGGATTGGTAGAATAGTGAAAAGTAGAAATATTAATTTTATTAAGTCTGAATTTAGAATAGTTGATATAGGATAGTTTTTGTGTCTGTTTTTATGTATGTTGCTGTATGTTATGTTTGTTGTTGTCATGAATAATTCTCTTTTAGTTTTTTGTTTTTTTCCCCAGGATTAGGCGGACCGGACTACACGCGGACTTCGAGATACGGGACTACACGCGGACTCATGAGTTTTCTTATATTTTGGGTTTTTTATAGTTTCCATGGGTAATTAGGTATTTATAGCGTGCATAGGGAAACTGGCGAGCTTGCTGGAAAAGTCAATTTTGGTCCGGGGCTGGGCGGCCCCCTAGCCTCTGGCTAACTTTAGTTAATCTGTCTTGTTTTCTGGGGACCATTTAGGCTTAGCTCTACTAGTGGGTAAAGGAATAAGGGAAAAATATTTTAAGTTGGATTGGTAGAATAGTGAAAAGTAGTAATATTAATTTTATTAAATCTGAATTTAGAATAGTTGATATAGGATAGTTTTTGTGTCTGTTTTTATGTATGTTGCTGTATGTTATGTTTGTTGTTGTCATGAATAATTCTCTTTTAGTTTTTTGTTTTTTTCCCCAGGATTAGGGGGACTGGACTACACGCGGACTTCGAGATACGGGACTACACGCGGACTCATGAGTTTTCATTTTGGGTTTTTTATAGTTTCCATGGGTAATTAGGTATTTATAGCGTGCATAGGGAAACTGGCGAGCTTGCTGGAAAAGTCAATTTTGGTCCGGGGCTGGGCGGCCCCCTAGCCTCTGGCTAACTTTGGTTAATCTGTCTTGTTTTCTGGGGACCATTTAGGCTTAGCTCTACTAGTGGGTAAAGGAATAAGGGAAATATATTTTAAGTTGGATTGGTAGAATAGTGAAAAGTAGAAATATTAATTTTATTAAGTCTGAATTTAGAATAGTTGATATAGGATAGTTTTTGTGTCTGTTTTTATGTATGTTGCTGTATGTTATGTTTGTTGTTGTCATGAATAATTCTCTTTTAGTTTTTTGTTTTTTTCCACAGGATCAGGCGGACCGGACTACACGCGGACTTCGAGATACGGGACTACACGCGGACTCATGAGTTTTCTTATATTTTGGGTTTTTTATAGTTTCCATGGGTAATTAGGTATTTATAGCGTGCATAGGGAAACTGGCGAGCTTGCTGGAAAAGTTAATTTTGGTCCGGGGCTGAGCAGCCCCCTAGCCTCTGGCTAACTTTGGTTAATCTGTCTTGTTTTCTGGGGACCATTTAGGCTTAGCTCTATTAGTGGGTAAAGGAATAAGGGAAATATATTTTAAGTTGGATTGGTAGAATAGTGAAAAGTAGAAATATTAATTTTATTAAGTCTGAATTTAGAATAGTTGATATAGGATAGTTTTTGTGTCTGTTTTTATGTATGTTGCTGTATGTTATGTTTGTTGTTGTCATGAATAATTCTCTTTTAGTTTTTTGTTTTTTTCCCCAGGATTAGGCGGACCGGACTACACGCGGACTTCGAGATACGGGACTACACGCGGACTCATGAGTTTTTTCTTATATTTTGGGTTTTTTATAGTTTCCATGGGTAATAAGGTATTTGTAGCGTGCATAGGGAAACTGGCGAGCTTGCTGGAAAAGTCAATTTTGGTCCGGGGCTGGGCAGCCCCCTAGCCTCTGGCTAACTTTGGTTAATCTGTCTTGTTTTCTGGGGACCATTTAGGCTTAGCTCTACTAGTGGGTAAAGGAATAAGGGAAATAAATTTTAAGTTGGATTGGTAGAATAGTGAAAAGTAGAAATATTAATTTTATTAAGTCTGAATTTAGAATAGTTGATATAGGATAGTTTTTGTGTCTGTTTTTATGTATGTTGCTGTATGTTATGTTTGTTGTTGTCATGAATAATTCTCTTTTAGTTTTTGGTTTTTTTCCCCAGGATTAGGCGGACCGGACTACACGCGGACTTCGAGATACGGGACTACACGCGGACTCATGAGTTTTCTTATATTTTGGGTTTTTTATAGTTTCCATGGGTAATTAGGTATTTATAGCGTGCATAGGGAAACTGGCGAGCTTGCTGGAAAAGTCAATTTTGGTCCGGGGCTGGGCGGCCCCCTAGCCTCTGGCTAACTTTGGTTAATCTGTCTTGTTTTCTGGGGACCATTTAGGCTTAGCTCTACTAGTGGGTAAAGGAATAAGGGAAATATATTTTAAGTTGGATTGGTAGAATAGTGAAAAGTAGTAATATTAATTTTATTAAGTCTGAATTTAGAATAGTTGATATAGGATAGTTTTTGTGTCTGTTTTTATGTATGTTGCTGTATGTTATGTTTGTTGTTGTCATGAATAATTCTCTTTTAGTTTTTTGTTTTTTTCCCCAGGATTAGGGGGACTGGACTACACGCGGACTTCGAGATACGGGACTACACGCGGACTCATGAGTTTTCTTATATTTTGGGTTTTTTATAGTTTCCATGGGTAATTAGGTATTTATAGCGTGCATAGGAAAACTGGCGAGCTGGCTAACTTTGGTTAATCTGTCTTGTTTTCTGGGGACCATTTAGGCTTAGCTCTACTAGTGGGTAAAGGAATAAGAGAAATATATTTTAAGTTGGATTGGTAGAATAGTGAAAAGTAGAAATATTAATTTTATTAAGTCTGAATTTAGAATAGTTGACATAGGATAGTTTTTGTGTCTGTTTTTATGTATGTTGCTGTATGTTATGTTTGTTGTTGTCATGAATAATTCTCTTTTAGTTTTTTGTTTTTTTCCACAGGATTAGGCAGACCGGACTACACGCGGACTTCGAGATACGGGACTACACGCGGACTTCGAGATACGGGACTACACGCGGACTTCAAGATACGGGACTACACGCGGACTCATGAGTTTTCTTATATTTTGGGTTTTTTATAGTTTCCATGGGTAATTAGGTATTTATAGCGTGCATAGGGAAACTGGCGAGCTTGCTGGAAAAGTCAATTTTGGTCCGGGGCTGGGCGGCCCCCTAGCCTCTGGCTAACTTTGGTTAATCTGTCTTGTTTTCTGGGGACCATTTAGGCTTAGCTCTACTAGTGGGTAAAGGAATAAGGGAAATATATTTTAAGTTGGATTGGTAGAATAGTGAAAAGTAGTAATATTAATTTTATTAAGTCTGAATTTAGAATAGTTGATATAGGATAGTTTTTGTGTCTGTTTTTATTTATGTTGCTGTATGTTATGTTTGTTGTTGTCATGAATAATTCTCTTTTAGTTTTTTGTTTTTTTCCCCAGGATTAGGGGGACTGGACTACACGCGGACTTTGAGATACGGGACTACACGCGGACTCAGGAGTTTTCTTATATTTTGGGTTTTTTATAGTTTCCATGGGTAATTAGGTATTTATAGCGTGCATAGGAAAACTGGCGAGCTGGCTAACTTTGGTTAATCTGTCTTGTTTTCTGGGGACCATTTAGGCTTAGCTCTACTAGTGGGTAAAGGAATAAGGGAAATATATTTTAAGTTGGATTGGTAGAATAGTGAAAAGTAGAAATATTAATTTTATTAAGTCTGAATTTAGAATAGTTGATATAGGATAGTTTTTGTGTCTGTTTTTATGTATGTTGCTGTATGTTATGTTTGTTGTTGTCATGAATAATTCTCTTTTAGTTTTTTGTTTTTTTCCCCAGGATTAGGCGGACCGGACTACACGCGGACTTCCAGATACGGGACTACACGCGGACTCATGAGTTTTCTTATATTTTGGGTTTTTTATAGTTTCCATGGGTAATTAGGTATTTATAGCGTGCATAGGGAAACTGGCGAGCTTGCTGGAAAAGTCAATTTTGGTCCGGGGCTGGGCGGCCCCCTAGCCTCTGGCTAACTTTGGTTAATCTGTCTTGTTTTCTGGGGACCATTTAGGCTTAGCTCTACTAGTGGGTAAAGGAATAAGGGAAATATATTTTAAGTTGGATTGGTAGAATAGTGAAAAGTAGTAATATTAATTTTATTAAGTCTGAATTTAGAATAGTTGATATAGGATAGTTTTTGTGTCTGTTTTTATGTATGTTGCTGTATGTTATGTTTGTTGTTGTCATGAATAATTCTCTTTTAGTTTTTTGTTTTTTTCCCCAGGATTAGGGGGACTGGACTACACGCGGACTTCGAGATACGGGACTACACGCGGACTCATGAGTTTTCTTATATTTTGGGTTTTTTATAGTTTCCATGGGTAATTAGGTATTTATAGCGTGCATAGGAAAACTGGCGAGCTGGCTAACTTTGGTTAATCTGTCTTGTTTTCTGGGGACCATTTAGGCTTAGCTCTACTAGTGGGTAAAGGAATAAGAGAAATATATTTTAAGTTGGATTGGTAGAATAGTGAAAAGTAGAAATATTAATTTTATTAAGTCTGAATTTAGAATAGTTGATATAGGATAGTTTTTGTGTCTGTTTTTATGTATGTTGCTGTATGTTATGTTTGTTGTTGTCATGAATAATTCTCTTTTAGTTTTTTGTTTTTTTCCACAGGATTAGGCAGACCGGACTACATGCGGACTTCGAGATACGGGACTACACGCGGACTTCGAGATACGGGACTACACGCGGACTTCAAGATACGGGACTACACGCGGACTCATGAGTTTTCTTATATTTTGGGTTTTTTATAGTTTCCATGGGTAATTAGGTATTTATAGCGTGCATAGGGAAACTGGCGAGCTTGCTGGAAAAGTCAATTTTGGTCCGGGGCTGGGCAGCCCCCTAGCCTCTGGCTAACTTTGGTTAATCTGTCTTGTTTTCTGGGGACCATTTAGGCTTAGCTCTACTAGTGGGTAAAGGAATAAGAGAAATATATTTTAAGTTGGATTGGTAGAATAGTGAAAAGTAGAAATATTCATTTTATTAAGTCTGAATTTAGAATAGTTGATATAGGATAGTTTTTGTGTCTGTTTTTATGTATGTTGCTGTATGTTATGTTTGTTGTTGTCATGAATAATTCTCTTTTAGTTTTTTGTTTTTTTCCACAGGATTAGGCAGACCGGACTACACGCGGACTTCGAGATACGGGACTACACGCGGACTTCGAGATACGGGACTACACGCGGACTTCAAGATACGGGACTACACGCGGACTCATGAGTTTTCTTATATTTTGGGTTTTTTATAGTTTCCATGGGTAATTAGGTATTTATAGCGTGCATAGGGAAACTGGCGAGCTTGCTGGAAAAGTCAATTTTGGTCCGGGGCTGGGCGGCCCCCTAGCCTCTGGCTAACTTTGGTTAATCTGTCTTGTTTTCTGGGGACCATTTAGGCTTAGCTCTACTAGTGGGTAAAGGAATAAGGGAAATAAATTTTAAGTTGGATTGGTAGAATAGTGAAAAGTAGAAATATTAATTTTATTAAGTCTGAATTTAGAATAGTTGATATAGGATAGTTTTTGTGTCTGTTTTTATGTATGTTGCTGTATGTTATGTTTGTTGTTGTCATGAATAATTCTCTTTTAGTTTTTGGTTTTTTTCCCCAGGATTAGGCGGACCGGACTACACGCGGACTTCGAGATACGGGACTACACGCGGACTCATGAGTTTTCTTATATTTTGGGTTTTTTATAGTTTCCATGGGTAATTAGGTATTTATAGCGTGCATAGGGAAACTGGCGAGCTTGCTGGAAAAGTCAATTTTGGTCCGGGGCTGGGCAGCCCCCTAGCCTCTGGCTAACTTTGGTTAATCTGTCTTGTTTTCTGGGGACCATTTAGGCTTAGCTCTACTAGTGGGTAAAGGAATAAGGGAAATATATTTTAAGTTGGATTGGTAGAAGAGTGAAAAGTAGTAATATTAATTTTATTAAGTCTGAATTTAGAATAGTTGATATAGGATAGTTTTTGTGTCTGTTTTTATGTATGTTGCTGTATGTTATGTTTGTTGTTGTCATGAATAATTCTCTTTTAGTTTTTTGTTTTTTTCCCCAGGATTAGGCGGACTGGACTACACGCGGACTTCGAGATACGGGACTACACGCGGACTTCGAGATACGGGACTACACGCGGACTTCGAGATACGGGACTACACGCGGACTTCAAGATACGGGACTACACGCGGACTCATGAGTTTTCTTATATTTTGGGTTTTTTATAGTTTCCATGGGTAATTAGGTATTTATAGCGTGTATAGGAAAACTGGCGAGGTGGCTAACTTTGGTTAATCTGTCTTGTTTTCTGGGGACCATTTAGGCTTAGCTCTATTAGTGGGTAAAGGAATAAGGGAAATATATTTTAAGTTGGATTGGTAGAATAGTGAAAAGTAGAAATATTAATTTTATTAAGTCTGAATTTAGAATAGTTCATATAGGATAGTTTTTGTGTCTGTTTTTATGTATGTTGCTGTATGTTATGTTTGTTGTTGTCATGAATAATTCTCTTTTAGTTTTTGGTTTTTTTCCCCAGGATTAGGCGGACCGGACTACACGCGGACTTCGAGATACGGGACTACACGCGGACTCATGAGTTTTCTTATATTTTGGGTTTTTTATAGTTTCCATGGGTAATTAGGTATTTATAGCGTGCATAGGGAAACTGGCGAGCTTGCTGGAAAAGTCAATTTTGGTCCGGGGCTGGGCAGCCCCCTAGCCTCTGGCTAACTTTGGTTAATCTGTCTTGTTTTCTGGGGACCATTTAGGCTTAGCTCTACTAGTGGGTAAAGGAATAAGGGAAATATATTTTAAGTTGGATTGGTAGAATAGTGAAAAGTAGAAATATTAATTTTATTAAGTCTGAATTTAGAATAGTTGATATAGGATAGTTTTTGTGTCTGTTTTTATGTATGTTGCTGTATGTTATGTTTGTTGTTGTCATGAATAATTCTCTTTTAGTTTTTGGTTTTTTTCCCCAGGATTAGGCGGACCGGACTACACGCGGACTTCGAGATACGGCACTACACGCGGACTTCAAGATACGGGACTACACGCGGACTCATGAGTTTTCTTATATTTTGGGTTTTTTATAGTTTCCATGGGTAATTAGGTATTTATAGCGTGCA
Source organism: Alitta virens (assembly GCA_932294295.1). Lineage (NCBI taxonomy): Eukaryota > Metazoa > Annelida > Polychaeta > Phyllodocida > Nereididae > Alitta > Alitta virens. The sequence goes on from OW028575.1 coordinate 38,412,851, forward strand.
TAGGGAAACTGGCGAGCTTGCTGGAAAAGTCAATTTTGGTCCGGGGCTGGGCGGCCCCCTAGCCTCTGGCTAACTTTGGTTAATCTGTCTTGTTTTCTGGGGACCATTTAGGCTTAGCTCTACTAGTGGGTAAAGGAATAAGAGAAATATATTTTAAGTTGGATTGGTAGAATAGTGAAAAGTAGAAATATTAATTTTATTAAGTCTGAATTTAGAATAGTTGATATAGGATAGTTTTTGTGTCTGTTTTTATGTATGTTGCTGTATGTTATGTTTGTTGTTGTCATGAATAATTCTCTTTTAGTTTTTTGTTTTTTTCCACAGGATTAGGCGGACCGGACTACACGCGGACTTCGAGATACGGGACTACACGCGGACTTCGAGATACGGGACTACACGCGGACTTCGAGATACGGGACTACACGCGGACTTCAAGATACGGGACTACACGCGGACTCATGAGTTTTCTTATATTTTGGATTTTTTATAGTTTCCATGGGTAATTAGGTATTTATAGCGTGTATAGGAAAACTGGCGAGGTGGCTAACTTTGGTTAATCTGTCTTGTTTTCTGGGGACCATTTAGGCTTAGCTCTATTAGTGGGTAAAGGAATAAGGGAAATATATTTTAAGTTGGATTGGTAGAATAGTGAAAAGTAGAAATATTAATTTTATTAAGTCTGAATTTAGAATAGTTGATATAGGATAGTTTTTGTGTCTGTTTTTATGTATGTTGCTGTATGTTATGTTTGTTGTTGTCATGAATAATTCTCTTTAGTTTTTTGTTTTTTTCCCCAGGATTAGGGGGACTGGACTACACGCGGACTTCCAGATACGGGACTACACGCGGACTCATGAGTTTTCTTATATTTTGGGTTTTTTATAGTTTCCATGGGTAATTAGGTATTTATAGCGTGCATAGGGAAACTGGCGAGCTTGCTGGAAAAGTCAATTTTGGTCCGGGGCTGGGCGGCCCCCTAGCCTCTGGCTAACTTTGGTTAATCTGTCTTGTTTTCTGGGGACCATTTAGGCTTAGCTCTACTAGTGGGTAAAGGAATAAGGGAAATATATTTTAAGTTGGATTGGTAGAATAGTGAAAAGTAGTAATATTAATTTTATTAAGTCTGAATTTAGAATAGTTGATATAGGATAGTTTTTGTGTCTGTTTTTATGTATGTTGCTGTATGTTATGTTTGTTGTTGTCATGAATAATTCTCTTTTAGTTTTTTGTTTTTTTCCCCAGGATTAGGGGGACTGGACTACACGCGGACTTCGAGATACGGGACTACACGCGGACTCATGAGTTTTCTTATATTTTGGGTTTTTTATAGTTTCCATGGGTAATTAGGTATTTATAGCGTGCATAGGAAAACTGGCGAGCTGGCTAACTTTGGTTAATCTGTCTTGTTTTCTGGGGACCATTTAGGCTAAGCTCTACTAGTGGGTAAAGGAATAAGAGAAATATATTTTAAGTTGGATTGGTATAATAGTGAAAAGTAGAAATATTAATTTTATTAAGTCTGAATTTAGAATAGTTGATATAGGATAGTTTTTGTGTCTGTTTTTATGTATGTTGCTGTATGTTATGTTTGTTGTTGTCATGAATAATTCTCTTTTAGTTTTTTGTTTTTTTCCACAGGATTAGGCGGACCGGACTACACGCGGACTTCGAGATACGGGACTACACGCGGACTTTGAGATACGGGACTACACGCGGACTCATGAGTTTTCTTATATTTTGGGTTTTTTATAGTTTCCATGGGTAATTAGGTATTTATAGCGTGCATAGGGAAACTGGCAAGCTTGCTGGAAAAATCAATTTTGGTCCGGGGCTGGGCGGCCCCCTAGCCTCTGGCTAACTTTGGTTAATCTGTCTTGTTTTCTGGGGACCATTTAGGCTTAGCTCTACTAGTGGGTAAAGGAATAAGGGAAATATATATTAAGTTGGATTGGTAGAATAGTGAAAAGTAGAAATATTAATTTTATTAAGTCTGAATTTAGAATAGTTGATATAGGGTAGTTTTTGTGTCTGTTTTTATGTATGTTGCTGTATGTTATGTTTGTTGTTGTCATGAATAATTCTCTTTTAGTTTTTTGTTTTTTTCCCCAGGATTAGGCGGACCGGACTACACGCGGACTTCCAGATACGGGACTATACGCGGACTTCGAGATACGGGACTACACGCGGACTTCGAGATACGGGACTACACGCGGACTCATGAGTTTTCTTATATTTTGGGTTTTTTATAGTTTCCATGGGTAATTAGGTATTTATAGCGTGCATAGGAAAACTGGCGAGGTGGCTAACTTTGGTTAATCTGTCTTGTTTTCTGGGGACCATTTAGGCTTAGCTCTACTAGTGGGTAAAGGAATAAGGGAAATATATTTTAAGTTGGATTGGTAGAATAGTGAAAAGTAGAAATATTAATTTTATTAAGTCTGAATTTAGAATAGTTGATATAGGATAGTTTTTGTGTCTGTTTTTATGTATGTTGCTGTATGTTATGTTTGTTGTTGTCATGAATAATTCTCTTTTAGTTTTTTGTTTTTTTCCACAGGATTAGGTGGACCGGACTACACGCGGACTTCGAGATACGGGACTACACGCGGACTTCGAGATACGGGACTACACGCGGACTTCGAGATACGGGACTACACGCGGACTCATGAGTTTTCTTATATTTTGGGTTTTTTATAGTTTCCATGGGTAATTAGGTATTTATAGCGTGCATAGGGAAACTGGCGAGCTTGCTGGAAAAAATCAATTTTGGTCCGGGGCTGGGCTGCCCCCTAGCGTCTGGCTAACTTTGGTTAATCTGTCTTGTTTTCTGGGGACCATTTAGGCTTAGCTCTACTAGTGGGTAAAGGAATAAGGGAAATATAGTTTAAGTTGGAATGGTAGAATAGTGAAAAGTAGAAATATTAATTTTATTAAGTCTGAATTTAGAATAGTTGATATAGGATAGTTTTTGTGTCTGTTTTTATGTATGTTGCTGTATGTTATGTTTGTTGTTGTCATGAATAATTCTCTTTTAGTTTTTTGTTTTTTTCCCCAGGATTAGGCGGACCGGACTACACGCGGACTTCGAGATACGGGACTACACGCGGACTCATGAGTTTTCTTATATTTTGGGTTTTTTATAGTTTCCATGGGTAATTAGGTATTTATAGCGTGCATAGGAAAACTGGCGAGCTGGCTAACTTTGGTTAATCTGTCTTGTTTTCTGGGGACCATTTAGGCTTAGCTCTACTAGTGGGTAAAGGAATAAGGGAAATATATTTTAAGTTGGATTGGTAGAATAGTGAAAAGTAGAAATATTAATTTTATTAAGTCTGAATTTAGAATAGTTGATATAGGATAGTTTTTGTGTCTGTTTTTATGTATGTTGCTGTATGTTATGTTTGTTGTTGTCATGAATAATTCTCTTTTAGTTTTTTGTTTTTTTCCCCCAGGATTAGGGGGACTGGACTACACGCGGACTTCGAGATACGGGACTACACGCGGACTCATGAGTTTTCTTATATTTTGGGTTTTTTATAGTTTCCATGGGTAATTAGGTATTTATAGCGTGCATGGGAAAACTGGCGAGCTGGCTAACTTTGGTTAATCTGTCTTGTTTTCTGGGGACCATTTAGGCTAAGCTCTACTAGTGGGTAAAGGAATAAGAGAAATATATTTTAAGTTGGATTGGTAGAATAGTGAAAAGTAGAAATATTAATTTTATTAAGTCTGAATTTAGAATAGTTGATATAGGATAGTTTTTGTGTCTGTTTTTATGTATGTTGCTGTATGTTATGTTTGTTGTTGTCATGAATAATTCTCTTTTAGTTTTTTGTTTTTTTCCACAGGATTAGGCGGACCGGACTACACGCGGACTTTGAGATACGGGACTACACGCGGACTTTGAGATACGGGACTACACGCGGACTCATGAGTTTTCTTATATTTTGGGTTTTTTATAGTTTCCATGGGTAATTAGGTATTTATAGCGTGCATAGGGAAACTGGCGAGCTTGCTGGAAAAGTCAATTTTGTTCCGGGGCTGGGCGGCCCCCTAGCCTCTGGCTAACTTTGGTTAATCTGTCTTGTTTTCTGGGGACCATTTAGGCTTAGCTCTACTAGTGGGTAAAGGAATAAGGGAAATATATTTTAAGTTGGATTGGTAGAATAGTGAAAAGTAGAAATATTAATTTTATTAAGTCTGAATTTAGAATAGTTGATATAGGGTAGTTTTTGTGTCTGTTTTTATGTATGTTGCTGTATGTTATGTTTGTTGTTGTCATGAATAATTCTCTTTTAGTTTTTTGTTTTTTTCCCCAGGATTAGGCGGACCGGACTACACGCGGACTTCGAGATACGGGACTACACGCGGACTCGTGAGTTTTCTTATATTTTGGGTTTTTTATAGTTTCCATGGGTAATTAGGTATTTATAGCGTGCATAGGAAAACTGGCGAGCTTGCTGGAAAAGTCAATTTTGGTCCGGGGCTGGGCGGCCCCCTAGCCTCTGGCTAACTTTGGTTAATCTGTCTTGTTTTCTGGGGACCATTTAGGCTTAGCTCTACTAGTGGGTAAAGGAATAAGGGAAATATATTTTAAGTTGGATTGGTAGAATAGTGAAAAGTAGAAATATTAATTTTATTAAGTCTGAATTTAGAATAGTTGATATAGGATAGTTTTTGTGTCTGTTTTTATGTATGTTGCTGTATGTTAAGTTTGTTGTTGTCATGAATAATTCTCTTTTAGTTTTTTGTTTTTTTCCACAGGATTAGGCGGACCGGACTACACGCGGACTTCGAGATACGGGACTACACGCGGACTTCGAGATACGGGACTACACGCGGACTCATGAGTTTTCTGATATTTTGGGTTTTTTATAGTTTCCATGGGTAATTAGGTTTTTATAGCGTGCATAGGAAAACTGGCGAGCTGGCTAACTTTGGTTAATCTGTCTTGTTTTCTGGGGACCATTTAGGCTTAGCTCTACTAGTGGGTAAAGGAATAAGGGAAATATATTTTAAGTTGGATTGGTAGAATAGTGAAAAGTAGAAATATCAATTTTATTAAGTCTGAATTTAGAATAGTTGATATAGGATAGTTTTTGTGTCTGTTTTTATGTATGTTGCTGTATGTTATGTTTGTTGTTGTCATGAATAATTCTCTTTTAGTTTTTTGTTTTTTTCCCCAGGATTAGGCGGACCGGACTACACGCGGACTTCGAGATACGGGACTACACGCGGACTCATGAGTTTTCTTATATTTTGGGTTTTTTATAGTTTCCATGGGTAATTAGGTATTTATAGCGTGCATAGGGAAACTGGCGAGCTTGCTGGAAAAGTCAATTTTGGTCGGGGGCTGGGCGGCCCCCTAGCCTCTGGCTAACTTTGGTTAATCTGTCTTGTTTTCTGGGGACCATTTAGGCTTAGCTCTACTAGTGGGTAAAGGAATAAGGGAAATATATTTTAAGTTGGATTGGTAGAATAGTGAAAAGTAGAAATATTAATTTTATTAAGTCTGAATTTAGAATAGTTGATATAGGATAGTTTTTGTGTCTGTTTTTATGTATGTTGCTGTATGTTATGTTTGTTGTTGTCATGAATAATTCTCTTTTAGTTTTTTGTTTTTTTCCCCAGGATTAGGGGGACTGGACTACACGCGGACTTCGAGATACGGGACTACACGCGGACTCATGAGTTTTCTTATATTTTGGGTTTTTTATAGTTTCCATGGGTAATTAGGTATTTATAGCGTGCATAGGAAAACTGGCGAGCTGGCTAACTTTGGTTAATCTGTCTTGTTTTCTTGGGACCATTTAGGCTTAGCTCTACTAGTGGGTAAAGGAATAAGAGAAATATATTTTAAGTTGGATTGGTAGAATAGTGAAAAGTAGAAATATTAATATTATTAAGTCTGAATTTAGAATAGTTGATATAGGATAGTTTTTGTGTCTGTTTTTATGTATGTTGCTGTATGTTATGTTTGTTGTTGTCATGAATAATTCTCTTTTAGTTTTTTGTTTTTTTCCACAGGATTAGGCGGACCGGACTACACGCGGACTTCGAGATACGGGACTACACGCGGACTCGTGAGTTTTCTTATATTTTGGGTTTTTTATAGTTTCCATGGGTAATTAGGTATTTATAGCGTGCATAGGGAAACTGGCGAGCTTGCTGGAAAACTCAATTTTGGTCCGGGGCTGGGCTGCCCCCTAGCGTCTGGCTAACTTTGGTTAATCTGTCTTGTTTTCTGGGGACCATTTAGGCTTAGCTCTACTAGTGGGTGAAGGAATAAGGGAAATATATTTTAAGTTGGATTGGTAGAATAGTGAAAAGTAGAAATATTAATTTTATTAAGTCTGAATTTAGAATAGTTGATATAGGATAGTTTTTGTGTCTGTTTTTATGTATGTTGCTGTATGTTAAGTTTGTTGTTGTCATGAATAATTCTCTTTTAGTTTTTTGTTTTTTTCCCCAGGATTAGGCGGACTGGACTACACGCGGACTTCGAGATACGGGACTACACGCGGACTCATGAGTTTTCTTATATTTTGGGTTTTTTATAGTTTCCATGGGTAATTAGGTATTTATAGCGTGCATAGGGAAACTGGCGAGCTGGCTAACTTTGGTTAATCTGTCTTGTTTTCTGGGGACCATTTAGGCTAAGCTCTACTAGTGGGTAAAGGAATAAGAGAAATATATTTTAAGTTGGATTGGTAGAATAGTGAAAAGTAGAAATATTAATTTTATTAAGTCTGAATTTAGAATAGTTGATATAGGATAGTTTTTGTGTCTGTTTTTATGTATGTTGCTGTATGTTATGTTTGTTGTTGTCATGAATAATTCTCTTTTAGTTTTTTGTTTTTTTCCACAGGATTAGGCGGACCGGACTACACGCGGACTTCGAGATACAGGACTACACGCGGACTTTGAGATACGGGACTACACGCGGACTCATGAGTTTTCTTATATTTTGGGTTTTTTATAGTTTCCATGGGTAATTAGGTATTTATAGCGTGCATAGGGAAACTGGCGAGCTTGCTGGAAAAATCAATTTTGGTCCGGGGCTGGGCGGCCCCCTAGCCTCTGGCTAACTTTGGTTAATCTGTCTTGTTTTCTGGGGACCATTTAGGCTTAGCTCTACTAGTGGGTAAAGGAATAAGGGAAATATATTTTAAGTTGGATTGGTAGAATAGTGAAAAGTAGAAATATTAATTTTATTAAGTCTGAATTTAGAATAGTTGATATAGGGTAGTTTTTGTGTCTGTTTTTATGTATGTTGCTGTATGTTATGTTTGTTGTTGTCATGAATAATTCTCTTTTAGTTTTTTGTTTTTTTCCCCAGGATTAGGCGGACCGGACTACACGCGGACTTCGAGATACGGGACTACACGCGGACTCGTGAGTTTTCTTATATTTTGGGTTTTTTATAGTTTCCATGGGTAATTAGGTATTTATAGCGTGCATAGGAAAACTGGCGAGCTTGCTGGAAAAGTCAATTTTGGTCCGGGGCTGGGCGGCCCCCTAGCCTCTGGCTAACTTTGGTTAATCTGTCTTGTTTTCTGGGGACCATTTAGGCTTAGCTCTACTAGTGGGTAAAGGAATAAGGGAAATATATTTTAAGTTGGATTGGTAGAATAGTGAAAAGTATAAATATTAATTTTATTAAGTCTGAATTTAGAATAGTTGATATAGGGTAGTTTTTGTGTCTGTTTTTATGTATGTTGCTGTATGTTATGTTTGTTGTTGTCATGAATAATTCTCTTTTAGTTTTTTGTTTTTTTCCCCAGGATTAGGCGGACCGGACTACACGCGGACTTCGAGATACGGGACTACACGCGGACTCATGAGTTTTCTTATATTTTGGGTTTTTTATAGTTTCCATGGGTAATTAGGTATTTATAGCGTGCATAGGGAAACTGGCGAGCTTGCTGGAAAAGTCAATTTTGGTCCGGGGCTGGGCGGCCCCCTAGCCTCTGGCTAACTTTGGTTAATCTGTCTTGTTTTCTGGGGACCATTTAGGCTTAGCTCTACTAGTGGGTAAAGGAATAAGGGAAATATATTTTAAGTTGGATTGGTAGAATAGTGAAAAGTAGAAATATTAATTTTATTAAGTCTGAATTTAGAATAGTTGATATAGGATAGTTTTTGTGTCTGTTTTTATGTATGTTGCTGTATGTTAAGTTTGTTGTTGTCATGAATAATTCTCTTTTAGTTTTTTGTTTTTTTCCACAGGATTAGGCGGACCGGACTACACGCGGACTTCGAGATACGGGACTACACGCGGACTTCGAGATACGGGACTACACGCGGACTCATGAGTTTTCTGATATTTTGGGTTTTTTATAGTTTCCATGGGTAATTAGGTTTTTATAGCGTGCATAGGAAAACTGGCGAGCTGGCTAACTTTGGTTAATCTGTCTTGTTTTCTGGGGACCATTTAGGCTTAGCTCTACTAGTGGGTAAAGGAATAAGGGAAATATATTTTAAGTTGGATTGGTAGAATAGTGAAAAGTAGAAATATCAATTTTATGAAGTCTGAATTTAGAATAGTTGATATAGGATAGTTTTTGTGTCTGTTTTTATGTATGTTGCTGTATGTTATGTTTGTTGTTGTCATGAATAATTCTCTTTTAGTTTTTTGTTTTTTTCCCCAGGATTAGGCGGACCGGACTACACGCGGACTTCGAGATACGGGACTACACGCGGACTCATGAGTTTTCTTATATTTTGGGTTTTTTATAGTTTCCATGGGTAATTAGGTATTTATAGCGTGCATAGGGAAACTGGCGAGCTTGCTGGAAAACTCAATTTTGGTCCGGGGCTGGGCTGCCCCCTAGCGTCTGGCTAACTTTGGTTAATCTGTCTTGTTTTCTGGGGACCATTTAGGCTTAGCTCTACTAGTGGGTGAAGGAATAAGGGAAATATATTTTAAGTTGGATTGGTAGAATAGTGAAAAGTAGAAATATTAATTTTATTAAGTCTGAATTTAGAATAGTTGATATAGGATAGTTTTTGTGTCTGTTTTTATGTATGTTGCTGTATGTTAAGTTTGTTGTTGTCATGAATAATTCTCTTTTAGTTTTTTGTTTTTTTCCCCAGGATTAGGCGGACCGGACTACACGCGGACTTCGAGATACGGGACTACACGCGGACTCATGAGTTTTCTTATATTTTGGGTTTTTTATAGTTTCCATGGGTAATTAGGTATTTATAGCGTGCATAGGGAAACTGGCGAGCTGGCTAACTTTGGTTAATCTGTCTTGTTTTCTGGGGACCATTTAGGCTTAGCTCTACTAGTGGGTAAAGGAATAAGGGAAATATATTTTAAGTTGGAATGGTAGAATAGTGAAAAGTAGAAATATTAATTTTATTAAGTCTGAATTTAGAATAGTTGATATAGGATAGTTTTTGTGTCTGTTTTTATGTATGTTGCTGTATGTTATGTTTGTTGTTGTCATGAATAATTCTCTTTTAGTTTTTTGTTTTTTTCCACAGGATTAGGCGGACCGGACTACACGCGGACTTCGAGATACGGGACTACACGCGGACTTCGAGATACGGGACTACACGCGGACTTCGAGATACGGGACTACACACGGACTCATGAGTTTTCTTATATTTTGGGTTTTTTATAGTTTCCATGGGTAATTAGGTTTTTATAGCGTGCATAGGAAAACTGGCGAGCTGGCTAACTTTGGTTAATCTGTCTTGTTTTCTGGGGACCATTTAGGCTTAGCTCTACTAGTGGGTAAAGGAATAAGGGAAATATATTTTAAGTTGGATTGGTAGAATAGTGAAAAGTAGAAATATTAATTTTATTAAGTCTGAATTTAGAATAGTTGATATAGGATAGTTTTTGTGTCTGTTTTTATGTATGTTGCTGTATGTTATGTTTGTTGTTGTCATGAATAATTCTCTTTTAGTTTTTTGTTTTTTTCCCCAGGATTAGGCGGACCGGACTACACGCAGACTTCGAGATACGGGACTACACGCGGACTCATGAGTTTTCTTATATTTTGGGTTTTTTATAGTTTCCATGGGTAATTAGGTATTTATAGCGTGCATAGGAAAACTGGCGAGCTGGCTAACTTTGGTTAATCTGTCTTGTTTTCTGGGGACCATTTAGGCTTAGCTCTACTAGTGGGTAAAGGAATAAGGGAAATATATTTTAAGTTGGATTGGTAGAATAGTGAAAAGTAGAAATATTAATTTTATTAAGTCTGAATTTAGAATAGTTGATATAGGATAGTTTTGGTGTCTGTTTTTATGTATGTTGCTGTATTTTATGTTTGTTGTTGTCATGAATAATTCTCTTTTAGTTTTTTGTTTTTTTCCACAGGATTAGGCGGACCGGACTACACGCGGACTTCGAGATACGGGACTACACGCGGACTCGTGAGTTTTCTTATATTTTGGGTTTTTTATAGTTTCCATGGGTAATTAGGTATTTATAGCGTGCATAGGGAAACTGGCGAGCTTGCTGGAAAACTCAATTTTGGTCCGGGGCTGGGCTGCCCCCTAGCGTCTGGCTAACTTTGGTTAATCTGTCTTGTTTTCTGGGGACCATTTAGGCTTAGCTCTACTAGTGGGTAAAGGAATAAGGGAAATATATTTTAAGTTGGATTGGTAGAATAGTGAAAAGTAGAAATATCAATTTTATTAAGTCTGAATTTAGAATAGTTGATATAGGATAGTTTTTGTGTCTGTTTTTATGTATGTTGCTGTATGTTATGTTTGTTGTTGTCATGAATAATTCTCTTTTAGTTTTTTGTTTTTTTCCCCAGGATTAGGCGGACCGGACTACACGCGGACTTCGAGATACGGGACTACACGCGGACTCATGAGTTTTCTTATATTTTGGGTTTTTTATAGTTTCCATGGGTAATTAGGTATTTATAGCGTGCATAGGGAAACTGGCGAGCTTGCTGGAAAAGTCAATTTTGGTCGGGGGCTGGGCGGCCCCCTAGCCTCTGGCTAACTTTGGTTAATCTGTCTTGTTTTCTGAGGACCATTTAGGCTTAGCTCTACTAGTGGGTAAAGGAATAAGGGAAATATATTTTAAGTTGGATTGGTAGAATAGTGAAAAGTAGAAATATTAATTTTATTAAGTCTGAATTTAGAATAGTTGATATAGGATAGTTTTTGTGTCTGTTTTTATGTATGTTGCTGTATGTTATGTTTGTTGTTGTCATGAATAATTCCCTTTTAGTTTTTTGTTTTTTTCCCCAGGATTAGGGGGACTGGACTACACGCGGACTTCGAGATACGGGACTACACGCGGACTCATGAGTTTTCTTATATTTTGGGTTTTTTATAGTTTCCATGGGTAATTAGGTATTTATAGCGTGCATAGGAAAACTGGCGAGCTGGCTAACTTTGGTTAATCTGTCTTGTTTTCTTGGGACCATTTAGGCTTAGCTCTACTAGTGGGTAAAGGAATAAGAGAAATATATTTTAAGTTGGATTGGTAGAATAGTGAAAAGTAGAAATATTAATATTATTAAGTCTGAATTTAGAATAGTTGATATAGGATAGTTTTTGTGTCTGTTTTTATGTATGTTGCTGTATGTTATGTTTGTTGTTGTCATGAATAATTCTCTTTTAGTTTTTTGTTTTTTTCCACAGGATTAGGCGGACCGGACTACACGCGGACTTCGAGATACGGGACTACACGCGGACTCGTGAGTTTTCTTATATTTTGGGTTTTTTATAGTTTCCATGGGTAATTAGGTATTTATAGCGTGCATAGGGAAACTGGCGAGCTTGCTGGAAAAGTCAATTTTGGTCCGGGGCTGGGCTGCCCCCTAGCGTCTGGCTAACTTTGGTTAATCTGTCTTGTTTTCTGGGGACCATTTAGGCTTAGCTCTACTAGTGGGTGAAGGAATAAGGGAAATATATTTTAAGTTGGATTGGTAGAATAGTGAAAAGTAGAAATATTAATTTTATTAAGTCTGAATTTAGAATAGTTGATATAGGATAGTTTTTGTGTCTGTTTTTATGTATGTTGCTGTATGTTAAGTTTGTTGTTGTCATGAATAATTCTCTTTTAGTTTTTTGTTTTTTTCCCCAGGATTAGGCGGACCGGACTACACGCGGACTTCGAGATACGGGACTACACGCGGACTCATGAGTTTTCTTATATTTTGGGTTTTTTATAGTTTCCATGGGTAATTAGGTATTTATAGCGTGCATAGGGAAACTGGCGAGCTGGCTAACTTTGGTTAATCTGTCTTGTTTTCTGGGGACCATTTAGGCTTAGCTCTACTAGTGGGTAAAGGAATAAGGGAAATATATTTTAAGTTGGAATGGTAGAATAGTGAAAAGTAGAAATATTAATTTTATTAAGTCTGAATTTAGAATAGTTGATATAGGATACTTTTTGTGTCTGTTTTTATGTATGTTGCTGTATGTTATGTTTGTTGTTGTCATGAATAATTCTCTTTTAGTTTTTTGTTTTTTTCCACAGGATTAGGCGGACCGGACTACACGCGGACTTCGAGATACGGGACTACACGCGGACTTCGAGATACGGGACTACACGCGGACTCATGAGTTTTCTTATATTTTGGGTTTTTTATAGTTTCCATGGGTAATTAGGTTTTTATAGCGTGCATAGGAAAACTGGCGAGCTGGCTAACTTTGGTTAATCTGTCTTGTTTTCTGGGGACCATTTAGGCTTAGCTCTACTAGTGGGTAAAGGAATAAGGGAAATATATTTTAAGTTGGATTGGTAGAATAGTGAAAAGTAGAAATATTAATTTTATTAAGTCTGAATTTAGAATAGTTGATATAGGATAGTTTTTGTGTCTGTTTTTATGTATGTTGCTGTATGTTATGTTTGTTGTTGTCATGAATAATTCTCTTTTAGTTTTTTGTTTTTTTCCCCAGGATTAGGCGGACCGGACTACACGCAGACTTCGAGATACGGGACTACACGCGGACTCATGAGTTTTCTTTTATTTTGGGTTTTTTATAGTTTCCATGGGTAATTAGGTATTTATAGCGTGCATAGGAAAACTGGCGAGCTGGCTAACTTTGGTTAATCTGTCTTGTTTTCTGGGGACCATTTAGGCTTAGCTCTACTAGTGGGTAAAGGAATAAGGGAAATATATTTTAAGTTGGATTGGTAGAATAGTGAAAAGTAGAAATATTAATTTTATTAAGTCTGAATTTAGAATAGTTGATATAGGATAGTTTTGGTGTCTGTTTTTATGTATGTTGCTGTATTTTATGTTTGTTGTTGTCATGAATAATTCTCTTTTAGTTTTTTGTTTTTTTCCCCAGGATTAGGCGGACCGGACTACACGCGGACTTCGAGATACGGGACTACACGCGGACTCATGAGTTTTCTTATATTTTGGGTTTTTTATAGTTTCCATGGGTAATTAGGTATTTATAGCGTGCATAGGGAAACTGGCGAGCTGGCTAACTTTGGTTAATCTGTCTTGTTTTCTGGGGACCATTTAGGCTTAGCTCTACTAGTGGGTAAAGGAATAAGGGAAATATATTTTAAGTTGGAATGGTAGAATAGTGAAAAGTAGAAATATTAATTTTATTAAGTCTGAATTTAGAATAGTTGATATAGGATAGTTTTTGTGTCTGTTTTTATGTATGTTGCTGTATGTTATGTTTGTTGTTGTCATGAATAATTCTCTTTTAGTTTTTTGTTTTTTTCCACAGGATTAGGCGGACCGGACTACACGCGGACTTCGAGATACGGGACTACACGCGGACTTCGAGATACGGGACTACACGCGGACTCATGAGTTTTCTTATATTTTGGGTTTTTTATAGTTTCCATGGGTAATTAGGTTTTTATAGCGTGCATAGGAAAACTGGCGAGCTGGCTAACTTTGGTTAATCTGTCTTGTTTTCTGGGGACCATTTAGGCTTAGCTCTACTAGTGGGTAAAGGAATAAGGGAAATATATTTTAAGTTGGATTGGTAGAATAGTGAAAAGTAGAACTATTAATTTTATTAAGTCTGAATTTAGAATAGTTGATATAGGATAGTTTTTGTGTCTGTTTTTATGTATGTTGCTGTATGTTATGTTTGTTGTTGTCATGAATAATTCTCTTTTAGTTTTTTGTTTTTTTTCCCCAGGATTAGGCGGACCGGACTACACGCGGACTTCGAGATACGGGACTACACGCGGACTCATGAGTTTTCTTATATTTTGGGTTTTTTATAGTTTCCATGGGTAATTAGGTATTTATAGCGTGCATAGGGAAACTGGCGAGCTTGCTGGAAAAATCAATTTTGGTCCGGGGCTGGGCGGCCCCCTAGCCTCTGGCTAACTTTGGTTAATCTGTCTTGTTTTCTGGGGACCATTTAGGCTTAGCTCTACTAGTGGGTAAAGGAATAAGGGAAATATATTTTAAGTTGGATTGGTAGAATAGTGAAAAGTAGAAATATTAATTTTATTAAGTCGGAATTTAGAATAGTTGATATAGGATAGTTTTTGTGTCTGTTTTTATGTATGTTGCTGTATGTTATGTTTGTTGTTGTCATGAATAATTGTCAGATCTCAGGTTTCAGAAGTAGTAGGACAACCAGTACGATGACGGCACCACGAGGACCATGATGACGGCACCATGATGACGGCACCATGATGACGGCACCAAGATGACCATGATGACGGCACCATGATGACGGCACCACGATGACGGCACCACGATGACGGCACCACAAGGACAACAGGACACCCCTCTCAAAATTGTGTAGAGCCCCATCCTATATATATATACATATCTATCTTTTATAGTAATGTTGTAAGTAAGCTTAGTATAATGCAAAACAAAATTCTTAAACACCTTTGGCATAAGCACTAAGCAGTGCTTTTAGTGTTATCGGCCTTAGAGTGCCTTAACTTTATATAGTGGTAAAAATTAATTGGTAATTTAACCCTAGAGAGTAGGACGGTTTTAGTATTGGTGGTAGTGTATAGTAGTGTGTAGTAGTGTATTTACTGTAGTAGTGTTGTGTAGTAGCATTATGTGGTTCTTAGGTCTTCTCGTTAAGATTTAGATATAGCCTTGATAGTCTTGTTTGCCTTCTAACCTTATTAGTCGAATTGGGGTGACTGGGAATGGATTATTGTACATTTTCCTTTTTTTGCTGTCCTGCTCTCTTTAACTTCGCCAGCAATTTCAACATAGGCTGTTGAATTAGATACCGTTGTAGCACGGTCTTTAGTTCAACTAACCAGACTTTCTGGCCAAATAAAAACCACTTTTGGCTTGTGGTGTTAGATAGCTGTGGCATCTCACGGCTTTAGGTGTAGTTAGGACTAGGTCAAAACTGCAGGCCTTGACGCGGCGACCTAGCTTAGTTCTGCATTGTCATACATTATCAAGTCTGTCCTGCATTGCTTAATTTTTCCCGTAAGTAATGCAAATTTTTGCAATTTGTGACGTGATTTTGCCTGGCATTGCTGAATGACAAATTGCAGTCATATCTTGCAGTTTTTTAGCCTGATCATAATGTAGTGCCTCAATTGCACAATGCCTAATTTTTCTTTCCATTTGCAGAACTGAAACTGATATGATGCCCAGGTTGAATGCTGACTTAGATGGTTCCCCTGATTCCAAATGGAAAGTATAGAACTCCTCACCCAATTGATATACTATGTTTAAAGGTCATGGGCAATCAAAATCATACTTTTGCCGAAAATGTTCTTATCAGATAGATTAAAGTGTATTAAAAAGGTCTGCAGAAAAAAAAACGAACTTAATGTATATGTTACAAACAAAAAACGAAGTTTGCCGCACTCCCGCGCATTTCGCGTATGTCAGGATCGAAAAGTGGTAGTTCCTCTACCTGCCACCAGGGCCGTGCGTGTGACGTCAGAGTTGCTGTTCTTGAGTGGCATTCAGCATGGACAACCCTGGGAGTCTGGATGAGTTTAATGAACTGGACGAAATTGTGACCCCCAGACCAAGGATATTTGAACCATATGCATTAGATCCTATTCCAAATAATCCTAACAGGCTTAGGGATGCATTTTTACCTGATGACAGTTCAGAATTTAGCAGCCTAGAGGATGTAAATGACAGTGACAGTTCCAGTGATGATGATCATCAAGAGCCACTTCAGACAGAAAGAGCTGAGTTACAAGACTGGTGAGTGCAATTTTGTATTGATATCCTTGCTGTGGTTTCAATAAATACTATACAATTGGTTTTTTTTTGTTGACATGAGATAGCTTATTCATATTCATGACTTAGTATACATGTGTATAGAGAATAACCTAAAAAACAGTTGTGGAACCTAGCAATATAACAAAATGTAAACTTATAAAAGGGTCAGTAGTAGTGTTGTATTTATAATAATTATCTAATAATATAATAATAATTAAACAATAATAATATATATATGTATACCATTAAAAAGCGAAAACATAGTCATACATTAAACGCACTGAGAAGTAAAAAAGAGAAAAATTAATTTTAAAAAGTGGCATTAAAAAGCCATTTTTAAAAGTTCTCAGAAAATCTTTAAAGTCTCTCCAGAGATAATAGTAGAATTAGTAGAATCCATAAATAGTAGGCTATTTTAGTAGCAGTTTGAAATTTTTCAAATATTCTGTTTTTACAAATTTTGCATTGATGCTGTAACCAGGATGAAACACATTAACATAGTTTCATGCACATATTGCATTTCTTATTGATATCCTCTGAGTTACTGATAATACACAATTGTATACCATTTCTTAGAGTTGAAACAAAGGCAATTTGAAATGCCCCCTTTTCATAAAAGGTTATGATTACATCATTAGTTGATTATCAAAGAGGGTTCATTCCAGTTCAATGCTCCTGACCACTGAGGCATGTCACCTTTTTACTTGCTAATTGCTTGCAGACCCCCCAGATGAATGTGAAGATGATCATCAATATTAAAATTCAATGCCAGCATGTAATAGCCAATTAATACAAATATTCCAAAATTATATCATAGCTTAGTGTTGGCTATGAAAACACTAATCATAATTTAAGATATGAAAGCAATATATAAAATAAAAGAATAAGAAGCATAAAACTTGTGACAACATAATGTGTTTATCTTGAACTTTTCACACCTTTTGAATGATCAGGGGAGGATCCAGAATTTTTTTTTTAGATATGTACCACTTAAATCAAAATGTATTAGACCAAAGGGGGAGGGGGTTTAAACTGAAGCAATGACTGATATAAATAAACCTATGGCGAAGTGACTTCACTTTCAAACGGGATCCAACTGCCTGTTCAATCTCCCTTTATGCCATCCAGTTAATTATAAATGATCTTTATTTTCATTTTCAGGTGTTCATGTGAGCAGTGCAGCACCATGCCCACAGAATTAGAAGATGTCTGCTGTCACCACTACAGCCAAACTAGGGTTAGGATGGGCCTAACTGACAAACCAAGGCATGAAAGATCCAGGGACCTGACACGACTGGAAGCTCCTGTCCAGTGCATCACAAGCCACCCAGGGTTTCATGACATTTGCCTCAGTCAATGGACCCTAGAGTATGAGGCATACCAGTATGTGGAGCAGGAAGGCAGAGTGGGAGATGACCAACCCGTTAACGTGTTGATGAGGCACCTGGCCTATAGACGCTTCGTAAGATGGGTCTTTGGAAAAATAGGCCGGCATAACAGGATCACCATCCCCTCCTGTGTGGTCAACAAAATTAGGAACACTTATGCGTCTGATGTTTATGTGGGATTTCGATTCCCTGTGTACTGATCACAGCCTTTTCTACGAAGTCTGATCACAGCCTTTTCTACGAAGTCTGATCACAGCCTTTTCTACGAAGTCTGATCACAGCCTTTTCTACGAAGTGCCATTTGGTTGTTTTTGCTTACCGAATTAGAAATGTATATTGTCAAATTTGTTTGCTTTTTGTGGTCTGATACAAACTTTACATGCAAAGTGATGTCAAAAAAGAGAAACTGAACATCTTATGTTTATGCATATTCTGTGAATAAATAAAGATGATAATAATTTATATCCTTTCCAGTGTTACCATTTCAAACATATTTTCTCCTAGGAATTAATAATAATTGTTAAACTGAGAATATATAATGGGCGACTGGTTATTTTTTTACCATCGCTAAAATGACTATAAAGTCTATAAACCTCCACAAATGTTTTCACCTGACATCAATATTCATAAGTTTTTGTAACCAAGGCCAGAACATAAATGCATGCAAAAATGCCGTCAATAAGTCCAACAATATATTGACCATTACAGGCGCAATTCTTTTTACTATGCACTGATTGATTCTTTATTAAAAATCACAACGCATTTGTATTAGAACTGTTATTTTGAGACCACCACTGTGTGTGATCATCACAAAATATTATATGATCTGATAGACTTTCAATAAGATCATTGTAGGAATTTGCTAGAAATTGCTACATATTTATAAAAGATATATCATGCCTTGACCATGTCAGGCTTGGCGAATTGCAGATTATGCAATTCCAGTGATATTCAGATCACTCAAAGGATCCATGTCAAATGGCTTTGGTTTGAGGTCAAGCGAGTGCTGGGCATGTCGAGGGAGGCAATGTAAAAGCCTGGTCATGTAATGAATCCTATAATCTTCTAACCATGTTAGATTTATAAAGACACCTGCATGGGGTTAAAAAAAATAGAACACTGTGTGCTTGAAATTCATTATATAATTAGACATGAGGACTTTATTGAGATAGGATCACATTTGGCACAAATCACATTTGATCACAGTTGGCACGCAAATCAAAATTGGCACAAATACCATATAATTTTATCACAATTGGCACAGAAATCACATTTGATCACAGTGGGCACTGTACAAATAAATATAAAATATGAAAAATAATACTGACAGGTTTATACAGTGAAGGCCAAAGATTTATTAGAACTCTCATATTTTATAGTCTGGAGTCAAACTGTATTCTACAAGAGACTAACATGAAAAACGTGTGTGATGTTTCTCAACCAGAGTGGCTTTGTCGCTTCTTGTTTGGAATGTTGCACTGATGAACTGTGGTGGCTCCTTTCCTGTGGACCCTGCACTAGCTTCGGAGTAAGTCGGGAAATTATTCCTGCACAAAAATACTTCAGCCATCAGCGCTTCCACATATCCTGTAAGAAAAAAAATTTAAGATATGCATCTACATACAAGGATTTCCATTAATGATTTCTTTATTTGCGGATAAGAAGCCAATACAGTTTGGTGTCTGGAAAATCCTGCACCTAAGATGAGAGTTAGAGGCATGTCCATTTAGTGTAATATTTAAGCAAGTGTCCCACTGTTACTCACCATAAGTAATTGGAACCTTCACTTGCTTCAGAATACCAACACCTCCCTTGTACTTCGGATAAGAAACACTCCAAAGGTTTTCTCCGATTCGGGACTTTTGTTGTCTTCTCGCACTGTTTTCATTGAAATGCAAAGCGGCAATGAATCCCCTGCAAGCATACATAAATAAATCTTGTGAATTGGTTGTAAAAAGTTAAAATTTCCTACACTATATGTTGAATGAATGACAATAAGATAGAACATGGATACTGTAATAAAAATGTGGAATACTGTGTATACCACAGTAAAAGCTGGATTTATGTTTAAATGCTAAATTAGACACACACATAAAGAAATCAACACCTTACATTAAACATTATTCTCAGTATATCTCACCTGGCCTGCATTTGGGGGTAGAAGAAATGCGATGATTTTGGTGCAAAAAAGCACACCACTTTGTGGAAGACCTCCACATCATAGGTTTGGTCTCCAGGTGACAGTTGTCGGATGTCGCCACAGAGCCGCTTGTTATTGACAATGTCCTCAATGGCCTTATGAGCTTTGCATCCTGAAACACAAAAGAGATTCACTGTGTACATCAGCAGACTTACATGGTGTACACTAGTAGTAATGATCATCAGAAGGCACATTTATGTACCTTTTTCAATCCATACTCTGTCCTCTAGAGGCCCATGATCACATGCTGGGTATAGTGAATCATCATGCTGGTGGATGTCAGCCACATGGTTCACCATGGAACGCCATTTTGCAAGGGCCATTTCCGCATCACCTTCACTGGTAGAAGCTGCCCAATACAGGTGGTTGACTATGGATGGAATCCATTTCTTGATTTTGTCGTTGTCCTTCCGACCGGCCCAAGCTACAAGTTTCTTCCTGATCCCTGCAATTTTTAGAGCATTATATCATTCTACTGAGAAAACAGCAGCACCATACATTCATCTAAGCCAATATTTAAATTGTTGTAGAGAAAAAGTATCAGTACCTTTGGCAACATGCCAGCAATCAAAATAGTGTTTCATAGCTGGTTTGTCTGTCCTTATGTATTTTCGAATGCTGGGATGTCTGTCCGTAACTATGTGGCTTATGGCAATGCCATTATCTTCCAGTACGCGGATACCTCTCTTAAAGCCCTCCAGCTCCATTGCATTTGAGCTGGTGGTTTCATTGCACTGCATAAAAATGAAAAAAAAACTGTGACAGAGCATAATTCTAAACATGCATCTATTTAGCTTATTATCTTTTTTCTTATTCCTTGTAATGCTTCACTGATCGATTTACGAAAATACAACATTTTGCCCATCAATATATGCCCAAGTTATAAATATGAATTGTAATTATATTGTATTGCTTGAAACAACAAAATCTCTCACTTTATGAACAAATACATGACAATTACACTGAGCTGAAACTAAATTTCACAACATACCTGAACTAGTTGAAGATCCAGTACACGTTTCTGATCTAGGTCCATCAGTGTGTACGTGCCATATTTAGCGGAGTGCCCAGGCGAATCACAACGGCCATCACCACCGAGTTTCACCGCAGTCGTCACCGCCCGAAGATGAACAAGTTGCTCTGTTCTCCAAATCGAGTTGACTGCAGGCACTAAGTAGCAACGCTGCATCAAATTGTACGTCCTTATGGAGATACACGGAACCTGAAACAATTGGCAAATGTAAATGACACTAGCAAAACTGTACACATACCACACATGCAAATACAACTACAACAATGCTCACTGCTTTCAGTTTATTATTTCGAATTACCTTTGCGTGATGCAGCAAGTTGAGTGCTTTCACTGGACTGCATCCTGAGAAGAGACAGGCTGCAGCAAGTCGCAGATTAATTTCAGGCATGGTCCCCAGTAAAGGCTGCGACCACCATGAGAATGGAGTACCACAGACCTTGCAAAGGGCTTCAAATAAGATCGCGGTCCCACGACGGGTGCGCATCCACACTTCTCGAGAGGTGCCACATACCAAACAGAGACTCAGCAATTGAAACAGACTTGCTGCTGATACCAGGAAAGAGCTGCTGTCTGACCCCGTAAGCTTTTTCCTTAAACGAAAAAACAAAACAAAAACATTGTTAAAAATGATAACAGCAAAAGTTTCTTCACATGTTGGTAACTAAAGCTGGCCTTCCATGACCTGTCACACAAAAAAATTTTGTAAATACAATGTAATGCACTTGTTAACTATTTGTTATACCTGTCGTCGATTTCCTCAGAGTCAGAAAGGTCGCTTTCTGAACTTGGCTCGTATTCAGTCGGCAAGTAGTCCATGTCATCTGAACAATCCATAAATTCTTCTTCATCTTCAAAATGAAGGCCATCTTCAAAATGAAGGTCATCCTCCTGGACATTAGGCACTGATGGCAGCAGTAGATCACAGGTGGTCTCCTTCTCAGCATATTTCGGTGTGACATTTACCCCCTTGTGCCTCTTGATAACTGCCTCGGTCTGACACATCTTCACATTAGTTGCTCTTGGCTCAGATGCAATGTGACATCCAACCGACACATCCAGCATCTTTGAAAATAAATTAAGAAATGATATAATGTTTATTCATAGGTATATTAACTACAATAATATTTTAAGTATCTGACAAAAGGTACTCCTTCAATGTGTAACGAGAAATAAAATCGGTTAAAAAATCCAACCCTTTTCATAAAATTAACTCACCACTATTAATCCATCAGTTTGTGTTGCGACATCACGCTTTTGGGAGGGGTTCCCTAACATCTCAGGTAATGATACTTCAACAGAATCGTCAATGTTCACATTGGGTGATTCAGGAGAGAGCACCTCATCCCAAAGAACTTGTGAAGCTTGCAATCTGCCTTGCACATCTAGCATTGTCTGAAAAACAAAAAGAAGCAATTTTTAAGACTTATTCGAGAATAAACATCTGTAACATAATCATACTCCAAGGTCTCTGACATCTATATATCTATATATATGTATATATATATATATATACTGTTGTGGTGGGTATTGCCTACATTTAGTAAGTTTTGGGAGGGTTTCATAAACTTTCAAATGGAATTGTAATATGAATAATATACATTGTATAAATAAATGTGTGGAATTATTTATCACAGACTTAGTGACTTTTATGAAGTCCTGCTGTTAAATTATTTACAGTTAAAGCTAAACTGTATTAATCGTGCACATAAGATGAATCACAAAATAGCAGTGTTAATATTGCTCAACAGTAAAAAGCCCAATACACATACCTGCAAATTCTGTCTTTTGACTGCAGCCATCCTAGGCTTTTTGCTGACATCCTTTGTCTTTCCTAGATTAAGAGTAGGCACAACTCCACTGGCAAGTTCATGTCTTCCCGGTTTATATTCCAACAAACCAGCTTGTTTTGGTGATGGAAAACGAAAGTCCTCGGGGTCTCTAAAGTGTAGACCACAAATCTTGTGGGTAGGTCTCCAGTATTTTTCCTCATAATTTTGTCGGTTTATCCTGTTCATCCACTGTCTCCTAAGATTTTGATCACGAGGGAAACTATGCCATGTCACTTTCAAATTCTTATTGTTTGAGTCTGAGCTACATCCAACCGCTTTACAATAAACCATCTTGCTAAATCACGAGTAAACACCACGCATGTAAGTGTGTTTACATTGTGCTACCAGCCTGCAACAGCAACTCTGACGTCACTGCCTGAGTTGACACCGTTACGCTTCAGCGATCGCACCAAAATGCCGTTGCGTGAATTGGCGTAAATTAACGCTAATATCTTTTCACACAGAAGACCGATTTACATAATATTTATAAGTTAAGTTTGTAGTACTCTATTCTACGATCTGGTAAAGTTTAATTTTGATTGCCCATGACCTTTAAGTATGTTAGTGTAAAAATTTGACTATGTTCTTTCAAAGTAATTTCACCTCCCAATTAAGCATGGTTAGCGTGGTAAGGTTTCAATGTACATATTAAGACCAGATTAAATGCAGGCATTTGTTAATGTGGCATACATTCAATATTGCATTCTTTTATGTAAATTATAAAATTATAACATGTTTCCAATTTTTGGTGTGATTTTGCATGGTATTGCTAAATAACATAACAAGTTGCAGTGTAGTGTCTAAGTCGCACAATGCCTAATTTCTTACTTTCGTCTTGCAGAACTGTGTGAACTGATATGGTCTACGGAAGCGTTTGATCAGTGGAACCATTTTGTCCGCATTAATCCTGAGCATAATGTCTCCGATGAATGGAAACTATGGAACTCATCAAAATTTGAATATGTTTGTAAGCCCTATAACAATCTATTAATGTAATCTATGTGCTTGGAACCAAATTATCATCCCTTCGGATATTTTTGAAGCAAACTGTATAATTGCAAATGAAAAATTGTTCACCTCCCTATTAAGTTCTGTTTGAGTGGTCTTAATGGCGAGGTTCCATTGTAAACATTGGCAACTCCTCATAAAGACCAGATTTAATGAATTTGTTAATTTGGGGGAATTGTATTTATGTAAATTTTTAAATAGACCATGAACAATGTAACTTTGCCATTTAGACCAGATTTAGTGCTTAAAAGAATGCAATGTGCAATTTACTCCACATTAAAACATTTCTCTTTATCAAATCTGGTCTTAACTGCGAGGTTCCATTGTTTACACTGGCAACTCGTCAAAAAGACCAGTGCTTAATAGGGAGGTGAACTTACAATTTGGATTTGTAGTGGCCTTTATGATGAGTTACCAAAGTATACAAATGGAACCACCATTAAGACCAGGAGTAAAATATGTTAAATTACATATTGCATTCTTTTGTGCATTGTTGATTATTAAGAATGCAATGTGCAATTTGCTCCACATTAATTGTTCATTTAAATCTGGTCTTAAGGGCTAGGTTCCAGATGATTACGGAATTATATTTTTTGCAGATGCTCCTGTGATGCCTAGCCTCCATATGCTGCATGATGCGTCCTCTGGTGATCGTCCTCTGGTGATCTTCGATAGACAACTACTTCTATTCTTCATTGTAATCTACATTGCGTATCAAATAAAGCTTTTATATCTTGTCAACATTTTATATCCAACAATAAAGACCAGATTTAATGAATTTGTTAATTTGTTGTAAATTTTTAAATAGAACGGAACTTTGCCATTAAGACCAGATTTAATGCTCACAAGAATGCAATATGCAATTTACTCCACATTGAAATATTTCTCTTTATCAAATCTGGTCTTAAATGGTGCATGAATTGTTTTATAGCTCTCAATAAAGTAAGAGGAAATTATTTCTTAATTTTCCTCAAGACTGCTGGTGATTAAATATATTTATACAGATTACAGACGGAGTCTTTGAAATGGATGATCCTGCCAATAATACTTATTTAGTCTAGTATAAAAATCCTGACCATTTTCCAGATTATATATTTCTGTACCGATGGCCTTTATAGAAAAGATAATTAATTTTCATATTTATGTTGATATTTGTGCATTGGTGGTTCTGTTGTCATTACCAATATTCGCTGCATCTGCTCTTGATGTATATCTTGGTTTTCAAATAGTGCATTTCCCCCCCGAGCCCCCTTGTATTTTTAGTAGTAGTATTATCTCTATTTTTTACATTGGAATAAAAAGCCACCCTCACTCTGCAAAGCAAGACCTTGTGTTTGTATTTTATACAAGATATAATATACTTAACTGTATTGAATGTATTTTATCAGTGTAAAATTGTATGAATTATGTGTCAAGAAAAAAAATAAAACCTCAAATTTCATACGCATATATATATTCAAACATTTTTTCACGTATAATTAAGGAAGGTGTGAAAAATCTTACTGAGACTGGACAGTTAGAGTTCAAGAAGTTTACAAACTTCATGGATTTTACACTGGGCTCGATTCTTGTTGCAAAGTAGCTCAAAGAGATTTTTGGCTTTTTTCCACCCTCATAAGATTGCGATATCTTTCCATTACTTGTCTGGTAAATCCTTTGATTCGTGTAATTATGTAAGTTTTGCATATGTCACTAAACATGAAGTCTCTGCAGTGCTCAGGGATTGACTCCTCACACTGAGACCCAAAGAGCTTTCTTTTAGTTTTGTATCACTGCAGGCATGTGACACTATGTCCTGTAAAGACAAATTTGTAGGGGTGTCATTGGTAAATTGTCGGATTGACAAATCTAAGCGACTGAACACTAAGTAGGTCAGGCTCGGGAGTGAGGAGTCCACCACGTTGTTTAATTTTAGTTAAAAAAATTATCAGGTTCGCTGCTGATCAGGCAGTGCAAAACATTTTGTCGGTCAGCTTTTGTGGTGGACTCCTAAAGCCTATAATTGGCCTTTTTGAGCCTTTGTAGCACAAACCCTCAGATGTATTGGATAACATCCATATCATCATCTGGTATTAATACATTTTGCTGCTGAGCCAAATCCTCTGTTCCATGCACATGGAAATTTTTGTCCATCATAATTTTCATTGCTCTTCTGGACAGTGTCAATGGTGGTGATAATTTCAACTCTTGTCCTGTCAATTTGGTCAGCTCTTGATGTTATTTTGCCCATGCAGCCTCTTTTGATTTCACAAGCAGTTGGCGATTATCCATCAGGCAGTATGATAACTAGGACATGCAAGATTTCTGAATTTAGAAGTATATTAAGTATTAAGTACTGTAAGTATATGCATGGCACTGCATATATATGTTTATGCCCCCAGCAAAAAATTGCACATCAAGCCGGAGCAACAATTCAAGTATGCATAGCTGAAATTTTTTATTTTTTTTTGGAAGCCAGTTTTTTTTTCAATGGTCCTTATTCTCTAATATGCTTATGCCACCGACACTGCCAAAGTATACATATTGATTCCTGTATAGTCCATCATACCGACACACCGACACTGCCACTGCAGACTTTAATTTTCTGCATTATATATAGCCCATTACAAATATTGATACACTCCCATACCGACACTGCCACCTGAAGTCATACAGCTGTATACACATTATTCCCTGCATTGTTTCATCACTGACACCGCGACTGCTGTATATACATTGTTCCCTACATAGTTCCATCATACTGACACGCTGACACTGCCACTGCTGACTTCACTATTCTGTCTATACGGTTTGTACATTGGACTTTGACAGATCCTGCATTAATATTGGTCCTACATAGTCCTGTTACACTGACAGCTAGTTGCACAACTGTATTTACACTGCCACTCCAGACTTAGTGCTGTCTGCGCTGCCTTGTCTCACAGTGTCCATGACTCGGTCACCATGGAGACATTAATTATGAACTCTTTTTGAATTTTGTGCAATTATTGATAACTAAATTGTTATTAGCCAAAATATTCTCTTGTTGTTTTTATCATTAGAGTTTACGGGCTTCCTTTCTTTCCTTTTATTAGTTTGGAGAATTACCAGATTCTCTGTGCGCCAAAACCTGTCTCCCAACTGTTTGTAGACTTACAGATTAAGTTACAACTTAAATTTAATTTTTACTATCATAGTACCCCAACACCACACTGCAACTGCCTACAGGATATTTCTTGGAAAGATGCACGCTGTTTTCTTATATAATGTACCGTGCATACTGCCAACACAGTGTCATTGACACATGAGATGCTCTGCTTATAACACTGCCACACCGTCACTGCCAGTTGATAATTTCACATGTTCGGTACCTGTAGCCCCACACTCATTTTCACTGACACACCAACACCACCACTAGTTTATTGCTGTACAATTATGCCTCCCTAAAGAAGCCATACTGCTACACTGCCACACCGACACAGTCATTTTATAATTTACTTCGCATTTTTGCTGCTTTTGGAACATTGTATTAGACTGACAGACAACACACACATCGGAGTTCACGGCTGTGCATTTATGATTACCCACATGTACCATAATGCTACACACCGACACTGCCACCCTGACACACTAACGCTACCACTGGCTCCCTACATAGGCCACAGCACTACACTGCCACACCGACACTGCCAGGGGCTTCATTGCTAGGTTTTGTGCATTTTATTATACAGAGACACTGACAACGCCACTGTTTAATTTACTGCTCTGCATGTGTGTTTCCGTACATAGGACATATGTTCCACTGCCATTGACAACGACAGTTGTGAATGTACATAACTTTTCGTTTGCTGTATAATTTCATCATAATGACACAGACACTGCCGGTTCTGACCTTACTACTCTATACTTATTGTTTTCATCACACCGACACTGACAATAGCACTTGACAGATGCTTTTGGTTCCTTATAGAATTGCATCTACTGACACTGCCACTGCAGAATACACTACACAAGGCTGCCTTGCCAACAGTGCAAGTTCTGACCTTACAACTCTATACATATTGTTCCTTGCATAGTTTGCTTTGCATATATATATCCCTACATAGGCCATGATGCAGTGACACTGCCACAGCAGTACCGACACTAGTATGTCTCACTGTGATGCTACCCCGCCACACCGACACCACCAGTTCTGAATGGGCTAGCGGTGTCGGTGACAGCGAAGTCATTGTAAAAAGAAAGAGTAGGAATGGCAGTGTCGGTGTGGCAGTTTCACAAGAGCATGTTGGAAGAAAATAAATAGGGGCAGTGTCGGTGTGAAAGTATTGCTGGTCTTTGTAGGAACCAATATGTAAAGAGTGACAGTGTCGGTGTGGCAGTATCTCTGGTCTATGTAGGAAGCAATACAACATGGTGGTGTCGGTGAGGCAATATCCATGTATGCTGAAGAATCATTAAATCATAATTTTATATGTATAAAATCAATATGGTGGTGTCTCATGGCTGCAAGTCTGATTGGCAGTGTCGGTGCGGCAGTTTCATGTAAGAACCAATAGAGGAAAGAGTATTATTACTGTAATACGATAAGAGTTCATGGAACGAGCTAGAGTGGCAGTGTCGGTGCAACAGACATTACTGCATGTATTATAGAAAGATGTGATGATGTCACTATAACATTATTGAAAGTTTATAGAATTTCCAATAAAAGATAGTTATGTATGTAGTGCCGGTAATATTGCAAGTTTTAAACAAACATAAAAAACACATGTTTGATGAAGAAAGCTTTAATCATTGTACATATATATATATCGGGACATTGTAGACATTTATTGGGACATGTTACTTTCATCATCATCATCTGGTGTAAGTATATCTTTGATCATTTCTCGGTGCTGATGATGTTTCAGGAGTGCGTCCCTCTGGGTATTTGTTACGCTTGCAACATTATTAAAGCTAGCTGCAAACGTAGTGAAGGTCACTCCCGACATCTTAAACACTCTATGATCAGGTGAAATTGTGTCGGGAAAAGGTTTGAAAAACATGTCGCTTAATCTCCATCCGTGTTTTCCTCTCGTGTGAAATTCACCGAAGTTGTACTTGTCAGCAATTTCCTCCATTTGCTCTGCAAAGAAAGACACATTGACATTAGCCATGCAGTTCTTATGTGATAGGTTGTAGTATATATAATCATACATTTAACTCATGCAAATTCCATAGGAAGTTAAAATGATTGTTTGCATAACTCCCTTATTTCTTTAAGTATATTACATATTGGTGTTTAATAGGCACATTTAACCAACGAAAATGGTTTTTTACTATGCATATTGAAAGAGCATGCAGAGCCGTGATGAATAAATCTGGGAACATTGAAAGCAAATATGTTATAATAGCCTCACAAAAATTTGGTAGATATTTAGTCTACCATTTGCTAATGGTCCGTCTATGAGATGCAGGTTGCGCGAGATCTGCCTTGGTGTTATCAGAGGCCCTGGGGTAACTAGGATTTTTCTGATTACTCGACTTGAGATGCTCTCGACGGCCTTGATGTTCGATTTATCCCCACTTGTAGCAGTAGACAAAGCCTGGATAAAGATACACATTAATATATTTTTAAATGTACATAAATGTATGCATTTAAATATCTTATATATTATGTTAACATTCTTAGCATACCTCTAGAATTGTCATCTTTTGTTTTTTACTGCTCATCAAAATTTGTTCAGCTGCTTCCATTGTGACAAGGGGGATTTCCAAGGGTATTTCAAAATTCACCGAATCAGTTATTTGTGACCTGGTCTTTCTTTTGTGGGCATTATCGCGTTTAAGTACACACCAGTCAAATGCTGCATGAAGGATTGCAGCACCGCTGATAATCTGGCTAGAAGGATGACATCTTTGCTAGAGGTAGGTGAGCAGCTAGCCTGTGATAACTTCTCCTGGTCGCCATCATCTTCTGCAATATGAATGAATGGATTGATTACGAGAACATATCAATTATAGAACACTGGGTATCGAGGTTGTCACCAATCTAAATTTTTTTTATCACCATATTAAAATTTGTTGCGAGATGTTCCATTTACGACATGGGAAGTCTGGGCATGATGGACCACTGAGAAAAGGTTATATTTATGTAAACGTGGGAATTGTAAGCCATTTGTGGGCGGAGTGCAATCAGCATAAGTAATTACTAAATCAATCATTTCCTTGCAAAACATTTCAGCATCATTACTGTAAGTCTGTAACAGATGAATTTGATTGTTTTGGGATCAAAATCTACATAGTAAAAACTTATATATGCTTTTGCAAACTTTTTGCATGGCAGTGTAATACAACTATATTTGTACATATCTTAAACAGGGCCATGTACTTTATAAACGTGCAACTAAAGGGACAGAAAATATAATTTAATTATTATTATGTGCCCAACATGCCCCACTTCCTCTCAATGATATTCAATCTACCTGATTCTGAAGGGTACATGGCATTCAGCTCTTCAATGCGTTCATCTGTCATTAAATCAAAGTTGTGTTCCGTTTCTTGGCCAAATTTGTACTTCCTGGGGACCTCATGACAGCTATATATTGCTTTAAACATTGATTTAAATATGTCATTTGGATAAGTGCTGAGGTCATTGCTTGCTCTTCTATTCACTGTTGCCAGGTGGTGTTTAGGCTTGTCCACGAAAAAAAGCATACGATCTAGAAAACCATCGTCCATGGTCATGTTGGCCAATTCGGTAAAACATGGTTCCGGCTGAATCAGTATAGACATTGAGAAGCTAGTGCTGTTGAACCCCCTATCACCATCTTTTAGGGCAGTCAGGTCACCTTTGCCTCCCCACAATTTATTGATTGGGGCCCGTTCTGCCTCATTCTTTTGTTGCTTATTGTTTATAAGCGACAAAACCCTATGTCCTTCATCCGAGCAAAGTAAGACCCTCCCCCCATTTTCGCATTGATGACGTTGGAGCCCAGCTGATGAGTACGATTCTAATAACATTTTAGTGCTGAACATTTCATCTATATCATCACTGACTTCTCGTAGTATTGAATAGATGAAGGATTTGCCCCCTCCAGGGGCACTTATGCCCATGTCATATATATTTAAGGGCGTGTCAAAACCACTTCTCACCTCCATGGTTGCATTAGGGCCACACACAGATGAACAAAGTGGCAATAACCCAGACATTATGATAGTGATTGGGCAGTTGCTTTGCTTGCTCTGCAAATCCAGATATTCATAAAAGGATTCATTTAGAATATTTTGCCATGTGTAGGTTTCCCGATATGCTTTTTTGTAAAGCTTTACAATCTGATCTTGATGAAATCGTTTTAGTGACATTCTGAAATGCAAGATGTTAAAGAATAATAATAATAATAATAAATAAAGGAAAATGAATAATAATTATGTTGAGGTTAACCTAATTTTCTTGTTTAGTCTGTTTTGAGGAGAATTGGCACAAAGTCACAATGGGGTAAGTTGAACCATTGCACATGGGGTGAATAGAACCAGAAATTCAGTTCCCAGTTTGTGCATATAATCATCACAAGAAACAAATTATATATTAGCGGAAAATTATCATACAAATCATTATTCCAATGCTGAATTTCGAATCAGAGCTGTATAAAATATAGCATTTCCATATGTAATTAAAAAGACATTGCTTTATAAATGTTTGACCACAATTTGTTTCACCCTAAAATTGTTCTATACTGTTTGCATTATAGTAATATCTGGCCATGTTGTTTATCTCAAGCAACCCGTCCAAATATAATTATCCTTTGGCCTTTGGGCATATTGATGCAAAAATTGACTCAACTTACTCCACAATCCTCTACATGTACTTTGGTAACGAATTATCATTGCAAAGGGAGGAATAAGCCTTCCAGTCGTCACTATGGACTACTGATCCAGTGGAGACATAGGTTTTGATGATTGGTAGTAGGGTATCCCTGTTTCTTTTCTGAACAATTTTAAATATTGCACTCCTTGTTCCTCTCTTCATAAGACCAAATACCCAAACATTTTTCGTCAGAGCATCCTTGTTGTATTTTCTTTTTTTCCCAAAATAAGATTCATCGATTTCATATTCATCCACACTTTGTAAGATAGTTTCAACTTGGCCATCTAGGTCTTTGTGTAAGGAATACAAACTCCTTATAGCACATGAGCGATATGTGGAGTACCATTTGACATATGATGTATGGCTTATATCATGATACATTCTTTCAGCCAAATAAATAGGAATGTCTTGGCAGAAAAAGTAATAAGCCATCAATAAGGAATCAAGTGGCAATTTGGAGCCCTGCAATTGAGCCATAGAAAAGAAATAATATTATTAATACAAATTTGCTCAGTAAAATAAAAGTTAGGTCAATGGGTAAATGGTATACTTAGGTGGTAAATAGTACTTACAGCAAATATAGTTCCATGCCTTATGGAGGTGCATGACGAACAGTTGGAGCAATACCACATTTCGCAATCTGTTGTGACTTTAGCTGGCTTTTTAACCAGAGACATGTCTAATTTGCATCTGATACATTTACATGTACTCTGTAGAAATCCATGTGAGCGCATAAAGTTAATGCAGGTCTCTTTGCTTTTAACAATGTTACATATCTCTATGATACTTGGAGAGTTCAAAAATCTATGTGCCATTTTACCAGCATGCAGTTTCTATGTGAAAGACAGCAAAAGCGCCGGTAAACATGGATGTATATGGATAATAAGCTCACAAACCAATGTAAGTTGTGATAGTAACGCAAACAAATAAAAACAAAAAAAGTAAGTCTGGCAGTGATCAACAAGGGACTAGTTACTGACTGTGTTACCATGAAGTTATTATTGGGCTAATGTTGACATTATAACCCGAAACATTGTCATATATGTAGGCATACTTGCTAAGTAGGTATTGACAAGGTTGACCTTTCAGGATAAACTACAACTCAGCTGTTAAACAACCCAACTCATGTCAACAGGGTAAAAAAGAGAAATATATGTATAGTGTGTTTTCCAGCATGGACATTTGTATGGTTACAAAGCAAATGAATACAATAATATATAAATATATCCTAATTAAACTGATAAATTCCACGAATAAGCCAGAACAAATTATATACTTCGACAGAAATAACAACGGAGGTGTCGGTATCGGTACAGCAGTAATGAAACAGGCTATATATAAACTCAGAAATTTTGTCATGGCAGTGTCGGTGTGGCACTATGGAGACAGCATTAAAGAATAACAGTCAATATGTATACTTTGGCAGTGTCGGTGTGACAGTGCCCTGTAATGGGCTATATATAATGCAGAACATTAAAGTCAGCAGTGGCGGTGTCGGTGTATCGGTGTGTCGGTATGATGGACTATGCAGGAATCAATATGTATACTTTGGTAGTGTCGGTGGGACAGTGCCCTGTAATGGGCTATATGTAATGCAGAACATTAAAGTCTCCAGTGGCGGTGTCGGTGTGTCGGTATGATGGACTATGCAGGAATCAATATGTATACTTTGGCAGTGTCGGTGGGAAAGTGCCCGGTAATGGGCTATATGTAATGCAGAAAATTAAAGTCAGCAGTGGCGGTGTCGGTGTGTCTGTATGATGGACTATGCAGGAATCAATATGTATACTTTGGCAGTGTCGCTGGGACAGTGCCCTGTAATGGGCTATATATAATGCAGAACATTAAAGTCAGCAGTGGCGGTGTCGGTGTGTCGGAGTGTCGCTATGATGGACTATGCAGGAATCAATATGTAGACTTTGGCAGTGTCGGTGGGACAGTGCCCTGTAATGGGCTATGTCTAATGCAGAACATTAAAGTCTGCAGTGGCGGTGTCGGTGTGTTGGTGAGATGGGTGGGTGGGTGATTAGGGCTTGACGTCCTGTATTTCTGCACCTGATATGTGTTGGTATGATGGCCTATGCAGGAATCAATATGTATACTTTGGCAGTGTCGGTGGGACAGTGCCCTGTAATGGGCTATGTCTAATGCAGAACATTAAAGTCAGAAGTGGCGGTGTCGGTGTGTTGGTATGATGGACTATGCAGGAATCAATATGTATACTTTGGCAGTGTCGGTGGGACAGTGCCCTGTAATGGGCTATATGTAATGCAGAAAATTAAAGTCTGCAGTGGCGGTGTCGGTGTGTTGGTGTGATGGGTGGGTGATTAGGGCTTGACGTCCTGTATTTCTGCACCTGATATGTGTTGGTATGATGGCCTATGCAGGAATCAATATGTATACTTTGGCAGTGTGGGTGGGACAGTGCCCTGTAATGGGCTATGTCTAATGCAGAACATTAAAGTCAGCAGTGGCGGTGTCGGTGTGTCGGTATGATGGACTATGCAGGAATCAATATGTATACTTTGGCAGTGTCGGTGGGACAGTGCCCTGTAATGGGCTATATGTAATGCAGAACATTAAATTCAGCAGTGGCGGTGTCGGTGTGTTGGTATGATGGACTATGCAGGAAACAATGTGTATACAGCAGTACGACTTCAGGTATTGGCATTGTCGGCGTGACAGTGTACATGTGTGGCAGTGTCAGTATTGGGTGTGCATCAGATTAAGTGGACAAGCAATGTCTGAATTGGCAGTGTCGGTGGGACAGTGCACTGGGCTATGTAGAGAAGTATATGCAGAACAGTAAAGTCTGCAGTGGCGGTGTCAGTGTGTTGGTATGATGGAGCTACGGAGGGAACAATATGTGTACAACAGTTTTCTTGAAGTGGCAGTGTCAGTATGGGGGTGCTTTCAGATTATTAGGAAACTACCAGTGCAGAGCATAAGGTCTTAATTGGCGGTGTCCGTGGGACAGTGCAAGTGTAATGGGCTGTGTAAGGAGGTATAGGTAACAGTATGTACATAGAAGGGAAGGCTGTTGTGGTGGTGTCCGTGTGGAGTTGTACTAGGGTGATGGTGTAATACTCCAATGATGCAATAACACAGGAGACAAGTGTTTCATATGCAAATAGCTTCTAATTTGCATCTAATTTGCATATTTTCTGGGAACAGAACTATTTTGTTGGATACTATACTTGAGCCGATTTGTACTTCATAAGCCTCAAAGTCCATATCCAGCTGAGATTCGTCAAGTAGGCCTATGTCATAATCCTGAAATATTGAAAAGGAAATTTAAGAGTTGATGGAGCCTTCACAATACCAACTGAAGCCCCCCAATTAACACACCTCCAGGTTCACAAGCTTTTCCCCATTAAATCATCCCTAAACATATTCAAATCTGAATAAGAAGATAATGCAAAATAATGCAAAATACCTGTCTATGTACGTACTACCTGTAGATTGCCTTTTGTCTTTCCATTAATTAAATTAGCCCACTTCTTTGAAAGCAAGATTTATGTTGACACCCCTTTGTACAAATTATTAAGCAAAAAAAAACTTACTTCCTCAAACCTTGTTTCTGCCATTGTCGTCATGATGATGTGATGTTGTAGGCCTTATCACTCGATGGAAAAAAAAAACCAGTTGTTTTAGGATTTATTATGACACTTAGCAATGCAATGGTACCACCATCAGGGTTTCAATTGACAGATCAGAGATTGTGATGAAAGGATGCTAAATGACAGTTGACACTGTTCAACTGTTGTATTTAAATATTTGGCGATACTGTAATAGTTCATAAAATTGTTTTATCTCATTTTGCTAGCTTTGCACTTGCAATGAAATATAAAAACTTTGAAATAGATGGTTTCGTTTTTATTAGTTGTGAAACACTGAAAGAGCTTGTGTATTTAGAGTTAAATACCGTAACCTTGACTGACGTAAATTGTAACAGTCATGCAGTGAAATTGCAATGAGTTTAATTGTAAAATATATTACAATTAAAAGAGTAATTTTACGGTATGTTGACTTAAAAACATTTTACGATTATTTTACCAGTTGTGTGAAATATATGCCATTCACAGTTACAATACAGTACAAATATACATTCCCAATGTGATTTTCACCAATTACTGTCAAAAGTGCAAACAAGGCATCTCAGTATTGGTCAAGAGCAGGTGTCTGTCAGTGATACCATCAAATATCTGGGAGTGTATTTAGATAGTGGATTAAATCTGCAAGATCATATTATGGCTAAATGCAGAACTGCCATCTGTAGCATCCGCAAGATCAAGCAGATTAGGATATTCATTGACACAAAGAAAGCAACAACATTAGCATCATCGCTGGTACTAAGTCACTTGGATTACTCCAACAGTGTACTTTGTGGTCTTCCTGACAATACCATTCGCAAGTTACAGAGGGTCCAAAACTGAGCAGCCAAGGTTATTCTATGCCGTTCCAAGTATGACAGAGAATCGATTTTAAAATTCTTTGCTTAGTTTTTAAATGTATTCATAAGACTGCACCAACTTATCTGTCTGACTTGATACAGATTCGATCATTTGCTCAGATTACAAGATCATCCAATAGTGACAATATCATCCTCACTGTCCCATTTACAAGAAGTTCAACCTTTGCACAAAGGTCATTCAGTGTATATGGTCCTCGTGTGTGGAACAATTACTTAACTTTTAAAAGCAAATTAAAGACATTTCTTTTTCAATCTATTTAAATATCATTGTACAGTGCACTTGAATTACCTTTGTAAATAGTAGCGCTATATAAATTTAATAAATAATAATAATAATAATAACAGTGATATAAACTAATAGATAGGGCCACGCCAAGGGTTTTTGTTAATTTTCATTTTACAGGGAAGGGCACATTTTAATGACAGGCGGCAATGGTCAGCAATTGCCATAGCCCCCCCCCCCCCCCCCGCCACATACGCCACTGGCAATATTTGCTTGTTCCAAGACAATCTTAAAGTCTACCTCCACCAAAATGCAAATTTGCCATATTCAGATGTTTTTGCACAAAATTAAAAAACCCATGTTTTTTTAAGAGAGGTTTGATTTTTGGTGCCCAGATTGTACAATGTCACCATAAAGATCACGTTTATGTTTCATGGTGGCTATAGCAGTTCAGACCTGGTATTACAAAAAATATAAATTTGTTTATTAAATTGCTCACTTGTGCTTGCCTCAGTGGACTGAGTTGCAGGTCTTGGATTTAAACAATTTATGCTTTTGGCTGCTGTGTGCAATATTTAGACCTATTAATTAATTTATGCTTTTAGTGGTTTTTGATATGCGGACACTGCATAATTTGTATCAAGTTTGTTTTATCATGCTCTGTTATCATATATGTACATCTATATTTTTTAATGGCCATTAAATATAACTTACAAGATTAGTTGCATTTTGCGGCGTTTTCAACTCAAGATTCTTCACAAATAATAAAGCTTTAGAGATACAATAATAAAACACCTAAGATCGTAAGAAATAACATTTCTAAAAAAGGTATTAACCAGTGTTCTAGATAAAATACATCCAGAGATAATTGCACCTTAACACAGGCTCCCAGACCGCATGAGAGGGGACTTGGGCATGATATGGACCTAAAGTGATTGATTGATTTTTTATTTCCAACATACAAAGTACATTTTTTACAATAATAGAACACATATACATAGATTTATACTCAGGGTATGTTGGGGGAAGACACCCGAGTATATACATACTTTACCACAAGGGGGGTGCCTCCCCATGAGATTAATTATAAATTATTAATCATATTATATATTAATTAGGAAAACAAGAAATGATGAAAGTAAAATAAAATAATATTTGAAAAAAAAAAAAAAAAAAAGACATAATAATAAAAAAATTATAATAAAAAAATAAATACATAAAAATGATGGAGATTGGACATAATAATCAACATTATATAATACTATATCCTGAAAAAACTCAATATTTGGTATCTATTATTATAAACATGTAAATATCAACAATGCAAATAAATATATATTCATTCATTATACCTTATTAAGTTTAATTTGTAATTGGTGAAATTTTTACTTAATGATTTTATATTTGGGAAATTTCTAATACATGTGGGTAAGTGAAGCCATAGATTTGGAGCTCTGCCAAGATAACTTTTATTATAAATTTACATGGAATGCTGCGCAACTTGGGGAAAATTCCTAGTTCTAGTCAGATGACCATGTAATAAATTTTTCAAATAAATTAGCAATGCGCATAGGCAATATATTGTTTACATATCGAAAATAAATTTTTATAAGAGATAATGCAGTCAAATCTTCTACTCTTAGTACTCTGGCTTTTTTATAATAAGGTTCTAATCTTACTCTCTTATTAATGACAAACAATGAATGGATAGCTTTATTTTGTTGTACCTGTAGTTTTTTTCAAATTACTGGCTGTTGTCATAGGCCCCCATACACATATTGCATAATTCAAATGGCTCTGTATATTGGCAAAATAGAGAAGTCTTTTTGAACTAGTAGAAAATATATTCTTAGTCATATTGAGGCTATATATACCAGAACTTAATTTTAATAACTGGCTTTGTACATGCTCATTCAAATTTAATTTTTCATCAATATTGATACCTAAAAATTTTGTATGAGATCCTCTCATAATTTCTTCATTAGATACCTTTATTTTTCCACTCCAATCAGGTTTTCTATTACTTAGCTTAAATATTATATAGTTAGATTTTTCTACATTTGATGAAAGGGAGTTATTGTCAAACCACTGCGCCAGATATTTTAGATCTTCATTAATCTTTTAGTGAGAAATTTAAGGTTACCTCCAGTTATATAAATTGTTGTGTCATTAGCAAACTAAAAAGCAATACAGGTATGCGAATAGAAGAAATAAGAGGAAACAGGATGTGATAAGGAAAGAAAGAATGGCTACTGCTATTGCAAATGATAATATGCGAGATTTCTTTAAAGAGGTTAATAGGCTTGAACCTAAAGCCAAGGTGCCTGTTGCAATTGATAGTATTGTTGAAGGTAAAGCTATTGCACAGCATTTTTCAAAGAAGTATGATCAGTTGTTAAAGAGTGTGCCATCTGATGCAAACAATATGTCATATATTTACAAGTATTTAGAAGAGTGTACGTCATCTGATGATGTGGATAGAGTTGTCAGATACTGTGAGGTAGCAGAAGCTATTAAAGCTTTAAAATCTAATAAAAGTGATGGTCATGAAGGATTTATGTCCAATCATCTATTATTATCATGTGATAGATTTATTAGCAATATTGCATTGTTGTTAACATCAGTTTTAACTCATAGATATCAACCGAGGGATGTACTCCTTGGTACTATTGAGTCAATTCCAAATAATAACAAAAAAGATGTCTGTGATAGTAGTAACTACAGAGGTATTACTTTGTGTAACTTCATCTCTAAAGTTATAGATATTATTATTTTATCAAGGTACAAAGACAAGCTCAGTACAAATGATATGCAATTTGCCTTTAAACGCAAACACAGCACTGTGATGTGTACCTTAGTTTTGAAAGAAGTTGTTAGATATTATATGAATAATGGATCAGATGTGTATACTTGTTACGTAGATGCAACAAAGGCTTTTGACAGAGTGCAATATGATAAGCTATTTTGTTTGTTAATAGACAGAGGGGTACTCCCTGTTATTGTAAGAGTGATGTTAGACTTATATGTTCGACAAGGTATGAAAACGCATTGGAGAGGGTATGTATCTGATGAATTTGGTACAACCAATGGTATTAGACAAGGTGGGGTTATATCCCCAGTACTGTTTTGTATTTATATAGACAAATTATTATCAAGGTTAGAGAAAGGCGGTGAAGGCTGTTGGGTTGGCCACCAGTTTTATGGTGCTATAGGCTATGCAGATGATCTTACACTTTAGCACCCACTGTATCAAGCCTGTCTAAGATGATTAAGATATGTGAGGAGTTCAGTAATGAGTATAATGTCAAATATAACCCAGATGAAACTGTATGTATGCTATTTAGTAAAAAAGAACAAAACAAATTAGATATATCTCTGGATGGTAAACGTTTAGCTTGGGTAAAAACTGTAAAGTATCTAGGTAACTATTTAGACTGTGATATGTCAGAAAAGACTGATGTCAGAATGAAAAGAAGTGACCTTGTTTATAATTATACCATCTCAACATTGGGGAAATGTAGAAAAGAAGTTACTGTAAATGTATTTAATTCAAAATTTTGTCATTTTTACGGTGCTCAAGCATGGAATTTATGTGACAGTAATATTGTAAA
The DNA here is from genome assembly GCA_932294295.1 of Alitta virens. Classification (NCBI taxonomy): domain Eukaryota; kingdom Metazoa; phylum Annelida; class Polychaeta; order Phyllodocida; family Nereididae; genus Alitta; species Alitta virens. The sequence goes on from OW028575.1 coordinate 38,452,575, forward strand.
ATTTCAAACCATGTGGAACAGATGTACAAGGCGAATATTAGAGGTTCCATCAACAACCCATCGTAATTTGCTTCCTGAGTTAGTTGGGAGACTAAGTGCCTTAGAGCAAATTTACTGTGGATTTATTAAAATGGTACAAACTATGTTAAAACGGAAAAATCACGTTTGACCGTTTTCGAGGAATATGCGATAGCGAAGCTAGCTACCCGGCAGCTACCCGAATCTAAGGCCTAATTACACCCACTTAACGGATGCACAGGTCAGTTTTACATATTGCAAAAGTTAGATACAAAAGTTGATTATTGTTTTTTACCGGTACTGTCCCAACTGGTCAACCGGTAAATTTACAATCGCAGCTACAGCAAAAGAGGTTGTTTTTGTTGAGTTTTTTTTATATTTCAGAGTCGTAACGTTTTGGAAAATTCTGAAAAAATTCTAATATGTAGACCTCTACCGAATGTATCTACGTTTCAAAAATGGTAAAGATCTGTTATACTGTTTACGAGAGGCATGCAAAAGAGAGGCGAGCCAAATTCCAGCTACCTGGCAGCTACCCGAAAGTACTGCTGAATTTGACCCCTTTAATGGTTGTAAAGACTAGTTTTATGTATGCTAAAAGTTAGACACAAAAGTTAAATTTTGTTTAATACCGGCGCTTTCTCAACCGGACACTCCAAAAGATTACTGTTTCAGTTTCGGTAAAAAACTTCATTTTTTCAATTATTTTGATTTATCACATCTTAGACGTTCTCGGAAAAATTATGCTCAACCGTTTTTTAGTTATATACATGGAAAGTTCAGGTAGCTGCCAGGTAGCTGTCAGGTAGCTGGACTCAGGTAGCCAACTTTACATATTCAGGTAGCTGCCAGGTAGCTGTCAGGTAGCTGTCAGGTAGCTGTCAGGTAGCTGGGTTCGGATAGCTAACTTTACATCTTCGGGTAGCTGCCGGGTAGCTGTCAGGTAGCTAGGTTCGGGTAGCCAACTTCACTGATCTACAGTAGACAGGTTCACTAGAGATGACCTAAAAGTCATATTGCACTTTATATGTACAGCATAAAGCGCAGCATTTTTTTTTTTGTTCACCTATGTTTTTATTCACTTTTGTTTTTATCTGTTATGTTTTTAAAGTTTTATAACATTTACAATATATTTTGATTACCAATATTTCTTTTTTTGTACTATACACCATGAATTCTATATGCATGTGTGTGAATAAACATATTTAAAAAAAAAAAAAAACATTATGGAGCTGCAAAATTTCATGCATTTAGGCATATCATTTGCTAAAATTGAATACACCAGGGGACCTAAAACAGATATAACTGGAAGTAATGAGATTGGTCTATAATTACATATTTCAAATTTACTTTTAGCTTTATATAATGGTTTGACAATAGCCAGTTTCATATCCTCTGGAAATACACCAGTAACTAATGACTTATTAAAAATGATAAACAATGCATGAACTATGCCTGGATAAATGGCCTTCAACATGACATTAGATAAATGATCTTGACCTTTACTATTTTTTGACTTCAATCCTTTAATAAGTCGTTCTATTTCATTATGTGTCGTAGGAAAAAGAAAACAACTTTCATTAATCCTATTATAGCTATTGAGTACTGGACCTAGAGGAGTTCTATTTTGCTGTATTTTGTCTGCCATACACTTTCCAATTTCACTATAGTACTTAGCAAATGCATCACTAATGATTTATTATTCTGCTTTACTCCATTAATGTAAATTTCGTCGGATATATTTCTCTTTTGTTTTTAATCTTACCAGTGAGCTTATTCAGGATACCCCATAATTTTTTTGAATCATTACTATATTCCGAAATGATATGATGTACCACATTTCCCGTTATTATTTTGTCAAACCCCCCTCCCCCATGAAAAAATTCTGGATCCACCCCTGGTGACACATATGTAAATGTTTCATTTTGTGCATGTATGTAACATCACATCACTGATAAATGTTTATATTACGGTGGCCCAGAAGTACAATGTTGCCATGATGCTCTGTTGCGTTGCTGCAGGACGTTGCTGCAGGACGTTGCTGCAGGACGTTGCTGCAGGACGTTGCTGCAGGACGTTGCTGCAAGACGTTGCTGCAGGACGTTGCTGCAGGACGTTGCTGCATTGTTGCAAGACGTTGCTGCGTTGCGAAATTGTTTTGTTGTTGTGGTGGAATCGTTTTGTTGCGGCGGAATCATTTTGTTGCGGAGTAGAGTCAAAACGGCAAACAACCATAACGGCCACTCCCCATGACGGCCAACTAGCCAAAACGGCCAATTACCAGGATGGCCAACTCAATATTTTTTAATTATTCATATATTGCCTTATTATTAAATGCTTTCTGGTTTTATATTGCAATATGTAATTTATGGAAAGTAACATAACAAACACACACCAATTCGTAGTGCAAAGTCAAGACTCAAATGGTGTAATCAATATTTTTGACCATGATTATACTATATATGTAATAGCAATCAGCCTTGACCATCATGTCAATTGCTATTAGCATTTTGAATGATGAAAAGAATGGGGTAAATCATGCTTTTTCATCATTGATCACAAGCATATATGATTCCTGCTTATTATGCATATTAAAGAGGGAGATTGTCTATAAATTGTTTTGATCATAGATGAAACATGTATGCAATATCAATTTATATAATTAATATTAAATTAAATTAAATTTCTAAAATGAATACTCTAAACTTCATATACAATTAAGTAATTCATATTGTGAAGATGGCATACTTGGTACATCACAACCTGATGTTACTGAACCACCTCCACCTAAACGTCTCATAATTCATACCTTTTAGATTGGTAGGGAATATGACATTTATTTTCATTTAATATACAGGCTAGATGTATATACAGGTTTTAGAAGATAGATGAATGAAAAAACATAAATATCCTACTAATAAAGCAACATCACTCCGCAGCAACGCAGCAACATCACTCCGCAGCAACGCAACATTACTCCGTAGCAACACAACATTACTCAGCAGCAACGCAACATCACTCTGCAGCAATGCAACATTACTCAGCAGCAACGCAGCAGCCCCACAGCATCGCAACAGAGCATCATGGCAAAATTGTACTTCTGGGCCACCGTATTATATAACCTGGAAGGTACATAAATGTAACATATGTAATAACAGTGGGCATCTGTGTAATACGTGATTTTTATGGTGGCCCAGAATTACAATGTTGCCACGATGCTCTGTTGCGTTGCTGCAGGACGTTGCTGCGTTATCCCGGAATTGTTTTGTTGTGGCGGATTTTTTTTGTTGCGGCGGCATCGTTTTGTTGGCAATGTTGCAGCGGAATCGTTTTGTTGCGGCGGAATAGTTTTGGAGCAGAGTCCAAACGGCCAACGACCATAACGGCCACTCCCCATGACGGCCAACTAGCCAAAAGGTCACTCCCCATAACGGCCAATTGACCAAAACAGCCAATTACCAGGACGGCCAACTCAATATTTTTTTAATTATTCATATATTGCCTTATTATTAAATGCTTTCTGGTTTTATGTTGCAATATGTAATTTATGGAAAGTAACATAACAAACACACACCAATTCGTAGTGCAAAGTCAAGACTCCAATGGTGTAGTCAATATTTTTGACCATGATTTATACCATATATATGTAATAGCAATCAGCCGTGACCGTTATGTCAATTGCTATTAGCATTTTGAATGATGAAAAGAATGGGGTAAATCATGCTTTTTCATCATTGATCACAAGCATGAATTGAAACTCTAAATTTCAACTGATTCCTGTTTATTATGCATATTAAAGAGGGAGATTGTCTATAAAATTGTTTTGATCATAGATGGAACATGCAATATCAATTTTAATTCCAGTCACAACATCACTCTGCAGCAATGCACTCTGCAGCAATGCAACATTACTCAGCAGCAATGCAACGAATAGGGGATGGATTCCATTACTATTCTCAGGAATATGTAGGTAGACTCCATCCCTATTTCCCAGAATAGGGGATGGATTCCATACCTATTCTCAGGAATATGTAGGTAGACTCCATCCCTATTTCCCAGAATAGGGGATGGATTCCATACCTATTCTCAGGAATAGATTTAATGAAATTATACAATGTGAAACCATCGAGTGCATTTTTGTGGAAATTCTGCATCAAAATGTACTAGGATGTAATTAAACAAAATATGTAGAGACTTATTCTGTACCATGGCAGATTTGTCACAATATCTTCTCAATTACTCGATGTTTACTGGATCCACAGCCTGAAGCAGTTGTTCACTCCCTGTTTAGGAGAATGTGCATGATTTAATATAATATGGAATACCAGTATTTAAACTGTCAGAGGAAAACCAGCATCCCTTTGTCAGCTGCTTTACATTGAATGATCAATTTAGAAACTAGATAAAATGAAAAACAATTTGAAAATATTGTCAATTTGGTCTCTATACCGAGTTGTGGATTCATGACGGGACTCACCATATCTCTCGGGAAAAGTAAATAATATATTTGGTATGCCTGTGAGTGCACGCAGTTGGACCTGTCTTCTTACTCTATGGTTATTCCAGTTAGAGCCCATAGCCGCCGCCATTTAGCGCCGCCGCCAGTCATAATTCATCCAAGTCAAGTCAAGTCATCAGAAGCCAAGACGCCGCCGATTTTAATTCACAAAGCCGCCACTAGGGGGCTGGCCCAAGCGCCACCTGGCAATGCTGTTATAATCAAAAAGCTCTGATATACCATGAAAATGTCCACAGAAGATGACATGTGAGTTTCATGTAAAAGCCACATTTGGGATTTGATTTTCCATAAAAATGTGAAAAAGGAGAATTTCAGAAAATATATTATTGGTTTAATAATTTCCGTGAAATATACATCAGCTCATTAAGTGCTAATAAATTTAAAAAGAAGTCAAGTCATTTAGTGCCAAGTCAAGTCAAGTCACAAGGAATGACCGAAGTCATTGAATTCTGTCAAGTCAAGTCATCTAGCACCAAGTCAAGTCATGTCAAAAAATGCAAGTAACTATGGGCTCTAATTCCAGTCCTCTTTGTACTGATCCAGCTCCTTCTGGATGACTGACATGAAGCAAAATTGCATAAGAGATCTGTAATAGAAAAGCCAGTTTGTAATATGCACTCTGAACATGATACCTTTACTGCATGACAAAGCTTGCAAAAGGCATTCAGTTAACTTAAACTTACTTATCAAAATCATAACTCCTGTCATATTCAAAAGTAGCAAGAAACTGGCGCCACCATTCCGTCCACTCTCTAAGTAGAGTTGACCAAAATTGTTCGATTCTCTGAAATTGAATAATTGAATTTGTAAAATGTTTCCTTGATGTATGTCACTAGATCTTCGATCCTTAACATAATGTAATCCCAAAAAAGTAACTGACGACGAAAAAACAAAAATATATTTAAAAAATAAACTTGGTTTCTTATTGACTGGCCAAATGAAACATGATTCAACCGCCTCCTCGTGTCTATGGAAAACATGTCTGCATATCAGCCAACAATGTATTTTTCCGTCCCTAGATCTGCTCTTATTTTCATGGGACAACCTGGAATTATTATAGTCCTCATTGAACATCTGAATATCACTGCTTGCCTGAAATTTTCTCAAGTATAACCACATGATAACCATATGGCACAAAAAGTGATGCACACCATTTACAGCCAAGTTCACTGAGAGAGAACTTGTACTATAATGTATGAGGTGTTTCGTTTATGAATTGTTATTCAATTAATGACGTTCTTGTAATTACCCTCCATTTCTTGTATACTGTCTAGAAAATATGTAGCAATAACTCTGGGGTTGTTATTGGTTGTACCAGCTAGCCCTCAGCCACAACAGCTTCCTAGAGTTAAGGGAATAATATCATTGATGGATCAATAAATACCATATTTACTCGACTCAAATAGAAGCCCTCCGTTCTATTTGTTAGAGGGCATCTTAGGAGGGCTTTTATTTTAGGTAGGCCTCTATTGGAGGTGACCTCTGTTGTTTTAAGGAAGAACTTGCTAACCTCCAAAACTTACCGGAACAAAGTGGCACTGGTGTTGTGGAATGGCTTGCCTGCCCACTAATGGAAGATCACATCAGTGTCAGTTTTCAAGAAGAGCTTAAAGACTTACTTGTTTAAAAAAAACTGATTTTTAATTTATATACACATTGATTTCATTTAAATTAAATTATTGCGTGCCGTTCCGCAATTCTTGCGTGCCGTTCCGCAATGCTTGCGTGCCGTTCCGCAGTTCTTCCGCGCCGTTCCGCCGTTCTTCCGCGCAGCCCCGCAGTTCTTCCGCGCAGCTCCGCAATCTTCCGCGCAGCTCCGCAACTCTGCCGCGCCGCTCCGCAGCCTTGCTCCGCTTTGTAATTTTGGGCCACCCTGTGGGCCACCGTACCACGGTGGCCAAGTACCATAAGCTGATCAGAACGAAAAATACCTGTGGCGCCATCTAACGAGAAAGTATTTTGTACTACTGGCGACCTCTGTACATTATTTCCTGATACAAATATTTTCTTTTCTTGGCTTGAGTTTAAAGTTTAGATAAGTTTCTTGGTATTTGAAAGCGCTGCTGGTTTGTGCAAGGTCTTGATTTTTAAATATTTTGTTCTCTCCATTTTCATGATGCTGTCTGCAGCCTCATGGGTGCGCACGTCCGTGCGCGTGCTTAGCAACAAAGCAGAAAGTTCGCCTAGGCCGCAGACGTTCACCCAGGAAATGTTGGAGTGCAGACGTTAAGCTCATTTTGGACGGATTAAAGCAAATGGCTCGAGTTTTGGGCATAGGAGTTGGACTTTTCATCCTTGCTGTCATTTGGGTGGTCAGTTTATTCGCATGCCTGGCTCTCTCTCGTGCACCAGGTGGTTTGGCCAATGCCGGCATAGGAGCAATTCTCTTGGCTGTGATCGTGACACTTATTCTTGTATTTTTCCCCAAAGAAGACGACACTTCAGTTGTAGACTATGCAATATATGACCAATTCGGAATGGGCCGGACAGCCCTTATATCAATACTTGGAATAGTTCTATTTATCGGACTCATGGCTTTCGTCGTTTTCCATCTTTTTGAGCCACAAAGAACCGACAGATTGAAAAAACTGAAGACTTTATGAATTTCTGATGAATTGTATTCGTATTAGCTCAGGCTATGGAGGTCTTCAATTGATTGTTTTTGTCTAGGGCTCCCGGGAGTTGGGGGCCATACAGTTGAAATGGATCCAGGTGCAGCTCCAATTTTGAATCAATTTTTCATCAGGGAATTTTACAGAAGCATTGGCCATTGCTACTTCATAAATTTAAACGGACTGTCGCATGAGCAGCATGCTCAACTGGAGTCTGGACATAGTGAAAAAGGAAAACCCATGAATACCTTTCGTGCATTGTACATTTTTATTAAATAAACAAGCATATTTTGTAGCAAATAAATCTGCATATTTCAGTAGTTTGTGTGTAAATGTGATCACAGAATAAGCTGAACAATAGAATTAAACCGGCAGCCCAAGTATTCATGAAAATAAAAATCAGTCTTCCACCAAACAAACGGCTAACTTCAGACTTAGGTCTTGATGGAATACATTCATTAGTTCTCTCTTGGCTTCCATTGATACCTTCTGGATTGTCTCTCCTTTTGGCCCAAGGACATATTTCTAAAAAGAGAATGGTGTTACTTCATTGTTAGGACATTCGTTCCACATTCATATTCAACTTCATTTTATTTTCCTGTTGATTAAATACAAAGCAAAATATTTCAAACTTACATAATCCCTCTTCCGTTTGCATAAAATATCGAAAGCTGCTCTCAGATAACCATTCTCATCTTCTTCCCACATGACTAGTCTCTGGAATGATCAAATATATCGGCCTATATGTATTATAATAAAAAATAGCACTGGATAATTAATTTTTTTTTAAAGTGCAAATAATATTTTCATTTATTGTATCTCCTAAAGGACCATGAACATTTTGACCTGAAGGTGCAAAGTCACTATTACAACTACCATATACATAGGATCATATATTTTTTACGACTTCAGGAATCTTGCTACTTCAGAACTTTGGTGGTCCCTAAGAGGCTATACTGTTGCTCATTAACACTCACAACATTCAGCGTGTATGGTATTTCCTTAGGCAAATGGTCCAGCAGTTTTTCTCGCACACACTCAACAGCCATATTGATGGGGTTCTGGTCAGTGACAACCTCCTCAGGGTATTTCCAAGCACCAGGTTTCACTTCAGAAAGAAGAAACTCCTGAAATTAAAATGTAAGAGATGAAGGCTTATGGAGTTGGCTGCAAGAACCTTTAAGCTCAATTTAGCGGCTAGCCCCATGATAAGAAGCAAAATGCCAGATCAACACAAAAGTTGGCCATACACTCTGTGTGACCAAGTCTTCATTTGTTGTTTCACTTAATATATAATTATTCAAGTTAAATACTTGCACATAATTTCAAACTAAATATTCATAGTTTCCACTCATCTTTATTATCATAGCATAATTGGCAAACCTTTGTTATTTTTAACATTAAACTTAAATCATTTTCACAATAATTTTAAAGCATAAGGGAGGTTGGATACAGCAACAAATAACAGCGTTTATTTCTACTTACACGAATTTCTTCAATGCCATCGCCATTCAAAGCTGACACCATGAACACTTGTTTGAAATTTTCCCAACCTGACTTGTCCCTTGTAACCTGTTCCGCTTTGCGAAGTCTTTGTGCAAAGCTTTTCCACCACACCAATTTCTCATCATCAGACAACGAGGCAACATCACTTATTTCTTCCTCATATGAAATGTTACTTTCTTCATTGGTTTTACTCATGTCTGACACTTCATCATTGTCACTCATCTTCATGAGTTTGGATATGTCTGTCTTTTTCTGCTTAGCAATGTGTTTCCAATTTTTTGTGTTGTTCACAATGCCATCTGTTAATCTTCTTGTGGCATTTAACAGCTTCGTTTTTGGCTGGACTAAATCGACCTGACGAAGAAAAAAAAATATCCTCGATGGATTTAAACACTGGTTGAGAGGCAGTGAAAGCTATTGGCACCGAGTATGCTCATTTGTTGGTACATTATTTTGGCCATGCTATACTAGAATTTTATTACTGCAGAACGTTGGAATATGCCAAAAAGCTGTTGTTGCAACAGGTATAACTTCACATACAAAATTAATCATTAAGTACCTTATTGAGGACCAAAATTGAAGGTTTGTTTCTGAACACATGAAGAACCTGAAGAACCACTGGATCGAGTCTTTCTCTGCCCCAGATGGTGCTGACATCCGTCACAATTATCACTGGAAGCATGCAATGAAACATTACTGAACATGTCATCAATTGATGCTGCTTGTACTGTCACAGTGAAATTAGCATAGGTTAGGTATTATATTCTTACGCAGATCTGTTTCCACTAAAGAACTGTATGGATCTATGAGCAACGAGTCTTCCAGTTTGTGCCTTTAAAAAAGAGGAAAACAATGTTTGATTTGTGGTCTTAACCAGACATTGTGATTCAGGAAACTGGCCATGCATAAATATGAATAACAGTGGTCTTGTGGTTCAGGCTTTCGCCGGGGTCTAGTCAAGTGGTCCGCCTGATGACTGGTCCTCTGACCAACTCGCCCGCCTGTATAGCTGGTCCGCCAGTCAGGTCAACTCGTCCGCTACCTGTGGTCAACTGGTCCGTCACTTAGAGTCAACTGGTCCACCAGAAAACTAACTGGTTCTTTGCATGAATGACATCTGCCCACCACCCCCCCCCCCCCCCCCCACCCTTCTTCTCCTGAGCGGCGGACGAGTTGACTTTGCCGGCGGAAGAGTCGGTCTCAGGTAGCGGACAAGTCGGTCTCAGGTGGTGGAAAAGTAGGCTTCAGCTGCGGATGAGTTGACTTTACAGGCGGACCATTCGGTCTGATGGCGGACAAGTTGGTAGTGGATGAGTTGTCTGGCAGACGAGTTGTTTATACACCAGCTTTGCTCCAATTCCTGGGTTTGATTCCCAGCTGGGCGCACTATCAGTTGGAAGTAGTTTGCATGAGATGAAAACTGACGTAATGAACTCCCTGTCTGTGTAGGGGTAAATGCATAACATAATTACTCCCACCCTTATGTCATCATTACCTATGGCTGCTGGTAGTATGACCTCAGCTTCAGACCAATAGCACAGGAATTTACTATAACATAAAATAACATAAAAATACACACATACCTTTTCTTTATTAGAGATGTTATGAGACCAGGTGTATCAAAGAAAACCTGCAATTAACAAAATAATCCTGAATCAAATCTGAAACTTGTTAGTTATTGTGAACTCAAGAATTGATACAGCGATTAGTGGTTACAACATTTCTAACCGTGTATGGGCACACCCTTAGTTACATAATATGGAGCAGTATTTAACGATTGTAACTAGAACTAAACTGATACATACCACTTGTGACTGTCCATGAGTCAAAACTCCAAGTGTTTTTCTTCTAGTTGTATGTACCTTAGCTGAAACTGACGTGAACTGAAAATAACAAGTACAACTATATATTAACATAACTATGATAAATTGGCCTAAACTTTAGACAAAAATATGGATCAGTACTGCAGATTAATCTGACATTATCATGATTATGTTGTCCCAAATACACAAATCAATACTGTACGTAATAGTTATGTGGATTCAAGTCAGTATTTATTTCTTAGCATTATTTGTATGAAAGTCATGCCTGATAAATCAAGCTTACCCTATGTCCAAGAATTTTATTTGCCAGTGTTGATTTTCCTGCATTTGGTGAACCTATAAATGCTACGTTCAAAGAACGTGGGTTTGGAGGTTGTTTGGGTTCTTCTCGGAGGTAACTCTTCATTTCATCTGGAAATTGCGAAAACAATTTTTTTTCAAAGCTCTGCTATTAGTACGTGATTAATTGACAAAATTAATTTCACTGTACATACTTGGCGTGAGCGGTATCTGTGGGAGTGCATGCAGAGCTCCTGTCCATCGACTGAAGTTTTTCTGTCTGTGTGATTTTGGATGCAAACTGCTACACCAACCACACAGCCTCAATGCTGAAAAACAAAAATGAACTAATGCTATCATCTACATTATGACGTGGGCAGATCCAGCAATTTTCCGGGAGGGTTGAACAAATTAAAATGTTGAGCACTGATTGAGGATCATTCAACAAGCACTGCAGCAGACATCCCACAGCTAAATATCAAGGACTTACCAAATGTGTGTTAATGGACTATTAATATAATGTCATAAAGTCATTTGGAAGCCTTGGTCCATTATCAAAATAAAGGCTTTTTATTATTTTATTTATATATTAATCATTATTGGCATTGATGCCCAACGACTGAATAATTTCTCAGTCTCATGCATTTGGCATGAGTCTCACCAGAGACAATACCATATTGTCTCTGGTCGCACCCATTAGGTTGCTGTCTCACTCCTCTGGACTTGTATTTTCTTAATTTAACTTATCACAATTAAAATTGTAAACTGGTTGGAAAGGGCAAACCCATCACTCCACAAATTGTCGCTCAACGAGTACATGAGCAAGGGCCAAGACCACGGCCTAAGGCGTCTGCTAAGCAGACTGCTCACTGACGTAGGAAAGCATGCATGCTTCGGCCTTAACCATTGTTCACGGGCAATTGCAGCTATACACTAATACAGAGTTAAAGTTTAACACGACAACAACAGATTTCATAAACCATATTCAGCATCCGTACCGTCTATTCTAACAGGACCTCTTACAAATAGCGGGAATAAAGTCATTTTCGCAGGGTTTCTTTTCTATCGGAAGCATTAATGACCATCGTTGGCTTATTATTGTGCACATTTTCCGCTAGAGAGCAAGTACGTATTAGGAGGTGGCGCCATCTAGTAAGTACACGGGAATCACGTTTTGACAGGCCTGGAAACAACAAGGCTTTCTAGGACAGAAAAGGCACGTTCTTGTGTCACGGTTTTCTCAAGGTATGATTGTTGACAGTTTGTTTTTCTATTGCTGTTGATTTGATTGTGTATTGATGTGTTAAGTCTGATACAGCTCACAGACCCCAGCTAAATTAAATTTGCATAGATCTGTACAAGAGTCAAGATTGTTTCAATGACCATAATCATATGAAAATGACTATGTGCACTGGTTGTGCAGTGCTTTGCCTGTGGTTTATATTTCATAGTGATCGACCTTCTTTTTGCAGGATCAAGATGAAATCAAGAGTAGCTTCTCTGGTGAGCACCCAGTGGTTGAAATCACAACTGGGTGTTAAAAATAACCTTAAACTTCTAGATGCAACATGGAATTTGCAACATACTGGACCAGAACTGTATTTCAGGTAGATCTAATATTGTGAAGTATTACATGAACGTATGTTAACGTTTAAGGGTGATGTGTTTTATGAGTGTGGTGTAAATGTCTTCAGTAAAGATGTGATGAATATCATGTGTTACTCTGGTGAAAGGTCTTGCATAAATGTGACTTATGTAATTCAAATTGATAGTTTAAATCATATGGTATCTACAATTCTGTTACTGTGCAGGTATCGAAGGGTACTTAGGTTTAGTGCAGTATAGCGGACCCAAATTTATGCCCATATTTGGCATCCATGAAATATGAAATTTTACAAATTATTTTGTCAAGTTTGAATTTCTAGCATAATTAGAATAACCTATGGTGTAGAGTAGCGGGGGTTTGGGGGCAGCAGCCCCCAAGAAAAATAAACAAAACAGCGGTCTTGCCGTGAAAAATAAAAACCGCCGTTATTTGATTGTGACGTAATTATTGAATTCAGGCTTTTGGCATCATATGTATAACAATGATGCTGGCTAAATATGGTCATAAATCTGGGTCCGCTATACTGCACTTTTTCCGGGTACTTTTTTAGGGGAAGATAGAACTACAATTTACTGTTGAACAGAATTACAGTATAATTATTATATGCTACATCTAAACACACACACTTCACTTGGAAAAAGGGTAAAAACATACAAGACCGGGCTGTTCATTTACCGCAGTACAAGTAAGTTCTTTGATTAGCTGTAGTCAGATTAGTTGGCTGAGTAAGATAATTATTTTTCCTTGTAAAAGTGCAATTCAACTAATTTGTTTAACTTTATCTGAGCATCTATTTTCCTAATATTTTTTTTATTTCAGCAAGCGTATTCCTGGTGCCCTGTTCTTCGATCAAAATCGCTGTATGAAACCAAAACCAACTTGCGCACGTGGCTTCCCTGAGCCAAAATGCTTCCAGGATTACATGCGATCCCTTGGCGTCAACATGGACAACCACTTGGTAGTATATGACCGAGGTGGTTTGGTGCCTGCAGCTAGAGCCTGGTGGACCCTACGGGTAATTGTTTGTTATAGCAAATTGGTGAAAATTAGAGAATTGCATCGTAATTTATTCGCTGAGTCTTTGCCAATTCTGTAAAGTACTGTGATTAAGTGCTGCTTGCTGAACTTTGCAGGTCATAATAATACAGACATGATGCTACTGTTCATTGTTATTGTAGATAATATACTTAAATTCAGCTAATATATATAGTTTTATCAACATGTGTTTTAAATACAGGTCCCAGTGCATGTTCATAATTTCATACATGTTCCCTGTGCCCTGCATCACTAAACCTCTCTCCCCAAATGTGTTCCCCTAGCTGTGTTTAGGCATAGGGTAAGAGGTACTGAAATCAGCTGGGGTGACTGTGATTGTATCCAAGTATTATTTCAATTATTACTATTATTGACAATTATTACTATTTTCAGGCCATGGGGCACCCTGCAGTGTCTGTGTTAAATGGTGGACTTCAGCAATGGGAGAATGAAGGAGAGGTCACTGAGATGGGTGAACTCAAATATGATGGACCAGTTAGTATTTTTCAAGCACTGAACTTATATTTGTACAAGCAGTGATCTCCATAAGAAATGTGCAAGTTTATGGTACATGTATACGTATTAATTTGGCTTGTGATTCAAGTTGTGTAAATATTTTATATTTATATAAATAATTAATTGGGGAATGCATTTAAATATATTTTTTAAAACTCATGTATTTCCCCAACCAGTTGCTATCTTGTTTTGATACCACTGTTGTTATATAAAGATATATGTATGTGCAATGTTGCTCTGGTTGAAAATAATAAATCTGAATCTGAATCTTTCACTCAGTTTGACATCTAAAAAAATCCTAAATTCCATATCCTTATACGCCTTTCTTCTTCTTTTTTTCTTCTTTAGTCTGGAGATTTTGAGCATCAATTACAAGACAGCATCATAAAACATTTTAAAGATATGGAGGTGATAGCTAAATCGGGGAATTCACAAATCTTGGATTCAAGAAAACATGAAAATTTTCTTGGTCAAGGAGAAGAGCCATCAAAGTGTAGGTTTATTAGACGGGATGTTTTATTGGCCTATCAGAAATGTACTTCTATCAGAATTGGGAAAAGACTTTACAGGTTAAGATACGTTGATTTGCTTTCTTACAGCAACTGTGTCTGCTCTAGAGAGTTGTAGTTTGCCCGTGCCACAAACGATGAACCGAGGTCATATTCGTGGTGCCATCCATTTTCCAATTGGGCCTTTAAAAGAAGAGGAAACAGGGCTGGTGAAGTCTAAAGAGGATTTACGTAAAGGTATGACTCACTATGACTAATGTACATATTTATTTAGTCTGGTGCAAGATGAAAACTTTTGGGCTTGAACTTTTCACTTTAATTCATTGATAACAATTACAGTGTATGAGCAATGTCTCAAACATCAAGCAAATAAATTTCATACAAAATGAATTAGGCCCCACCAATTAATAATACATACAGGTTAAATTGCATACTTCAAAGATTTTGTATTCCATCTAAAAACATGGTGGCTATTTACTGTTTAGAAAATATTTAAAGATTTTTTATTTTTTAACTTTTACTTATCAGCTTATTGCCAACAACTGAGTTATGCCAGATGGCATTAAATGATGGTTGTTTATAATTTTTCTCTTCGCTTGTCACTTTGTGTACCTACTTTATTCCATTTAGTCTCTCTCTTGATCTATATATATATATTATTAGACTATTAATATTGACTTGTTAATTTTATTGAATTATTATTTTGCAGTGTTTGAGAATGCTGGGGTCCGGATGGACCTTCCTATCACCACACTTTGCTACAACGGGAACAATGCAAGTTTTCTGGCACTTTGTGCGGCTGAGGCAGGGAAGGAAGATGCTGCTGTTTATTATGTAAGTGACTAATATAACAATTTTATATATTAAAGCTGATCAAAATTATATTTAGGTTGTGGGAAGCGCAAACAATGCCCTTGGCTATACCGTCAACTTGAATTTAAAACTCTTTTTTTATCTTGGTAAAAATCTTTAAAGGCCTCTAAAATCTGTTCTAATTGACATATCAAGTTTCTTCCAGTGCAGGGTGATGTGAAATCTCATTAACTATCTCTGTGAATTTTTCCAGGCAAAGTGCTCGAGCCAAAAAAAAAGTTCTCGAGAAAAACATGATTTAATGAGCCATAAGTACCCCTCACAGGTGGACTCACTGGTCACTAATTTGTCAAATCAACACCAGAGGTCAGGCCTGCCCTTTGTAATCTGATACCTCTTATTTGATCTTTGACCTCAGAACTTTCTGTACCCCTCTCCACTCATACCCCTCTCCTTTCATGGAGCTCCATGACCAATGGGGTTTTATACATGACACTGATGACCATTTTGGAGGGTGGCCACTTGGCCCTTTAAGAAAACCAATATCTTGGCTAAGCTCATGGAGACCAGTCTACTCTTGTCACCATGAATAAACCATGGAGGTATTATAATACCTCCATGGATAAACCTAGGAATAGATATTTCTAGGATAAACCATGTTAATCTATATAACTATAGCACATGGAAGGAAATCAAAACTTAAAGAGAGATAAAATTAAAATCATATAAAAAAGAATTACTAAATTATTGCCCTTTTTTCAATATTTATTAATACATTCAACTTAAAAGAAATATAATTTAAGTTGTTTTTCTTGGTTCATTCCTTCATTAGTTATAAATTTGATTTGACCCTCTGTACTAAATAAAATAGAAATTAAAGCCCCTCCCCAACTTTAATAAATACTGGGCCAGTGGTTGCATAATGTGCAGGGTGTGTTGCCTGGTAGTAATTAAGACTAACAGAGTGGCAATTGAGATTGCCAGTTCAAGTATCTAAGTTAGTTGGACTTGGTTTTTGTGGTAAATGGATATCAGGGATGTGTTTGTCAAGAAAAATACATGTAAAATGATACCAAAAATGACATGTATTTCATAATCATAACTATAATAGGGTCAAATTAAACATCCCACTTTTAACAAATAAGAAAAAAAAGCCAATGAAGAATTATATGTATTGGGAAAATTAGACTTATTCATAATAAAAGCTGTTGCTTATGTGAATCCTCATATAAAAAAATTAATAAACAAAATATAAATTATTTTTTGTTCAAATGAATATCAGCACCAGTTTTCTACATGAAACTTGGATATCCAAGGTTAAGTCTTGCTAATTGCAAACTGCTGGAAGGGCACCTGTTTTCAATCAGTTGCCTCCTCCCCCCTCCCCCCCCCCTTACATTCATACCATCAGTGTCACTCAGGCAATGGACTAATTAAAGATCAGGCTGAGGTTAAAATCAGTAAACTTTGTGCATTTTACCCCTGTTCATTTTGCATTACAGATTCATAGAAATTTGCTTTTTTTTTTTAGAAGGCTTACTATAAATTTACAATTTTTTTACATCTGCAAGCATATCAATATCACAAGACATCACTGTTTTTTTGGCCATTAAAGTAAACCTGAGTTTATATATACAAATTATGAGGTCATTGGAATTAATTTTCCATAAAAAAAAAATCTTCCAGTTGTACCAACCTGGAACATAAAATTAATTGATATATTTACAGATATGCTAAAAAGTAGGAAGGTTTAAGCTATAAAGAGCAGACAACAGTTGCAGTGAATAATAACATGGAGCCACCAGAACCAGAAATGTTGGCTCCATGATAAAAAATACTTCACATAGCATATTTCTCAATCAGTCAAGGTGCCATTAATTAAAAGGGTAAAGTGGTGTGGGGGGGGGGGGGGGTGCCTACAGTCTTGAAAGGGTGCTGTCATGACATTATGATTTGTTCCATTTGGCTCTTCCAAGGAGGCCAAAGCTGTGGTAAATCCATGGAGACAAGAGTAGTCAGAACTCCCTCTCTTGTATAGTCACCATAGAAAATTCTGGAAACCAAATAATATATTTGAAAATTTGGCCATCCCCTCTCCCCCCCCCCCCCCCCAAATATTTTGAAAGATCTTGAAGACTTGGACTGAATAATGACAAACAAACTTTAAATATAAAAAGATTTTTTTATTAAAATGTTGGAGGGGTAAGCCCCCCCCCCCCCCCAGCCCACCCCATCATGGCACCCTTTAGGCCTTTGGTTTATCACCCCTTTTATTACCACAAATCACCCCCTAAATGACCGTCACACACCTCACTGTGGCACTGAGAGGTTGACTATACACCCTTGTTGCAGTGTATTATACTTTTCAAAATGATACATTCAGCCATGGAGTCACTAGAGACTCCATGATTCAGCTTGTTCAGAGATAATACAAGGTTTTAATAATTTTGATCATTAAAATTCAGAAGTATAGGAAATCATATACAATGTAAAAAGAAAGAAAAAATCCCCATACTTATTTAATATAAATTTTTTTTTTTCATTTCTAAAGTTATATAAATTTGAGCATGGTAAATAGTACCAAACTGCTTAATATATTGTGGAAATTTAAGAATGATAAGCCCTTTCCTTTGCAATAATATTATAATCTATATACATGTATACAAAGGTGCATACATTGTACATGCATACATTTTTACACTATTTGCTGCAATTGATTATTGATTTATGTGACATTTACACTTATTTTTACCTGAAAAGAAAGATCCAGTGAATTAAGCTGTTCCACTGATAAGGGGCTGTCAGTTTTCCTTAAAATAAGGGGTTGATAGAAGTTTACCCCTCTTAAAAGCATATCATAGTTTATCATTTTCACCCCAAAGGTTAACAAAAACTTACCTCTCTTATCTGATAGCCAATTAACACCCCCCACCCCTTTTCTGACTGCCCCCTCCTCTGCTAGCTCCGCACCCCTTGACCGATGTCTACTGTATTCAGATAGCAGTGTACATTACATGATATCCATCTCCTTTGATAAGTCAGTATCATTAACTCAATTTTTGGTCATAATAATAAAGTTCACAAGTTAATGGCAGTTTCAGCTTGTTGCTAGATATCTGACACAATTTAAGGAACTTAATTTCATTTTAGATGATGTTCACTGAAAAAAATTTACTTGAAAATGATTAGTAATAATAAGTATAATGCATATTATTAATAATGTATAAGTTGGTGTGAAGGGTAAAAACCTATTCGAGAAAAGTAAAGTAAAAAAAGAAAGAAAGAAAGAAAGAAAGAAAAGAAAACAAGATAGGAAGAAAGATAGAAAGACAGGAAGAAAGATAGAAAGAAAGTTAGGGAGATAGAAAGAAAGATAGATAGAAAGATGAAAAGAAAGATAGAAAGAAAAATAGAAAGAAAGTAAGAAAGAAAGAAAGATAGAAAGAAGCAAAGAAAAAAAGAAGAAAAAACGAAAGGTAGACAGATAGAAATTAATAAAAAAAAAAAGATAGAAATAGAAATAAAAACAGAAATATATAATCTTCAGTATGTATACACTGTATTAGCATGGAGGTATAATACCTCCATGGTATTAGCATGGAGACAAGAGTAGAAGGAGTGGAAACCTGGCAGTTCAAAGGTTCAGTCAGCATCTCAGATGAGTCTTGAAAGAACTGTGAAATTTTACATTATCTTGTTTATCACCTCTTTTATTACTACAAATCACCCCCCAAATGACTGTCACATACCTCACTGTGGCACTGAGAGGGTCAGTATACACCCTTGTTGCAGTTACCTTGTATTGAAAACCCTTGAAATGTACTATATTCCTCTAAAGTTATGATACATTCAGCTAAATTCAGAGATAATACAAGGATAAATTTAAAATCTTGATCATTAAAATTCGGAAATATAGTAAAAAAAAAATATATATATATATATGTATATACAATGTAAAAAGATTCAAGGTCATTGTGATTGAAACAACAGTTAACATTTCAAATTTAATTTCATTTCTAAAAAAGTATTTATTGGACTGTGATAAACATTACCTAACTGCTTAATATATCATGGAAATGTTAGAATTATAAGCCCTTTCCTTTGCAATAGCACATGTATAGGTGAATACATTGTACATGCATTAAGTCAATTTTTTTCCACCAGGGATTGACATGAATACTAGCCATTTTTTACACTATTTGCTGCAATTTATTATTAATTTTTGTGACATTTACAATTATTTTATACCTAAAAAGATGAAAGAATCTGCTGTCATTACCACTAATAGGGGGCGGTCAGTTTTCCTTAAAAATAACAAATTTCGCACCCATTCTTCTACTCTTGTCTCCATGGTATTAGCTAATCCGAAAACTCATTATTGTAGTCTATACGAAGTGGCATGTACAGTGCCCCCCCCCCCCCCCTCCCTTCCACAGGCCTATTGGGAAATTTTTGCTGATATTTCCCCAAAATTTCTTTCACACTATCATGATATTTCTCAAAATGTTAGTTCACTGCATTATTAAGACCACCTCTTCAGTTTGAACACATCATCAATAAGACCACTATAACACCTCACTATCACTGTTACATAAGACCGCCTCACTGTTAAGATCACATTATTCCTGAGAAATATCTATCTATCTCTCTGTCTATGTGTCTATCTATCTATCTGTCTGTCTTTCTATCTGTCTGTCTATCTATCTGGCTGTCTATCTGTCTGTCTGTCTATCTGTCTAGCTGTCTGTTTAGCTGTATGTCTATCTATTTATCTGTCTATCTATCTATTTATCTGTCTATCTGTCTATCTATCTATCCATCTATCTAATTATTTCTTTAGAACGAGATATTATTTCGTTCAAACGAGGTAGTATCTAATTTTAAAGAGATAAAAGGAGATAATATCTCGTTAGAATGATTTACTTTCTCGTTAGAACAATTTACTTTCTCCTGAGAACAATTTTTAGTTTATGTAAATCAGTTGACTTCATTTTAATTAGATTTTATCAATTTTGAGACTCTGATTTTATCGTTATATTGTCAAGTGCATTTGAATGTTTTATACCCAGCAAGCATTCCAAAGCGTATCGACGTCGGTGCCATGTTGGTGACATCAAAACAATGTAGAAACGACACTTGCCCTATTTGGAATGCTATCTGGGTATAAAGAGAGTACTATAACATGTTATAATGATAATTATATAGATGAACTGATTTATATAACTTCTGATTAAAAGTAGAAAGTTTCTAAAAAATAAAAATTCTCAGCA
Source organism: Alitta virens (assembly GCA_932294295.1). Classification (NCBI taxonomy): domain Eukaryota; kingdom Metazoa; phylum Annelida; class Polychaeta; order Phyllodocida; family Nereididae; genus Alitta; species Alitta virens. The sequence continues at coordinate 38,473,081 of OW028575.1, forward strand.
GTTTATCGTTTTGAGATGGTCCCCAATGATTTAGCCCAAGACGCATGATGAGATCCTAGCTCTGACTTATAGAAGTAGGGGCCATCTCAAAACAGAGCATGAATTGTATGTAATAACCTTTGCTCCATGGTGAAATATACTTGGTTTTATTTATTGTAACAAATTACCATGTTTAAAGCCTAAACATTATCATAATACATAAATAATCTGATAACATTCGCGTGTGAATTCATAAGAAATAAATTCTTATGTACATAGGTCAAGAAAGTATCTTCATGCCAGAGGTATTGTTTCATGCAAAATGGTCTTGATTAACCACAAAAATTTATGTTAAGATTTGGATGGAAATATATGTGTCATAATATAGCAAAATGTAAGTAACTGACTGACTGACCCTTGTAATCACCCTGCCTAAGAATTAGTTTTTTTTTCCGAAATACATAGAAAAGTGTTAATAAATCATCTAAACCTGAGAAAGGGGCATACATGGCTTTAGCACTACACACATGTATAATATATGTAATATTGGCACTGCATATGCAGCTGGGGGCTTGAAAGGGGACTTAATTTCTGCTTTGAAGCCAAACTTCTCTGTGAAGGGGCCAGCCATCTGTGATTTTATCTTGGTGAAATTAGGTCTAGTTTCTTTAATAGCTATTATAATACTGAGCAGGTTAAAATAAGTTATGAAATATTATTTTTATTCCAGATTCTTGTATCTACAGATCTAGGTTCAAAACAGTGTTAGGTACAGTAAACTGACAATTGTATGACAGTTCAGTTTTTATTTATTTTAATAATGTGATCATGGGGTATTATTGCATACATTTGCTGGAGAATTGGCGAGACATTAAATATGAAATAGATAAATCTATTTGCAAGCATATAAAATAGATTATATAATGACCAGCAAGGAGTGTTTGAATCAATTTATAAATCATGTTGTGGTTCCATAATAGCATCATGCTGACCTTGCATTGCTGATCCTAATGGCGAGGTTGTTAAATTGTAAGGTGGTATGCCAGGTGCTATAATACTGTAAGGCAGCCTCAATAGTAAGGTGGTCTTAACAGTGAGGTGGTCAATAATTGGAAAAAGTGGTCTTTATGGTTAGGTGGCCTGTTTCAGCAAAAATGTTCAGAGGTGGTCTCAATAGTGAGGTGGTTTGAATAATAAGCTGATCTTAGTGTCAAGGTAGACTTAACAGTGAGGTGGTCAGTAATGGGATGGTCTTAATAGTGAGGTCTTGATAGTAAGGTGGGCTGCGGTAGATGGCCTAATAGAGAAGTGGTCTTAATAGTGAGGCAGTCATAATAGTAAGGTTGTCTGGATGGTGTAATTTCTCCAAGGTTGAAGATTTTTGAAATAACCTCATTAGTCAAAAAAATGAAATAGCAGATATGTAGAGAGATAGATAGAAGGATGGATGATAGACATATAGATCGACAGATAGATAGATAGATTGATTAATTGTTAAATTGATTGAAAGAAAGAAAGAATGACAGTAATTTATATAATTATATTTCACACTGCATAATAGCTTGATAGACAGACAGACAGACAGACAGACAGCTAGACAGATAGATAGATAGATAGATAACTAGATAGACAGATTGATAGACTGATTGATAGTTAGATTGATTGATTAGATTGATAGATGGATTCATTGATAGTCAGATTGATTGATTGATTGATAGTTAGATTGACAGATTGACTGATAGTCAGTTGATCGATTGATAGTTAGATTGATTGATTGATTGATAGTTAGATTGATTGATTACAGTTAGATTGATTGATTGATAGTTAGATTGATTGATTAATTGATTGCTACTTCTATTGATTGATAGCTTGATAGATAGATTGATTTATTGATTGATTGATTGATTGATTGATAGTGTGATAGTGTGATTTATTGATAGATATATAGATAGATTGATTTGATAGTTAGATTGATTGATTGATAGTTAGACTGAATGATTGATAGTTAGATTGATAATTGATTGGTTGATTGGCTGTTTGCAATCAAAACAGAAAATTTAGATACAAATTTGAATGTAACATTTAAAGGGGAACTAACACCTTCAACACTTTACCTCTCAGATATTAGCTTGGGTCCATTGAAACACATCCACGCTATACATAACTTGTATATATGCACTGGTAATGAAATATACTGCATTTTTTAGCTCCGTTTTGTGAACTACGGAGGCCGCCATTTTTTAAATTCCCAGTGTTTTGCACTGACCGGAAATACGTCACTGTTGCACTATAGATCTCGGCATTGCAATTCAAGTGGTGAGAACAACTGTCAACAACAGTTTAAGATACAGTTAATTGCACTTTCAGAGCAGTACTTACTGAGTGTCAAGTAATTGCCAATGAACTATTTGACATTGCAATTAGAGAATTTATTAGACCAAATTAAATAAAACAAACAAAAGCAGCAAATTACAAGGAACTACAATAAGCAGTAAAAAAATAAAATAAAAAAAGGTCAAAATACAAAATTTTTTTGGTCAGGAGACATCCACTTATAAAGTTATTATTTAAAAAAACGCTGACTAGGATGCCCCCTTAAACTCATATTTAAAAAAAAAAAAAAAATTATTTAATAAAATAAAAATAAGAAATAAAAAATTAATAAAAACATTTATTATAAATAACAAGATCTAAATATAAGAAATAATGATGGGATGAAAATGAAAGTATGGCAAACAAATTGCAAATTTAATAAAAAGTTTACAACAGGGATCAGTTCTTAATTGAGATTGTGACATTAAATATATTTTGTGTATGAATGTACTGGGTGGCACTGGGACTCACAGATTTCAAAGCAGCCAGCAGAATTGACAATATAAAATTATCAGTGAAACAGCTATCAATTATCCTGCTATGTAATACAAATACTGAATGTTTGGATAACTGAGTACTAATTAAATACATTTTTAGTAATTTAGAGCAGTTTACATTGTATTAGATTTCAGCATTGTATGCATACACGAAAAATGTATTATGTTGCCAAATAAATCTATAGATCTATCATTCGTCCACTGTTTATTAGTGAAGCTTCAAAAAAAAAATAGTGTATTGGACAAAGTTTTGTTGAAAATGAGTTTTTGATATTATATTTTATTTTAAACTGGTAGGCCTATATTAAATGTATCTAGCAATGCAACCAACATACAATTGAAATAAGCACAATATGGTAATTAATATATTAATCTTGGTAAAGGAGATGATGCCTATAAAACATCCCCACTAACACTATATATACACTAAATATAGATACTACGAAATATATTTATACTATAAATAATAGTGCACACTGTCCCTAAATATCATGTAACACATATTTTATTTACAAAGCAAAGCAGTATTCCAATTCTGTTCTCTTGCAAAAATATGGTCAGAAATATAGTGATACAAAATATTATTTGCCAATGCCTATATACCTATTCTTAGATACAAATTGCTCATTGCAATCAATGCAATAATTATGCAGTTTTTCCAAAAGATTGCAATTAACACCCTTTATTTTGTTGTGCTGTCTGTTCTTGTTATAATTGCAATGAACAGTGTAAGGGCTTGTAATCAACAGGATTGAATTGATTCATATGGCTGAATGCATATATGGCCTAGCTGTTCTTGACTTAGTACATAAGTGACGTCACTATTAGGCGTGCCGTGTGCAATAATGGCGGCCCCCAGCATGTCGGCGGATGGTGCAAATTACATTTTTAATTGGCTTGAAATCATATCAAACCATAGTTTAAGACATTTCCTTTCACTGCAATGTATTATTTAACATCTAATTGAACTTTTGAAATTAACTTACAAACTTCCATTAGTTCCCCTTTAATATTTATCAATGTTAAACAAACATTAGATTTCTGCTTAAATAGTTTCCTGTCTGTATAAACAAATAATGTGTGGGTTGTGTAATAGAAAATTTCCTCTCCTCTATGGAGAGTTTCTATCTCCCATTTTTAATTGATATCAATATATTGTACATGATAAAGATGTGGCTATCAGCTGCTACTGGAGGGGGTGACAAGCAGTAGGGGGTGAAATCACAGAGAGGTGAAGGGAGGGGGTTGAACCATGGAGTTCTGGTGGCTCCATGGTTGAACACCCAGCATCAGCTGGTATCAATCATCAGTGATAAAGTATTGCTGCCATCCAACAAGAATTTAATAACAGTAGAGCATTCCTCTTTTATGGTAGCTGTTCTATCCTACAATATTTGTGGGGTGACAGTTTACCCCTTCATCCCCTGGGGTTCAGGTCATGCTTAATTACCCTGTTAAGATCAAAGAACTTAGAGAAAAATTGTTTGGCTGAGTACACAATTTTTTTAATTCTGTCAGTTTTACATATTCAGAATTATGATCAATGTATTGTTGAGATTTTCTGGATTAAGAGCATATAAATTTTGTGTTAGTATGTTCGGTAATATAAAATATATGTTATCTACTGATGAATTATCCAATTTATAGATCTGATAATTCCAAATAAATTGTGAAACAGCTGTTTCAAATTTTGCATTGTACAGGCTCTATGTGACTTCAAGTATATGTTTATGAACTGTCAGGCTCAATCCAGCAAGTTTAAAAAAATATACAGAAAATTTCTGTTCTATAAAAAGTAGTACCCCATAACTATGGGGTACTGATAAAAGGTATCAATAAATTTGTTTCATGATTATTAGATTAAAATTTTCACATCATAAATTTACATGTTATAAAATATTGAAAATTTTTTTATAATCCAATAAGAAAAGCTCTTAGTTAACAGAAGGCCTTTATTCTACTCAGATGGAAAAAAATTTATGAACTTAACATATACTTTACATAAACCATGGAGACAATAGTACTACTCTTGTCTCCATGACATAAACACAAATATCCAAATATCAGCAGTCTCCTATCATGGGTGTATACATCAATGCTCCAATTTAACAAGTAATCATCTGCATCCTATCAGAGGCATCCTTGTCACACCCCCTTTGATATGGGTCATAGACTCATGGTCAGTATATTTTATAAAGGTACCCATATAATCCTGCACATGTATAATCCTTCTACATCTATAGTAAAATGGTACACTAACCCTGTTTTTCACAGAAAACTGTATACCATATACACATGGAGAATAGTCAGTCACGGTTCAAGTTAATAAGAGCTGTAGTCCCATTGTGCAGGGAACTCAAGTCATTGACTAAAATATAGACGGTCTTATAAAGTCTTGCTAATAAAGCTACATAACACATGTGACAATTGATTTTCTGAATAACTGTATTCACAAATAATGAATATAGTCCCATTGTGCAGGGCACAATTGTTCATTATAATCATACTCAAATGAATGGACTAAAGTCTAAATTAGCAAAACAGTTGACCATTTGCTATTTGAATCACAGTATAAGTCCAACTTTAGCCATAGTTCAATTGTTCAGGGAACTGTAGTCATTCACTATAATCTTGACTGTCTTACAGTCTATATGAATGGACTTGAGTTACTGTAGTCACAGTATAACAAATATGTATAAGACAAATTATAGACATAGTCCCCTTGTGCAGGGAACTGTAGATTGACTATGATCATGACTGTCTTATAGTCTATATGAATGGACTAAAGTTTTGTCAATAAAGCTTCGTGAGTACCACTGGTGACTATTGGCAATTTGAGTTACTGTAGTCACATTATAAGACAAATTATAGACATAGTCCCCTTGTGCAGGGAACTAGTCATTGACTATAATCTTGACTGTCTTATAGTCCATATGAATGGACTAAAGTCTTGTCAATAAAGCTTCATGAGTGCCACAGGTGACATGGCTATATGAGTTACTTTAGTCGCAGTATAAGACAAATTAATGACATAGTCCTCTTGTGCAGGGAACTGTAGTCAATGACTATAATTATGACTGTCTTATAGTCTATATGAATGGACTAAAGTCTTGTCAATAAAGCTTCATGGGTATCACAGATGACAATTGGCAATTTGAGTTACTGTAATCACAGTATCAGACAAATTATACACACAGTCCCCTTGTGCATGGAACTGTAGTCATTGCTATAATCATGACTGTCTTATAGTCTAAATGTATGGACTAAAGTCTTGTCAATAAAGCTTCATGGGTATCACAGGCGATTATTGGCATTTGAGTTACTGTAGTCACATTATAAGACAAATTAATGACATAGTCCCCCTGTGCAGGGAACTGTAGTCATTGACTATAATTATGACTGTCTTATAGTCTATATGAATGGACTAAAGTCTTGTCAATAAAGCTTCATGAGTACCACAGATGACAATTGGCAATTTGAGTTACTGTAATCATAGTATAAGACAAATTATAGACACAGTCCCCTTGTGCAGGGAACTGTAGTCATTGACTATAATTATGACTGTCTTACAGTTTAAATGTATGGACTAAAATCTTGTCAATAAAGTTACATGAGTATCACAGGTGACTATTGGCAATTTGAGTTACTGTAGTCACAATATAAGACAAATTAATGACATAGTCCCCCTTTGCAGGGAACTGTAGTCATTGACTATAATTATGACTGTCTTACAGTTTAAATGTATGGACTAAAATCTTGTCAATAAAGTTACATGAGTATCACAGGTGACTATTGGCAATTTGAGTTACTGTAGTCACAATATAAGACAAATTAATGACATAGTCCTCTTGTGCAGGGAACTGTAGTCAATGACTATAATTATGACTGTCTTATAGTCTATATGAATGGACTAAAGTCTTGTCAATAAAGCTTCATGGGTATCACAGATGACAATTGGCAATTTGAGTTACTGTAATCACAGTATCAGACAAATTATACACACAGTCCCCTTGTGCATGGAATTGTAGTCATTGCTATAATCATGACTGTCTTATAGTCTAAATGTATGGCAGAAAAGTCTTGTCAATAAAGCTTCATGGGTATCACAGGCGATTATTGGCATTTGAGGTACTGTAGTCACATTATAAGACAAATTAATGACATAGTCCCCCTGTGCAGGGAACTGTGTTCATTGACTATAATTATGACTGTCTTATAGTCTATATGAATGGACTAAAGTCTTGTCAATAAAGCTTCATGAGTACCACAGATGACAATTGGCAATTTGAGTTACTGTAATCACAGTATAAGACAAATTATAGACACAGTCCCCTTGTGCAGGGAACTGTAGTCATTGACTATTATTATGACTGTCTTACAGTCTAAATGTATGGACTAAAATCTTGTCAATAAAGTTACATGAGTATCACAGGTGACTATTGGCAATTTGAGTTACTGCAGTCACAGTATAAGACAAATTAATGACATAGTCCCCTTGTGCAGGGAACTGTAGTCAATGACTATAATCTTGACTGTCTTACAGTCTAAATTAATGGACTTAAGTATTGCTAATAAAGCTTCATGAGTGCCACAGGTGACATGGCTATATGAGTTACTTTAGTCGCAGTATCAGACAAATTAATGACATAGTCCTCTTGTGCAGGGAACTGTAGTCAATGACTATAATTATGACTGTCTTATAGTCTATATGAATGTACTAAAGTCTTGTCAATAAAGCTTCATGGGTATCACAGATGACAATTGGCAATTTGAGTTACTGTAATCACAGTATAAGACAAATTATAGACACAGTCCCCTTGTGCATGGAACTGTAGTCATTGACTATAATCATGACTGTCTTGTAGTCTAAATTTATGGACTAAAGTCTTGTCAATAAAGCTTCATGGGTATCACAGGCGATTATTGGCATTTGAGGTACTGTAGTCACATTATAAGACAAATTAATGACATAGTCCCCCTGTGCAGGGAACTGTAGTCATTGACTATAATTATGACTGTCTTATAGTCTATATGAATGGACTAAAGTCTTGTCAATAAAGCTTCATGAGTACCACAGATGACAATTGGCAATTTGAGTTACTGTAATCACAGTATAAGACAAATTATAGACACAGTCCCCTTGTGCAGGGAACTGTAGTCATTGACTATAATTATGACTGTCTTACAGTCTAAATGTATGGACTAAAATCTTGTCAATAAAGTTACATGAGTATCACAGGTGACTATTGGCAATTTGAGTTACTGTAGTCACAATATAAGACAAATTAATGACATAGTCCCCCTTTGCAGGGAACTGTAGTCATTGACTATAATTATGACTGTCTTATAGTATGAATGGACTAAAGTTTTGTCAATAAAGCTTCATGAGTACCACAGGTGACTATTGCCTATTTGAGTTACTGTAGTCACAGTCTAAGACAAATTATAGACATAGTCCCCTTGTGCAGGGAACTAGTCATTGACTATAATCTTGACTGTCTTACAGTCTAAATTAATGGACTTAAGTATTGCTAATAAAGCTTCATGAGTGCCACAGGTGACATGGCTATATGAGTTACTTTAGTCGCAGTATTAGACAAATTAATGACATAGTCCTCTTGTGCAGGGAACTGTAGTCAATGACTATAATTATGACTGTCTTATAGTCTATATGAATGGACTAAAGTCTTGTCAATAAAGCTTCATGAGTTCCACAGATGACAATTGGCTATTTGAGTTACTGCAGTCACAGTATAAGACAAATTAATGACATAGTCCCCTTGTGCAGGGAACTGTAGTCAATGACTATAATCTTGACTGTCTTACAGTCTAAATTAATGGACTTAAGTATTGCTAATAAAGCTTCATGAGTGCCACAGGTGACATGGCTATATGAGTTACTTTAGTCGCAGTATTAGACAAATTAATGACATAGTCCTCTTGTGCAGGGAACTGTAGTCAATGACTATAATTATGACTGTCTTATAGTCTATATGAATGGACTAAAGTCTTGTCAATAAAGCTTCATGAGTTCCACAGATGACAATTGGCTATTTGAGTTACTGCAGTCACAGTATAAGACAAATTAATGACATAGTCCCCTTGTGCAGGGAACTGTAGTCAATGACTATAATCTTGACTGTCTTACAGTCTAAATTAATGGACTTAAGTATTGCTAATAAAGCTTCATGAGTGCCACAGGTGACATGGCTATATGAGTTACTTTAGTCGCAGTATTAGACAAATTAATGACATAGTCCTCTTGTGCAGGGAACTGTAGTCAATGACTATAATTATGACTGTCTTATAGTCTATATGAATGGACTAAAGTCTTGTCAATAAAGCTTCATGGGTATCACAGATGACAATTGGCAATTTGAGTTACTGTAATCACAGTATAAGACAAATTATAGACACAGTCCCCTTGTGCATGGAACTGTAGTCATTGCTATAATCATGACTGTCTTATAGTCTAAATGTATGGACTAAAGTCTTGTCAATAAAGCTTCATGGGTATCACAGGCGATTATTGGCATTTGAGGTACTGTAGTCACATTATAAGACAAATTAATGACATAGTCCCCCTGTGCAGGGAACTGTAGTCATTGACTATAATTATGACTGTCTTATAGTCTATATGAATGGACTAAAGTCTTGTCAATAAAGCTTCATGAGTACCACAGATGACAATTGGCAATTTGAGTTACTGTAATCACAGTATAAGACAAATTATAGACACAGTCCCCTTGTGCAGGGAACTGTAGTCATTGACTATAATTATGACTGTCTTACAGTCTAAATGTATGGACTAAAATCTTGTCAATAAAGTTACATGAGTATCACAGGTGACTATTGGCAATTTGAGTTACTGTAGTCACAATATAAGACAAATTAATGACATAGTTCCCTTGTACAAGGAACTATAGTCATTGACTATAATTGTGACTGTCTATACAGATTAACTTAAGTCTTGTTAATGAAGCTACATGAGTGCCATAGGTGACTATTGGCTATTTGAGTTACTGTTGTCACTGTATAAGACAAATTAATGACACAGTCCCATTGTTGGGGGAACTCTATAGTCATTGACTATGATCATGACTGTCTTAGAGATATATATTCTTTTTATGAATGGATAAGAAAGGGCTTATTAAATTTAATAATTTAAGTGTAGGGAAATAACTAAAATCACAAAATAACTCATGCAGAGTCCCCATGTGCTGGGAACTATGTCTGCTCTCTGTACCTTTTATAAATGGAATTCTTCCTTATTTGTTTCAGTGTAGATAAACTTTTAATTAATACCAAATTTGCTGCTTTTACTCTAAGTATTGAATTACAGCCCTTATCTTTGATGGTGAGCACTTTAACACTCCCCATGTCATTAATTAGATGAGACATCAACACATTGCCTCCTGTCAAATAGGGGTTAAGAATTGGTCCCTGTGGTGCCCTCTTGGGAATTTTAGAAACATCTCAAGGGTTCCCCACAGAGGTAGACTTCGCAGAGTTCCCCTCTGCCTGGGTTCTCCCCTAGTGCTTAAGGAAATTACAAGTAACCCAGAACTCGGCAGTTCGATTGATAGAAAGACTGAGGAAACACAATTAAATTACTCACATAAGAAAAGAACTTCACTGGCTACCAATTAGTTTTGGAATTGAATTTAAACTTTTTCCACATGACTTGGAAAGCACTCAAAATGAGGCACCTCCTTACATATCAGATCTGTTGAGAAAACCGCCTCAGCAAACAATATATCTCAAGCAATGACAATAACTTGCTCCTCAAACCTCATCCCAAAAACAAATTTGGGGCTTGTGCTTTCTAAGTGATTGCTCCTAACCGCTGGAATAGAATACCTGAAGATATAAAACGAATACCTACCAATAATGGCTTTAAGCAGTGTTAAGAGGAAATTAAAAACTCATATATTCAGAACTGCCTATGAGCCATAGGCTTCTTAAATCCAAGCGCCGGTGAGCAGAAATCTTTTCTGAAACAGGCGCAATACAAATTTATTTATTTATTATACCAAAATTTGTTAAATATTTTTACTAGAGATATTTTGGTATATATATGAGATTTGTAAATTGGTCCTGCATCCTCCCTATAAAAATGAAAAATCTTTGCTGAAGTTGATATTTTTTCAGGGCTCATGGACAGAATTTGGTCAATTGGCGGATCCCTCATTATGCGTTGTAAGATCGGATTCACGGAAACATGGTTGAGGCTTCAGGATAACTCAGCATACCCTTTATAACATAAATTTACATGATTTATGTGAGCGATCAGAACTGTGAACTTCATGTACATACTATAATGCTCACTGGATAAATAATATAATTATAACCACATGACATAGACACTACAATGTTATGATATGTTATTGTATTAAAGTTAAATAAAATGCCTGTATCTCGGATTCAAAGCCGCAATATCTGTCTTGTATCTGAAAGAGGTCTGATAAGCAGGTGTGCCTATTGAGTTCAAATCTGTTCCTACAGAGGGCAGCAGTATCAAATAATGAACTGTTTCACGGTTGACATGGATTTGTCCAGGGCACTTGCATAATGCACGCCTGTTTGTTTACACTCTCTGACATGGTGGGAGTCGCAGTTTGATGGGCTAGTGTTTCACCAGGGCATATCACATTAAGGTTTGTGGCCAATACAGTTAAATCTATACATGTTAAAAATATGACTAATTGAATGCTGAAGAGCACTGACATAGATGTTAGGAAAACTGAGTGTGCAGTATAAATAAACTTTAAAAGTACCTGAACTGTAAAGCATGCTCAATCTGAGACTATGTATATATGTATATATTGATGCTACATCATTTCACGTAATTAGTAAGCTGGTAAGGTTGTAACTTGATCTATTTGAAATGTTTACATTGCTGGGACATACATGTGCTGTTGAGTCAATGATTATTATTTTGAGCCCGGTGCAGCGGATTTTATCAAATGTTAACTTTCGACTTAATTTCTATCTCTGTTACAGTGCACTTTATTCAGATTGGTATTTTATGATCATGTTACATGTCAAAGTATATGAAGTAAAAATTTTAATGACCTACTCCCCTATATTTTGACTAGTGTACAATAAATACTGGATTGCTTTTATCAGTTAGAACTGTTAGTAACTTACATGAGTGCTATAGATCATAGGTGAAGAATATTTTAATTATATTTTGCATGATATTTTAAATTATCCAGGAGCAGCATGGACGATAATCAACCTCTTCTGACAACAGATGAAATCTTGGAAGAGCCGGAGCAGAGGGGAGGGTTCGAGGAATATGTGCGGCCTGCAGCAGCGGAGTTTCTTGCCACGGCGATTTTCCTGTTTATTGGGACAGCGTCAGTTGTGCAGGGCAATGTGGTTGGAGTAGCTGTCGCTCATGGGTTGACCATAGCACTGTTGGTTGTGTCATTCGGCCACATCAGGTATATTTATAAATTTTTTGTCAATTAATATTGGTATTTCGTTTTATGCTTTCTCCTACTTTTGTTAACTTAAATTTAGTTACCCTACTGACATAAGGGGCGTTCGTCAACAATCCCGTAAGGGATTCTAGTACTAATTCCCCAATTTTTTTTTATGTTTATGATTTAATTTGGTTTGGAAGAATTACTAGAAAAGTATTGTCGTATGTACTTAAGAATGCTTGAAATGTAATTTTACTTGGTTTTGTTCAAAATGTCATTTACTAATTATTCATAATTAAAGGGCTATTCACTTTTGTTTTGTTCCAGTGGGGCTCATATCAACCCAGCTGTGACGCTTGGGTTCATAATAGCAGGGGGCATATCATTACTGAAGGCTGTTCTCTACATTGTGGCTCAGCTCACTGGAAGTTTGGTTGGTGCTTCAATGACTAGGGTAAGACTGCTTCAAAATAAAAACATAAAAACAAAGAAAAGAAATGTAAATCATGTTAAGGGTCGAGTGGCCTCTGCACGGATAAGATAAGATAAAATTTTATTTAACGTCGGAGTTGATACAACAAAACAAACAACAGAAGCTATATGACTTTTAGCCGACAGGTAAAAAGTATAAGAAAAAAATAAGGTGAGAATATGAAGTTATTTACAAATGAGAAGTGAGAGAATACTAAGATTAAGTTGCATATTTAGCATTGTTCATTGGAAATATACTTTAATTACTTCTTGCAAAACATAAAGTGAGATTAATGTGAATGGTCGATCTTAGGATTATAAATTATCAGGCATACAAAGTATAGACATGAACCACAATAGCATTCATTAAATGCAGGACAGTGAAGTAAAGACTTTTTTTAATTCAATGAACTCCGTTACATGTCTAACATTCATCTGAAGAGCATTCCAAAGGGAAGCACCAGTATAGTCTTAATATTATCATTGATGTATTGATTATTTTTCATTTTTTTCATTGAGCCTCCAGGAGAAGACATACTATTAATAGCATTATAGGATATTGGACTTAGGCCACCAGTGATGGGACAGCGTTCCAGCTAGGCCATTTGAGCCCCCTTGCGCCATGCCTGATTTTGTCAGTGCCATGCCTGAAATTTAGTGAAAACCTTTTAATTTTGCTTCTCAACTAGCTGGGTGCCCTATATGAGTCTATTTAGGTGCCCTAATATCTAATATTCTTGTGCGCCAGGCCCAATTCAAATCCTAGCTGGAACACTGATGGGACATATTATTATGAGTGTCAAAGAGTGGTTCTTGTATCTGCATAATATTCGTAATTGCAGAGACTATATAAATAAATAATATTAGTTTACTAAAACATACACTATGACAAGAATATTAATCTATTTAAATGCTTGCACTGGATTTTGTGATTTTTGAATGGCATTCATTTTATTTGCAGGCCTTACTGAATTACAAAGTTGTTGGGAACACCACAATGTATGAGGAAATTTTAGGAGGTGGACACTTTCTGGCTAAAGGGGTTTCTCCTGCGGAAGGTTTTCTCGGAGAGGTTGGACTGACCTTGGTCCTTGTGCTTGCGATCTTACTGTCGGCTTACGATAGTAATGGCACAAACGTTTTGCATCCTCTGGCCATTGGCTTTGTCGTCTGTGTGGATATCATAGCTGCGTAAGTAAAGACTGTTGTATTGATAGCTGAGTTAATTGTCCTTCACTATAATTTGAATTTGATAGCATGCATTGATAAGCAAACATTGTACGTAAAACGACTGAAAATTATGAAATGCTGATGAATATTATAAAGATTGCCTGGACCACTTGGAATGTGTTATGGCATTTTTAACTCTCAGTAAACAAAGTTTGGAAAGGGTTATTGTTAAAATTACTTTACAATAACGTTTATGCAAAGTCCAAATAGTTATTATTGTTAGATTTGAAAGTTTATTCTCAGGATCCCCTCAACATCTAAATGAGGCCAGCTGGCATGTAATTGACTTAATATTGCCAATCATAGTGATTATTATAAATTTTCATTGCAGTGGTGAAATCACAGGTGCTTCAATGAACCCTGCTAGGAGTTTTGGACCAGCAGTGATTCTCAGTTCGCTGAATACAACTTTGTGGAAGAATCACTGGGTGTATTGGGTTGGTCCTGGTACGGGAGCCTGTTTTGCTGCAATATTTTACAGGTACCGTTAGAGATCATACATTTACCATATTTATGCATGTGCGATGTGAAAAATTTCATGGGCAATTCAGCAATGAAATTTGGGGGAGGATGGGTGACACAAAAATGTTAAATTTTTGTCTGCGTTATAGGCTTTGAAAAAGAAAATATATGTTTTTGCAATTTTTTAAAATTTCTTACCTTTGGTCTTAGAAGATAAACTTTAAAATATTTTGTGTGTTGTTTTGATATCCATAAATAACCTTACTTGTATACAATTCTTCTGCTATATCACTGGATGAAATTGCTTCTTCTTTTTTTCAGATTGATATTTGCCAAAGGTAACAGAAGACTATTTAACAAGAGAAACTGAAACCGCACAAATCAAACTTTACATTGGGTCTGTGATAACTAGCTTTCATTGCTGTAGAAAAGGCCGGGGAAAAAATTGTTTGGTTCTGATTTCAAAGCCCTCAAAATGTAGGTTTGTCAAATAAAATTTTTTATAATTTAAATATATAGTATATTATTGTTATGTGCTTTTGAATTGAAAAAACTTGAAAAGTCCATAAAAAGTTTAGGGTTGGGGGTTTCACATAAGGTTGGTTGGGATATAGGAACCAAACTTTTTTTTCATCCGCCAAATAGTCTTTCACTTTAGAAGGATATGAGAGTTCTGGGTTGTGAAAATGTATTTCTGCCATTGTGTGGTGCCGTGGCCTAGTGGATAAAATGCTGGACTTGTACGCACATGGTTGTGGGTTCAAGCCCAGCCACTGTCCCACTTCACGCCACCCACTGTCCCAGGTGCAAATCGGTACTTGTCTATAGGCAGAGATGGCGATTGTAGAGTGCTTAGTCTGTGTGAGCTGACTACAGCTGCCCGGCTGTATACTCCCTGTGGAGTTGAGAAAGGCTCATGCTTGAACAGGCCTGCCAAAGGTGTAATTGTAAAGTCGGACATTGTTGAATAATTGTGTTTATACAAGATGCACCAAGACTGTGATAATATCCATGGTAAATATATCGGCTGCATATCTGTTATCTAATCAACTGAGTTGATGCTGATTGCACGTGCTGATACTTTTATAACTTATCATGATCTATTGTCAGTGGTTTTTTGAAGATACTGCTGATACCGCTCAAAATGATCTGTGTTCTATAAAACATATCCTAACATTTATCATCTTCATTGTGTTTGCAATTTAGCCTAACTTAAAGATGTAATGCATTCAGTGATGTGTATAAGAAATAGTACAATAGCTTTTACAGAAGCTAAAAATTAAAACATTATTATGTGTATGCTGCTTGTTCAGGTCGAAGGCTTGATCATGTTA
Organism: Alitta virens; assembly: GCA_932294295.1. Classification (NCBI taxonomy): domain Eukaryota; kingdom Metazoa; phylum Annelida; class Polychaeta; order Phyllodocida; family Nereididae; genus Alitta; species Alitta virens. The sequence continues at coordinate 38,488,858 of OW028575.1, forward strand.
ATGGACATCTGTGATAACACCATATTTGTTGTTTATGTATATGGGATTTATTGTAAATGTCCACATGATATTCTGGCATATATATTTTTTTCATGCAAAATATGTAACAGCACAAAATGTACAGAAATGTCAGTAAGTTTAATTTTTTAACTTTAAAAAAAGAAATTTGTTATCATTATATACATGATATACGACCACTGGTCATGCTCACAGATAAACGACGGAAATTAAAATGGATAATAAAGCAAACTAAGTCAATTTTTAAAAATTATCACAGAGAAGTTTCATTATTTTGTTATTAGTTAGACTTAAATTACCAACAATTCTTGTCAATTTTTTGCTGCTTTGTGTGAAAAAAAATATGACAAAATTGTTGTGTGGACATTCATTTTGACTCCTTACAACTAGTAAGTCACTGAAGTGTTCATACTTTAGGTCCGTTTGACCACCACATTTGAAATGTTTTGTAAGTGTCCACTGACTTTGACCCGAATTTGAATAAAGGCTGAATTGGCTCTCTTTAAGCTTCTTAATTTAGATCTTGATTTAAGCAGCTTGATGGCTGGCGAGCTCTACTGCAGATCATAGGTTCATTGGCTATCCTGCGTCAAAATAAAAGACCCTCATCCAGCCTTCGGGTAAATGTGGCAACATCGCACAGATTCCAAGCTTAATCATCTAATTTGTCTCTAGCCGCCACAGTGATCTATTTTCATAGTCTTATTGGTCTGTTATGATTTAGTCCTGGCTATAGCTGTCCACAAGTCAACCCTTGCACCAGCTATAATGATGTTATTGCCAAGCACAGCGAGGGTCTACAGAATCTCATTGAAAGCAACTCGCCAAATGTCCTGCACAACTTACCCAGGCGCTTTTGACCTATGATCCTCGATTTAACGTTGTCCAATTCCGTACAAAGAAGACAGCCAAGTTGGACCAACCTGGTACTGGCAACTGGTCATATAATATCTAATTTTGTAATCAGTACCATAGAAGAACCAGTATGATTTCTTTACGATTTCTCCATGCCAGTACGTAGCATCAAGATAATTATGATAATTGAAAAAGAAAAAAAAAAGATAGGATAAAAAAATTTACAACAACACAGAAAATGCTGAGCATTGGCAGCATGTGAATTTTATCCAAAACAATCATATAATGCACCTTTTTTTATTATAAATGAACATATGTATGTAATGTCACACTTACTTGATCTTTAGCTTCTTAGTTGGGGGAGGCGAAAAACTCCAAAAATTGAATTTCAAATTTTATATGAAATAACATTGGGACATGTTATTTTATTTTTATCTCGGCACATTTCTCACAGATGGGAGTGTCATCTTCTCCACATGAGGATTAATACCTCACAGCAAATTTTACCTTCTCTTAGTTCCTCCTGACCGACTTTTTTATTTCCTGGATGAGACGGGTTCCTCTTTAATTTAGCCCACAATGTAATAAAAAAAATAATATTTTGGTATATAATTTAAGGAATAAATGTCATACACCTAATTAATCATCTTTCAATCAATGATATCAATCAAGGTTGATGTCCTCTAAATTGTGGTTGTTGAAGTCTAGTTCCTTCAGAGTTCCTTGAAAAGGTCATGTTTTCAAAATCAAGCGTAATGACCTTCTACAAAATTTTCTGCAAGAACTACTTCCTTGAGGAACCGTGAAGGAGCTGAGAGCGTACTAACAGATGGAACGAAGTTCACTATCTCAACAGAGTAGGAACCCAGGAGGAACTCAGAGAAAGATTTTGAGGAACTCAGAAGGAACTGCAAAGGAACTGTTTTCACCTACAGGGTGCCAAAAATCTTTCACCAGGCATCTTCTTTCAGATAGCCCTTGTTTACTCAAATGTGTGAGAGGGTGCATGCTGAATGGCTTGTCCTGAGTGACACATTTCACAGAAGTCAGATTTCTGTCTGCTTGCATGGTGCCTCTAGCTGCAGAAAAGTTTACAAATAAGAGATTTCTTAGTTGCTACACCTCAGAAGCCAAGGAAAATATAATATTTGCACAGAATCCTCCTTCAGGTGTTTTTCAAACATGCATTTATATACAGCGCTTCTTTCCACGGCTTGGCTCTTGAAACCTTATGATCATTTCTGATGAACAACCAAAAAGTTTTGTGTCAAAAGTATGCAGGGCATTAATGGCTATAAACCTGCATCTGGTGGGTGATCTGATACTCACACAGATTAGTCACACCCTAAATATTAACATTTGAAGTTTGAAAATCTAATCTAGTTGAAATTATTTTTCACTTTTCTCCATGTATAACCATCTTCCGTACAAATTAACAAAAATAAATATAGCTGTTAATATCTAAGTCCGGTTGTACTGAATGAATATAACCTGAAATGTCTCTGCTTATTAGTTCAAGGTATCTCCGATCAAAATTAGGATTAACGTAAATAAACTCTAAAGTTGAACACTCTACTTTTCCTGTAATACTAGATTAGGTTTTGATTGGTGCAATATGAACAGAGGTAAATTTCTGTCATAAGCAAATTTATTTGTTTTGATTATATGTATGATTCAGTGATACTATGGACTACTTAGTTTTTATAAGATTTTTCTTGTATTCTATTAATTACTTGTATATTAAATTTACTAGTTTGGAATTACTTCATTAAACAAATTACAATGTATTTTCACTGGTCGACTTTTGAGGCCATCCCACTGTTTACATCTCTGTTCGAGACAATTTAAAAGTTATTGCTGAGGCAGACAAGGTTTATTACCCTGAATATTTTTGACCACAAAACTTTATTGTTGCTCATAAGAAAGGACTGAAAAGTTTCAAGCTCAAAATTAAGGCCGAGGTGAAAATAACCCGAAGGTGTGATAAGTGTGCATGTGCTATATTTAGATCTTATCAATCTTGAGGAAACAAGAAAATATATTCATTAAGATAATTATATTACTTTCATGTATACACTGTATAGTTGCAGCTGCATGTGATGACTCAATTGCAGTAATAACAAAAGAGGAAGCAGAAGCTGTTGGTGCAAGTTTTTAGGCCACACCCCGTATCTGCTGTGACCTAGTATTTTTTAGATATGCAATAAAACTATCTGTAGAAAGGGAGCGCCAGCCTCCTCTGTCATCACTCAGTCGGAATTGTTCTTGGCATATCGATGTTAGTGTTGTGGGCATTGGTGGCATTGTTGGGTGCATTAACACTTTCTTATTAAGGCCTAAATTTCATTGTGCTTTTCTATGGCTTACTCTTGGGGTATGATATTTTGGTGAGTGCATGGTTACTTCTATACTAATTAGGGTTGGGGTTAACTTTTATATATAATTCACTGTTCATATAATTTACAGGGTAATACAACATTTTCTGAAACAAATCGTTCCTTAAAAATCTTCATGAGTGCGAAAATGTAAACATGCACTTGTTTTTGGATGATCAGATTTGCTTTAAATTTGGTTCTTGTTTGGGTAATTGGATCTTTGGTTTGTATACTCTACGGTTTTACTATCATGGTACATGCATGTGACTTCTATGATTGCCGTGAAGTAATTACCCCATGGTGGGGTAAAATGCTTTAACTTCAGTTGTGGTGATTGGGTCTTTACCAAATTTGATTTGCAATACTTTGTATGGTTCATTAGTGCCTTTGGTGGGGATTTAAACCATAGGTAAGCATAGTCGTAATCTCACATAGCCTGAACGGAAGATTGGACAGGTGGTTCTTTGGATGGGGAGTTGGGATAGTCAGGGCGGGGCACATTGGGACAGTGTTCCGATGGTTTAGATTGCTGTGTAATTAACCAATACATCTAATTCAAAGTTTGCTGAGAACCAAAAAGATAATGTTACACTTATTTATATTTAAAAAAAGTAGAAAACAGACACTTTTGATCGGGTGTTAGCCAAACTTGGAATTTTTCATCTTTTAATTGTGTATTTTATTAATTACAACAACTATAATACAATTCATACATATATGTATGTATATTTGCATTTCGTGGTATCACAGAACGATTACATGACCAGAGCACTCTACATAATACCAAACATTGAAGAAAATATCCATGCAGATTAAATTCAAGCCTTTGCATTTTCTCATAACATTTAAAACTTTGCGAGTAAACTCACATTGTACAACTTTGCAGGCAGTCTCACAGATCAATTTAAAAGATAACAATACAATGTCAACGGCATTAAGACAACATTAACATTAAAATCATTAATAAACACCTCACACTGAATTGTTTTTCCTCCAGTTATGGTTAATAACATGTTCGCATAATTAAGGTAATGGCACATCAATGCATTATTTAAAAAGAAATTCTGATATGTGGTTTTGGACGGATTGAATATAAATCTATAATCACTTTTATCTGGCTATTCAGGTTTAGTCATTTCTGACACATCCTTGCTTTCCATTGAATGAGAACCGGATGTTTCCTCATTTCTGTTGATCGGAGGCAAGTTTCTGCGCAAATGAGATCGTTCAATTTCATTTATATGAGGGGTAAGAGTAATAGCAGGAAGGACCATCAAGGCGCTGTTCGGAACATGGTTGTCCATCGCTGCATCAAAGGACTCGGCATCGGTAGCATCCGCTGTGTCCATTCCTTCAACTTGAGATTTCTTGCGATTCTTCCCCGTTGCTGCATCGGAGATGCTCTGAATCCCAGATGCAGCGCTATTGGTGACTTTGTTGAGCATGCCCTCTCCGAGTCGGAAGATCGACTTGACGTGTGTAAGGACCTCGGAGGACAGTGTGATCTTCTGTCTCTCATCCATACTCCTCTTCAGCTTGGAGACATTGTAAAAGAAAGTGAAATTGTTTGCAATAATAGGGATGGGCAGACCGGTTGCCAACATGCCAGCAAGGGCACACAACGCACCCACCACATATCCTGGACCAGATTTCGGGTGGACATCACCATAGCCAACGGTTGTCATGGTTACGATTGCCCACCAAAAACCAGTCGGGATGTCTCTAAACTGTCCCGTTTGGCTGAACTCTGCGTAATAGATGAGGGTGGAGAATATGACCATTCCTATGATCATGAATATGATGAGAAGTAAAATCTCCTTGAATGACGCCTTTAGAGCGAGCAGCAAGACTCGTAGACCGGTGTAATGTCTGGCTAGCTTGAGAATCAGGAACACACGGCATATTCTCAGAAGAGAGAAGAACTGGTAAGCTTTCTGCAGTTTCTTGTCCTCCCAGAACTGGTCCATGAAAGTGATGCCGACTGTCGCCCACTGCGACACCACCACCAAGATGTCCAACCAGTTGATGAAGGACTTCAGGAAACGAACCTGTCCAAACAGATAAAATATTTATTAAATAATAAATAAAAAGGTTATTGTGACAACAAGTGTGAGCTGGCACAATTGGTTTTAACATTTTTATTCAATTGTACCAATCAGCTGAATGGCTCAATCACAGGCTCAAGGATGGAGAAATGGACAAAAGGACAAAATGACAGGTGTGCTGGCCATCGCAATACCCTATGTTTATGTCTCAATGCTACTGAGTCTGAAGCTTAGTCAGCTTGTATGACCAGTTGCTAGAGGCAGACACAATGATGAGATGGTAAAGCTTCTAGTCCACACCATGTTATGAGATTACCCCATTGGTGGAGTCATTTACTTGCCTCAGCATAGACACCAAGTACACCTCCAATTTAACATCTCATGCGATCAACATCCAGCTGGAATGTAGCTCATGAAGAGTGCCTGGGCCAGGGATTGATCCAGCTGCAAAGAATGCCATGAAGCTTCTTTTTTTTTCACTTCCCCCCATTCTCCTTATATCTTCCTTATATAAAGTTAGTTTCATAAAATATGGTCGATTCTAGACAGCTGTAGTTATAATTTCCAACTTATAGTCGGCTTACGGAAAAATATAAATCTTGGCATATGTAAGAAATGTATCTCATATATCATTAATGTCTACTTTTAGATACAGCTTTGAGTACCCAGCTATAGGCAGATGGTTCCGTTTAGTGGTAGGTAGCATCATATAGCAGAAGTTCAATTTGACAGGCTGTTTTTAATGAAACTAACTGTATACCTTGCATTATCCATACTTCTTTCTTTTTCACTTAGTGAGCATCCCTTGTCAATTGTCAAATTTTCCAACTGGATGAAATATTGAGAATGAACAAACACTAACATTTCCCTTGGATGCCATCTGTACAAAATGCATGCATCATTACGTTTTCCTGACGTAACAAGACTTTTTAAAGTCCTGGGCCTCTTCATGGCTGTCATTGAATGGTGGTAACACAGTTGGTTAGGACTTCAAACCCAAGTGTGCCCAGTGCACACTCCAGTTATGCATATCTAGTACAAAAGTGAATGACCTTACTGGTTCCTTGTCGTCAAACATAACATATAAATAATATATTGACTATCATTACAAATCATGTGATCATCCAAGTTATACCATCCTACTGGTGACCAAGGTCAAGTAACTACATAATTAACCATCTGAATATGCCTAGACTAGGATTTTAACTCAATGAGCTTTACAATGCTTTAACTCTAATCAATAAAACAGAGCAAGGAGTATGAAATTTTATGAAAATTTGCAGCATTTCTCTCTTTTATAGCTAACATATACAACATATTTGTATGCAGCATCATAAACCTAGAGCATCCATCATAAGCTCTCAACAGCATTCTTGGCAGCCCTGGGCGATAATTTGTGGACTGCAAAATACACCTAGGTGTTCATGAACTCAGGGAGGAGCTGGTGATTACGTGAGGGGAAAATTGTTTGTCCAAGGTTAAACATTCACATAACTGTTACATATTGCATGCCGAGTTATTCTTTCAAGAAGTTCCAGATGCAACACGTTAAAGTAATGAAATTCAGGGGGCTCAAAGTGCATAATTGCTGTTTAGGCTGTTCTGGTATTCCAAGCTCATTGTTCAATAAACATTTATGATATGTGTGGTGTACACATTATACCAAGATGAACAGGGGAAAGTTAGGTGAACTGGGCCGTTTTTCACATTTAGATTTTTGCCGAACCCGGTAATAAAGTATAGTCAGTATTTATTTTTCTAAATTATCATTTGCATTCATTTTATCTTATTACTGGATTCAGCAAAAATTATATGTTGTATCCGCAGATGAAGTTTTAGATTGAAATCCTGGATGAACTAGAGAATCCAAGATTTCAGTATAAAACTTCATCTGCAGTGAGGATACCATTGAAATGTATAAATGAAACATTTGAATCGCATCTTGTGATAATTATGTGTATCTAATTTGAAGCTGCATTTGAAATCGTACAGCATTATAAAATGCAGCATTTAAGCTATGTTAAGCTGTAACAACAGTAAATAAGTGTAATATATATATAGACATGTAACTAATGATTTAATGTAGGGAAATATGCCAGCTTAAGTTTATGTACATGTAAACCTTGAATGTGTCAGAGTGGGCTGGACCAACTTGCATTATGAGTCATCTTTAAAGCCCACCTACGTGACTTTGTTATGAATATGGCTTCCTTATTTTCATGGTCTGAGATTACGAATTGTAAGTTCTATCCAATTCAGAGTGAAAAAAAGAAATTTGATAGATTTTTGCCAAATGAATTTATATTCGTGTCCTTGGTAGGACAAACTGTGGTTATGATCATGGTCAGCCCACTGGAGGTCCTGGGTTCAAGTCCCATCCCCAGGCAATCTGTATATTTTTCAGGAGAAAGTTATTCACACGATACATTAAAATTGGTGGTGCCTTAGTTGTACTTTGTAGGTTGTACTCAGCGTCAATTCTCTGAATAGCCATCCAGTTGCCGGAAACATGAGATAATAAGTCTTGGAATCCACACCAAGTTACATTTACTCCATTGGTCTGGTCTCAAAGTTTACTTACCCCAGCATAGACACTGAGTACAAGGCAGCGGAGGCACTGAGATAGAGCTCATAACAAGTGAGAAGTGGAACATTTCAAATGTCTCACCTTGCTGGGACAAACTATGAAGCGGATGAGGAGGTCAGCAGCAAATATGCAACTGACGACAAGTTCTGTGAAGTAGAGACCGGGATGCGGATTTGTGGTGTCCCTGAGTCTCTGTTTGTAATTTGAAGAACTATCATCATCGGACGATCGGTTGATGTGAGATGGAACTCGGAACGCTTCATGAGTATCCAAGGCAAGTGTCATGACAGACGCCAGGACCAGCAAGACATACAGCATGGCCCAGATCTGCAGAAGAAAAAAATACAATATGACAATGTAATGAATGACTTTTGCTTACAAAGATTACAATCGTAATAATATTAAATCAACTGGTTTCTCTGTCTCGCTACACCGATAAATGGTTTATACATTCTGTTTCCGGTTTTATTAATTAATATATTTTATATGAAGCCATCATTTGCTTTCATCAAATAAACTAATAATATATATCTTTATTATCATCAATTAATTTTAAATTGTAAATGTACTTTTGAAAGACATTGAGGGCTCATTTATGGTAAAAAAATTAGAGCCCACAATGTTGTAAAATGAACTAATGATCCATCAAAACCAAATATATAACATTATTCAGTCCTACTACCTGAGCAGGAATAGATGAAGTAGGATCCTCGAGGAAATACCATATGCTAGCTCGAATCTTGTGTATTCCTTTCAGGACAAAATTCTTTCTCTTTTTGTCTTCAAACTCGTCAACAACGTTGAAGGCTTTGCCGATGGAATGTAAGGTCTGTTCCTGTTCATGGTATTCTCTGTATCGATTCCAACAACAGGGAGCTATGAAATTTTCTTCGACTCCCCAATATGCCAGTTCCCTTTGCACGATAGGACCACAGAAACTGTGAGGGAAGTGGATTACTCCAGTCCGGTAAAAATCCAACATATACGGAAACAAGTTTGGATTGCGGTCAAAGATGTAAGCGTCTGCTCGCGGGTCATAGTAAGGACTCCGAGGGGTTAGGTTTGCGAGAAATGTGTTTGGTACATTATCCAAGGTACTTTTCTGAGTTGTAAAATGCACTCCACCAACAATGAAGGTGACCCACTCCATCTGGGTGACACTGAACTTCATAGTTCCTCCTCCTGCCATTTCATCTATGGCAAGTTTGCGCTCCCGGGCTTGAGCGGGATCCATGCTAAAAGAGAAATAAAATATCACGATGAACTTTCCATGTTACTACACGTTAGAGACAAATTATCCAGATAACATGCCACATCGGCTCAATGTCGGCCCAAGTCGACCAATGTCGGTCTGATGTCAACCTGATGTCAAGCTCATCTTGCACATACTATCTGGATACAATTACAACATAATTCAGTTATTACCTTCATCAAAATTAAAACAGCAAATACTGAACTAACTGATCTAATGGTTAAATATATTTCCCACTCAACTCAGTCAAAAAGGTTTTAAACTGGATTAAAACTGCCCTTTTCACAGCAATAATGCACTTTTTCATCAATTGCAACAGCTGGGCCATTAGAACAGAATCAGTGCAGTGATAAATATTTATAAAACCTTCTGAATGAAGATTAATACGGTTTAATATCCTCAGCTATAAACACCACCGAACACCATATGCTGTATGTCTATGTACTACAGAATGGGGGCATGAATTAGCTGGGCCCACCAACCGCAAGCATTCATGGGTTTGTTTCTTTTACCATCACAAAAACAATCAGCACACATGCAGAATATCTTGTATATCCATTGACACAATCGTGTGTATTTAAGCTACAATGGGATCGATTCAAACAATATCAATTATGAATAACACTCTCAGATAAATACACGTAGTTTATAGCTAAGCAGTGAATCCATTGCACGAAACCCATAAACTCTGAGGGCATGCCTGTTTTTTCCATATTGTTTGGTTATGTAGCCACTTAGGCCATGAAGCATTGCCAGATGTGTTTCTCGCCTTGCCAACTCGTATGTCATTTGTACAGTAAGAAGCTAAAAGAAACTGCTGACCGGGATTGCCAAGGAGCAAAGACCACGTAAACTCTGTCATTTCTTGTTAGTTTTCTTGTAATTCACATTCGGCAGTCAATGTCTTATCTTATCACGTATTGTTTTTATCTTATCTTATCTTATCTTATCATCATGTGACACTTACACATTCTTATCTTCATATGGTATTATAATTATCCTGTTTCATTTACCTTAAATCGTATCTCATCTTATCTTATCTTATCTAATCTATCTTATCTTATCTTATCTTATCTTATTTATCTTGTCTTGTCTTGTCTTGTCTTGTCTTGTCTTGTCTTGGCCAGAAATTCATCTTAAGCATGGGAAAGCCTGAAGGTCCTTGCAAGAGGACCACTTGGCGACACGATCTGGAAGGTGTTTACAGTAGCATGAATCTTTCGAAACACTAATCAAATGAAGCATATGCTAACTAAGCATTCTTTATAATCATGGTTCATTAACTTCATTGATTATCTTCATTGCTCTTTCATGAAAACGAAGAAGAAGAAAAGGTAAAGACCACCATCTGTGTAAAGCATATCCTTGGTGACAAGAAAATAACCTATGTCTCTCTGAAAGACAATAAACAAAGCATCGTTATGAACCTAATAATGTTATTCCTGAAGGCAAAGGTTCAATGACATAAAGTCCATTCTATTGATTTGAAGGCTAACGTATGTATAGTATTTATCTATAGGTCAGAGGGTGCAAATTCATGGCTTCAAACACAGCACAATACAGTGTGAGTGTGGCATTATTTTTATAGGATAATTCACAGAAAATTCTATGACTGAAGTTTATCTACTCTTGTAATGTTTAAAGTGACTGAGTCTGATTCCCTATCGCAGTTTCCACATGTTTTCCATGGCATCAAGCAGTTTAATGTCATTTACGGTAAGATAAAATGCTTTAGACAGTCATTATGACGTCGATTCCATGCAGTTACACACTAGGTATTGACCACAGAGGTATTGACATAGGCTGCCTTACTTGTCAAATAACTGCCATTGGATAGGCACCGCTAAATTGTCAAAACAGTTGGCTATTGGTTCTTCACTAAGATCAGAATAATAAAGAATTTTACATGGATAACATGTATAATTAGTATTTTTGCTATTCCATGGTTTCTGGATTTACTTCTTCCCCCAATTGCCTTTTTGAAAAAATAATAAAATTTAAATAAAAAGTTTTTTCCCCTTGTGTATTTGTATATATGGATTAAACCTCTTGTCTGTCTGCTTGTCTCTCTGTCGTCAGGTTTAGTTACCAAAAATTTAGTCAATAAGTCATTGTCATTTATGACTAATAACATACACGACATTGACTAAAACTGGCTATCATTTTTTATCTTATACTGACTAACCTGTTAACTTATATGGGGGAGAAAGTCATTGTTGCCAGATTTTATTTTTACTATCATCATGACGATTTTCAGTGTGGGTGTCTGTCTGCCTGCAAACAATTGATTGGGATGGCAGCCAATGTGGAGAGGGCAGAGAGTGGTACAGGAGGCTGTGCTAGCTTCATGTGGCTCATCTCTCCCCCATGAGGTCTGATCAGTATAATAATTTATCTGTACATTTAACCCCCAAGGGCATTGCATGGCTGATGGTGTTAACTGGTACAGAACAAGTCATTTCTGCGATCCGTCAATATAATCGTTTCAAATGTTACTTGTCACATTGCATAAAAATGACCCCACAAAAATATGTTTATTATAATACCACTTTGATCATTGTGGATATGGTCAAGATGTTTTATATTTCAAGAAGGCAGTGTGCAGCTGGATGTGTTATACAGTAATATTGCTGGTTTGGTGGTCAGATATTTGACATTAAAGACAGGTCACCTAATCATTACGTCTGCCTCTAACAGGTTCTGATATAAGCTGACTATATGCCCAACGTTATCCAGTAAAAGTGAAAAGAAAACGACAGGAAATGCTCGTATGGTATATCCAGAAAATTTAAGACTATTACAACACAATTTTTTAGGTGATATCCACTGAGAGATATGAGTCCATGACTTTTTAACTACAGGAAATGATTATTTCTAGCAAGTTACAGGCCTAAGAAGTATCTTAGAACAATGTGAACAATTTATATCATTGATATTTACAACGCCTAGATCTGCATGAAGAGAGTCAACATGAAAGAGTTGAATAATTGCAAGGAGGCTACCAAGAGGGCGCTGTTTGTCGCACACAGCGGGTAGCAGACTGAGTTCCGGTTTCCAGGTGAGCCCCTTCAGAAGTCTTCTTGCACTTCATGAGGTTTTGCAAGAAACATTCATCATAATAGAACCATTCATCATATTAACCATCCCTCAGCAGCCTCCACATTTAACTGCCTCCACGTACATGCATAAGTAGGAGTATATTTATTTAAAGGGGTGGAGTGAAAGGGCGTCCACCTCCAGGCTACTGACCTGGGAATTGTGGAATTTTCGTTTGTAGGTCCTTGTGTAAGGCAGATCCAAGAGATTGGGTTTTGAAAGTTTTTAAAATTTTAGCGCACCTAAAATATAAATCAGTTTTACAACTTGCACACATGCTCAAGTGGTCCGATAGTTTTGCAGAGAGACATCTCCAACAATTTAAAATCTGCTTGCATCTGGATGGTCCGGTGGCTTAGAGAAAATACATTAACAGACTGTGAGCTAATATAAACACCATAACCAGACGTTGTTCCCATTTAAATTGGGGTCGCCCTCCAGTGAGCCTCCACTTCTGTCTGCCAGTAGACTGCTTAATAACGTGCGAGCGACTGCGAGTTGTCAACCGAAAGTAAAAATCAAATAATTAGTGACCTACTTTTATATCGTTACGCACATTCAAATGTACGGCGAACCGCACAAAATAGTTCTTATTTCACCACTCCAGATTGACGTAGAAACAACGTATAATATCCTAATGTTTGCAGTTTTGCATTTTCTTGAATGATAATGAACAACATTGAATTGATGACCATAGGCGAATAGTGCCTGGGTTAGTTGTGTGTGATATCTGGTGAGTTGCTCAAAATTAGTTTCCAGGGACCCTTGGGACTCGAGGGTCCAGGTCAGAGACAACTTCCACTTAGTAGTCTTTGCTCTAAGATTTATTATTTTCAGCCGGCGATTTTACCCCACCAACACTCCTCTAACGTCCGCGCTGTCTGCTTTATACAATTAAGGTCCGCGACAGTATGCAGCAAAGCAGAGACTTCCCTCCTGGGCACCAGAGTGTTGGCCTAACCAGAACCAGATCTGAGTGCGCTACTTCCTATTGTATTCTTCAATGAAAAATCACCATATAATATATTGACTCCAAGTCTTGTTGTTATCTCACCATCCTGTCTGCCTGCCACTGGCAGTTGGTTATAACATGGAGCCACCAAATGCAGACAGCACTTGAAACATAGAGAAGAAGAGAAAAGGCCATGAGAAACATGCTTTAATGTATAATTCAGACATCTTGCGTTGAAAAGCTGGATTTAACAAAGGAACTTTCTGAGCAACGAAAAATAGAAAAAGCTAGTTAGAGTACATTCAACAAAACTTCAGTTCTAAGTGTCAAGAATTATGCATGAGACTTGTACTGCCAAGCGTTTCAACATTTCACATGCTTTTTTGTGAGTTTGTTTTTAGTTTGTTTAAAGTACACAGTTCTGATCAACGTTGTCATGACAGTTTGTAAATATTGATGAAATTGATATTTGATAGATCGGAGCAAGAAAACATTACAGGTGAATTCTGTGGCGCTTAATCGGAAATTTATGGTTTCATTTATGATAACAATAAAGTAACAAAGGCATATCATACGAGTACCATGAATGTCTATTGCCAAGATTGCAGTGGTTCTAAATTACACAGAACAATGTACATACTTGCATCATTTTATGTACAACTGAAATATGTCTCAATAAAAATTAGCATTTTTATACTTCACCCATACTGTCAATAAAGTTTACCTCTGTCACAAAACTGTGCCACACTAAAGTCAGCTATATGATTGCCCTGGGTTCAATTCCCAGCCTGAGCACCATACATTAGATGAATATTTAAAAGATAAAAGTCATTCGCAGGCCCTATTCTTCAGTAGAGTATGGATCAGCCATCTTATTATTGAGTAAACATAGTAAATGCTTGAACCATGGAAATGATAAAACAGTGAAACTCAACAACTCATCTCATGATTAGATCATTAAATGATAAATACAATACATATGGCCAACATAGGGCTTTGCGCAATGCAAACTCTCTTGCTATACCTAATAGTTCTCCCTACACCTTAAGCTGGTGCTGCCTGCATACTACCTAGTCCTGACTTGAATGACCTATAAGCCAAGCCACTCCTTCACTCTGTATTGGAGATGTTTAATTTACGACATTACAAACACCCTGCTTTTTCCTCTAAAAGTCTATTTTATCCAACATTTTAACAAAATACATCCTAGATTCATCCTTACTTTTCTAGATTATAGACAGGCCCGCTTGAAGGCTTCCAACCACTGGGTCCCGGGCTCAATTCCCTTTTGAGCCCAAGTTGGATGGCTGTTTCTTCCATCACCTCATTGCCATGGTCCCTGTCTGTTCTAATTAGGCCAAAAGGTGCAGGAATACAGGACGTAAAGCCCTAACCCACCCACCCACTCATTCACCCACCAAGCCCATTTGATGAAAGCTTGTAAAGAATGACACTTCAAAGCATAATCATCTCATCATTAACTCCAATATCACCACTGTGTACAATTGTCTCTCCCTGACTTACTCCTTCACTCAACTCTCCCCTCCCAACTTCTGTCACCCTCCCGCTTTGTAATACCCTCCCCTCTCGCTGCAGGCTCTCTTCTGTTGTCCAAACAAATAAAACGACCAACAAAAACCGGGTCATAACCCTGCACTGAAACCAATTTACCCAAGTTTGCCCTCAGTGTAGTGTCAGAGCACTTTTGTTCATCTTTTTATGTTCACCAATGATTTCCGTTGATCTCAATACAGAGTTTCAGAAGTGAAAGTTTAAAAAAAATGCTCGGAGACATTTTTTTTAGATATTGAGAAAAGGGTATGATACATAAAACCAATTTCCCTTCACAATTTATTGAATTATTACTGACATTTTAGTCTTAAAATCTCTTGATATTGTAACAGTTAGTGTGGTAGCAACAAAATTGATACATGTACTAAAACAACGTCAAAATATTACAAGCATTCAATGTAACAGGGCCATTTTGAAAAAGAAGCTTTTGCTCAAAATGTCTTTGCCCTGTATCAATACGTTTTGAATAAATAAATAAATAACAGATCTTCAGTAATGATCCATGGCCTCCCCCCCCCCCCTAAATACAGAATAAATAACTTCAGGAAATAACATTACATTTTCTTGTATCACAAAAATCCCTCTCTGGGAAAGCTAACATCTTATTCCCAGGTATTCTCTGACTAAAATGGCTATGAATCTTTAAAGAAACATTGCAACAAAAGGCTCACCTGCCAATTCTGGTCTGTAATTTCAACCTTCAATGTATCCAGTGTTTATTCCAAATGTTGAAAGTGCACACCTACACATGACCAAATGCTAAGTACATCAATATTTTATGAAGAGGATGCAATGCCATTCAAAGGTACACATCGACTTATTCCATCGTCTGCCTCATGAATTTTTCATCATATGTACGGATGACGGATAGTACGTAATGGCCTGGAACTGACCATCACAAAATGTCAATGTCCGCAAGAATTTAAACTTTCACTTTCCAATTTCCAGTTGAAGGACAAAGCTCGCTATAGTAAGATAAAAACTATGCACCCATGATACCTTTCATACAATGCACGTGGCAGAACGAATAGTTAATGCACATTTTGACTAGTTAAACCCCCCAGTGGCGGATTAAGGGGGGGGGGGGGAGGGTGGGGCGGGTTGGGGGTAGCAATCCTCCCTCCTTTGGTCTAGTAAATTTTAATTAAAAAATATTAAAAAAATTCAGCTGTCCCCTGCAATACATTTTAATTTGTCAACCCCCCCCCCCCCCCCCGATCGGCCCATGCCCCCAACTTTCTACCTGGTACTTTGTATTGACATCATACGTTTCAAAGCTATCAGAGGGAGACGTAATGATGACATGATAAGGCTTGGAGTCCATACCATGTCACACATTCACCACATAGGTGGGGTCTTATACTTGCCTCGGCAAAGGCACCGAGAATAAGGCTACAATATATTATTGGCTGAACTGATGAAAAGTCAAAATAAAATTAAAAACCCCATCGGTAAGACAAGACACTATAAATCATATGTTATGGAGAGGTTTGCTAATATTGCTGGTCTATTTTGCACTACACCTTTAAAAAGAAAAGAAAAACAACAATTAATTTTGGAACATTGTGCACATTTTCTTTCATTTCGTCCATGCTGGGCATGTTGTGGAGACCACGCCATAAACACACGAAAGTCTCATTTAAAACTTTAAGCTGTCCTGTTACACAGTGTAAGTCGATCAATCAAAGTTGTGTGTTAATTTACTGATCCAAGCTGCATGCACCTCATTAGAAATCATTTCGTATCTGCTATTAAAATCATTGAACTTTTACAAAATGATGTTTGTCCAATTATCTGCCCATGCATCCTGAACCCATAGCAGAATTAACGTTAGGGTAATATTGTACCCATTTGTCATTGGTATGAGTCACCTTTATCTTTCAAATTGATAATGGCAATAATTCTGATTTTATGACTCGTTTCTCAAAGAATAGACAAAATATCATATACAAATTATAAATGCAGGGAAAAAATTATAATCTGAAAGAAAGGAAACTTTCTGTTTATTGTAAGAGAGAATTGATAAATTTGAGAATTGGTCTGATCAATTAGAAAGAAGAGGTTTGTCCATTGTTTGTCCTTTTTGCCCTTGAAAAAAAAAGAAGAAAAAACGCGTGATGTTTTCTATCCTACATACTCTTTTAATAGTCAATAAGAACTGTTGAGGGATCGATCGCTAGTGAACTGGTGCAATGGCAACTGATACACTCGGCGCCAGTGAAATTCGCCACCCACCTAAGACATAATTATGCACCTTGCAGGTTCATGATTTCAAAACTGACTGTTTACATCATTGACGATCTTATCACCGACAACCATCTGGGAAGTGTTTATTGCACTTTACTTTAAGTGGCGAATCTCGTTGTCGTGGCGAATTTCACTGTCGCCGAGTGTACATTCTATCCAACACAGCCAACTTGACTAATGCAAGACTAATAGTTGTTATTCCTAACATCAAGGTAGTATTTTCGAAATAAAAGGCAAAAACAGTCCGCACATACTGTAATGGTGTAGATCTAGTCTACAATTTACTAGATTATACAGATTCTATTTTATTCTGATAATCGTCTGCATCAACTCCAGTCAAAACAAAAATGCTTGTCATTCAGTGTTGCGTAATATGCAATTGTCAACCAATTATAGTACGAGCATTCCTAATCAGTGAGCAATTAAAAGTTGCGTAATCGTCTGATTGGTTATTGACCCAAATTGTCGAATGTAACTATCTATCTATCTCTCTATCGATCTAGCTCTCTGTCTATCTATCTATCTATCGATCTATCTGTCCATCTCTCTATCCATCTAGTTATCTATCTCTCTGTCTATCTATCTATTTATCTATCTATCCATCGATCTATCTATCTTTTTTGTATATTTCTATCTATCTATCTCTGTGGTTATCTATCTATCTATCAATTCATCGATCTATCCATCTTCTTTCTATCTTTCTATCTTTCTATCTATCTATCTATCTATCTATCTATCTACCTATCTCTGTGTCTATGTAACTATCCATCTATATCTATCTATATCTGACTTATTAGATTTGTATTGCATTTTCCATTTCTGACAGCAGGTCCAGCCCCATATTAATCAACTCCCGCAGTTTTGCAAAAAGACAGACAATTTCTGCAATAAGAAAAAGATCCATGAAAAAGTATTTTTGCTCAGGTGGAGTCAGGCAAACAGCTGGTACGGGTCAGAATGCCTTTGTGAGTTTCTTTCTAGGATAAGTCAGGCTCTGCAGGGGCCTTTGTTTACTACATACTATCAGACATATATGAGTTGCCAAGCTGGTAGCGATGCACAGTGCAGTCAAGATATGCATAAAGCCCTGCATAAGTGGCCACTGACAGTGCACATTTATGTTTCTAGTTTTACTGCAGACAATTACTGTAACATTTTACCTTAAAGGGGGGTCTCCTCAGTGAAGATTGCAGCATTAATTTTTTTTTTAATCAGTAAAATTGTCTTATTTTTCTTGTATTATTTATGTATTTTATTAATACATGAGTTCTAAGTCCTTGAGGGAAAAAACACCAAAAAATTATGGTTATTTACTGGCAGCAGATTTACCAATAAATTACCATAAATTTCACAGTAGGATGCTAATGCATTGTTGCAGCGCTACTTGGTGAAGTACATGATTCTATAGCTGTTTTCACCATGTCACACATATACCACACGGGTTGGGTATTTACTTGCCTCAGCATAGACACAGAGTACAAGGTACCACCAATGCCTATCTGCTGTCCAATATATATTTTCACGTAAAATGATGCAATACTTTACTTTTAAATCCATAGTAAAGTTTTGCAGTGTGCTCATTGTAATCTAAATGTAAAGTTATTTTTCAAAGTATTGAATTAAATGCTTGTGAAACATGTTTTTCCATATTTTTCTATGTGTGTTTTTTGTCAATAAAGTCACATCATAACATACTAATGAATTATGAATGTATACCTAATATTCTTAGATCGACTGTCTCTTAGAAACGACTATACTTCTTTAGCTTTCTTTAGTATAGGAGGGCGTGGTGCGAAGTAATGTGTATGGACACAGTGAATTTATTATTCATAATTCCTTTGAAAGCTTTCAAGCCGAGTCAAATAATACAAATAAGCCATAACGCGGAATTATATGCAATATATGATTTCTATATACCAGAGTATTTTTTCCTAATAATAGTAGTGTACAATGTCAAAGAATGCATATCCTAGATGATAAATATTATGGAAATAATGATTTTCGTATACAATAAAAAATAAATTCCTTGCAATGTCATCTTTATTGCTCAGTTTCAATGTATGGACATTATGTGGCCATTAATATTTTATGCATTTCTCCGAATTAAGGCTGGTTCATAGGATGAGCTATGTATTGAAAATAGCTGAAAGGATGTAATTATATAGTTGCCAAGAATAAATATTTTATGTACTGTTTTATGACGTTGTGATGAAAACTCGTATAAAGATTTCATAAGCCTACAGGAAGTCAGAAGTCTAGGAACAGTTCATTTTGATGACATCATTATCATAGTGTAAAGATGTTCTCCTGTGGGAATATTCCAATAGTAGGCTGGAAGACGTGGTGATGGTGGATTAGGGCTTTATGTCCTGTATTTTTGCACCTGTTGGGCTTATTAGGACAAGCACACTTAAGACAAAAGACTCGGGAGTGCCAACAATTTTTTCAATATAATTGGGTTCTGAACTTCTGATGTACCGTAAAGGGGGGTCACTTTAGCCAGGTTTGAGATGCTATTCTTGATAAAAAGAACAATAACAATTCATTTTTTATTTCTGGAACTTATTATGTCAATATTGGGGGGACTAGTCCAGGCAGCAGGATGCTGGAGTACTGACAAAAATGATGAGATTTTAAATTACATAATTGAAATATATTAAAACTTCAAGCTGCCCTGTTGCACAGTGTGTTATCTAATCTTATGTGTAGCTAAAGTCACCCCAGCAGGTGGGTGACTTTAATTGTTTTGTCAGCTTTGACAGACACTACATTGACTTGTATAACAATATTAATCCAACAATTTAACCATATATAATAGCTAAATGCTTTTTGGTGAAGGAATTGTACGCTTGGCAGTGCTGGTTTGAGCGTTCATTGCTTGACCTAAACAAAATCACTGCAAATTGCTCTCATTTAAGGGAGCGAAAGCTATTTTTTGGAAGACCACATTTGTAGGGCAATGCCGAATAACATTTTAAAATAACAAATAAACTCATTCATGAAAAGTCCTGCCTGCTAAAATGACCCCACTTTACGGTAGGCTGATACGGTTTTAAAAGGTATATCTCCTGGATAGCGTCTTATAAACAATGACTTCGTTATACCAAGGTTGTAGTTATATGTGTGTTCGATATAAGGGGGTTTTTCTGTATTCCATTTAGTGTATACATTATACTGGGGTTTTAGTTAAGTGTTCAATATCAATGTCTCATGCCACTGGGTCTAAAGCTAAGTCAGCTGCCAGAGGCAGACATAATAATGAGATGATGAGGCTTTGAGTCCACACAATGTTACAAACATGGGTGGGGTCTTTTACTTGGCTCAGCATAGACACCTTGTACAAGGCGCCTCCAATTTAACGTCTCATGCGATCGACGTCCAGCAGCTGGGATGTACATAGCTCATGAAGAGCCTAATCGAAGCACATCGCGAGTCACGTTTGGGGCTAGTTCGGGCCAGGGATCGAACCCGGGACCTTCAGCAGAAGCCTCAACCATTAGGCCAACCATCTGCTTCGTGTGTTCATTATAAACGGGTTCTGCTGTATTCCATTGACTGCATACATTAATTCTGTTGTTGAGAATAGTTGACATACATGTCGAGCACACAACAATGGGAAAGTTCATAGAACTATTGTTTTCTTAACAACTCTATTTATTATGAGACGTGTCTGATATGACATCGGATAGTATTTTCACCCTCTCCCGGGGCTGTATATTGCTGTTGTGAAAACTTACACTTCACACGTAAAAAGCTTGAGAAAAAACATAGTTTATTTACAATCGACTACTAGCCTTGCTGACTAAATATACCACTTGGTGAACCCGCGTATTTCTATCTTACAAACCACAAACCCTGTGCCAAATTGACTACTTTGAAAGTCTTTGATTTCAGGGCTTGCAAGTATAGTGATCTGCAGCAGTGCAAAAAGAGCAAAACTCCCCTGTGCTGTATAATGTGTTGCTAGTTCACGACTTTTTATTGTTAACTCAGGTGGTCCTGGAAAAAAGACCCCGTAAAGCATTTTCAGCAGAATGTTGGAAATTCACCAAGTAATTTCTGTTGTTTTTCTCTAAGTGGTGTCATTTACTTTACTCATATGATTTAGTGCCAATAGGTTTATAGATCATCCAAAAAGTAATACTAAATAGTCCAAAAAGAAAAAAAGGCAACTAGTTTTGACCACGACCTAGATACCAAGATACACATTTGATTATTTATTATATTTTAGAATAAACAAACATGTCATTGGTTTTTCAAATTTATATTCCTATAATTGACCTTTCACTCAGCCATGCAGCATGAACACATTTAATTTCATCATAATCAACAAGATATCAACTGAAACTGTTTTGAAGCAAATTTTGTTATTCCACCCACCGCCCACCAGTAAAACAAAATTCTTGGAAAGGAGGTGGAACTTTGATTATAAAATGCTGAATTAGTCATTTTATGTTATCAAAACTTGGCAAACGTTTCATTCCAATTCGGACCCCATCACACGCACCCCACCCTTAGGAATGGGAGCCTTAACCCCACTCCCCACCATGAGCAACAGTGAGCCACCATGAGCAACAGTGAGCCACCGTGAGCAACAGGTAGCAACAGTGAGCCACAATGAGCTGACAATGGCGCAATTCAGCAGCAAATGCCAACCTGTGCACCATGGAATGCCAAGCACACGCCCACAGAGAAGATTCTGGGCATTGTAACTGTCACAAAAATGACAAATGCTACTTGAGCAAGACGAATGTCAGTCAAAGAGGCGGATTATAAGTCAGCAAAAGTCTTTGAAAATATTTCTAAGTGGAAATTACTAACTTCTGGAGAAGCAGGGTTGCAGGTTTCATATCAGAAAAACAACTGCAAGAAATGAAGTAGTTTACCTCGCTTAATGCTAATATTATAGCAGATTTGTTTAATGTGGTATATCTATCCTGAAATTTTATCGGGAATTAAAAAAAAATATTTGGTTTAATACAGGTGCTTTGTAAAATACTGAGAATTTCACTAAAATACAATCGACAAAACATCCTACCTGACCTAAATGTACCACCCTGCGCATCAGTATAACTATTTACCCCTATACTATTTCTTTTGAAAAGAACAAATGTCTGAATCTTACAATGCATTTCTTTCTTTTTTTTCATTGTAGTACATACAATTATGTCTTAAATTCATTAATTATTTGAATTATTGTTTGAAGTCCACTATCTTCAATATATTTTAATTAATAAAGGAGTCTTATGGCATCTGCTTTCCATTTTGTGTACCAACTTGTATTTCCACCAAATTGTGAAAGAATTCAATTAACCTCCACAACTAGTTGGACAAGGCAATTACACTGTCAAGATTGTATTTGACTGTTATTTTGTCATCCTCTGATTACACCAATCAGGGAAATATGGAAAACAAACCAAAAAGCAGCCAAGACAGTGAACAGGCATTGGTCTGCCATTGCTCATGTGCTGGCTGACTATGTTTGCAAACCTAGCATGCCTGAGTGTCATCCCAAAATGAGAGAGCCAGAAAAAGGAGCCTTGTGTACCTTGCTAAATATGTGACTGACTTGCTGTCTGGTGCCATTTTGGTCTGTGTGTGCGCAGATGTGCAAGAATCTGGTGGTGACGCAACCAGTCAGACATGAAGGGGAATCTCAAGAAATTTGAAAGGAAATTCAAAAAGCTCAGCTAAAGCAGTGGTTAAATTAAAGGAAGGCCTTAGGCTCAGTGTCTGCCTTGTATTCGGTATCTACATGGCCAATTGTGCTACGTGCGTTTTCCATGCGTTTGGATAAACGCATGGAAAACGCATGGTTTTATCCTTATTATAATTAGCTAAAAACCATGCGTTTTCCATGCTTTAATCCTTCTCATGGAAAACGCACGTGGCACATTTGGCCATGTATGCTAAGGCAATTCAAAGACCCCACCCATGGGGTAAATGTGTAACATGATGTGGACGCCAAGACTTATCATCTCATCATTACGTCTGCCTCTGGAAGCTGGTCATATAAGCTGACAAAGCTTCAGACCCAGTAGCATTGAGACATTGAGGAGAAATGCTGTTGTCTGGAGAAACATCAAGGACCACACTGGAAATAAGTTAACTCAAACTTTTGTCTGCCATCCTGATGTCATTTCTTCATCCTTTGTTTGTACACTCTTTTTAATGATATTAATAAATTCAATCAATCAAATAGTGGTGTTTATTGTCTCGCTGAGAAGAGCTTTTCCCCAGAATCTTATAAATGAGACCGGCGTTTATTGAGATTTAAAATTCTAATATAATACTCGAGATTTATACTTTCAAAGGTACTAGTATCGGCTTCCAAACCGGCCTCTATTTCAGACCCGGCTTGTAATCGAGATAAATGTGGCGTCCACCCTCAACCAGCAGCGGGGTGCATTGTTCTGAGGTGTGGTGAGTTCAGGAAAGTTCAGAGTGATAGACCTACCTTGACTGAGAACCTGGCGTTGATGCTGATCTCTCCACCACATAAGCACAGGGCTGTTTGAAGCGATCCTTGCGCATGTTAAATGCCACCGCTCATATCAATATTCCGTGAATAATGGATCGCAGGCAGATCTGACCAGCCTGCCTTCAGCAGCCTCAGTCACTCATAGCCCCAAAGATGCATGGATGCTGCAAGTTTGCTTGGCTTGCAAACCAAGAGACCAAAATACCCTCCCCTACCCCTCCCCCCCCCTCCTGTAAACACAGGTGGCAAGAATTACACCCAGTGACAAAAAATAACCCCCATGACATTTCAGTAGGTGAACTCTTCTCATTCATTACACTCAATTTGAAATCAACCCAATTTTTTGTCATTCCTCCACTTTCTGAAATATTCGCTCTAAAATGTTCTAGCTGAAAAACAATGTGTTCTAATGGAGTGGCTCTGCAAAAAGGTGACTAAGGCCATGTTCCTTTTTTCGAATCAACAAAAGAAGACTAAAAATTCAGATAAATCCATAGTTGTGGCATATTCCTAATCCAATATCAAACGCCTTTTTTAAATCATGTCCCTGGGTTACCAAGCAAACACTAAAGAAAACTTGTTCCAGTCCTAGTTATTGGAATGAAAAGAATGGCATGGGGTGGATAACTAAATGACAAACCAAATAAACTTTTTGGCAGGTTTTGAAGATAATTATTTACTTGACTGATCAGCAAACATTGGATTACTCATCGATAGTTTTTGCAAGTGAGAAATTTGGCATACAAGCAGAGAAAAATCACCACAGGAAAAGCCATCAACATTTTATCATCCCATGGGGTGTGACAAACAAAGGTCCCGATGGAACCAAACTAGTTTTGTTAGCCCAAATTACACGTTTAGCTGGGGGAAAAGTGATTTTGGCTAATTTGTGAGTGCTGATTCCAAATCTAAAGTCGGAATTATCTGTCACGTCAGGATTTTGACTTTATAGGTATATTATATACTATATCAATACTTTTGTAATAATTGGATAAGTTTGCAACACTTTTCATCGCTCTGCAGTTTCTGCAAGTCAGAGATATCCTTTGATGATATTTTGTTGTCAATAACAGCAATTCCGTAAAAAAAAAGGCCTAAGCCACTCTTCACCATATGATTAAATATGTCAGTAAGGACGTCCGGACTAGTATTGAAACAACCAATACCACCATGCACACCAGAGTGAGATAAGAACAACCCCCTCCCCAGTGGAGTCCCCACCTGAGAAGCGCCTGTAACCCAAGCAGGTTTGTACATCTGCTAAACACGTTTACTAATCCAGGTGGACCACACAAAAAAATCAACTACCACGCTGGCAGGGAGCATAGGCTGTTTGGCATTATCGCTAAATGTGGACCTATTAGAATCACATCGGAGTGCTTATCACATCTTCAAACTGGTGCAGTCTGATGGGTGACCCTTTTTCAATGATTATCATACACCATCTACTAGCAAGATCAGGATGAGCCTGCTTATGTATAGATGCATGTGGTATACAATTTTGTTTGGTCCTCGTGTACCAAGTCTTTATGTATATGACGCTAGATACTGGAAATAAACATAACGCAGGGATAACAATTTCAAAAACAGTAGTAGTAGTAGTAGTAGTAGCGGTAGCGGTAGTAGCAGTAGCAGTAGTAGTAGCAGTAGCAGTAGCAGTAGCAGTAGTAGTAGTAGTAGTAGTAGTAGTAGTAGCAGAAGCAGTAGTAGTAGTAGCAGTAGTAGTAGTAGTAGTAGTAGCAGTAGCAGTAGTAGTAGCAGTAGTAGTAGTAGTAGTAATAGTAGTAGTAGTAGTAGTAGCAGTAGTGGTATTCTGCAAGATACGCATATACTGGTTCACAACTCATTTTGGACCAGGGTTAAACTTCAATCAACACACAAGCCTATATGAAGACATATATGCCATAATTCATAGTAACGTTTCCAGGCTCATTACAATGTAGAAAGTGTATGGCATACATTTTCCATATTAATGACTGCCTCATCTTCTGCATGGGTTAACCTGCTGAGGCGTTCCTAAATGAAATGTATTTTCCAGATGAAACAGTATATCTTCGTGCTACCATGTTTTTTCGAAGCCTTTGATGTGCCTTGACCACATGCAAAGCATTTGCAAACCCCTCAAAAACAACAGGTGGCTTCAGGTGAGGGCAAAGGTCTGGAGGTTGCCTGATAGGAAGGGAAGTATTTTGGGTTGCCCAACAGGTGTTTTTTTGCAACACCAAAGCTATTTCTCTTCTCATCGTGGAAAAAAAGTGCATTGGAATTGTTCGCTTGTGAACAAAAAGTAAATGAAGAAGAAAGCCACTGGAATCTACAGAAATGCATATACTATTATACAGTCACCTCCAAAAGTATTCGGATATTTCAATTATATAATTTATTATTGACACAATAATATTGTGTATGGTAATGGTACCTTACTAAAGCAATTACAGTTGGGGAAAAAACACTGTGCTATTACCTGGTTTTCATAAATGGTATTCGATAATGTTTTATTGCACTCATATTGTACTCATGCACAGACAATACCTTGCAATAAAGTAGAAATTATGGCCATTTTATGAGCAGTCGTGCTGGCACCAACTCTTCTGCAAATTCAAATTTCAGGACTATGTTTGCAGGATAAACTCAGAGTAATAGACTTCACTTCAAGGATTGAAACACTTGCCAAGGGCACTCCAGACAGAGACGGCGTTCTAAGTTGTTTTTATGGTAATATATCGGTGGAGTTTTACTAAGAAAAAACTATGAAATTCACTCTCAGCATTTTATGAGGCAATAAATTCCAAAGAGTTCCAATGATCTATTTAATATTTTTTGTTTTGTTTTTTGTTCTTTTAACTATAATCACTCCCTCAATCATTGTTGGGCTAAAAGCTACTGGCGATTACCTCTGAGTGTCCAAAATGCAAATGCCGTTATAAATACGCCATTACAGACAGTCATGAATATGCAGCACTTCCAGATAGACAGAAAACTTCAACGGGTAATAGTAATCATTGAACTGCAGAATGCCAATAATGGCAGGATTGAGCACTCCACAAAAACTGGGGAACATAGGCAGAGACATTTAATTCACACAGCGTTCTCTCCTGGACACCTGAGTGTAGCTTTGGATAAACCAAGTTTCAGGAGTAGCCATGCAGCTAGACCTGGGGGCGTTAGATTATTGATCAGTGCCTGTGGTACTATACTGTATTTATGGTAATATCGGCGTCTCATTTGACTGAGAATCTTAGAATTACATGATAGCTCGACATTTCATTCGTTTGTTGGTCTTTTACCCATGCAAGGGTCAGACTTACTGTAGCTTACTTTGTGTATAAGCCCCAGCCAGTCAACCACCCCTCTTACTTGCCCTCATTCACCCCTCTTGGTCGTGTGTATACGTCCCTCACCTGCCAAACTCCGAAGAGATAACGTTAGAAATATTTACTTATCTGACAAGACATAGCTTGTCTTCTACAAACTCAGATAATGTACAGGTAAGTCTTGGAAAAACAAAGTATCAGGGGTCTGCTGTCTTTCCCTTCGTTTTTGTTGGCAGAAAGTGTTGTTTATATCTATTTTGCTACTTTAATTTTTAACTAGGATTTTATTGCAACTGGCCTTTTGGACGAACAAAAGTTATTTATTATAAGTTACATCATTATGATGAAATTTTCCTCAATTTCCAAACTATAAAGCTCTTCACTGGTAATTCTTACTCATCGGAGGAAGGTTTACACAGAAATAGAAGTTTTTCAAATATTTCTTCCCCAAAATGTCTTGACTTGATGAACCCGCCCAGTTTCATTGCCGTTCAACATAATATTTGACTCATCCAAGGACCTTTAAACTACAGCAGGTCCAGATTCAAGAACACTTCAAGAACAAAAAAATTTTGTTAATCACTTCACTAATAGTTTCATACGCACATTCGTATTAATCATTTTTGCTGATGACGAGGAGATTACACATATATAAATTTCAGTCGAGATGACCTTGCTAGTACTGTCAGAAGGATTCTAGATAGACATGGACTGTGCTGTGGATGTTTATGATGACAAACCTGCAATAATACATTTGGCTTACAATTAGTTTCATTGAAAACGGCCTGTCAAATTAAATCTAGACAAAGCTAGACAATTTCTGTTATACGATGCTACCTAGCTGCCACTAATGGAAACTGTCTGGCTATAGCTACTACTCAAAGCTGGATCTAAAAGCTATTGCAAATACATAATTATGATACTTTAGATAAACTTCTTACTTTTACCTTGGCTTATATTTTTTCAGTGGTGGTACGCAGGTGTAAGCCGACTATTAGCTAGAAGCAGACAGAAGCGGCTGTTTTTAGCCAGTTATAGCTACAGCCAGGAATAGGTTACTGCAGCTGTCTAGAGTTGACCATATTTTATGAAACTAACTGTATTGCATGCTTTTCAATAATCAATGCAAAACATATCTTTGGTACATCCATCAAAATCTATAACACCGATAGATCTTATCCAAACCTTCTGAAGCATAAACTATAAACTTCAACGATTCAATATAATAAACTTTCTCAGTACTGCAGTTACAGTAAAATAAAAAAATATGACAGAAGTATTGAATGCATGTTTATCGCTGCCAATTCATTTGATAGGCTTTACAGCAAGTCAGCGAGTTGGCCAGAAGCATAAATGCCAGTCGGCAAAAATAAATCAATGCAGTTTGAGCTGTTTTCATGTTTGTTCTGTGACAAATTGGCATTTGGAGAGACGAGCCCGAAAATGCCAGTCATAGGTGAGCACCTTGCTGCACTCCTGTGGAGAGAGGCGCCCTGTAACTATGCTGCAAATCAACACAGCAAGTCTTGAGATTTGGTCGACAGGTGCTGACTATCTTTCTACACCATGCACTGTATACATGCCTTGTCTCTCCCATCTTGCATTTTTTGTCTGCTGACAAGACAATCACGCCTCCCGTGCCCTCTGGTGTTTATAGATGCAAACAACTGTCCAGCAATAATGGCAGATGCAACGTCTGTTGTTCATCATGTGGAAATCCCTAGATAAGTCAAAGGCAAAAAATCCAAAAGTGCCCATTCAGCCAGCAGACTGGCACACCTTTCTTTTTTCTTTTTTTTTTCGTGAGTCAGTTCTCCAACCTCTCGGTCGGCAGTAGAAGCAACACCATGAAATACGTTCAGCTACTATACCTATGAAGTGGTCCTGAGGCAATGAAAGATTGGTTTACAAAAGAATGAAAGACTATACGAAACATTTTTTGACTTAATAAGCCTCCAGCCACTTGCCAGAACTTTGGGAAACGACAGGTTTTTTTTTTTCGATTCCATTAGTTGTGTCTACCAGTCAGCCAAATAAAACGTGCTTAAATACCACACCGCAAATGTTAATATTAACAGTTCCTTCAACTTTTATATCACTGTGTTTTGTAGCAGCTGTGTAAAGATAACAACTGGAATGAGAGCTTGAACATAAATCAACAAAGACAACGAGAAATTCTGGTTGGGTTCGTCCATTCAAATTTAGTTTGAATAATTTAAAACCTAGAACCCCTGTGCTGTTTAACAAGCGTTATTATTATCAATATATGCCCATGGAGTTCGTTGTCTAAAACAAAAGCCCTTAAGCGGACAACTGGGCAATTAGGCTTTGTTTACTTAAAGCATTGATTGGAGGCTGATAGGTATGACTAGCGTTCGCCAATGTTAGTTCGGGAACCGATCATCATTGGTCTACATCCGCTAAAACTCATGCAACATCACGAAATTGTCTCCAAAATTTCCCCATCAATAAAACTATTCAGGTTTCAGCCTGCCACGTCATTCTACCACAATAATCAGCTGGCAGTCACAGGTTGACATTCCATTAAAATAATTCTTTAAGGCAAACTTCAACATCCTGGTTAATTCTAGTGTTGTGGGTTTGTTTGCATGACGTTGTCAGAGAGATATTTGTATAAGCTGGTCATTTAGTTTCGAAATGATGTGGGCACCAAAACTCTTAAAATGTAGTTAGTAATGATGGTGATTCAATTTAAAAAGGATGGAAGTTTCCTTTGCAGCTGACCATCAAGTAGTTTAAAAATATGCTTGTAAAGTGAAACCACAAAAGTAAGATTTGCCATTGGTAATCATTGAAATAATGAATTAAAATTCCAAGTTCCCAGCTTTGCATGGGATTTTTATGTTTTTGGGTCTTCATATAGGTTCAACTGAAACAGACTCTTTGCTAAGTCTTACTGCAATTTTAAGCTGTTTTATAGGCCAACTTCGGAGTATTCTTTGGCTCAGCCATTATCCTGGATTGCACTCTTAGGATAATGGCCTATATGGCCAGTTATAACAGACCTGGTGTAGATGCTATCAACACAAGTGCTAAAACCAGACCCTGGAAGCAGAGAAGACCTTTCACGTTAATTCTACAGTAAGAGAAGAGGCCCCAGCAACAACCCTTGAACCACACCTGGTGCATGGAAGATTTGTTTTGAGATTGCTGTTGACCTGTGACAGAAATGTATGAGAGCACCAGACCTTCCTCCTCCCCCTGCACACATATCCTCGGGTTGCTTACTGTGCAGTTTACGATTCTTGCTGCATTTACTCAAAGATGTGTCCTGAATCTTTATACGGACACAGTTGTTTCACTGCTTGTTCAATCAAACTGACCACACTGAGTCCAAGCAACCCACCACACCTGACCATGTGACGTATGCAAGTGAGAGCTCAAAGCAAGCAGTGAACTATTGGGTGCAGAGGGGGCAATTAAACTAA
The DNA here is from genome assembly GCA_932294295.1 of Alitta virens. Lineage (NCBI taxonomy): Eukaryota > Metazoa > Annelida > Polychaeta > Phyllodocida > Nereididae > Alitta > Alitta virens. Next base: position 38,519,101 of record OW028575.1, read on the forward strand.
ATAATTAAAGCTTGCTACAATACCTTCTGGCCCACACTTGATTTTTAAGACCCTCCCTGGAATGGGCAAGCTTAGGGATTGGCCAGAGCTTCTTATGACAGCAAGACATCACATCTACACTTCTGTAAATCTCAAGTGTGAAATGTAGTGGGTTTGATTTCCTCGGTCAGTTTAGTTAGGCCTATATCCCCAGTAAATCAGGAGTTAAACATTTTTGTTTGGTTCAAATAACTTAAATATCTCCATCTTATGCCAATGCATGTTAGTTACCCTCTCCTACCCGGTATAATTATGACTGATATAATTATACTCATTAAACTTTATACATGCAGTAAACAACAACCAAATAAGTATAGCATGCATAGAAACCCATATGAAATATAGCCAAAATTAAGAAATTAATCATGGTGTTAGAGCTATATATTTACAAAGATGAACGATATTGGTGCACAATTTTATGATTGAGACAACATAACGTCATCATTCTTGGGTTAGTTTATTTACAACCTACAAACAATGATGATGTCCTGTCACTCAACTTGCCGGACATTTGGCAAAGCTATTTACCCCACGTGGGGTGTTTAGCAAGCCCTGATCAAAGGGAAGACCACAGGGCATCTCAGGTGGCTAACCTGAGCAGAAAGTCATTTGCCCCTGGCTAATAGACCGACCTTTGGATGACCTAGCAACTGTTAAGAACGCAAATAACTCTCCTAAGCTTACAAACAGCAATTGAACTTGGGGCTTTGTACTGTCGTCTTGTGTCGCTAGTTGTTGTACTTTGAGATGGGGTCTCTTCAGCAGACCAGGAAGTTAGGCCGACAACTGAGATAAGACTTCGGCATCACTTTGGAGCCCTCGGGCTAGTAACTTTTTGTGTTCTCTTGCCCTTTTGTCTGCAACAATACAACCGACCTTCTACATTACGATCACCCTTATACACCAACCTCCAAAAAATATGGGAAAACCTGAGCTAGCACAAAACAGTCAAAGTGGTCTTGTATTTTAGGAGGGTGGTGTAGAAGGTGCTCTTGGCCAATTGGTCTTCACAGTGAAGTTACCATATATTGTCATTAACTGTTGAAAGCTTCTTCTTCGTTTTCTTTTTTTCTTTTCTTTTTTATACCTGGTTGCTGGAGGAAAAGATAAGTGTGAGCTGGACCCTTGATAATAGCTTTAGCTTTAGGTGTTCTGGAAGAAGGTGGTATTCCTCTGTTCCAGATCCGTTTTCTTCTGTATAGTTTGCGACTGAATGTTGATTATATACAATTTTGTGCAATATATATATTTTGGTTTCCCTCAATATTATACTATGTAGCAATGTTGGTAGATTCAGGTATTTCCACCTTTTATGATAGTTCATACCGTGAGTTCCGTTGACTACTGTCAGTGACATCACAGATAGGTGACATCCCAAATTTTCCTTGTGCAATTAACTTATCTCTTGTAACACTGAACTGGGCCTGACTGTTTGAGGTCTTACACCAAACTCACCAAAAAGCAAATGAACAAATGGAGCTGAGGTCATATGGTCTGCATTGGGCATTGGGTTCATTGGTAATGCGGTGTTCACATGAGGTCCCTGCTTGCAATCAGCCTTTCCATGCATCACTATGACGGAATATTTCGCCTATAATGAGTATTGTTTTTCTGTTGTCTGTCTTGTCCTGCATGAATATTTTGTCATTCATTTTTTACCATAATTCATTGTCAATAACACTAGTTCAATATCAATGGTTTATGTATACATATTCTTAGCATCAAATGTAACTTTCCAAATTCCATCGGCCTATATGCATTGCCAGGAATAATTCAGTATTCTATGTATTTCCATCCTTCAAATTGCTAAAGTAAGCAGTTTAAAGGGCGTTCCTGCAGAACGTGTATGGCCAGGTGGCTGATACATTTCATACAAAGTGTCAATAAGTACGTTTGCTTCGACTGAAGCTTAGTCAGATTATATATAACTAGACCAGCCACCAGTGGCAGACATAATGATGAGATGATAAGGCTTGGAGTCCACACACCATGTTAAACATTTACCCCATGGGAGGGGTCTGTTACTTGCCCCGGCATAGACACTGAGTACAAAACCCCCTGAATAAATACCTCAAGGTAACTGAAACCTCTTCCTTTACCAAAATAATATAATGCCATTTTCTGCTGTAACGAAAGTAACGTAAAATGTTTTGTTTATTGTATAATTTTTTGTGTTAATCTCTGGTTTATTTCTATGGTATATATTGTGTTGAAATACACAGGTGTGGGTACAAGGAAAGTCCATACAATTCGGCATAACCCTGTGCAAGTTGCCTGGCACACCTGTGGCAGTACATAACCCAGAAGTAACAATATCTTCAGGTTTCTTGTCTAAGCAATTGGCAATAAGAAATAGCAGAAAAAGCAGATAGTCATATGCAGCCAAGTGGGAAAGTGGGAGGTAAATAAGCATGACTCTGTCACATAAAACACAGAACAATGCGGTTAATCAAAAGGTTCTATACTTAATCAAAGGTCAGCTTGCATTATACTACTGGGACGCATACCACGCCCTGACTTACACCAGACTCACAAAGCATTTGCCTATACCCAAGCTCTGTATATCTGCCTAATCTGAACCTACCTAACTCCTTTAATTTAACCCCCACTAGCCCAATAGAAATTCTAGCCATCATAAATAAATTAAAGCCAAAAACCAGCAAGGGAATGGATGGAATTAGCCCTAAACTTTTAAAATCAACATGTATCCCAATAGCTGATCATCTTTCCTATATAGCAAATCTCTCCTTCCGCACAGGTATTTTTCCAAAAGATATGAAAATTGCCAAAGTGTTACCAATATACAAAGCAAATAACAATATGAACTTTCAGAACTATAGACCTATATCTCTGCTCCCAGCATTCTCTAAAATTATTGAAAGACTCATGTATAACAGATTATATAAATATCTTAAGACCAACAACTTATTAACATCTTCTCAATATGGATTTCAGAAAAACCTATCCACAGAATTAGCAATAGCAGAACTTCAGAACAGAATAATAGAAAGTTTATCAAATAAGAAATGGTGCCTTGGTGTTTTCCTGGACCTGTCGAAGGCCTTTGACACCCTGGATCATGGTATCTTACTGAATAAGCTTCTTCACAATGGTGTGAGGGGTGTGGCCTTCGACTGGTTCAGGAGCTACCTTACAGATAGGGAACAGTGTACAGAGTTTGGGTCAACTATCTCCCCTAAACTGCCAATAGTATGTGGTGTGCCCCAAGGCTCGATCTTGGGTCCATTATTGTTTTTGTTGTACATAAATGACATCATAAATAGCTGTAGCAACTCTAAACTCTTATTATTTGCAGATGACACCAATGTATTCTTAGAACACGACAATTATGATGAACTTATTAATGTAGCCAAAACCGAACTAGACAATATATCACATTGGTTACTTATGAATAAATTATCACTAAATGTAGGAAAAACTAAATTTATAATTTTTCGAACACCTCGTAAATTACTTCCCTCAATACCCACCATTACAATCAATAGTGAAAATATTGAAAAGGTAACCGAAATTAAATTTCTTGGTGTATACATAGACGAATTGATGAATTGGAAATTTCACATTATTTATAAAAGCAAGGTCATAGCAAAGAATTTGGCAGTGATTCATCGTATTAAAAACTTAGTCCCAATCCAGATACGTAAAACACTATACTATAGCTTAATTCATCCTCACCTCAGCTATGGAGTCTTGGCTTGGGGCAACACCCGCTCCAAAGAAATTAAACACCTAAAAACTCTTCAAAAAAGGTCAGTTAGATTTGTGATTAGAGCAAGATATAATTCTCATAGCAAACAAATTTTCCATTCCCTAGATATCCTCACAATAGATGATCTATTCAATATGCAATGCTGTAAACTTTTCCTAAGAAGCATGAACAATATCCTACCCCAATATTTCATAAATACCTTTAGAACAGTCAATGACAGACACAACTATGCTACTAGACAGCAAGACAACTTAAGACCCCCAACGGCATTCCATAATATACAAAACCAACTACTTAGTGTTAAAGTTGCCAAAATCTGGAATCATTTGCCTCAGACAATAAGACAATATTCCGATAACTCAATAAATACATTCTGCAACAAATATCATAATTATTTAATCAATCAATATCCATTAATCTGTGAGATAAGAAATTGCTATATCTGCCAAATTTAAATCTCATCTCATTTCCATTGTCTCTCATTATTTTCCATTACCATTACATTCATATCATATATTGCAACATCCTTTAACACAATATTGTAATTCAAGCCATTAATATTATTATTACTTATAACTTTATTTTATTTTGCTTCATAATTATAATTAATTAAATTTTCAATTTAACATTTTTTTCCCGAGGTGGACACTGTCACAGCCTATGTAGGCTCTAGTGTTCTCCTGGTGGGTTTTTGACAATATGTTATGTAACTATGTATGTGTGTGTCAGTGTGGCCATTTGTTTCTGTATGTTTGAATTTTGTGTGTAGGAATTTGTAATTGTACCCATCAAATAAATAAATATCTATCTATCTATCTATCTATAGAAGTAGGTTAGTCATTCCAAGTCATTCACTGCATTTATTTGTCTAACGATAAAAAGTAAAGGTTTTCCCGAAGGTTCCCTCAGATATCATTACTAATACATGGGCAATTATTACTAATAAATTCATATATCCAATAACACAAATATATCACTTAATGTATTCTGAAATAAAGCTTGGTAATTACTGTCAAGTCAGAATCTATAAAACCTAAATTGTACATGACCATAATGACATTTTATTAACGTATACATTCATACTTTGAGAAGTGATAAAAGTTGTTTATCACACTATAAAACGGTTTAATTTGTGGCCGTTGTGGACTGAAATTCTCGTTCTAGCTTAGAAAAATCTATACCAATGAAATATTAACATTTTTTGTTAAAAACATTCAATGTATGTATAAAATTGTCGCTTGAGTACCCCCATACGTTTTACGAGTAGTATAGAACTTCATTCAGTGACAGACACCATTTCTTATTCCATAGGAATATGTATGTTGACCAGTTTCTCCATACGAAATTACAAAAGGCAGTTATTAAATTTTACATTTCTCAATTTAAACATTCTCGAAATATGTATGTTCTATCAGGCAAACAGCAAAGTGTTTAAAATTAAAATATCACAATCTAATTAAAAGAAATATCAACTTACCTTTGTGTTATCTGATCAAAGATGAAACACTAGGCGATGACCTAGATATATGCAATATGATATATGAAACGAGTGTGATGAAGCCAGAGGTACTTTCCTTGGCAAGTGAATACTTCCTATATCACAAGAATGTTCTGACGCTGCTGCTCTTCCCTTTGGCTTTATAGGCCCCAGCGACTGACTAAGAGGCCATTGGCTCACCCTGCCACTTCATGCAAGTGCGCCCTGCTCATCCAACATTGCTCATCCTCTGATAGCTAGCTGCCAATCTTATGCATCAGTTCGTACATTTATAGTACATTGATTTTAACGGAATATGCTCAGCACGCAGGCTGAAATATTGAAAAAAAACTTCTGCGGGTGACGTCATTTTAGAAATATAGTTGGCAAAAAAGCAATCTATAGAGAAAATATCCGTGGAGAGGGCGTGGCTTAATTGAACACATTGTGAATACAGCAATATAATAATCAGCTCTCAGACCAAACAACGATCTTTGGCATTGACAGAGGATAAACGACTATATTCTCCCATTAAATATGCCTGTCCAATTAATTTCTTCGTTTATATGCTGTAAATATTTGACACCTCTTAATACTACGGATGTTGCATAATAAGTAGAAAGGTTCACCAAGTGCATGTAAATGGCAAATGCTTTTTTTACGGTTTAATTGTCGTCCGATCGATCTGAAGAACCCCATGCGTAGTGAAGTTTGTGTGTGGCAGGAAGAGATTAATTAGGTCTATCACTCGCATACAAGCTTTACCTGGACTTAGGGCCCTATATAATTAAAACAGTGACAAACAGGAAGCATGAGGAATGAGTACGCGTTTTAACTCAGTTCCTTCGAGCAAACTTCTGCGAATAATCATTTCCCTTGACCAGTATGGATTTGCATTATTATTATTTATTTATTTATTCCAATATATTTTACATGGGTTGCATCATCAGCACAGCTGTTTTGCAGATGGCCCATAAAAACAATGTTATATAGTACATTATAGTATAAAAAAAACATTTAAAACAAAAGGCATATAAAAACAGAAATATATAAAAGTAAGATTTATAAAATAATTAAACTAAAATGTGGCGTTTGAAGGCATATTTAAAACCAATCAGGTTGTTTACATCCTTTAAACTTGATGGCAACAAATTCCATAAGATAGCACCAACATAACCAAAATACCTCTCAGCAAACCGACTAGATACATGTGGCACATAAACATTCATGGGGTGGCTTCGGGTATTGATACCATTGACATCACAGTTCATTACAATATTGTCAACTAAATAGGTAGGGGCCAGCCCATGTATGCACTTAAACATTAGAGTGGTAGTGAAATACTGACATCTTTGTTTGACATTCATCCATTTTAAGCTTTTTACAATATCAAGACCTCTTGAGTTTACATAATCAAAGTCATTAGCAACCAACCTTGCAGCATAATTCTGTAACCTCTGTATCTTACTAATATTATAATTACTTGTTGGACCCCAAACACTTATTGCATAATCAATACATGGTTGAACTGCTGTTGAATATATTTTACACATCACTTGAGATGACACAATACCTTTCAGTCTGCGTAATCTATTCAATTTGGCTGCAACATTACCACAAAGGTTGTTAACATACTCATCCCATAATAAATGATTATCAATCCTCATGCCAAGATAGTTAGCACATTCAACATAGTTTAAATTAGTCCCATCAATGGTGATGTCTAAACAATCAGAAACATTTTTCTTCCTAGATGATAATAGCATGACTTCACTTTTGGAGATATTAACATGCAGTTTGTTGTTTTTGTACCAATCGTTCAACTGAGTTACACACAATTGTAACTTTCCTTCAACTTCCTTCACAGAGTTACCATGACAATAAACAATTGTGTCATCAGGATATAGATTGCATACTCCCACATTTGAATTTTGGCTGATATCATTAACAAGTAACATAAACAATATTGGCCCGAGCACTGATCCCTGGGGGACACCAATAGTAAAATTATTCTTTTGTGACAGTTCTTGATTATGAAAAACATCTTGAGATCTGTCATCCAGATAGTCTGAAAACCACTCATACTCAATATCAGAGATACCATAATAACCAAACTTTTCCTTGAGTAATTGATGATCAATTGTATCAACACATTTCAAAAGACAAATGCCTGTTACTAAACCATCACATATATTATCAATCCACGAATCTACTACCCTGTGCATTGCAGTCTGAGTGTTATGCATTGGTCTGCAAGCAGACTGATCAATGACAAGGAGATTATGAGATAACAAACATTGCAGCAATTGTCTTTGTACAACTTTTTCAACCACTTTAGCTATGTGGCCAATGACACTTATTGGTCTGTAGTTATTTTTATCATCTTTTGAGCCTTTGCCCTTGAAGACAGGTGTCACTCTAGAACATTTCCAGTCACTTGGTAATTTTGAACTTAACAGGGATGCATTTATAATCTTGACAATGACAGGTGCAATTATATTACAAGAAATGTGCAATAGCTTATTATCAAAACCCAATACATCATTTGAGGAATCTGAACCAAAAGCCTTGATAATTTTGATAACACCAGAAGTATCATTACAAAATTATCCTGTTTATATTTCTTATAAATCTTGGTAAAACCCTTCAAATCATCCATGGTTTTTGATGTTGCACGTTGCATTATTTAAAAAAAAAGACATGACTGCCATATTTCATAAATGTTGCATTATTATGAAAAGATTGGTGAAATGACTGCCGTATATATAAATAAATATGGGATTCTGGGGTCAAACATGAAAGGGGTAGTTTATCACACCACAACGATGGCGGTTCCCTGCAGAGAAATCAAGAAAATTCACAAGGTGTCGCCACTAGTCTTATCGCTTGCTGGGGTTAGTAACTTAACGTTTCCGGAGATCATATACATTTTGAGAAATTTACATCGAAACTAAAAGGATCTTTCAATTTGCCAACTGCAGCATAAATGTATAAATATATTAAAAAGTTCCATCGAATGCTATCCAATTGCAATTTCGGGATTATTGGTCAACTCAGAAAGTTCCTCTTCCAGAAATTAGGCATTGAACAGTTTTCCATTGTTATGTCTAAAAAGAATCTAGTGTTCATCATCTTTCCATAACCAATCTACTGTCACATATTTTGACGATGCATGGCCTGACAATCCAAAATATTATGTTAACAATCCATTCCATATTTAGAAAATTACCCAATTATAATTCTCGGAATATGACAAGCTTTGAATAACTGACAAATAATTGACAAGACGGACCACATTGAGTCTTGTATTACATCTTATGCATCTCATTCAACTTCCTGCTCAGTTTTTTTCTTAAGCTCTATTTAAATAATGTGTTTTTTGTTGTTGTTTCTTTTTTCTTCTTCTTTTTTTTTTTGCAACAAAGCAGCCTAACCGACCGACAGACTGATCAGATTTCCTCTGACCTTGCCCGGTTTCCTTTAATTGGTTGCAATGAACTTAATAACTCATCCTTTCAGTTTAACCTCTGGCATAAGAGTCGATCAGATCATGCCCTAAAAATAAACCACGCGCCAAATCCACTTACAGGCCTCATGAGCTTCCGGTTACAAATCTAAGCTTATTAATGGATGTGTTAAATGATTTGCCAGCCATTTAAGCTCCACCACTGTGCTCACTACAGAGTTATAGTTGGTCTCACCCTGGTGGTCCATCAGATTCATTATTCAATTATGGTTCTTTGTATCCATCCTTCTTTTAAGCTTACAAGTGATGACTCAGACCCCTTGAGATTGCCTTGAGTCTACCTTTGGATTGTGATTTTAATGGCATATACCCTTGTAGAGTTGCTTATCGTAATTTGTAGGGGTTGTTGGATGGCGAAGTGGTTTATAGGAAAACCCACAACTCGTCAGTGATCTGGCAAACTGACCACACTGACGCGTTGTGGTTTTTCATTTATTCCCCAATTAATTACAGCCAAGTGGAACCTTAAATTTAAAAACCGAATGAAAATTGACGAAGTTATTTAAAAGAAAGTATGCGATTCCAATTATAGTCTGATTTTCACAATTTCAGTTTGATTATGTAGATAAATCCATCTTCTTGAATATTAGATTGCTATTAATCAGTCTCATCAGCTGTAGTCGCGTCGGCATTTTTACGGCCGTAGGCGTTTCGTCCTCCTTTGGAAACAGCAACGTCTTGAGCCTCCCTTGGGCAATGCAGTATACCACCCAGCCCATATCACCCGCTATTCCATGTGATATGGCTGCAATTGGGGAATGATGAAATATAGCAGCTTCTGTATTTTCTTATACATCCTTTGGTATCACATATTGATAATATTAGAAAAAAAAATTTTGAATAGTAAATACACCTCTTGGTGTATATATTTTATTTTATGCACCCTTTGGTGTTAGTTAGTGTTAGTAGTGTAATGATTTAGGAAGTTATCATCGCAACTTACTCTGTGCATTAGCGCATCCTGAAACTGGGGGCACTTCTTTAGCGATGTTTCATTATCTTTGAAGTGTCCCACATATTGCATACTTTCATTAAGATATAATATATATATATATATATATATATATATATATATATATATATATATATATATATATATATATATATATATATATATATATATATATATATATTAATCGTTGTGTATATGCATATATGAAATCAACTGTTCTGAGTCTGAGTCTGAGTATGGATTCAAACCCTGTTTCCTATACTGTACAAGTCTGAGAGCAGCACCTCAGTTTTCGTTCTATCATATGTTCATCCAGTTTAAAGGGATTTATAATTGAATGTCCGCCTGTTTTTTTTTTGTTTGTTATATTTTGCTATAAATAGAGAGGCACAAAATGGACCGAAATGTTAGCAACAAATTAAATACCAAATTTCTACCTCATAAAAAAAAAACACTTCTGGGGAAAAATAATAATATTGAAGTTTGCTACATTCTCCATTGTAATTTCTGCTGATTTTCTGTGACTATAATAAATGGACATACTGATGAGAAAATGGCAAAAATATCATTGCATAGATTGGAAACTTGACGTCAATTGGCTCAAAGAGGTTCTACGGGTTAGAAGTTGGAGTTTGACTTACAAGTATATGTAACACTTCCCCCACTTTTTGGCTGCTCCAAGCTAATATGATCAAAATAGAACCAAATATTTATTATTGATCCTATTCTTGTGGTAGATTAATAGTAGTAGATTAATAGTAGTAGATTAACGACGTGCTCACCACCAACGGGTCATTTACCTCTGCATGGGAGTGCTAAGAGGAAGGTGTGGGTAGAAAACAACCTTCACCTCTTTGAAAATAAATTATAAAGCGATACAAGTATTACTGTATCAGACTGCTTTCCATAAAAAGCAACCCCAGTGTAAGAGCTGCAAAATTAGATCCTAGTCACACTGTGTATCGATCACGGAAGGTTTAAATCATGAATTCGTATTTAGCAAACATGTGCGACAATCAGTGTCATCCGAAATGTAAGTGGACAGCTGAGTTGTCTGTTTGTAACCCCCCCCCCCCGCACATTGTTTGGGATCCGCCTCTGATAAGATTATAATTGGTTGTGTATTGCACTCCGTGTCCAGGCTGATGCTACTAAAAGACCCACATGTGCAGTAGATGTGTAACATGGGTTGGGTGCTGCAAGCCTTATCATTTCATCATTACGTCAATCTCTGGTAGCTTGTCATTATGAGCTGACTCATCTTCAGATCAGTAGCACAGTGAAAATACAACACTGAGACGATACCAAACAAAATCTTAATAAATCTGAACACAGGTGTGGTTTAGCTAGTGGATTCTTAAGGGGGTTTCACACATAGCCGGATCAGACGCAGGAGCGTCCCGGAGGTCAACTCCGTAATACTCCCGCATACTCCGGGGAAAGGCGTATAGACATCTTGTTCATGTCCGGGAGTGTCCGGCATTGTCCGGCATGGTCCGGTATCTCCGGGGGACTCCGGCAAAAAAATTAAACATGTTTAATTTTTCATGCCGGAGATCCCGGAATAGTGAAATCCGTGTTGGGCCGTGTAGATCCGTGTAGACTCCCAGTAGACTCCGTCGATCTCCGGGGACCTCCGTATTGACACCGAAAGACTTCGTGTGATCTCCGGCTAAGTCCGGCGTCAACCGGGCGTGAAAAGTACGCTCCGGAGAGCACAAGGAGCAACTCGGTTCCACACGAGTGAACTAGGACCAACACGGAGTCTAAACGGAGTGAACAGGGAGAGCGGGTTTACATGTCATTTGCTTGACCCGGTTAACTCCGTTATGTACACGGTGTCACACGAGATCAATGCGGACATACAGGAGTGAACTGGGTGTCAAGACGGAGTTAATTAAACTGACACGGAGTGAGTACGGATGCCTGAGTGTATATACAACCGCCGTCTTTGGAGAAGCATCATTCCACCGCCCGCCGTTCATCGTTGATCATCGAAGTAATTCATTTATCATCCACCATTTCTTCTGGATATTACCTTCTGGATTGCTGCTGCTGCTACTGCCGTTTCTTGAATTAACCACCATGCCACCTAGGAGAGGAAAGGGGAGGCCTGGCAAGAAGACTGTTGTCCAAGAGGAACCTGCACCACCTGCTGCTGTTGAAGAAGATGTAGCCAGTAATACCTCTTCAAGACCGCAAAGTCCACAAGGCATGCCAGATTTACCTGGGCCAGTTGTACCTGCTGCACCTGCAGTACCTCCTACTGCAGCTCCACCCCCACCTGCAGCAAGAGCGAAGAGGCAGAAAAAGGAAGCCCTGAACCTCACAGAAGACCAGGAACAAGATGTGGCCGACTGGTACCGGTCCCAGGAGATGTTGTATAACCGGCGGCTTGCTCAATACAAGCGGATAGACATAAAATCGCGAATGATAGACCAGAAGGCGAAGGAGCTGGATTGTACTGCGCAGCAGCTGAAAACTTGGATAGACTCAATGCGCACTGCAGTTGGGAAGCTCACGGATCCAACCAAGAAGCCTTCTGGTGGGGCCGCTAGAATCCTGACAGACCGGGACAACTGGATAATGGAGAATTTCGGCTACCTCGAACGCCACATCAAGAGGGTTGATGCTGGGAAGAGAAAGAAAGGTGGGCAGCTTTCCCAGAGCTTATCAGCCAAAACTCCAACCAGCAGCAACAGACCTACCACTGAGGATGACACGTCTGAAGCTGAGGAGGTCATTGTCGATAGTTCGGATGATGGTGGCAGGGATTCCGATACAAGCAGGTCCAAGGGTGGGCCTTACAAGGGCGACAGCAGCAGCAGCACGAGGAAGATGGGGGCCCCTCCTCCAAGCAAGAAGACGTCCAGACGTCAGCCTCGTCATCATCATGACTGTGATGCATCCAGCCTTGCAGCTAGTGGAGATGGAATTGCTACACAAGCTGTCACTCAAGTAAGTATACTGCTTCAGTTGCCATGATAATCAAGATAATCGTATTGTAATGTTGCAGTTTAAAGTTGTAATTGTAATCTTGCAGTTTAAAGTTGTAATTGTAATCTTGCATTTTAAAGTTGTAGCTTTTCCATAGTAGAAAGTGGTAGCTTTGTTTCTTGGCACTTCCAGTGTTCACTGTATGGTGATGTGTCTTTTCAGTACATTGTCAATAATGCACATGCTATTGCAGTTGCCATGTGACTTACTCTAATGTTGTGTTTTTTCCTATTTCCAGCTGATTGAAAAAGCCACCGATCTGCAGAGGGACATGCACAGCAAGTTGAGTCAGCCGACGGACTCAGGCAGCTTGTCCAAGAGGGTCTTCACGGACATGATCTACCACGAGGTGATGCAGATGGACACCGAGACTTGGTGGGATTACCAGGCCCAAACCTTAAACAGCCTGATGCAGTTTAAGCAGGCGTATCGTCGCAAGCGCCAGCAGCAACAGCAACAGCAGCAGCAACAGCAACTGCAACAGCAACAGCAGTATCATCAGTTTCTGCCTCCTGTCCCTCAGCAGCATCAGCAGCAGTTCGTCCTCCCTGCTCCTACAGCCAGTTCATCCGGTCCTCCTGTGCAGATGTTCCCTCATCATCAGCATTCATCCAGCCTTGCTGCCCAGATGTTCGCACAGCATTCATCCAGCCCTGCTGCCCAGATGTTCGCACAGCATTCATCCAGCCCTGCTGCCCGGATGTTCGCTACTCCATCCGGCCCTTCGCCCCAGCCTCTCGTGTCGGCTGCCCCTTCTTCTTCGTCTGTGCCTGTACCGACCCCCCCTCCTGCGACATCTTCTACCATTATCAGTCAGGCCTGGTTGACTTCAGGTCCTTCTCATGGTCGTCCTTCCATGTCACCACAGGATTGCAGCACGCCTCAGGATGTTTCGCTCACCAGCTACTTGTTGAACACTAGTGTGGGGGGAATGGTTGGTGGTGATGACCATAACTCCTCCTTTTTGGTGCCCACGCCTCCAACTACCACAACCGAGTAATGTTGAGCTGAAAATGAACAATGAACTTTATTGAAATGAACAATGAACTGTTATTACTTATGTTTGCATGTGAACTGTATACCGATGAAGTTAAATGTAATGAACAATGTAAACTGTATTACATGACAATAATTAAATGATGTGTATTTTTTGCACTTGTGTGCTGCAGAAGTCTGAAGTTTGCTATTAATTAAATGTTGAAACTTACATCATTCGTGTTGTTTTCAAATCTTGTCTTGCTGCCATGGTACACTCCCAGCTGCTGAGTTCACGTAGCTGACCAAGTATTGCCGCATTTCCTTGGCTGCTCTGTTGGTGTTGCCTCTGAACACATGTCCCATGTCTGGTAGATTGACAGCATTGTCCCTCCATGCACCTGGGATGATCTCATGGATGTCTGCATTTTCCTGGTCCACAGCATTCACTTGAGCAGTTGGATATCTCACCCTCAGTAGGTTGTGCAACACACAGCAAGCAAGAGTTATGGTACACACTCTGTCAGGACTTTGAGGCATTGTTGTGAGGAGACACCTGAACCTGGCAGCCAAAAGTCCAAATGCATTCTCTACCACCCGTCTAGCTCTAGAAAGTCTGTAGTTGAAGATTCTGTCTTCCATGCTCATGTTCCTGTGAGGCAGAGGCTTCATCATCCAAGTCTGCAGTCCAAAGGCATCATCCCCAACTATGAAGTAAGGCACTGGTTGGTCATCATTAGGCAGGTTATCTGGTTCAGGTAATCCAATGTTCCCACTTTCTAGCGCTTCCTTCAATTCTGTCTGGCTAAACACTCCAGCATCTGAGCCTGATCCACTGGCACCAATGTCAACGTAGAGGAACTTGTATTCAGCATCAACTACAGCCAGTAGGACAATAGAGAAAAATCCCTTGTAGTTGTAGAACAGGGATCCAGACTTGGCAGGACATCTGATGGCAACGTGCTTCCCATCAATGGCGCCGACACAGTGGGGGAAGTTCCATCTGTTGTAGAATCCATTGGCAACTGCTTTCCAGGCTTCTGGGGTTACAGGACACTGCATGACTTCTGCTGAGTACTCGTCTATGATGGCCTGGCAGACTTCGATGACCAGGATAGAAATGGTATTGAAGGCTACCCTAAATCCATACTGCAGAGACTTGTAGCTGTTGCCCGTACCCAGGTAGCGCAAGGTAATAGCCAGTTTCAATCCAGGTTCAAGGGCCCTCCTCCAAAAGGTATCCTGCTTTGTAATCCTAGGTCCCACTCTGGCAAGAACTTCATGGAATAAGTCAGGCTCCATCCTCATGAAATTCTTGAAGCCACCCACATCTTCTGCAGTCAATTCAGCCATCAGTTTTTCATACTGCCCATAAAGAGGTCTTCTTAGCAGCCAAGGTCGCACCCACATTTGCCTTCTTCTTCTTCGTCTTGGTGCAGCAGGAGCATTTTCTAATAGGTCATCTTCATCAGTTGATGTTGTGGCCCTCACTGCATCATCTTGCAGTTTGTGTTCTTCTTGCAGAATTATATCATTAGCAGCAGTCAATAGCTGGACTTGCATGTCCATGCACTTCAAATCCAATTCCACCCTGTCGTAGTGTGATAAAGACATATCCAATTTTTTCTGTAGTAGCAGCAACACCTTTGCAGTATGGTAGTCCGAAGTGGAATGATGGACAGTGGAACGCAGCCAGTTTAAATACCAATTTCAGAGCGATCCGGGTGAAAACCGCTTAACTCCGTAGTGATATCGTAGTAAGGTCGTGTAACGATCGGGTATATCCGTGAAGGCCCCGTGTAACATCCGGTTCACTCCGGCACAGTCGTGTTACCTCCGGCTACAACCGTGGCTCATGCCTTGTTTAACCGTGCTCCTCCGTACATATCCTTGTAGCACCCGTACACATCCGTGTCATGACCGTGTTGCTCCTTGTTGCCTCCGTCTTGCCTTCGTGTCCACACCGCCCAATTATTTGTTTTTGTTTACATTTCTAACTTTTTCGCCCGGACCGCCCCGGACTTGACGAAATTTCATTCCGGGACGCTCCTGCGTCTGATCCGGCTATGTGTGAAACCCCCTTTAACATCGTGTATCTCACATACCGAAATAATCATGCTGATACTCGATGAGGTGAACCTATTATAATAGCTTGACCACGAAAGTCACAATTAAATCATATTTTAATTGCAGCGTTCATTGAAAATCAACCAAAAGCTGATTTAATAGTGCACATGGCACACAGTTCACATCTGCATGACCATCGATTGGAAATTACCTTGTCAATAAAAATTGCCATCCAATAAGGCATACATCAGGTGCAACAGGCACTTCGGTTAAAAGACCAATATGACCAACCTTATTTGTGAATCCATTCTTACAACATGGAGCAACAACGCCGGAGCAATATGAAAGACAACAGAGGGGAGTGATGTAAACATACACTGGGGATGGCACTGTAATTGGCCTTATTGTGCTTGATTGTGTACAAGTGCAATTATGTGTCACTGACGAAACAGACATCAATCTCCTTCAGCATGCAGACTTAAGAGTGATCCTAGAGAAACATGGCATAGGCCTACATAGATATACTAAAGGTATATGTACATTAAAAATGGCCTGTCAGATTAAACCTAGACAAAGCTAGACAACTTCTGCTATATGGTGCTACCTGCCACTAAACAGAACTGTCGGGCTTTAGCTGGCTACTCAAAGCCAGATCTAAAAGTACATATTTATGATATATTAGATTAATTGCTTATATTTGCCAAGGTTTATATTTTTTCAATAATGTGACCATAAGCTAGGTGTAGACAGAAGCGGCTGGCTTTAGCCAGGAATAGGTTGCTACAGCTCTAGCGGGTCAACAGTATTTTGTAAAAATAACTGTATAAGGCTGACATGTATTAGGCCTATACATTAGGCAACCAAGAATGCAGCCGGCCCGCTCAATTAAGGTAATATAATGTAGCACGCTACATTTGCGAATTAATAATTTGTGTACTGATCTATAACTCGAAATAAGATAATTTGATGATTTGGTTGTTTATTTTCTTCCCCTGAAGAAGCTTTATATTACGACCAAATACTGCTTGTATTCCTGTTATTCTAAATTATTAATTTTTCAATACCTCTAGGTAAATGCTGCTTCCACCCCCCAAAGTATCAATTTATTTTGCACTTTCATCATAATATTGATGGATATAAGGAAAACTAGACCAAGCAAAAACCTAAACACCCCATTAACATCAATAACGTTTTGTCCTTTAACTCTCATCATGGGCTTATGGTATCGACTTCTTTGGTCCTTTGCAGCACAGAGGCGTCAGAGCGATGCCCCATCTATGCACAGGTTCTCAGTTCTTGTGACGCCCAGACAAGGCAGACTGGCACACTGACACAGCAGACAGCGCTTGCCTCAATTCGCGCAGCCACCGCCTGAGACGACATCGATCGCCAATGCAGACGTTACGACGCCGCCGCCGCAACGACGATTCTGGGCGCTACGACGCTGGCACGCATTCACAACGACCGTCCCGTCGGCTGAGGACGTCGCGTCGCCGCCGTCGCAGCCCTCGTCATTTTGGCGCCTTGCACGGTAAGATGGCGTTTTTGAGTGTCGTCTGCTTTTTGTGTTTGTTATTGTTTGGGCGATTGCCTAAATTGCCTAATGTGGCGTCGCTCTGTGAGCTAGATCCAATTAGCCAATCCAGCCTGGCTACTGACAGTGCCAATTGCTAATTTGATGTGACACTGTTTGTTTCTTGGACAGAACAAACGCCAAATTGGGTAAATAACGCACACGAAATACGGCGCTATAGAGCACGTCTCTGCAATAGAACGCCAATTAGGACGTTGGAAGGCGTCTGCATTGTTTGTCTTCTTGTTCTGGAGGGTTGGGAGGAGAGCTGGGCACACATACCAACTTACAAGACCTTATTGTCTTATCAGTTATCGGATTCCGTGTGAGAGCTACTCTTGAACTGGACACAGGTTCCCCAGCTCTAACTTTTAGGACTCTAACTTATCTTTTAGGATAGGATAGGATAGGATAGGATAGGATCTTGTCACCCTCCGAAACATCTTACCTAATTTGCCAGCTCAAGTTTGTAAACTCTTGCCCACAGGGCATGACATGACTGGACAGTGCGGGGTGGGAAAGTACAGGGTGGGACTAGACAGTACAGTTCATGGCAGGACAGGAAATGACAGGATATTGAAGCTTATACCGGATAGGATAGGATAGGATAGGATAAGAAAACTATTTTTGAGTCGCACAAATAACAATAAAACAATAGCTTGCAGCTAATCAGCAACTATAGTAAAAAATAAATAAAAAAAAGGAGAGGGCAGGATGTGATACTTTGTCAGCCACCAAAACATCTAACCAACGACCTGTATTTAGTAGACTTCTCAGGGACTGGTAGTTAACTATTGTCATGGTGTTGTCTGGTGCTTTTAGTCTTCTGTGTTCGGGATGTCCAGCGGTTTGACCATTTCCAGGAGAACATTCCAGTCACGACGTTGCTGCCTGAGCCATCAAACAATTGCGTTGTTTGCAGTTTTCATCCACTCAACCAGCCCCAAACGTCCCAAACGGCAAACTATGTACTATTTCTTGTTAATGCTCTGCAATTGCAAGGGACACCACGGCCCACTGCCTTTTCAATTTCATAATTGTAATTTATGTGATTTTGAATGTTTGAATTTGTGGATCATGGAAACATCCAGCTGAAAATCTGATTTTTGATCCAATGAGGATTTTTCTTGGCCCACAATAAAACTCTCAATTTGAAATCTCAGGCAATCACCATAGTAAATACTGAAGCAACCCTTTTTTTGAACATTTTGATCAAATAACTGTCCTGGCAGACCAGACAATATTGTAAATATATAGCACGAGCTAAAATCTGTGCCCTGCCATCAAACAGTTGCATTGTTTGCAGCTTTCCACAAACAGCAAATCCCTCCTTTAGCACGAGCTAAAATCTGTGCTCTCTGCTGTATGACCTACAGGTCTATGCTACAGGGCACTGCCATGCTGGGCTGATGAGAAGTATGTTGTCAGGGGCCCTTTTCTGTGCACGCCGATGACATTGCTTGGGATCGATAGATGTGACCTGTCTGCATGTTTGATCAGCAGTCTGCTGTAACAGGGTCTTGGCGTGACCTGGTTGCTTCCAGCCTTAGGCTTGCCCATGCCTCATACACGACCAGGCCAGCTGTGCCCATGGTGTCTGCTGGTCTCACAAGCTCTCTCAAGCTCTTAAGTCAGCCAATACCAGAACAAGCCGTGAGGTCAGTAGTGATTTTTTTGCCACCAGAAATGGTGCACTCTATACATAGAGTCATCAAGATGACTAGGGGTAGTCATACAGTTAGTTCTTAAAATACGGTCGACTCTAGCTGTCTGTAGCGACCTGTACCTGGCTGTGGTCTAAACATACTAAAGCCAGCTGCCTCTGTCCACTTATATAGCTAACAATCTGCTTACATCTATCACCAGATACATATAAATCTTGGTAAATTAATCTAATATATTGTAAATATGTACTTTTAGATCCGGTTTTGAGTAGCCAGCTATGACAGCTTTGTCTAGTTTCAATTTGACGGGCCGTTTTTTAATGAAACTAACTGTATCGTGTTAGTAATTTGGCACCAAGATATACTCTACTCATTACACTTTCATGATTTTTATGCCAATTCAACTACAATAGAAGTGATTTAACTTCAGATGTCATCAGATTCTACGGAAACATTCAAATAAAGATGTCAGTGGCTAAAAAAAAAAACATAAGTAAGTGTTATGGAAAGTTTTATATTTGAAAAATATACCGACTAATTTTGGTCGTATATTGTAGCTTGAAAATGATTTCAATATTCCACCGTATTAAATAATATTAATCTCGAAATATGTGAAGAAATCTCGATGCGTGTGTAGCGTGTAAGCTGGTGAGAGGATTGCCTTCTCTACATTATGTTGTGAGATTATGAAGATTGGTTCAGCTGTGCAGGGAATAATACCGGGGACACATAGTGTAGCTGATGGTGGCAAACAGGTAGTATGTGTCTAATTGCTACTGAAGCTTAGTCAGCTTAAATGACCAGCTGCTAAATCAGACATAATGATGAGATGATAAGGCTTGGAAGTCCACACCATGTTACACATTTGGGTATGGGTAGATTAGGGCTTTACGTCCTGTATTTCTGCACCTGATGGGCTAAATTAGGACAGGCAGGGAGATGAAGGATGAAACAGCCATCCAACTTAGGCACAACTGGGAATTTAACCCGCTACCACTGAGCTAGGCCCCCACCCAAATACCACGAATGTAGTTTATGAAATGGATCAGTTGGATTGCCCAATGTTAAATTTGTGACTTACACACCCATTTACAAAGATGAACAAGATTAATTTAATTAGCAGTTACACGAAATTTAAAAAAATTGACATAAAAGAAGGGTATTTGAAACAATATATACTGAGATATTGATTACCACATCTTTAGTAATTTTGTCACAATGTATAATTCATCTGTTGTGAGACAGTTAACTGTTTCAACCTGCAAATTATCTGAGGCTATATATAGGCCTATTGTTAAATCGACAGAACTTGAATTTTTTATCATGAAAGTTGAGTTACTAAAACTTTATTTAATTTGAGCACCATCTCACTCCAATTAATGGAGCTATGTCAGTGCACAATTCTGAATATTGGAAACCAAAGCAGGCTGCAATTCACATGTGCAATGTGCAAGAGGCACGTGAATCACGCACCAGGCACGAATTGAGTACATTGTCTGCAGCATTTCCCACTTTCACGCAATATTGCAAGGACAAACAAAGAAAAAACAAACATCCTTGTCATCAGAATTCAAATGAAAATGTGCGGTTTCATGTAACCATTAGTATTAGTGACATTTTTAACTCTTCATAGCAAACAGGAAACTTTTTTCCCCAGCTCCAAATCAAGTAATCAGAAATGTGTCAAAGTAATTTCCTTGAACCATTTCGGCCCACGTGAATTTTTAACAAGTTTGACAAATGATATCTGCAGTATTGCAACGTGGATATTGTAATCTGCAGTAGTTGTTTGTCACATGAACGATGTTGATGTTATTTGTCACGACACACTGTGCCAAGAAAAACTGCTTGGGATTAGCATACTCTGCAATGTGACTACCACTCCCTTATACAAAGCATAATAATAATAAAATGTATTTATTATTTCGTTCTGGACTCCATAGGTATATATAATTATCATAGTTATCATTACGTAGAATCACTCTTCAATTTTCTCTTGAATGTAAGAGCATGATGTCACAGTTTTCTCGTGTTTGCACTATAAGTTAAATTTTATATTTTCTAAAGAAACAAAACAATATTCAATCAAGCCAAACAAGATAGCATTCTAAAAACCTATCTGACATAACTAAGACTTAATCAAAACAGTTTAGCAGTTAACAGTTTGTTTGACTAAATCCCTCATGATGTCACGGATAAAGAAGAAAAGTTTTTTAAAGACAATTCTACGTAATTATTACAACGATAACTGTCAATCACACACAGTCTGTCACCAGCCCTATGTACGACAACTCTTGGCTCACAGAGAACTCATAATCACTAAATGCACATGCCATCATGAATATTGAGACAAACAGATCCGAACAAGTCAACAAGACATCTGTTGTATTATTCACGATAGAATCGTCGATCGGGATATTTCCTTGGCTCATTGATAGCACTGACGACATCGCCTTAAGGCTCGTCGCGCCTTAACGTTGGTCGTTCCTCACTTCAAACGAAAAGCAGACGACATGGAATGGAGAACCGGAAGTTATCGTCACGTGGCTGTCTGCCGCGCCTTTCCGCTTGGTGATCAGATTACACAGTAATCCGGACTGGGCAGTGAGTCACTATGATTGGAAGGGAGAAATGCAGTGGATTAGTACACTGCATAACCTAGGTTGATTGGGTGCACACTGCCCCTTGCAGCTGGAGTCTTAAGAAAATGAGCTGTGACATTCCTGTCCGGAAATCTTAGGATACATTCTTGCACGCAACCAGTGAAACTCTAAAGAAATCGTGTTTTCAGATCATTTATGTTATGTTAACTATGTCATGTAATGTTTGTTCCAACATTTGAGTGATTATTGTAATGGAGAAAGGTTTTCGCATACCATACATATCATTCTAATGTATAAAATTTATTGATATGACAAAGAGTGCAATAAATAGGCCTTTGCTTAGTCAGCTTAGACAATCAAGAAAAGGTTTATTTGCAAAGTTTCTATTGACCTTACACAGACTGTCTACAAGTAGACTGCTTAATCACTTACGAGAGAAACAATTCGAGGGTATGCAGAATCTTTTCCCACTTCAGTGTGAATTTTAAGAAAGCCTAAAAGGACAAGTTTTCCATCAGGGGGGACACGCTCAGTTTTAAAACGTCGCCATTTAGACACATTGGAAGCATGTTGGATTGAAAGCATCCTATTACGTCCCGTTAACAAGGAAATGCTCTTTGGTAATTTCCAGCAGCTTCTCATATTGCAAGCTATTGGGTCCATGAATCCCCAGGAGCCATGCTAAACTGGAGTCCCACATTGTTGACACAAAATCAATAAGAAAGAAGCGAATACCATGGCGATGTTGGGGACATGTGGAGCTATGGGGACCAGGCAATGGCAAGACATTAGCAAGACATTGGCAAGGCACTGCAAGACATTGGCAAGCAGGCATCAGAGGCCATGCGGTTGCTGAGGCTGGCTGAGTGAGCCAAGCAGGGCATTATTGTGATGAAGATGGAGGAGCAGCATAGGACGTTGAACCAGGCTGCATGCTATGCTGCTGTTTAAAGATGTTTGGAATATGATGACAGCAGCTGCTACTGCTGCTGCTGCTGCTGCAACTAGCTGTGGCAGTGATGGAGTGGGATGTTTTGTGTTTTGTCAAATAGTAGGACAGATATAGGCCAGAGCACTCTAGTAAGTATCTCTAGCCCATCATACCAAAATATTCCAACAAACAGTAACAAATATATGGAAATCTTTCTCGAATTTATTTTAGCTACTTGTCGATATTAAAAGACTTCATGAGCAACATTCCAACTGGATGTCATTCGGATAAGATGTTAGATTGGTGGCCCTTTTTACTCGGTGACTATGTTCAGGAAAGTAAATTACCCCACCCATGGGGTAAATATGAATCGTAAGCCCTTTCCATCTATGTTGATGTACTGCCTCGGAAGGAAGATTTATCTATGTTGCACTAAAAAACAATTGGGTAAATATTTGTTTGTTAAAAAAACCAATAGATTGTTAAAAAACCAAAAAGGTTCAAACACAGTCTGATTTGATTTTACAAAAAAACAAAAAGGGCACTTTGGTCAAATGACCAACGTTTTCAATACTTTAAGACGTGTTTCAGGGCAGCTAATGTTAGGTAAGCCACTTGTAAAAACTCCATATGACAGTTTTAAATGGTTATTATTGTTTTTTGTTGTTTTGTGAAGCACCATAAATTTAGATTTTTCAAAATACCAATTTGCAATATATATATATATTTTTTTTAATGGTATGACTTAGGGGACAAGCCAAAAACCAATGTAAACTTCTTTTTTTTTTAGCATGATCTTTTTTTAGAGTGTGTATCTATTATTTTATAATTAAGGCTGAATTTATCCATTCAGTTCTCCGTCGTACATATGCAATATCACCAAGTTGACAGAATGTCGTCATGTCAGTGTAAATTGGTTTCTCCACTTTTTTATTTGTTGTAAAAACAAACTTTCTAGATAACACTGGATTTTCCGAAAATATTATGGCTTTTAGAAAACCTACATAATATGCTAATTAGTCGGATATAACTTCCTTTCGAGGCAGTACATCACACTGGCGGATCCAGGGGGGGGGGGGGCATTTTCTTTAGAAACTGTTAACCAAAACAGCTGCCATGGAAACAGGAAAAATTGCAAGCAAGACGATCCAAACAATTTATTTCTCTTTTTTTTTTTCTCTGTAAATTGTTTTTTAAAGATCAATTACACTGGTGCATAGCGCACAGTAACGTGATAGACATAGACAACAAATAGACTTACACTCGGCTTACATTCCAATATACTGTTATGGGACAAATTATCATGCATGGATGACCAGCTGGGGCGTTGATTTATCTTGACGGGTGGGGGGATGCTGGCTTACTGTTTGTTGCACCATGGCTTTCCCTGGCTCGTACAAGTGGTGACAATTACATGCAGCTTTATCTGATATGTGAAGTTTAACAAAGCACAAATGTTCACAACAACTGTGCATAAAAAAAAGGTAATTTTCATTTGTGAATTTCAGGGGGGGGGGGGGTTATTACATATTGCATCGATTACCCCCCTCCCTCCTTCCTTAAAAGTGGGAGGGTGTATATCCCCCCCCCCCCTGTATCAACGCCCCTGATGACCAGGCAGTTAAACAATGGTACAAGTTTGTCTGAGGTCAGCATCCTACAAAATTAGGTCTCCTGTAAGCAAGCAAAGCAATATAGTGTCATATTTTTTTGGCAATCCAAGGGAGCTGAATGACACAGTCTAATTCAGCTAACACCAATGGCTCCAGTGAGTGTGTAAGTACAACTAAACAGTGAGGAAACGGATACAGGCGGGGTTGCTTCCCAATTAACCAGCTAAACTAGCCTTAGTGACATAAGCTGCCAGCTAAGACTTGCCCCTCTGGCCAGCTCACCTTAAACCAATTAGAGGAAGGACTTGCCCAACAACCAGGTTAGTGGGCAGCAAGCCCACTGGGCCTTGCTGCAAATAAGGGCAACAGCAGCAGCAGCAGCAGCGGCTGACATGACCTGCCTCCTTAAAATATTCATCACTGCCAGGACTTCCCTTAAGCCAATGGGTTTTATATGACAGTCCGCGTCATGCCTGCAGTAAGCGTCAGATTTGCTTACATGTCACGACACGATATTCAACCAGGCAATATGGTGTGATTTACACCTGATTCATAATACAGCAGAACCTTACTGTTAAGGTCTGATTTTAAGACAAAATTTGGTAGTCTTTATTGGGTAATTTTGCAGGATGCTGACCTCAGAAAAACTTGTACCATTGTTTAACTGCCTGGTCATCAGGGGCGTTGATACAGGGGGGAGGGGATTTAATCGATGCAATATGTAATAACCCCCCCCCCTCCGCTGAAATTCACAAATGAAAATTCCTTTTTTTTATGCACAGTTGTTGTGAACATTTGTGCTTTTTTAAACTTCACATATCAGTTAAAACTGCATGTAATTGCCACCTCTTGTACGAGCCAGGGAAAGCCATGGTGCAACAAACAGTAAGCCAGCATCCCCCCAGCCTTCAAGATAAATCAACGCCCCTGCTGGGCGTCCATCTATGACATTTGTCAGGTAACCTTTGTTCACCTCGCATCAATTATGGTCATGGACTGGATTACTGACTGTAAGAGATATTTTCAATTTATTGTTTAGCCCAGAAAATGTTAACAATAAATAGAATTTAATGACATGATATTATTATCATTATTGTATAACACACAGTATCCAGCACTCAGTGCTGTTAAGAATTAAAATATTAAATTTTTTGCAAAGAAACTAGAAGATTCGAAAGATTACGATACAATATCATTTTGTGATTTTAAAAAGTACCTGTATACCAATTGAATGGGTGTGATGCTGATAAAATCAAAGTGACTGGCTCCTGGTCCGAATATGAGTTCGACATATGTAAGGCGAGTCTGGATTAACTGAATTATAATTTTAAATGCCAATACATAGATTTTTTTTCAACCTCAACACTCAACAAAGAAAGTAATTGCTTGTAATCCATCGTGCAATTTGAAAAGTACTGATTTTCATCAAAGTTTGTCTCAAAACCAGCTGTGCAACAAACACAAATATAGCAGCCCACTTCTAAGACAACTCATTTCCTGCATGTACTGAGCTAAAACTAGGCGTAGGTGGATATTTACTGTGTATCATATAACGCAGGCCTTTCATTTACACCTACAGCTGCAGACATAATTCACTGCAAAAACATTGCGTTTTAACCCTTTCCACGTAAGCAAAACAAAGTGTGTATTATTTGAAATATGAAATATATTTTATGCTCATTTAGGCCGATGTATAGCAAGTGCACACACTATTGCTAATCTTGGCACGCTGTTATTTTTCCGCAATCATCATTTTCATGCCATGAATCGGCAATTTCAACTTCTGCTTCTTAAAAAACTTTAACGTTATCACTGAATGACCTAGCCATCGCCGATAAAACCTAATTACTCATTTTCAATGATGTGAAATGGTGATAGTCGGCACAGATGCGTTTATACTGTCCAGACAATATTTATTCTACCTGTTGCGAAATACCGCGAGAAGTGACATTCCGACTGCACTCAATTCACACGGAGTTCAGGTAGGCTGTGTCAGCAAGTTTTATGCAGAAGATGAATGAACAGCATCCGTATGAGGAAGTAAAAGCACCAAATTGGTTTTTTCTAGAAATAGCATGCAGGTGGGGCTTAACGATTGTTACCTGGGAAACAGAAATTTTTTTTTATGTCGCGATTGCTTTACTTTCTGCATAAACTTTATATTTGCAACTGGTCAGTTTTATGGAATACTACTTGTTATTACAGAAGTAATTTTCTTCGTGCTTCTTTGAGTTGCAGAACAGTGCAAAGAAATATAAGCCAGGTGAAAGCATCATCAAAATAAATGAGATATCAGACTGTTCATATCCTAGACAAATGTCGTAGATAGATTGATAGGTCGATAGATAGGTCGATAGATAGATAGATAGATAGATATATAGATATATAGATAGGTCGATAGATAGGTCGATAGATAGATAGATAGATATATAGATAGGTCGATAGATAGGTCGATAGATAGATAGGTCGATAGATAGATAGGTCGATAGATCGATAGGTCGATAGATAGATAGATAGATAGATATATAGGTCGATAGGTCGATAGATAGATAGATAGATAGATAGATAGATAGATAGGTCGATAGGTCGATAGATAGATAGATAGATAGATAGATAGACTAGGGTTTATTGATGAGATGAGAGTGAGAAGAGGAGTCTACACCATCTAACAGATTTACCCCCATGAGTGGGGTCGTTTACTTGCCCCAGCACAGACGCGGAGTATCAGAGACTTCTAATTTAACGTCTCCTCAAAACAACATCCAGTTTAAATGTTGCTCATGGAGAGTGCCTGGGCCACGGTTCGAACCTAGGAACCTAAGAGGAGAATCCCTAAGAGAAAGAAGAGGAAATATTTTGATTTCACGATATCACTCCGAACATCGCGCTTCGTTTGGAATTTAATAACTCGTGATAACTTCGAATAATTACAGCCATTTATTTGGCTTATTGGCTTCATGTTGCCACTTCACAGGGATGCTACATTTCTTTTTGGCTGAACGCATTTGATGTAATTAGCACGTCGGCAATTAAGCGGCAGTGATTATGAGACTGGCACAGAGGTCTATAATAAAAGCAATTAACTGATCGCGGCTGCAGTAATTGCATCTCTCTGCCTCTCTCTGCCTCTCGTGCTCCCATCCTCTCTCCTAAGCAGCCGAAGATGCTCAGCTGCCTCCAGCAGCAGCCAGCCTCAAGGCATAATGGCTGATCATCTCAAGAGAACAATTAAACAAACACGACTACACCAATTCCTCAGAAGTTATCAACTACATCATCCGCAGAACACAAAGGTTATGGCTGTGTAAACAATACTTTCACGCGGAAGTAAAATGATATCACGTTGCAAACCATTTAGACTTGCTGAGTGTGCCTTTCTGTTGTGTTACTACTTCACATACAGTTTTTGTCTTTGTTATGTTGCACAGTGAGTCACTTAGCAATCTCTATATGTCCATAATCCCGGACTGAGCGCTGAGCTACCTCTCAGCTGGATGTCACTCACATGAGACAGTGAATTGCATGGTGCCTTGCACTCTGTGTCTATGCTGTGGCAAGTAGAACGACTCAACCCATCGAGTAAACGTGTTACATTGTGTGGACACCAAGACTGATCATCTCATTATTATGACTGCCTCTAGTAGCTGGTCATATATAAGCTGACATAGCTTCAGACTAATAGCATTTTATAACAAAACAGTTGTAATGAGACATTACAATGTTAACATCATTTTAGTCTACTATGATGTCTTGTATTAATAGATTCCCCAAGGGTGTTATGTCTAAATCCAGGGTGGACATATATTGTGAATTTAGGTGAATGGCTGTAAAACTGCTAAATGAAGACAATACCATATGCTTGGCAGTTCAATCTGGGTGGTTTCGGCCCAGTCACCTTTCATGAGCATCATCCCAGATGGATGACGTTCAGATGAGACGTTAAATTGGTGGTCCCTTGTACTCAGTGTCTATGTTGAGGCAAGTAAAAAGTACTCAGTGTCTATGCTGAGACAAGTAAAAGTACTCAGTGTCTATGGTGAGGCAAGTAAAAGATCCCACCCATGGGGTAAATTTTTGTGTAACATGAGTGGACGCTTCCTCTCTCCCACATCATGAATCAACCCTCGATAGCAGCGAGAACTTGCTTAGAGGGCTGCACTTTCCACATCTATCTGTCTATCTATTTATCAATCCGTTTTGATCATTGAAAATGCCTACACTGTTAAGCCAAAATGTATGACCTTAGTGAAATTGGAAATGGTTCATAGATCAGTTTGGCAGTTCTACTTTAAGTGTGTTGCCGGGCTATAAACAACGTTGAGCCTAGATTTAAGAACTAAAATTTCGCTTCTCTTCACTATTTGGCCATCTCATTAATACGCGTATAACTCTCTGCTGTATTCGTTTTTAATGAAAGTGAAATATGACCTGGCAAAACGTATGAAGTGCATGCAAAATGACGTCCTTTCTGAAACATTTCATTATTGAATGTTTTTTGCACCTGCTGCTCGGCTCTTTTCAAAAACACATACATGCAGGATTTTTTTTATATACAATGTAGATTGATGACAGGTACATTATACATCCACCTATTGCGTCAGAACGTCTCACATACTGCAATTTTGTTCAACATGAATAGTATACTTGATGGGGAAAGGTGACCCGTTTAATACAATGGCCAGATTTTGGAGTAAAAATTTCTCTCATTTATCTAATCTACTTTTGTAGATCATCATTGTTTTATGTTTTTGTAACAGGACCAATTTGAAAAACAGCTTTGCTGAATGTTTTTATCCTGTTTTTAAATATATTTGAATAAATAATAAATGTATGGTCTATTTCGTCAGTGCTCTTTATAAGTTCAATGGAAACCTTGCCAATAAGCTTTCTCTTGACTTTATTAGTATAGTTTTCACATTTTTGTCCTATACGCAAATTTAATAAAATTGTGAGGACACGAAATGTTTCTGGTGTGCAAACGCATGTCCAACACTGTATAGAGCAAAGTAAGAATAGTTCCCACACTCTTCGGTGTATAAGAATTATACATACATAAAATATGTACATAAACAATATCATATATAACGAATAAATATGCATTGTGTCGTAACTGCAATAATTATGCCAAACCAGTCCTTTTGAGTAGGGGCCTAGAAGGCTTTTCATCTTGGGAACTATGATCAACAATTGAGTCACTGCATGTGTGTAGTTCGCATTGGGGCAGGCTCATGCAGCCTAATCAAGCAACAAGCCACAAGATAAACAGGTTAAGAAGGGCAGGCTGACCACTGCAAAGAATACGTTGGCCGAGTGACTATAGTGGTCAGCTGGAGTGGAGAAGGGAGTAGGAGAGCAACAAGGCGCTTAAAAGCTGCAGCAGCAGCTATCAGAGTGAGTGGGCTCAGGCCAATTATGCTGCTGCTGCTGCTGCTGCTGCTATTGCCCCAGACCCTCTGGATGCTCTGAATGCAGGCTTAACCAGGCTGCAAGGAAGAGATGGCAGCCCCTATGAATGATGTACTCAGCATCCCCAATAGCCCTGTCAAAATCCGACCCACTTCAATGAAATACCCATCCCTGCAAGGCCCAAGCCATAATTGATGCATTCCAATACTCTGACCCATTTTTAATCGTCCACCAAATTGTCGTTAGTGCATTGTACACAGGCACCGAGAGAACTGAATGATAACAGAACGTTTAGTTGATGGTTATCCAGTGCCAGTCAAATGAAACTGCAAGCTTGTAAATGGATCTGCAATGTTGTAACTAGGACAGAATTTCGAGTAACCAGCGGCAGTTTGTGAGACAACGTAATATTGATTGCTACGGTCTGCTGCCACATTGTTCATTGCAAACACTTAATAAGGATTTTGCGTTCCAGAGGAGTTCATTAGAAAGATATAATTTAGTGGTTGAGCAAGCAAAACAGTCGAAACATTCAGTACAGACTTTATTCACCAGATATTTTAGCCACGGGCACATGTATGTGGCCATAGTTTCAGTGCAATTGACCAGTACAATGTAATTAGTCATAATTGCAATGGTCAGTTTTGTGATAATGATCTTCGTAAAAGACTACCTGTGCAAATGGCTGAACTGTGAATATATGGACTATTTCTTCACTTCTTCAACAATGTTCAAGTAGAGTGCTTGCTATTTCACGATGAGATCTAATGAAATAGTGAGCTCATTGAATGACCTACTCAAACAGTGGCTTTATGCGCCAGCATTTATAGAGGCGACCAAAGGGCAAAGGTCAGACAGGTCAGAGAAAGAGGTCGACAGGCGTCCATCAAATGAGGACATCTAGTGGTAAGCACAGTCACGTTGTCTGCGGCATCATGGCACCCGTCTAATTGAGTCCTCTATTTCCGGTTTCTTGTGCATACTCAACTGGTGTTTCCGGTTAGCAGGCGTTGCCTGGGTAGCAATTCCCATTCATATTATTGTCTCTCCGTTATTAAGAGACATACACCTGCTAGATCTGATATACTAACCTATCTATGTATGGCATGGGTCACTCTAATGTTAACCTAAAGCTCACTCGATATATGCTCACTTGATTGCAAGATGCTACAAGGGAGAGCTATTAGAGAGCCATCTATCGGTAGTGCCATTAGGGAGTAGCGCTTGACATCGCCAGGGGACGCTGTGCACTTTCAACTGTCGTATCATTATCCCCCCAACTCTCATCCGAGTCATTTCTATCAGAACATCGGCATACTCGCTGGGGCGCTCATTCTACCTACTATCCGTTGCTATGGCAACCAGCCCATCCGGTCGGCGGAATCCCGTCGCTATGCAGTACTCACACTCATCAAAGTTGTTGGACGTTTCATGCAAGGCTAATGCCATTTCGGGCCTAATGGCTTTTTCGGAAGGTTCATGAAAGTCTTTTGGAAAACTGCCATTAAAGAATGTCTGAAAGGATCCAAAGAGAACAAAATGCTTACATTAGAACTCTGCGCTAAAAGTCATTTAATTAAGGCTAAATATGAACAGTAATGAACATACATTATGGTGTACATTTTCTCTGAGTTGCGGTTGGTCGTTCAAGCTACTCCAGCCATCCTGCTATGTGGATGTCTTGCTGCAATTGTCAATAATTCAGCCACTCTGTTTACTTTTGTGCATTATTAAAACCCCGCAGTTTGTCATGATACCACCACTCTGGCAATACACACAGCAATTTTCCTTAAAATAGAGTAGATTTGAATCTACTGGGAGAAGTCAGCTTGCTAGACCGCAACACGAAAAGCCAGGCAATAGATGTTCGGTTTCCATGCAGTGCCTGAGCGGATCACACATAAAAGGAGACCTATCTCTCCAGATAAAAGGTCTAAATTATGGTTGTGAAGTAGACAGGAACATAAAAAACGCAATGAAGCTTTTTATCAAAGGGCCTGGGGACGCAAAAAAATTTCTTGCTCGCAAGTTTACAATTATCGTTTGAGACATGACAGCAACAAACAAGCCCATCAACAGTCAGTAGCAGAGCTAGATTTCAGACGTCTTTTTTTTTCTACAAAAAAAGCTACCTTCAGACATTGTATTCTAGCAACACAGTCGGCCAAAGACCGTGCATTCATAAGAGAGTGAAAAACTATTGGCATTATGTGAGGGCACAAGCGGAACTCCATTAGGAGAACCAGCTGCCAGAGTTGGCCAGAAAGCATTTCCTGCAGTACGAGTCAAGGTCAGGGTGTTCTTTGTCTGTTCCTATATTGCCAATGGTAGAAACTACTTCCGCCTGTGCTTATGTCTGTGAGTCAGTGTGACAAGGTGGCTGTGACAATATTGCTCAAAAAGGCATAGAGAAAGCCCTCCCACCTAGTAGGCAGGAAGACATGGCAGCCAATTGACCCAGACTGCCCGGGGTGCCAACATATTGGCCTGATTGCGTTTGTGCTTGGCTGGACACTGACATCAAAGTGACCCTGCTTTGTACTCTGACCTTGACCTTCCCTACTACTGCTTCAAAGGACGCAATCAAAGAGACTTGTGTGACACTGATACCAATGTGTTACATCTCCCTGAATCTCTCCTGGAACTGTAACACCACCTTGGGCACTGGTACAACTGTTACATCCCCTTGAATCTGTCCAAGAATTGTAACATTACCCGTTACGTTGATGTTCTTAGTATACACAACCGAAATAGCAATAGAGGTAATTCATGACATGTTTTATGAGACAACTGCAAGTACAGCCTAATTTGCAAGTGAACGTTGACTATACCCGTTTTAATTGAGCTACCTAAATAGTTTTAGCTCCAAATCAATGCACTTCAAAATCATTAGGGGTCTGATTACAATAAGGGCGCTGCCTCTGGCACCTTTACAATATATTAATTTATCCTAGAGATATCACAAGTAGACTATACTTAATTTCTAACTATATATCTAATGCATGAATCTAGTAATTATCATCGCCTATTTTTGCAAGTAAAGATTCTAGAAAATGTACTAAATTCAAACCAAAATGGCTATTCACCAGTTTTAGCTGGATCGATGTACTATAGTGAGGGCAGCTTTATGTATTTTTACAGACTAGGGATCCTAGAAATAGCACATATATTCGATCTAATGGACCTAGCACTCGATAGCAGGAGGTATATAGCACAGGACCAGTCTTTTTCTTGGTGGAGAACAATTCTCCCAGCCAAGTAATTCAGTAGGAGTGTCAGAATTTATTCAGGGGCTTAGGCTAAAAATGTATTGGAGCTCATGTAATCTAGTCAGGGCACCCCAAGCCCACAGCCTGAGTGAGTTGTTTGTCAATGGCAGGGCTCGCTAGGAGATTATTTACCGCTGGGGACATGGTCTGTCTGTAATTAGGTCCAAGTGGTTAGTAGCCAGGGGCCACAGC
This sequence comes from Alitta virens, assembly GCA_932294295.1. Taxonomy (NCBI): domain Eukaryota; kingdom Metazoa; phylum Annelida; class Polychaeta; order Phyllodocida; family Nereididae; genus Alitta; species Alitta virens. The sequence goes on from OW028575.1 coordinate 38,552,115, forward strand.
TAGATTATCTGCTTCACCCGACTCTTTCTTATACTCTTTTCCCCATTTTCCTTTTATTTTTGCCCCTCTCCAGGCAGACGTGCCATTAGCCCTTCGAGTCAATTCCTCCTCTATACCTGATTACCGGCTACTTGAATTACTGCCCTCCCTGACGTCCCCATGCATGGGTGGTTGTTAAGGAATCGAATCATGTGATCATGACGTCACCAAGACGGTATTGGTTACAGTACAACTCGTAATTTTATGTTCAGTCTATAAGAAGCCAGACTGAGCTAGATGACTTCTTAAAAATCACTGGTACCTTGTATTGAACCAAATCATCTAGTTATATCTGCCTTCTGGGCAAACGTGAGATTGTTAAGGATAGAAAAAGCACACGAGTCACTGACCTGTTTGACGGATCAGACGAGGTGGGTGCAGTGACGAGTTGTGGTTTTCCTTTAATTCCCCAATTAATTTCAGCCATGAGGAACTAAAAATTTTTTTAAATCGGATGAAAATTGACAAATGTTATTTAATTAAACGTACACGCACAAGTCCAGCAAACACCAATGTATAGTGTGTATTCAGTGCCTATATTTTGAATGGTAACAAGACAGAATGCAGCGTCATGAACGTCCTCAATTCGTGATATATATTCGGCCATAACTCCGTTAATTCTTATCCGATTTTCAAAATTAAAACTTTTTTTTTTGTAGATAAATTCATAACTATTAGTATAGAATGAATGTTATCAATCTATCAGAAAAACTGTCGTCGCACAGGCGGTTTTTCGGCGGTACGCGTTTCGTCCTTATTTGGAAATAGCAACGTCTTGAGCTTCCTCATTTGGGCATGCATTAACGTTATTGTGTGTGGTATGAAATCCAGATCACCCGGCCCGTATCACCCGCTATTTCAGGTGATAGGGAACAAATGGTAGCACTAGGCAGACGGTGGGCTTCTGCTCATACTTGACAGGCAGATACGCCTCCAAGGTTCTAAAAACAGACATTTTGTCCAATTGAGCCCACATGTCATTATTATGACTAACATTTGGTCAAAGATCATGGTTGATGAAGAATGCCTTGTGCCAGTGGCTACCCTTCGCTGAGTGGGGTGGGATTAACTTCAATGCCAATGTCTACTGGTTTGAAGCTTAAACCAGCTTATAAGACCAGCTGCCAGAGGCAGACGTAATGATGAGATGATAAGGCCTGGAGTCCACACCACGTAACACATCGACCCAATGAGTGGAGTCTTTTACTGGCCTCACCATAGACACCAAGCTAGCTCAGAGGTGCGCTCTGGGCTTCCAACGGTTGGGTCTCGGGTTCGATTCCCGGTCGAGCCTAAGTTGGATGGCTGTTTCATCCTTCGTCTCATTGCCATGGTCTCTGCCTGTCCTAATTAGCCCATCAGGTGCAGAAATACAGAACGTAAAGCCCTAATCCACCCACCCACCCACCATGGACACCAAAGTAGCTCACGAAGAGTGCCCGAGCTGGAGACGAACCTGGGACCTTCAGCAGAGTTGTGCAAAAAATCCACAGAAGCATAATATTTTGCCTTGGTGTTTGCTGGACTTGTGTGTCTAAAAACAACAATACTGAGCAACTACTGCTACAAAATACAGGCCTACTTGCACGTGGTGCACTGGAATCTCAGGACAAACTAGAGTATGCATGAAGCAGCATACCCAAGAGCTATGGCCTGCCTTGGGGAGGCATTTGTAGTCTGCAGTTCGGTGTAATGCCATCCGCATGGCTCCCTTGATAACACGACCTTGTTTTCTCGTACTTAGCAAAGTAAAGGCTTATCGGATGATGCATGGATGGAAAATGTCAGTTAGTTGGGGCCTAGTTGCTTGAACATGACCAAACATAATTTTATTTTATGTTTTATTTATTTATCTTTCCTTTGTGGCCCGAAACAGTAAAATATCTCAGTTATGAGCGTCATTGCAATGCTGTAAAAGACCCCATTCATAAGGTAATTGCATAACATAAGTTGAGTCTCATCATTTCATCTTTACGTCTACCTCTGGCAGCTGTTAATACAAGCTGAGTTGTATACATTACGTTGAAGTGTTTGAAGTTGTGTGGATGTATGCTTTAATAAGTTTTGGTGCCGTCTGACCATTAATGGATGCTGTATATTATACACGAATTGCTGTACTTGTGAGGTGTTTAGGCCCTAAATTGTTAGGCTCGTTCATTTGGGTTAAAGGCGAGGCCTATAACGCCATATTAGGGACACTCCGCTTGACGTAATGACGTCATTAGGTAGCGAAAGGCGATTAGGAAACCCAACGCCACAACGGAGATGGCGGGGACTACAGCCCTTATGGCCTCCTTAGGTCATGTTGGAAGGATGAATTGACCACAATGCGCTCTCGCCCGGGTGCACGGCGCTCGTCAGGATGATTTAACGAGGATTACCACGATGTCATGTGACGAGCGCTTCCGGTCGGCCAGTTAGTGATGATAATTAATGACGTCGTTGTTCCCCTATCGTTCTTGGTTACAAGTCGTCCGCCAGGAAGCGAGGGTCGTCTGGGCAAACACTGCGCCAAATGAATCGTCAAAGCAGACGTCCTGGCCAATCAGGAGCCTCCACTGTGTCACGTGCGAGTGAAAAAGAAGAAAACGCGCAGGCACGTGCTGGCAAGACGTTGCAAAGCACGTTTTGGAAGAAAATGTGTTGGGCTTTGATAACAGCAGGGGAGGCTGGTGTTTGTTTGACAGGAAATCGTTATCCCTCCATTGAATATTACGACCTTCCTACTGCTCTCAGTATAAGAGTCCATGGCTACTCGTGTGACAAATACTTGTGGCTTTATGCAGGCCACCTATACGCCGTGGTATGGGCCATTACACCCACATTACAGCCCTACATACAAGCAAGCCCCACATTTACTGTGAATGTGACCGTGTCAGCTACATTTACAACAACTGAAATTAGACACACAATTCGACAATCACGCAGCCTTAGAAGTCACTAGCAACACTATTAAATACCATATATATGATGTCTATCCAACTATAGTACAAATTTATTATATATCTACCATATGACAGGCGTAGCAGCCAATCCAGATGTGTTTTTAATCATTCAAAACTTGGAGAAATAACAACAGGAGGGAGCACTGAGGTACTTTAAAGGAGTACCAAAGGACTCGCCACTAATTGGGGGGGGGGGGGGGGGGGGGCAATTTTGCAACAATAAGCATGGAATATACAGATTTTTTTTGCAAGCCATTTATTTAAATTTCCTGATCTACCTAATTTAGTTATTTTGAGCACTAAAGCACTAAAAAACACATACTGAGCATGACTTTAGGTTGACAACAACCTTATGCATGGATAATACACTTAAATTTGAATTCACTCAGATGCATATATGTTAGTAATTACCAATAACGTGGGTGTTGTTTATCTTAATATTTAGTAGTATATCATTTTGTTGGCCAAAAGTTTTACTTTCATCTCAGCAAAATAATTTTTTAATGGCAATGTGAAAAACTCATTCTTAAATTAGTCATCTTTATTTTCTTATAACTATATCTCTACCAAAAATGGTGGGAATGAAATAAAAATATTAAATGGGGGTAAATAACTACATAGACGAACTTCGTCTTAGGAGCTAGTAGAGTACCTTTTAATGGGCCACTGCTGATTTCAAATGAAATCTGAATACATACAGAATTTCATTAGAGAATACTCATGTTGCAACTTCCGAGTGTTCCCTCCCTTTCTAATTTCTCCAAGTTAAAAATGAATAACAGGAAATAAATCATTTTTAACACAATTGCCGCAATACAATAATCAATCGAGGCTGCCGCAACACGCTCGAAAGCAGTATTTCTTCTAATCTTAAAAGCATTATTTTCGTGATTAGTGTGCAACTAAATTCCGTCGACGTTTTCTACTAATGAACATTCCTGAACAGCTTAATAGCCCCACAAATTAATTTCGGTTTGACAAACAACACGGGATTTGACCATAACAGAATTAGTGGGTGAAAGAATCGCTCAGATGCCGCTGATAGCTGCTGATGCAGGGCGTTCTTAATCTGTTTCCTCAATTTGGTGAGAAACCTCATCTGGGCACTTCCTGTTGCTGCTGATGCTGCTGATGCTGCTGCTGGGACACAGGTGCATCAGAAATGCAGGCCAGGCTGCCAGGGATGCTACATTCATGCAAAATGAACTGAAAAATTCCCTTTGTATACCAAACTTAAATCCAAGTCTGCACTTTCTACACTGTACAGTTAGGTGAATCTCATGTTTATGCTAGCAAATTTGAGGATGTAAGAAATGTATCTGTTATATCCTAAATATGTATATTTAGATCCGGCTTTCAGTTGCCAGCTATAACCAGACAGTTCCGTTTAGTGGCAGGTAGCATCGTATAGCAGAAGTTGTCTAGTTTTGTCTAAGTTCAATTTGACAGGCCGTTTTTAATGGAAGTAACTGTATACATAATGACGCCCTTCTATATCTAAAAATTGGTAGGCTTAATTGTGAGTTGGTCGTTATAGTGCCACCGTATAACAATGTTCAACTGTACTACTACTTAAATAGTAGAATTTTGAAAACAGCCGCAAAACACATTTTAAGTCTATATCAAATTCATTGCAAAAATATAACGTTTGACTTAAGAGATTTCTACTACTGTTGCCAAAATGCTTGGCTGCATGATGCGTGAGACAGCTGACACCTGCTTCGCATCTAGGCATTCTTAACCTAAGGCAGGTTCACTGAAGTGGCTGAGTAAGCCAATACCTGCCAATGCTGTTCTTTTGTTACCTTGGAATTAGGACAAATTTTCCCACAGACATATTATTTTTAATTTTTAAAGAAACGTTCATACAATGCTTCAAAACAGCAAATAAAAAGCTTCAATTTAAAAAAAAAAATTAACATATTTGTCTTAGCTCCACTAGAAAGTCAACCCATGTTGGAAGATTGCATTATCCTTCGGCTCGTTGTCTTAGCACCTACCTGCCTGTCCAGATCAGCCCAATCTGGTGCACATGCAAAAATATGGGACGTAAAAAAAAAAACACGTTTCATAAAATAGTTCACTATTTTTGAAAACAAAATGAAATTCATTACCAACTTTAGCTTATACAGTGTAACTGGTAAAGCGAAATTCCACAGTAGAACTTTAAAATACCACCTCGCTAATATGACCAACCCAAAATTTGCCCTTGAAAGTCTTGGTCGTGGCAAGGGTGGTAACACTTTGGGTGAAGACGCCAGTGGCCAACACAGGGTTCTGCTCAATGCACACTCTACAGTCATGCTTGTCCTGATGCCTGTCAAGACCGGTTACTGTCTGCAGTTTGTGCATTAAGCGAGTAGTGTTTGTTACTAGACAATTATTATGCTTTACTGACCAAGAAGCAACCTATCCTGATCAGGCACTAAACTACAAACCCAAACACTGCCATAAGTGTGTCGGAGGTCAGTTTCCTCCAGAAGTAGGTCTTCTGTAAGCAACAGAGCGTGACAATTAGTGATGTGGTTGATGCATTGAGCTAATAGCATTTGGTCAGCACTGGGATGGTTCATTGATTCAGACAATAACACGCAATTCACATAAATCTACATGGCCAAATGTGGCACGTGTGTTTTCCATTCCATTTCTGGTTATAATTAGGCGAAAACATCCAACGCATGGAAAACGCACGTGGCACATTTGGCCATGTAACCAACCAACCAACCAACGAAAGACATCGTTACCATTTGAGACAAATACACCAGTGTTGAAGTCATACACTCATGATTAGGTTCAGTTACAAGAGGAATGGGGAATGTGCATGAAGGGGATCTTTCGTGACTTAAGCTGCACTCTATAATTAGCAATACTTAGGCCCTTTCCTAATAAAGTACAGGTTTTATAGTACAAACAAGCAACCAGTATAGAGAACAACTAACAAAGCTAAGTCAGAGACTTTGACATTTAAATCTTCTACCAGCCCAGCTCCAGGAAGCAGCTGACATTTTCAAAATGTGGAGGCAGCCTCTTCAGAAGTCATTATGAGCAAGCAGAAGAATAATCATCTACTGGAATTTCATCTTAAATATACATACTAAAATAGGCTACACTGAAAGGTCAGAAAGCAATCCGATTCCAACTCACCCACATATAAAACCTAACATTGGGAGCACAAACCAAACAACTGACATGTCAATTTTATGACAATTTACCATGAGGGGGGGGGGAGAGTCTAGTTGTTCAAAAGCAACATTACACCAGACACCTGGAGGTGGGCTTTCAATTACAAGCTAGCAGTGATTCATCCCAGCATGTCACATCCTGCATCAGCAACAAGATACATCAATATGAAGCAGCCAGTTAATGGGGGAGCATATCTGCTGCCATCGCTTCCTCTGAAATTCAGGACATAATTGTTGTTGTTGCATTCGTGACAGAGCCCTGCTGCTACTTCAACAATCAACATCCCTTCCCAAAAGCCTTTTTTGCATTTTCCGTGCAAGCCACAGCAGAATGTTTGGGGTTGCATAGATAGAAGGATGTAATGATTAAGTATAATATTCTGTCATGCTGGCGCTCGTATAGTGCATTATTTTTAATTGCAATGGAATAATTTTTGCTTCAAATCTAATAGGCTTTTGTACTTAGGCTTAGATTAGCAGCAGATAGCGCGATGTTGTAGTGGTCTAGCTTAGCTCCGCTTAGTGCAGCTCCTAACGATACCAAGAATTCTCATTTAAAGCTATACACTTGATATTTTCCTTGGTTCTATATGTCTATTATATGTCGTTACAAAAAGGTATAACAACATTCATACAACATGGCCTTAATATTGAGTGGCCATAAGACAAGGTTCAACATTGTGGGAGGAGATTGAACGTTGTTGTACTGAATATACTACTGATGCCGTTCCTGAAGTTCTGGTAGTCAACAGTAAGCCCATGTCAATAACAGTTTGCATTTTGGTCAATATAAATGACGTTAAAAGGGGAAAAAATTAAAACAGCTAACCACCTTTTCACACAAAATTCTCCCATTCATGGAAAGTTTAATTAACACTGTGATTTAGTTGCGACAGTCGTACAATGTTAAAGACATAAGGCAATTGAAAAATAGACCTTGCAGTACACAGCAGGGCATTCAGCGTTGCCAGGCGCCCGGGCGTCTTAGCCTCCAAGTATCTGACATGTTTCTATTTTATTTTCAGACACATCACACGTTGCCATGACAACCAGGAGCAGGCCGTGACTCCAGTGAGCAGAAGGGGAGCTGACATTTCACCCGCAAATTTCTGCTTGAGTTCACCTTTCACAAAATGGAGGACACGAAAGGGGGTGGCACCCTTGCCCTGTGGCAGGAAGGAAATGCCAGGTCCAAAGAGAACCCCTCGGAGCCTCAGAGCCTGAACCCCTTTCAGTAAATGCCTCAGTACATGTGTCTGTACCGACTCTTGCGGAAGACAGCCGAAATATCTGGATCAATGAGACATCTAGCAGTTGTGTAGTGGCAATTATAGGGCTAAGCTGAGTGGGCGGAAGTAACTTATAAGCGGCTTGCCTGTAGCAGCCATCGACGCCTGCAGGAGCGTGTGAACATGAGGCCAGTGCCACTTGTTGCGTCCCCAGGCACATTGTGAATCAATCACGGCCGCATCTTTCGGTTCAATCACAGTGCTACTTCAAGGCTACACTGGTACAACAACGTGCAATGTGAAATAGTCCTCTGAGGAGACAGGACCTGCAGCAGCCACCAAGATGTCAACCATGGAATACTTATCATTTCAGAGCACTCTACCGGGTGCAGTGGCATCACTTGGGGACAGACTCTTTAAAGCACGACTACAGGGTTAAATCAGCCCTGACGCTGAGGACATTCTGACGGTTTCTTATGGTAGAAGGGACAGAGGTCACCGTCCAATGTCCAATACACCCTATATCAAGATGACCAACCAGTCTGGCTCGGGGTCTGGCTCATACGAAGCACAGCGCGTCAAGATTGCAGTGCTGGGTGCTCCAGGTGTCGGCAAGACCTCCATCATCCGACAGTTTGTCTGCAACACCTTCACAGACGACTACACGCCGACCGAGTGCAAACAGAGCTACTACCCGTCCGTCATCATCAATGACCATCTCTATGAGGTGAAGATAGTTGACTGCCCTGTGCTGCCTTATTTCCCTGTCAACTCACTTTACGAATGGACCGACTTCCGTGGCTACGGTCTTCGCAATGCTTCTGCTTATGTTCTGGTCTATGACATCACCTCAGATGAGAGTTTCCAGTACATTCGCTCTCTTCGACAGCAAATGGCAGAGAGCAGGGACCTTCACGATGTGCCTGTTTTTATCGCAGGCAACAAACACGACCTGAGCGAAGAACGTGGAATGACTCGTCGCGAAGTAGCCAACCAGGTCAAAAAACACTGGAAATCCGGATATATTGAGTGTTCTGCAAAGTACAACTGGCACATCATCATGCTCTTCAAGGAAATAATGAAACTCATAGACAACATTGACTATGGCCATAAACCAACTTCCATGAGAGTCCAGGATGCCTTTCGGAGGAATCGATGTGTCATCCTGTGAAGTTACTGTGTCATTTGTAATAGATGACGTCATTCTGCATGAGATAACCCTGGGATTTACCATATCAACACTGCATTCATGAGCTCCTGTTGGTCTTATGCATCGCGTCCTGTGAGATCCTTCACCAGCAACTGAGAGTACCACGAGTATTGATTGCAGATAAACTGATCAGTATGCAATATTTGTACTGTCTATGAGTGACTAAAACATGTTGTGTACTATGTCTATTCATCATTGCAATGAGTGCAAAAATGTGCATCAATATGATATAAATGCCATACATAAATGTCACCAATCAGTGTCTTTGATCTTTGTCTTGTGTGGATAATACTGATGTTCACTTCGCTTCCATCACATCAGTGCTCCTTTATAATGGTGCTCAGTCAAAGCTGTCTATTTTTCAAATGTTTTCACTTTTCAGAGCCACATCCATACTATCAAAGGACCTTCATGTAACAGTTATTACTTTCAAGACCATGCGACTTTGCAGATAGTAATTTTATTATAGAGCAGAAGTAAATTAATCCATTACAATATTCATGCGTTTATAATTAGTTTTCTGAATTGAAAACCAAATCGGTAGTGGCACAACGTAACCTTGTGTTACACCAGAGGCAGTTCAGGGATAATATGGCCTATCATATCTTAACTGAGACCAATATGGGCAATGGTTGAAAACTGAAATGGCTGCATTTCGGATTAGCAGATTTAAACGGCCTTCATAGAAATTCCACCGTGATTGCATTTATTCACGTTGCTTAGACCACCTAGAGGAGATGACCAGAGAAGGTTCAAACGAGGACACCATCTCAGAGGAAATGGAAACCAGTGCTGCCCCCTATACTGCACCTGTCCTTGGCCCAAGAGGGCGTTGGTAGCAATTGCTCAATCCAGGCAACAACGTAAAGTCTTATTGGATTAAGCCATGTCTCTGCCTCTCCAACATGACTAGTCTGTGTTTGTCATGCACTCAAGACATCAGCCAATGCTACCAAAGGGACATCCTGTCTCTACCTGTTAATATTTTACAGCGATTCATGAATATTTAAGTATTTACGTTGACAAGTCATCCAGCCATTCGGTCATTAGTTACAACATATAGTAAATTACTTAGCTTGGGACAACAAATAAGCTAGCTCATAACAATCAACAGCTACTACCTGTTGTAAACGGAAATTGTGGAGGTAATGCAGAGTATATTTACATTGTCCACCTGATTTGTTTGTAACATGAAAGAGGATACTCTGACTTCATACAATATGCAAGTCCTATGTAAACTCGAACTCATATTGTCCATGCTCATCCCATAGGCTAGTACACTGTTCAATGCCAAATTAAATGAATTAATAATGACATGGTCTACTTATAAAGACATTATAATGGCCAACCTATAAATTTAGCTAAATCTTTGAGAAAGGTTGAGGCCTAATATTACTGATGTGGCTCAATATTCATTTCACCCTGTGGCCACCATGTCCTATGTGACCCAAGATAAAGATCCTGCATGAAGCCATTGTTAACCAAAGTATTTAGGCAAAACATGTTATATATATTAACGTTTCTTTATACATTTCGTCAGAGAAATATATAGTGTAGGCCTACACATATTCTTATTTAGCAGCCGGAGGGCCTATATATAGTGGTTTAATACGACATTGGCCTGTTACATTGACCGTGTTCCCGCAAATGCCCCAAATCGACTCCAGGCACTCTTCATCATCTCATCATTACGTCTTTCCTCTGGCTGCTGTTCATAGAAGCTGACTAAACTTCAGACCAATAGCATTGAGACATTCAAACATTTACTGATGTGTTATAAATCAGATAAAGTGTTGTCAAATATTTGAAACTGCTGTCACCAAGTTTCAGCTTTTTCTCTTATATTGTATGGACATTCCGATGACTGTTTGATTCCTGGTGTCATGGCCATACCCCAGTGTGATAAACAATTACGTCATAACCCAGTGTGATAAACAAGACAATACACTCAGAACTGCATCGATTCATAACATCAAGCCAGCTCAAATGCCAATGCCTCACTAGCTTTGACATTTAATTACTGCATGCAAGCCAGCTTATAAGTCAGCAGTATCCACACTAAGGATGAGTAATTATAAGATGCTCGCCCAAAACCGGAAATGAGGTCACACGTTCTTAGAAGACATCATGTAACCTCCATTGACCTTCACAGAACCAGGTCATTCACTTAGACGACTTCCATGCCGCCGTGGTCACTGGTCAACAAAGACCAAGTCCATTCAATTTTAACAAGATGCGAGAGATAATTTCCTTTTACATCTTGTGGGCAGTGTGACATTCCAGGCTTAATTGGACCAAAGACAATGTCCTAGTAGAATCTAATGTTTACATGTAAGAGCTGCCAGTTTTTAGTTAAGTTAACATGAGAGACTTCTTACTAGTAATGTTAACATAAAAGACTTTTTTTTAGACTCCTGTTAAGATAAGAGACCTCTTTTTAGTAATTTTAACATAAGAAACCCTTCTTTTTAGTAATTTTATCATGAAAGGCTTTTTAAGATAAGAGGCAAATTATTAGTAATTTTAATGTAAGACTCATCTTGACATAAGAGACTTCTTTAGTAATGTTAAAATTTAAGAGACTGCCCATAATTATATGTCATCCTTTAGCACGTCATATCTATCAGGTGCACTGGCGGATCTAGGGGGGGGGGGGGGGGGGGCATTGGCAATTGGCCCCGAAGCAGCCTTCATTACTATACGTTTTCTATTAAATGACTGATAGCTAGGAACTTCTTTCGGTCATGCCACCGTAGAGTCAGGGCTGGTTCCGCCAGTGATCAGGTCGCATTTCCTCATGACAGTCCTGGTAATGAGTCCATTCATCGAGTTATTACAGTTGGCCCCGAGTAATTAAGTAATTAAGTAAGTAAGGTAATCTAAGTATTACTAAGTATGGATGTAGTCTCAACTACCTGTACGGTTAAAAAAAAACACCATACTTGGTTGACTTTAACCTTTAAATAGTAAGGTTAACCTAATGTTCTTTCTATTTTTTCTCAGGATGCTGACACAACCCAAGCAACATGCTGACGTTATACCAACATTGAGCAAAATTGGCAGCCAGTGTTGGCCCAATAACATTTGCACACTGGCAAGGGTTTGGCTCAACTTCAGCAGCCAATGCCAACTTTGGTACCATGCTGGTGTGTTAAGTGTCGCCAACCCCTGGAATAACTCTTGCAGCTCTTAAGCCCCCATCTCACATAGCCGGTTTTGCCGTAGTGAACCTGTAGTATTACGTGACGGTTATGCAACGCGCTATTTGTCTCAAACCCGACGGCTACCCGGCGATACCCGTTGAGTGACTCCTGGGACTTGTGGCCAAGCCGGAAGTTTCGCAGCGCTGGTAGCCGGGTATGCCATGCTTGCATGGCATACCCATGGCAAACTCCCGGGTTTCCAAAAACCGTCAAAAGTCGGCGGATTACCCGTCGAAATCGGCGAGTTATCCGTTCCTAAGCCGACGGGTAGTAGAAGTAACTCGAAGGCTTCCAGGAGTAAGCCGCCGAGTTGTAGGAGTAACTCGCCGACTGCTATCCAGCGTCAGCATCAGCATAGGCAGGGAGGGGGGTTGTATATACTCGAAAATAGACCAAATATTAAGTGAGATATTCATCTGAGAAGGCAGGTAGGCTAGCGGCGGCAAACTGGTGCTTCCGCAAGCGTCCGCGCCCGGACTGTATCAATGCAGGAAGAACAGAGCGCTTCTTTAAAAGGCTGCTGCTCCCCTAATATTAGTCCGATTTTCGTCAAATAAAGACTGAAATGTTCAGGGAAATGTGTAGAATTTATATAATAGATAAGGTGAGGAAAATTAATGGAGTATACTAGGCAAAAAACAAGAATATTCTTGTAAAAAAACATTAATCGCTGTTCTTAAAAGTAGATAGTTAGATAGATAGATATGTGGATAGATAGATATGTAGATATGTAGATAGATAGATCTATAGTTAGAGATAGATAGTTTAGAGAGACAGAGATGTATATGCTTATTATATAATATAGAATATCTCGCTTAATATTTGGTCCAAAAACACGTATGGAATCAGTATGAACTATACTACAATCCAGTCTTTATTTGACGAAAATCGGACTAATATTAGGGGAGCAGCAGCCTTTTAAAGGATATACAACCCCCCTCCACTGCTGCAAGTACAAAATATCATTCGACGAGTGACTCGCTGGGCTCTACGGGTGACTCACCGACTTTCCCGGCGCTGTTGTAGCTACCTTGCTTTAAACTTCTTCTAAAAAAAAAGAACCCGGCGAGTCTATTGTACAATTCTGCGAGTCACTCCTACAACTCGGTGAGTTATTCCTGGAAGCCGTCGAGACTCTCATGGAATTCGTCCACTAATTGGCCGTACCCACCGAGTCACCCTTAGAACCCGTCGAGTCACCCGTAGAACCCGTCGAGTCACCCGTCAGATGATGCCCCACCCCTTTTTGCCGCCAGAATCCGTCGCCAACCTGACAAAAAAGCCACTTGCATAACCGTTATGTAATACTACAGGTTCACTACGACAAAACCAGCTATGTGAGACCTAGGCTTTAAATTCACTGATTCTAAAAGTTTTTCGAAAAATCACAACTGTCTAGTCCTAGGTGTCACCAGATACAATATAGAACATAAATTTTGCTTATATAATTTCTAAGCCTACAACTTTCAATTGGGGTCAGCAGACTGAAGTCATCTCTTTTATTTGGTATAACGTTCATAGCTCCCCGTTCCTTTAAGGATTGTAGCCTTCCATGGTCACGTGATCTTTTGGATTACGCAACAATAGAATCAATGTCTGCCTCCAGCAAGGAGAGCGTGGGCGTTCTATTGTGACTAAAATAACAAATACCTCACTAAATCACACCATTTTCTTTTTGCCTTAATGGAGGATTCTACCAAAAGCATCTGCCTATTTATAGATGCCATCAACAGAACCAGGCGCAATGGGCCACTAAAGCAGATGCTAATGCTGGAAATTACATCACTGTCCATAGGGACAACTGGTGTCCTTGTTGAGAACAGAACAATGGGCTATGCTTTACAGGAGTGACAATGCCAATGGTCACACATCTACGAAGGGGGCAAGAAAAACTTACATTGGAAAAAAAAAATTCTGCTGTATTGTCCTGCAATGCATATATCTCAGTAGCTAAATAAGTTTATATGACCAGCTATAGGTGCAACTGTGCCAGAGGCAAATGTAATGATGAAATAAGGCTTTAAGTTCACACTGTGTTACATATTTACCCCCCCCCCCCCCCAAAGGGTGGTTTTTTGCCTCAGCATAGACACTGAATACAAGGACTGACATCCACGCAACTGAGATGTAAGCTCAAGAAGAGTGCACAGGCTAGGGATCAAACGCGGGACCTTTTATGTTTTATTATTTTGTCTTGCACCTCCGACTATAAATAAAGTTTTATCTTATCTTGTTTTTATCTTATTTCTGCTTTGCAAATAAGGTTTCATGACATCATTAATAACAGCAAAATTAACTGCTTTTTGTTCATGGATGTCGACAAGCTGACATGGAAAACAAGAAATTCATTTAGTTTCTTATTAATTTAATGCGGCACTAACAAGAATATTAACAACGGCAAACCAGTTTCAAAAGACAGTCCAGCTGTCACGAAGCAGCTGTGAAAGACAGTGGCATATCATGACGATCATAATACATATAAAACGACAATCTCTTATTACTGTATGAAGTACCATTAACATGGCATTTATCACTCATTAAGTGAGTTATTATTGGCCGTATTTACACAATTATATTAATATGCACACATTATTGGCCGTATTTACAGAATTATATCATTAACAATTTGTATACAGTGTACATTATTGTCAGATCTTGAGCAGCAGCCATCAAGCGCTTTACAATTTACACGAGTCTTCTGCAACAAATCTTTTATCGCATTGGTCCAGACCCGGTCCTTGCAACGTGTCCTTCTCTGCATTGATGGCCTTGCATCAAGTGATCCACTTCCTCCTGATGGAGGTAGTTGCCATTCTCATCCACTTCCCTCCCATGAAGAGCGGCAATGTCTCGAGAGGGAATGCCCTCGAAGATGTCCCCGTGACCCCTCCGCCTCGCTCGCATAGGTCTAGCACTTCTCTCCGACTGTGATTGCGATGTCACCTTCCAAGTCTGTGGAATATTGTCACAAGAAACTGATCACAATGGGAATGGATATATTTCATACTGTAGAGTAAACCTTGCATAAGTCAAATTTGCCTCGAAGTTGAATCTTTGCATGCACAATTCGAACCAAATTTGAAGCAGCATTATAGCTATATTTATTGCTTTTATGAATGAAACCAGGTGGTCCATTTGAATTCGACATATGCAAGGTTTACTGTATATGATCAGATCATCATAATCATTATAGTATTAAAGGTGGCTTGGAAAACGTGTGGCTACATTCTCAGAAAAGCACATGAGTAGGTTAACCCACAGCTGGAGTAGAGCCCATTGTCAAAAAGAATTTCTCCAACAAAGGAGTAAACTCCTACCCCTACTGTACATTTTACTATCAATTTGTGTGTATTTTTTGACATAATAATATTATCATGGCTCTACTTCACTTATTGGGTGAACCTACTCTGTTATCATCGAGTGTGCAAGGCTGTCAATTGCCTTGGTAATTACTATAGTAAAAGTTAGTAGAATAATGGGTATACTTAACGATACATGGTCAGATCATCATGATTGTACTTTTGCCTTGGCACTGCAAACACTAAGTGTTCGGAATCTTAGGCATGTCTCAAACCCATAAACCGAATCTTAGGCTCGTCTCAAACCATAAACCTAATTGTAGGCATGTCTTAAACCCATAAACCGAATCTTAGACATGTCTCAAACTCATAAACCTAATTGTAGGCATGTCTTAAACCCATGAACCGAATCTTAGGCACTGACTGACCAAAGAATGCCTGATCCTCATCCATGAGATAATGTCATAATTAAATCTTTGTACAGATTATCATCAAGAGGCATGCAGTCTTATTAATTATTATGTCCACCTAATATAAAGGTGGATAAACAAATTCAGCTGGCTCACAGTGCCACTCACAGAATTAGTATTTGAAATTTCAAAACTTAATTATATCTGGTTGTCATTTCAACCAAATATTCCCAAATGATTTCATCTTTTAAGTACACAGAGGGAGGCGAGGATGGTCATGCTGCGAAGTGCATTAGACAGCAGCAGCCTCATTTGCTTCTAATGAACTTAGATGCAGCTAAGCCATCAAAATCAAGTTTCAAAATATTATGTTAGAGAAATTTACTATGGAGAACTGAAATAATGATTTTCCTGGAATGATGTCGGTTGTAGGTTATCATATTGAAAAATATATATATTTAAAAACAAACTAATGAACAATTGAAAAATTATGTGCAACTACTACAAAGCTCGGGTTAAACTGTTGCTATCATTTTTTAAATAAAGCAATATAGCCACATGCATTCAGCAACAACTTTCGCTTTTCAGATTTACACCAAATTTTGAAGCAAATAAACACTTGTCACAAGTTATATATGGCTAATCAACAATAATATTTTACCAGGAGAAAACGGTCCAAGTTTAAAGATTATTGAATATTTACACAGCGTTGGCAGAGGCAGGGTAAGTATGTTTTAATCAAGCTAAAACATCTATAGCTTTAAGGATTGGATTGGATTTATTATTTGGTGTACATTTTCTAGGTAAACTTTGTGTAATTGGCTTCATTAATATGAGTGTTATTAATAAACGTAAAAATTCGCGAGAATTAATCTGCAATTAAGGCTAATATGATCAGCACACCTTAGCTCATGCCAATTAATGATTTTATTATGCACTAATGGGTAAGTGACAGGTACCCTGCAGTTTAACTCTGACCAATCATAACTTCATGATCTGAAGTGGAGAAGTGGTCCAGTGCAATGCTGTGTGTGAATTAATCTAGTAGTGTTCGTTACCCACAAATTGTCTCACATCACTGACCATGCAACAAGTTTTCCCAATCAGGCAATGAATAATTAAACATACACCGGTAAACAATGCTAAGTGTGAGGTTCGACATGTAATCAACAGTGATGTGTCTGATGATGCACTGAGCTCATGCCAGTTGGACAATACTGGATCACTTCATCACATCAGACAATAACACTTCTTAGAAACAACTAGTCTCATTTTAAAATTGAAAAAAAAAAAATAATAATAATAATAATAACATAAAATAAAGAGAAAGCCTTGAAAATACATTCCCATAAAACTGTCAAATGTTAGTAATACCTACCATTTTCAGAGTGACTGCAAGCACTTCATAAATTTCCTATGCTTAAGTATTTTGACAAACTGACACTACATGAATAAATTCTACGATTAGACCCATAGAAATGACGTTGGGTCTTCAAATATGACAACTCCATAGATAAAATGGTCAGTTCATGTTATCCAGCAGGTATTTATCTGCACGATATACAGGACAGACAAACAAACCCGACATGTCCCCTGATAAGACAACACATATGACGCACAAATAAAAATGTGGTCTGCCTAAACAATCCCACTATCATTTCCAGATCATTTGCACAAACACTACAGGGTTTGTCGTCATTTGATGCATGTCATGTGTAGGCAAGATAAGAACATTTTTACATCTTCACTGAAAGCTACTAAAAAAGATCAAACCAACAAAATCTAAAGTGCAGTAAAAAAACAAATACAATGGGGGACTCAGATCCCTAATCATCTAATCATCGACAACGATCATAATATTTTCATTAATCGTTACCAAAAACATGAAGTACTATCTCAATTTTTAGTTTTTAGTTTTTCCATCTGGCAGACAGTCAAAGAAATAACAATTTGTTAATATATACGTTTGTTAGTAATAAAAATATATATATAGTTTACCACACAATATGTAAACTGAATACTTATTATACAATGTTTGATAAAAGAAAAGGACAATTACTTATATTAACAATCATATGTCTCTAACTTCTCTATTTAATATCCACTTAAATTTATTAAGCATATGAGAAGTCATTAAATTTTCAGGTAATACATTCCATTTAGACACTCCACTATATTTCACAGAAAATTATATCGATTAATTCTCGGAATAGGAAGAGAAGGAAGATGATATTTATTGGAATGTCGTGTTTGAAAAGTATGGATATTACTGCTAAGTTGGAACATATTTGAAAACTCAGTGGTAGAAGACTATTGGAATATTTATACATGAAAACACATAAACGAATGGCTTTTATTTCATATACGGAATGTACATAAGCACTTTAGTAAACCATTACACTAGGAGTACGATAATGCATATTTATAGCCATTGTTAGAGATTTTTTTTTTTTCACTAATTATAATAGGTTTTAAGGAAGTTTTATAAGTTCAATTAAGTTGATGCCCAGATAATGTTACAATAATTTAAATATGGAAGTATAAAAATGTTGTATAGTTTTAATTTCCGTTCTTTATTTAATACGTTTCTTACTTTATACAATATACCTATTGACTTACTTATTTTTCTATTTGTATAATCTATGTGATTCTTCCCAGTTAATTTACTTGTACAAACAGGTTTATTGTCTAGTGTTATGCTTAAATCGCGAATAATTCTATCATTAATGAAATGAATAGAATTTGTCTTTTTGACATTTACAGAAAGCTGATTTGCTGAAAACCAATCTGAGAGTTTGACAAGTTCTGCATTGAAATTATTGACCATTTCTAACAAATTTTTGCCTTTTAAAAATATATATGTATCATCAGAAAATAGTACGAATGTTAAAAACTTACTTACGGTCATAAATGTTAAGTAAAAAAAGTAGTGGACCCAGGGTTGAACCCTGGGGCTCCTCACATTTCATGATTTCAAAGTTTGAGTAGATACAATTGCCATATTTAACTTTTTGGGGCCTGTTTGTTAGGTAACTACGGAAGCCATTTTAGGACATGAGAAAAAAAATATTTAATTGTATAAACGATTTAGTAAATTGTATATACGAAGTACTAAATCGTATATACGAAATACTAAATTGAATATACAATATACTAAATTGAATATACGAAATACTAAATCGTATATACGAAATACTAAATCGTATATACGAAATACTAAATTGAATATACAATATACTAAATTGAATATACGAAATACTAAATTGTATTTACGAAATACTAAATCGTATATACGAAATACTAAATTGTATATACGAAATACTAAATCGTATATATGAAATAATAAATTGAATATACGATATACAAAATTGTATAAACGAAATACTAAATTGTATAAACGAAATACTAAATTGTATAAACGGAATACTTAATTGTTTAAACGAATTACTATATAGTTAAACAAATTACTAAACCGGCCATATCTTTGTTAATATTAGGTCTACAATTATGTGTGACCTATCTAAAGACTCGCCTTGGACAGTTCTATTTAATACTCTATACTGGAAAATTCTAGGTACAGCACAACAGCACTCAAAGGGAATAACTTTGTTTCACAATATGACATCCTAATTACCCTTGTCCTCAAACCCAGCTCTTTCTATCAGGCCCCAGTCTTCCCTTTGCTTCCCTGTCCCTTCCCTTTCCCTTTCCTTCGCTTTCCCTTTCCTTCCCTTCCCTCCCCTTTTATTTGAGCAATATTGGAAGCTATTGGGCCCTGATAAATTATAACCAGTCAGTGTCCATATGCTAAGGCAAGTAAAAGACCCCACCCATGGGGTAAGAGTGTAACATGGGTGGACTCCTCCCTCTCATCTCATCAATCAACCCTCGATAGCGGCAAGGATTTGTCTTAGAGGGCTGCATTTCCCGTATCTATCTATCTAATTTATCTATCTGTCTATCATTCTATCTATCTATCTTGGATCCCTCCTAGATTGATGGGAAAAGTTATTTTAAAGTCCTCCTTCCTGATATCATCCATGTTTGGTCTATAATTGCAGGCTATATGTAATACTTATGCAATTTGACAATATGCAATTAGCATGGATCAAGATATAATTCAAATGTAGCATGGTGCAATTAAAGTCAGCATCACATAGTAAACCGAACTACAGTAAATACTACTTAGAAGGGAAGGGAAGGGAAAACTGGGGCCTGATAGAAAGAGCTGGGTATACGGACATGCCGTTGTCACAGATCATACTGTATCTAGAATTTTCTAACTTTGTTTATTAGATAGCCCTGCCCAATACCAGTCTCTACATAGGTTGCACATAACTGTAGACCAAATATTAACTAAGATATGGCCAGTTTAGTATTGCGTATATACAATTTAGTATTCCGTATATATGATTTAGTATTCCGTATATACGATTTAGTATTTCGTATATACGATTTAGTACTTCGTATATACGATTTAGTACTTCGTATATACGATTTAGTATTTCGTACATACAATTTACTATATCGTTTATACAATTTAACTTTTATTCTCTCATGTCCTAAAATGGCTTCCGTTGGTAACTCCTAAACCATGAAAATGTGTTATTGTTAATACCATAAATAGTTAATTTGTGAAGCAAGATTAATTGAAGCTAGTCATACAATCTGACTTAGCTAAACTCATATTCAAGTTTATTATACCTAAGTCAAACAGTTTTAGAACCACGTTCAGTTAAGTAAGGGCTTAATGTTACCTCTTGACAGCCAATAAAACTGAGTGAAAACACGAAGCACCAAGTCAGTTAGACTGAAATTGAATTAACCTGTGTATACGACGTACTGTACGTGGCTAGTGAAATCGCAGTAAGTAAAGACATTGACATTGATAATTGCTATAACCAATTCAAATAGTACGAACAATGAGGTACTATTTACATAGTCTTTTATTTGAAATATATGACCATTTATTAAAACTAAAGTATAAATTAAACAAAGAATATTATATTGTACTTTGTATTGTATTTTACTGCATTGTATCTATTCTGGTTTGTATCATCGCAACTGGTCTGAAGCTTATACGATAACTAGTCAGAGGCAAACATAATGATGAGCTTCAATCTCACCCTAACCATCTGATACACGGAAATTTTACCAAACAAATCAAGAACCTCACTTATCTCAATGATGCAAATTAATCGAAACTCCAGAGAGCACTTGGAAGTCAATTGATAAGCCTTTATCAAATAACCTTCGTCAGATAAGAGACTGTCATTAAATTCAATATTAGCTCAGAATGACCTCACTGAAGAGTTAATGGGTAATGAATATTATTGTCATTGTTTTTAATTTAGGCATATAAAGTCATGAGGATATGAGGAATCTACACCGATCAACAGTGCACTGAATTAATTGAAACAATTAATCGATTCAATATTACTACATATAAAATCATACACAAATGTGCTATCCACAGTAGCAAGCTACTACAGCATAGACATCTCCCACCACTGTGATTGATAATGCCCAGCAGCTGCAGCATAACTGTAGTCTGTGATGCATTATCTATGATTAGTATGGATTGTGGGGATGGCATCAGTCTTCCTGGATTGCTAAGTCATCTCATCCCTAGCCTGGTTTAGTCACAGCATCAACAACATAAAGCCTGAAGCCCTGCCTTATGTCTACATAGTATGGCTCCATTGGAGCTTCATGTTAATGCAGACTCACAGATTGCCCTGCCTCTGTGCTGTAATCCAGATCTTGATGTCCAGACATCCTGGCTGTAGTCTTAGAAGGTTTGCAGCGATTTTTTTAGAATTCCCATTGACACATTTATGCTATTCTGACTTACCACTGATAATGGCATCATAATGCTATTTACACATTTGGCATTCAACAACAAAAGAAACTCAACAGAAAAGCTAAAACACATTTCTTTGACAGAAGTCTCCCATTTAATGTCTTACTAAAACATTGATCCCTAACTATCAAATGGCAAAGAAGCACAAGGGAGAGTCTCAGACACTATCCTGGGTCTTTATGTGTACTTTTTTGTTTATCACATTAGGGTATGTCCTAATTGTTTATAACACCGGGTTATGTTCCACATACCATGACCAACGAAATCTCGTAGTCATCTTAGAGTCTAGCTGAATCTTACCGACATTTTGAGGTCCCAAAAGACCTATATGTCTAAAAAAGGCAAAAGAAAACTACCTGAAAATTGGTGACATTTATATCTGACATATCACACATCAGTAAATGTTTCAATGTACATATATGTCTCTATACAACTAGGTCCGAAGCTTAATCAGCTTATACGAACAGCTGCTAGAAGCAGACGTAATCATGAGATGGTAAGGCTTGGAGTCCACACAATGTTAAACATTTACCCCATCGTTTCATACTGACCTAGGCTACAAACTTACAGTAAAACAATTTTCATTTAAGCGGGGTAACATCAGACTTCCTGAACCAATGATTTGGTATGTCTACGTGTATGAACTCGATTGACAATAACCATGAACTGCCATTTCAAAATTCACAAAATAAGTCACACTCACTGATGACTGATTGTTATAAATTGATTGATGAATAAGTGCAATGATGATCATAAGAATGGCTACCAACATCTGTATTAGTTTAAACTGATAATGATTCTTAAATTGTGTGATAACCAACATGGTGTGGTGCCAACCTTTTAGGAGGGCTGTGTTATACACCATTTTCAGGCGGCAGCCATGTTGACATTTTTGCCTCATTGACCTCATTTTGATTACGTCATGTATAGTGACATCATTACTTCTCCATTGTTCTTGCACTCTGTGACCTCACCATGGCCATTGTTTATCGATGTCACAATACTATATCTGAGTACAAAGAGAGGTCAATGAGGCAGAAATGACAACATGGCTGCTCTGTGAAAAGAGTGTATTTTTGTCCACACTAAGCAACAATGTCCATTTTTCCAGTTTCAGTTCCATTTTGTTCTGCCTTTCACATAACGTTCTCAGAAAAAATTAAGTAAGTAACCCTATAAACTAATGATGTAGTGGAGCCCTAGGTCAAAAACCCTCCAGGAAAGGAATAAACTTCTAGCAATAATAAGGGCAAAATGTACCCCCTGTAGGAGTAAGGGTTACTCTCCAACAGAGTAGCCCATCTATTGCAGAATAACCTTACTCCCTAAAGAGGGTAAATTTACTCCCAATTGGGGTAGAAATTTACTTATGCTGGAAATTGAGCTCTTCATACCCTAGTGTGATAAGCAAGACGTCAGAGACTAAAGAAGTTGTCACACTTAATTTGTGTTTCTGAGTCCACTGACACTCACTTCAGAATAATCGATTTTTTACCACCAAGTCCTTTCAAACATTCCTCGGGTGCATTTCTTTCCTATTGAGCGTAGGACAGGTTGTACAAAGAACCTAATTTGGCAGAACTGTGATCTGACAGGTATGACACGATACTGGGTAGACACAAAAGGTCTGTGGCTGTCAGAACATAGTTTTTTCATTTAGATTTAGAGAACATAATCCTCCCTGTCAAGCTCATCAGATATTCAAGCAAAATATCACAACACATATGACTTGAATTTACCATTCCAAATAAACATGGTCTGTGTCATAGCCAATTATTTAACACTGATAATAGATATACTGTGCCATTGTTTTAGGTTGACAATATTAGTTATGTTGAAGTTCTCATCTATTACAGCTATTGCTAATAATGAACTTAGCCAACTCCCGTTTATCGCAGACTTAAAGTGTAAAATGTTAACTTAGCAGGAAAGTATTTTAAAAACACTGTCAATAAATGGTTTATCAATGTGTGACCTCTACCACACAACAGTACCATCCAAGCTGTCTGAGTTGTAACACAGATGCTGCTGCACTAAAATGGCTATATGATGTAAAAAAAATGGGTTTTACTGATATAATTTTGCAATATATATGTCTACAATTTAAACTTTATGTATTATTGATACATACCAAATTTACCTTACAATAATGTGTTAAAGTAAATGATTTTACTAGTTAATTAGAAATTTCCTTGTAATGTTATGGGGTACTGGTGTAACATAATCAGGGACTCTCAGTTGGCCACTTTTCAGGTATATGGCCATCTCATAAAAAAATCCACAAGAATGGTGAAAAATCGGGAATAGGCCAATTTCCTTGGCCACGGCTGTGCATTTGAGAGGACAATTATATCTGACCTATGGGCAAGTACCATATTTTCTTGATTACAAACCAGAATTATAATAGAGGCCAGCTCGATTAGAGGCTGGGTTGCAGGCAGCATATAAAATAATATAAGTCGGTCTTGAATACAGGCCAGGCCTATGGTGTTTGGGGTCACCATTGGTAACTTGAAGGCCACATGTCACGATAACATCATAACCTCATAAGTAGCAAACTGGTATTGACCCTGTTACTACCAGTTCTAATTGATAGATGCCAGTCTTAAAAATATGCCTGTCTCGATTAAATGCCGGGACAAAAACTACTTCTAAATAGAGGCCCCAAGCTTCTAATCAATCAACAAAATATGCTCTGTAGTTTTTTTCTCCACTTTCTGAGAGAGTTTAAAGGCATCTCAATGGCAGGTAAAACTAGTACTAAAAAAAAACTCAACATAACAATACTTAACAGTTATAGCCCAATCAAATGTAAAGAAATAATGATCTCACCAATGAATTACTGCAAAGCGTAGATGGAGCAGTGGTTAGCTGAACAGAGAATGATGTTCCTGCAACCATCCAAGGACTCCAGGCTCTTAATGCCATCTGCAATGCCAATTTCCGAAACCAGCCTTCCATCAAATGCAGACAGTAGCTGCAATTTGTTGTCTGCTGTAGTACATGTGAGCAGCTCCTTTCTGCAGTACATAAGTCTGGAAGAAAAAGACACAAAAGAAATTATTTTTAAAAGCTTGCACGCAATGCCTTGATTGATCGCAGTTGTTTTCTTCTTACATGAAATATACTTACTGCATTTTTGCCAAACTTTTCCACAGAGGCATCACAACCAATCTTCTGCTCATTGGTTTGCTTATAAGAGCAGATAGGACACATTCATTCTGGGATTCTGAGCTCATAAGCAAAGCGAGTACACCCTGCAAATAAAAAAACCATTCTAATTCTATAAAGTTGAAATAAATTTGGAATGATGGACTGACAATGCCCATACAGAAACTGTGTTATCTAACATTTTCAGGGTAATCATGGAGTGGGGTGTTATCATTTCATGAAACTCATGGTCAATAGACAATGGCTAGATGCACAATAGGGGCCGGGGAACATCAACAATGATCAATTTAAATCCATACAATGTTATCAGCATGTCTGCACACTAAACAAAACTGCCACTTTTACATACCCCATAACTCCGAAAATGACTAAATTTCAGAATTCAATATATTTTTAATTTCTTTTATCAAACTTATCCTTGAGACATCAATTACATTTCCAAAGTAATTAATTAAATAAATTACATTCAATAACATAAGAAAATGTAATTAATTAGTCAATTACAATTTAAATTTACCCCATTTCTGACTGAAATTCTCATTTTTAATATGGTTGCATCATTTTTATCCCTCTATTTTAGGCCCATGGAAATCAAAAATTTTTCCTAATTTAGCAATTGGTTATATTCACCTTTTCAGAGCTGGCATGCAGACACCTTGATGGAACAGGCTTCGATGTAAGTTCCAGTTTTAACACTAGGAGGCCCTTGGTGCAGTTCCTAAATATTTGTCATACAAAAGCCAGTAAACTATACACTGTTACATTGATGTTGATGTTCTGTGTGTGATGTTTTGAGTATTCATGAAGGCAAAATACTTTCATCATTTTGCAAATTTATGAACTATAAACAATGATAAAATGGCAATTGAAGTCATAACACTAACCACAGGTAGATGGCACTGGAAGTCAAACCAAGAACAGCATCGGGGATGCCCTCTACCGGATGAATGGAAACTAAGTCATCACAGACTGTTTCCAATGTTACTGTCTTTTTCACATCCTTCTGTATGGTATCGATCTCGTAATAAATACACTGATCCTTTCGACCGATTACAAAAGTTACCGGCGTCATGGCATAAATCTGTATATCCTCTTCTAACCTAATACGAAGATCCAAAAGGTGCATTTAAGAATGGAATGAAAAAGTAAGCTATCATAAAAGCATGAAAAGCCATGTACTGAGGATATATATAAGTCTAATTATACAATGCAAGATCTTGCAAATAATGAAATTTCCATGATTGTCAATTAATTGACTTAATCGAGTACACTGTACCTGTCACTCGATGTTATATGTATGAAACTCTTGTTGTCAGGGTCCATAAACGCTAAATGGAATACTTGGATTCCAACAGATGACTGTGCTTTGACTACAAGGGAAACCTCACTCTCCGATGGAAGACTGTGGATCGCAAGTAACGTCATCTGTCAAAAGTAAAGGTAGGGATGATCACCAACAAAGTAAAAACGTTTTCTTATTTATTTAGAAGAGAGTCCATCAAATAATGAAATAAGAAACAAATGCATATCTTAAAAATGTCATTAAATTAGTGAAATAGTTCCAGCAGATCATGGATGTACAACACTGTTACACATAAATCACAACATGCACCTGTGGAAAATTCCAAGTGAACAAACAATTCCAAGACAAAGGGTCCTCAGCTGCAAGCCAAAAGTTCAATTGGTGCTTCGTTGCGATAATAAAGACATCTCTTCGAATGCCGTCCGCTTTGATACAACCGCATTTAACGTCAATGAACTCCTCATCTTTCTTCTGCAATACATCAAAGGTTTCAAAAAGGTTAGCAGAAGTTCATCAAAACAGACACAAGGTTGCAGTTCAGTTGCAAAAGCAATATTTTCTTAATTTTAACATTTACGTTCACCACAAATAATAGTTGGATGAAACTACAGCCATGGCCAAAAGTTTACATGCTATAGATGGTTGCGATGGCCTGCACATCTGTGTGCTTGTCCTTTTTTTCTGTCCGTCTGTTTTTCTAGCTGTCACCCTGCCACCACCCTTATGGACACCACAACTTCAGATCGATTGTAGCAACTCAATAAACCAACGCCCTAAAAGGAAATTTCCCGCTAGCAGGGTGGCTAGTTTACTGTAGGGATCTTTACTATATGACACTATATGAAACTACAGCCATGGCTGTGCAATAACATAAAAATCCAGACCAAAATTGAAGTATTTTAAATGTCAGAAAACAGTTGGCCACGGTTGTAGATAACAAGAAGTTTAATAGATCAACTTTGCATACACTTTTTCTATTCTAGAAAATCAATAAATCTACATGTACTTTTAAATATCAACATTTTATGTAATGTACCAAATTTACCTGAATATCATGCACACAATGAAGTTTTATGGCAGAAGATTTTTTCCTAGTGGAACTCGTAGTTTCTGATTCTGCACCATTTGCAGGAGTCCCAACTTCTCCAATCGTCACGGCATCTTTTCTGCATTCGTGAATTGTAGGTTCTGAAAATGACTGGGCAGTGTAGCTTTTCCTTTCGACAGTGTTTTCTAATGCTGTTTCTTTCAATCTGTCCTCTTTTGATGACGTCGCAGCTGAAATTATTCCAGTGTCACAGCTTATTTGCTTGAAAGACTCCTCTTCATCGACTAAAAATTCAGAACAATCTTCTAACTCCTCAGAAGTATGTTCAATGTTTTTATCATCAGAGTGCTTCCCATACAATTTGGCGTTACCTTTCTTTTCCTGCGAACCTGAATGTTCCTTATGAACTACATTAGAGACGTCTTGGAGATGCACAGTTCCTAAGCCTTTACTCAATACTGGAGATGCACTATCCCCAAACTCCTGACGAATGGGTGTTGAACATTTATTAGGAGCAGGACTAGATATGCTTTTGCGACGCAGCAGGGCCCTCCTACTTAAGTTTAACTTTCTTGCTCCAGCTGAACGTTGATGAGAAATTTGAGAACATGGAATAGGTTCTTGAGAAGAACTCTGGCTTGAATGGGTAGATTCGCTGGCACTGAGATCACTGTTCTTGGGGTCGATAACTTCAAAATCAACATATGGCAAAAGGTTACTTTGTTCACCACACTTATGTTTTATGAGATCACCATACTGTTCAGGTGGCAAGGAAAATTCACACTTTTCCACTGCAGAAGTTGCGTAACTAACAAGGATTGCCAGAGCAGTGTGCAAACGCTCAGTAGCCAAGGACCGTCTACTTGCCCTCCTCCTTTTTGTGGGTTTCCTCTTTTCAGCCCCATATCCCTGTGACTGGGATGTTCCAACGTTAGATGGATTTAGCTCTGTACCATCTTTGTAACTTCCTGACAAGCTGCTTTCTGTACTAATGATATTTGTAGAGTTGACTTGAGAATCTTGAGAACCAGAATTGGGTACTAGGCTTCTTCTAGAGCTTCTACGTCTGTTCTTAATCCCACTGTACATATCACCACTATTTTCCTCTTCCAAGTAAGAGAAATCCACTACTTCTGATGAGAAACTCTTCCTTGTTCTCTTTCTGTGAACTTTAGAAGTTGTCTCCTCACCAGTAATTTGAGAAGCCATATTCTCTTCGCTGCCCACTTGCCATTCTGACATGGACACCATCGAATTGGAGCCACTGGATACAACAGGGACTTCACTCTCCAATTCACGAGGATCGGTATTTTCTGGAGGTTTACTTGGCAGAACAGGACTTTCTGAAGCTGCCACAAGAACTGATAGAGAAGGAAGCAACACAGCATTTAAATTTTCTTGTTTCTCTTCAATTTTTGATTCCACAATGGTAGTAGCTGGTGCATCTGACTCAGTCTTATTCAAAGACACACCACTAGGTTTGTCATTTTGTAACATAACAGAAGATTGGACATGTTTTGAGGAATCAGATTTTAGTATCCTAAGCAATGGTTTTTTGCGAGATTTGGAAACAAATTGTGTGGCAAGTATGATATTCTTTTCATCTAGTTCTTCGGACTTCTCCTCCTCAACTTCAGAAGCAGCATAAGAATCACATTCAAGATCACATGTACTGCTAGTGGCTTTTGATCCATCACAAGAATTAGAAACCTCACCATTGTTATTGCTCTTTGTTTCTATTTGTTTGCTGCATAATTTCGGAGAATGATCAATTGCATTAACATTTTCCTTGTCACATAATTTACTGTCTGAGCTGCATGCACCAAATGAGGACAGACGCCCACGAGAATCGGACAGACGCCCACGAGAATCAGAACAAACATCACCGGATGATGAATTTCCTTCAATTATGTTGCCTGGCTCCCTAAATTCTGGCTCAGTGCATGCTGTATGTTGATCTTCAGCATCATCCACCTCAGTTTCTAGCAAAAAAGACACAGACAACTTGCGATCCTTGTGTTTTGGAGATCCTTCCTGGTCCTCTCTGTCTGCATCACCTTGTTGCTCCTCTTCACAGCTTTGTTGATTTGTTTGCTCCTTCAGCGTTTTCCTGACATGTTCTTTTGTGTTCTTGATCCTGGATATGACCTGCAATTATGATTTTATCACTGAGATGACTACACATATTAGCTATGCAAAGGTCTGGATGCACTTGAATAAGCCCCATTGCTGATTATTAAAGAATTAAAATCCTACAACAGTGCATCTGAAGTTGTTATGCAAACATGATTTTTGTGAATATCTTCTGAGTGGATTATCCAAATCGTTCAATAATCAGACACATCAAATACCTCCTGCAAGTTTGCAGTCATTTTTAGCTCTTCAAAGGAATGTTACAAACAAAATTTGAAAAATGGCTGTCTGATGTTATCATGCAAGTTATGTTTCAAAGCCAAAACTGTGAAACCAAGTGCAAGATTTATAACCAGAAACATCATTTAAGAGTCTTTTCTCCACCTAGAAACAAAATAAATCCTTTTTTGCCAGCAACCTTACATTCTGGGTGGGGTTCAGGCTTGGTGATGAAGAAAGCTGGTACCCCATCAAAATATAAAGGTAAAGGCTAAATAAGAGCTGCAATTGGCTGCACAGTAATACCAGACTATACTGGACCCTTGGATGCCATTTAAAAAAGTTTTGAGACCCAACCCTAGCAACCATATATACCGCTTTTTGCTAGTTCTATTGATTAAAAATATATCAATAAAGAATATTTAGGAAATGTACATTTTTCAGTGATTTATTTTGTTTCTATGTGGAGAAAACTCTTATATGATGATTCTGGTTAAAAATCTTCAACATGGATTCACAATAATATTTGCATAATAACTTCAGATGCACTGTACAGCAGTCACCCAATGACCAGGGTTGCCAATCTTTACCTAAGTCAGAATTCCCTGATGTTTTCATGACATTTCCCAGACAAAATCTGTTTTCCCTGACAAAATAAATGAGTGAAAATTCAAACCTTAGTGGGCCATTGTCATTGCAGTGTCACCCTATGATGAATTAATGTAAAACTACATAGAAGTTTGTGAAATTTAACAGCGATTTACATCTGCAGACTAAGGAAGGGGCCTTTGTTTTTGTCAGCAGGAGTGCTGCACGCATTCAGTGCATGTGCGGGCAAGGAAAATGTCAATTTTTCCCTGACTGTCGTACCCTATTTCCAGAATGTCACAGACTTTTTGCAGAATTCCAAATTTTACTGATCACTTTCAAAAATTCCCCGACTCTTTCGGATAGGACCTTGAAATTCCTTGACTTTTCCCTGACTATACCGGAAAAAAAAGGTTACATTTATATAAACAAGGTAGAAACCTCGTTATCATGAAGTAAAAGGAATCCAACAAAGGTTGAAAGGGACAACAATATTTATATAGTCATGCATTCGCTAATACATTTTTTCAGGTTTATATCACCCTAAACTAAGAACAATAAAGATTCACGGACACATAAACTGCAATCCTTCATGTAAAACATCTATCAACAAGGTCTTACTCAGAACTGGGAAAAACACTGCTGAACTTCTAACCCAAATTTGTGTTTGAGTGAACTAGTGCTTATGGCAAGCTTCAAATGAATATGTTGTCATTGGCTCAATCGATTATTTTCAAAAGGGGAATTTTTAATGACAAGCAAAACATCATAGTATCCCCCACTAAATCCCATACACACAATTTGCAGGTGTAAAATGCCATCAGTCAAAACAGACCTAAATTAAGTGACTGTCATTCATGAGAATAGGCCCTGAAATAAAAAGACCACCTTGAGTTTCTTGGTTTTCTTCTTTAAATCCGCTTTCAGAGCCTCAAGTCGTTGCTTCATCTGCAAGATATTAAAATATGTAATTAGTTTAATATAAATATTTGAATTCAGTCTACATCAATCTTGCAGTATTATTGATGATACAACATGCACTTCAAGATTGATATTTTCTGGATAATGTCATCACTGGCAGTAGAGCATTAATGACGCAAAGCCAAGATCTATGCAAATAGAACACTCAATAATGCCGCCACTGCCTTACTGCCCAATACCAAAGATTGAGTGAAAGCCCCCAACCTTGCAGTCAGACATAGACTTGGGTACACTTAAAGATATTAATCGAAATTGGTCATATATCAGTATATGACATTGTCACATCAAAATTAGCCACCTCTGACAACCAGGGATCTCGGTAGCCACTAGCCACATTGCCATTGGCTAGTGAACTCTTAATGTGGCTAAAGGCATTGACCCTAGAGTAGCCACAGTGGCTAAATGGTTAAATTTTCTTCTATTATCTATTATTGAACAAATGTCAATTGGCCTGATTGGTCATAGACTGTAAGCCACTGGGTGTCAAATCTTAATTGCAATTCAGCACCACAAGTTCCAAAGTGAACAAGAACCATTGAATCAATTGAGACAAAAGCAGTTATTCTTATGTTTGAAGCCTTAACAAAAATATTTGCTAAAAAAAAAAGGTCTTCTGTAACAATTAAGTAGTTGAATATATTCGAAAAATTCAATTCAATATATATTTAACCAATTGCATAAACCTTTTTCGCAAGTTTTTTAAATGCATTTTTCATTGCATTGCAATAGGCATTTAAAAAAATTTCCGATGTCTATCCTAAACTTTATTTTCTCTAGATAATATTAAATTCCTTACATGTACTTACAAGTGTAATCTGAATGTTTATCAACTTCCTGTCAAAAACAAACAAACAACAAGAACTTTGAGAAACGAAGTGATCTGAAAAATGTGGCTAAGTTAGAAATGTGGCTAACTGTCTGATGACAAGATTAGCCACAGCGGCTGATGATTTTAAAAGTCTACCGAGATCCCTGGACAAGATAATTATGTATACCTTGTAATTTCATGCTTTGTGAAAAAACTAACTTTTCACATCACTGGACTTCCTGTCGTGGCAAATTTCTTATCAGTTTATGCTGCCAAGTGTAACTTGTAAGTTGACTATAAAAAATATTTGAGTTTTAAAATAGCATTGTGACAATACATGGAAAAACAAGTTAATTATACTAAACTTCAGTAAGGTACAACTAGCCGAGCAGCTGAGTGGCCTATAGCTAGTGGTAAAGACTTCAGTCTGTTTGCACATCAGCTGGTTCCTCACAAGGTCCTGGGTTCACTAACCAGCTGGGCACTCTTAATCAACACACCTCCGCAAAATGTTGGCTGCATGAAACTTTAAATTTTATACAATGTGGCACTTAATACAAGAGACCCCATCCCTGTTTTTAGGGTATCTCACGGCTCCGCCCTCTCGACCTTCAGTTATTTTGCCTAAGAACGCTAATTGTTGAATAGTGACCCCCAGTTAATTTCACAGGATCCATCAGCAAAGAAAAGGGTCGTCATTAGTAGGCCTAATGTAGTAATGACATTACTATTGAGTATTGACAGCTACTGTTTGTGGACTCCCAAGTCTTGTCATCTCATCATTACACTTCTGACAGCTTTCATGACAGTATTCATAAGCTGGACCAGCAGACTCGGCTACCAAGTAAATGTTGGCATGTTGCACATGTAATTCTGTATTCAAGAATAAACTTCTCTTTTTTTATTCAGTAATTGCACAGTGACTGACATGACATTGACGTACAGTGACTATAATTTGAAGAATAAACCACGCACGGCCAGATGCTGGAGTCAAGACACTGCACTCCAGACAATTAAACCAAACTACAAAGTTTATTACTTTCATCGTACCATTTCATTGACATTGTCATCCATGGTGCCCTCAAAGATCATTTAAGACGTGCCCTTTTCCTTCTCAATGTTTTGGCAACTTTTGTGGAATGGCGCTCTTGTTCGCGCATGCGCAGAAGCTTGTTTTGATTCTCGGTGCATGCGCATTGAAGGACACCTGCGGAAGACGAAGACAAGTTGTGGATGCTTAAGATTTTCTCTGCTTTTCTCAATCCACACTCGTCACCAGGTCTCAACTTTAATGTCTAATGAAAACTGACATGTTGGTGGTTTATTAGGAAGATTTGGGCGGACTATGGCTGGCTCAGATAACGGTAGTCCGGGGTGAAGGAGCCACCGTCATGTGTGCAGCGTCAGCCTCCCCGAGTGGCACTTTGCGTCAGAAGAATTACGATTATTTGTTGAAATTCCTTCTCGTCGGTGACAGCGACGTCGGCAAGGAGGAAATCCTGAGTGGTCTAGACGACGGAGCGTTGGAATCGCCCTTTGGAGGTCATTCTGGTGCGTATTACATTTGCGCCTTACTGGACCTAAAACTGGTTTTGGACGGTAGGGTAAATTCTTCAAAGCTGCTTCCGGTGCACTTGCTTTTTGACAACCCTGAGCTGTCAACTAACAAAACCTGAGTCAAACTCATAAATAATCTAAACAAGCTGTCCAAAACTCTCGAGTGATACTAATTTGTGATCTGGGAACTTTGCATTCCTGTTTGTCCCCATTGCTTATTTGGCTTGACTGACAGTGCCATTGTCCGACTCAAAAACACTTCATCAAATTTGAGTCTCATCTATGACTATGACAGTCTATGTAAACAATGCCCTGTCATTCAGTTTAGTCATGCTGAGGTGATGATCTGAAATAATGCTGTTTTCTTGAGAACTGGCGCAGAAATTACCAGTGATTATGTGTCATGACCTTCGACTTACAATGTGATCCAACATGGTGTTTCTTGTAGATATCAAAGGTAGCTTATCTTAGTTACTGAAAAATGCCTGGGTCAGTATCGATTGACTAGATGTCAACATATGAACTTGCAGAAAATATGTGTATATATATATTGCAATAGCATTGACACATCTAAATGAGTATTCCCACTTTTTAGGACAGTATGTCTTTTTATGAAGAAAGCTATGAAAATGCTTACAACTTAGTTTCCTGATACACGGTTAAAGAAATAAAAGGCTTTGGAGTGGAATTACATGGATGATGCCCCCAAAGGAAGCAAAATTATACCGCTAACCAATGACAAAAAGTCTTTCTTTTTTTTTCTTATTGGTCATTGATCTGCCAAATTGAACCACTATAATGTCTTGGTCATCTCATTATTTCGTGTTATATAGCTTGATCTATACGGCCTTGACACTAACAATGATTTACCCATTTTTCTTTCTCAACCAGGCATTGACTACAAGACAACTACTATACTGCTAGATGGGAAGCGAGTCAAGCTTCAATTATGGTATGTTGATACCTTTAATAAGTGTGGCAGTGTTCATCTTCTTTGTACATTGTACTTGAATATGACAACGAAATAATGACATAGTATTCTGCTAAGGTATATACATTTTTTCTTTCACAGGGACACTTCAGGACAGGGCAGATTTTGCACAATTTTTCGCTCTTACTCAAGGGGAGCACAGGTATGTTGTCTTTATGCATCAAAGATTGTTTTCTGGTTATTTTATTGCTTTTAATCTGCATATTCACAGGAACTCCCAATTTGTCAGTGTGAAGGAACTTTTTTTTTAAAAAACAACATACTTTTTATGATCATCCAATTAATTATATCATGACATGTTCTACTTTTGAAAAGATATTCCTATAGATGTGCTGTTGCATGGTATATACTTGGTTGTTATATATGCGTAGGTTTGTGCATTTATTTTATGCCAATTTTATGGATGGCATGATATCCAGTGACTGTGCGATTTATGGGAAGCCAAGTTGTGCTCAAAACTCCAGATGGCAGCACCTGCACACTGTCACACCTGTTGTTGATCTATGGCAGAGTAGGTTGTATTTTGTGAGCATTGCCTTAAAGAATATAAAATTAATATGGCATGTATATACTGTTTTATTTCTATTATTAGGTGTTTTTTTATATTTATTTTAAGCTGTTGTTTAAGGCTGTGGAGGCTTGATGTATTTTATTGTAACATAACTTTTATTTATTAACGAAGGATCTTTAGACCTGCTTAATTTTAGTCTGTACTCAACGCACAGTTTTACCTCAGTATTTTTCAGCATATTTAAATGTGACATATATATATATATAGCATCTCATGAGGTGTTTTTTTTTTCCATAGCATATTGTTGCTTTGCCAGACATGCTTGGAAATGTAGAATTTAGCAATTTGGGTTTACTTTCTGTAACCCATTGCTCTTTCCAACTCCAAATGTAAATACGATTTTACCAAGAGGCTCTTGAACTACTAATGAATCACATTATTTGGATTTTTCCCAGGGCATTTTGCTTGTGTATGACATAACCAATCGATGGTCTTTTGATGGCATTGACAGATGGATTAAGGAGATTGATGAGGTGAGTGGCTTATAATAAAAAATAAATTGTAGGAAGAAGTCCCTTGGTGGGTACCATATTTTTGTTGAGTCTCAGATACACGAAGTTTTTTTAGTAATAGAAAGCACTGATGCTCTTCAGTTAATTGTATTGCGGAGACAGGTGTGTAGGTTACTTAAAGAAGCACTACAATTCATGGACTCAGCAGGTGCTGCATCTTATTGCATTTTGCTTCCAGAAATAGCTCTGCTTCCATTACGCTTCTCTGTGCATTTATAGATGTCACTCTCCGTAGACAGGAAATACTATGCACTTGGATGACTACCTTACTCTACTAGACTAGTGTAGTGTATTGCTGTTCTAATGCCTCATTCATATATTCTGTCATAAAAGTATGAAATAACATCTTTAGTCACAAGAAATAACATCTTTATGCAGCGTTGCAGTCTTTAAAGCAACTATTATATGACACTGACATTCGAGGCTATATATCAGTCGCTGTATCTGATGATTAGATGGTCAGTCATTGTATCTGATGATTGTATGTCAGTCTTTTTCATTATCAGCAATTCGCTGTCCTGGTAGCCTTTGATTATTTAACTATCAGAAACTCCCAAGTGATGCAAAATTGCGCAAATAAAGTCCTTTCTTGGACAAAAAAATATTAAGGAATTTAGATTTACATTAATATATTTCAGCATGCTCCAGGCGTACCGAAAATCCTAGTGGGCAACAGATGTCATTTGGCCTTCAAGAGGCAAGTCAGTGAAGTACAAGCCGAGACTTTCGCCCTAAAAAATGACATGGCATTCTTTGAAGTTAGCCCCCTCTGTGACTTCAATGTAACGGAGTCTCTTGCAGAACTCTCTCGGCTGGTCCTCAAGCGTAATGGGATGAGCAAGGCGTGGGGTCATAACAGAGGTATGTGTATTGTTTTTCTTTGTTGATTTGTGTACAACATACACTGTGCGCAATGTAGCTCTTTGGTGGCGTATTCTATGGCAATTTCTTAGGGAAACTGAATTCTTGATGTGTCTAAAAAAATTAAGCAAAGAATATTTTCTGAACTTGAATAGTGATAGTGTAACTTATACTAATATTATTAGTAATATAACAACGAAACTTGATTGCAATTAAACTATTGAATTGTTGTGTGAATTTTTTAAAGTATATAAAAAAAATATAAAGCATTTTTAAAATCTCACAAAATTTAATACCGATTTTCTTGTCACTGATGATTGTTTTGTATTTTTTTCCAGTTCTTAGTCTTCAAGAATGCTGCAGTCGAGTGATAGTGGACCGGACAACCATTTACGGAATAGAGCAATTGCCGTTACCTGCATCTGTCAAGGCCCACCTTAAATCTTACTCCATGGCCAATAAAACAAGAGCTCGAATGCAGAGCTACATGCACAGAGACAAACACCGAAAGAAAATCATGAATCCCTCAGATTCCCCACCTTTGAACTGTCGCAAGAGCTGTTGCATCAGCTAGCATTGCAATGAGCATTTGTATTTCACAGTCGTTTTATTCTCAGGCTACCGGACATTATTTTCTATGTTCTTGAGTACATTCAGTGACTGTTAGGTTTTGTAAATGTGTATATGTTTTGTACAAGGTTATATATGTGAGTACAAGAGTTCCATAAACTGTATATATTTAGTTGTCCGTATGTCATCTTGTATTTCATCATTATTGCATTGCTTATCATTCATTTTCAACAGCCAGTGCTGCTTTTTTACGTATGAATTATTATTGATGATTTCAGAGAATCTCTTACAGATTTCATTTGATACAGATTTTGTAGAGGTACACTATATTCTCAAGAACCTTTATACTTTGTGTTAATCAATTATGGTATAGTAAACATGTTTACAGTAAATAATCTGGCGAACTATTTGTAGCTCAGAACTGCTCTGCTCTTGTCCATGTGAAGAGTGTCTGTGATCCCAATTTGTGTACCTGGTGATTTGGGGAAGCAAGTTTTCCGTTTGATTTCCATGGAAACTGTTAGGCACAGATGTAAATTAACAATTTCCCAGCCATATTTCCCTTGTCAGCTTTCATC
This sequence comes from Alitta virens, assembly GCA_932294295.1. Classification (NCBI taxonomy): domain Eukaryota; kingdom Metazoa; phylum Annelida; class Polychaeta; order Phyllodocida; family Nereididae; genus Alitta; species Alitta virens. Next base: position 38,589,386 of record OW028575.1, read on the forward strand.
CTTGAAATTGTCCAATTGGCCAGTCTGCTTTATGTAAAGTGGCAGCAAGTGTAGTGCTGAGCAAAACATATCTGCATCCTCATGCCAGCAGTGTGACACAGATTCAAACACCCCCTGGTTCTTTCCTATTTGTTAAAGAAATTTCAGGTTCTCAGGATGAGATGCAGTTGTCAACATAAACTAGATGTATTGTGTAGTAATCATAGCAACCAGTATGCACATTTTTGGCTCAGGCGAGTGCACATTGACATATCCCATAGCTACAGTGTTATTGCCTTTTGATTTTGGTGCTGGCTTCATTCGCACGGATGAATCAATATGAAGGTTGTCCATTAGATATTATTATATATGCTCACGATCCCCAAGATTTATTTGCTGGTACACAATTTTACTACGGCAGGTCAGTAGTGTATTTTTAAATTAAGAATGTTTATTTCTTTTAAACTAGTAAATTGCAATGAAATTGTGAGCAGTGATTCATATCATGCTGTAAAAGATTAGTGGAGATATGAGTACACATTTACTGGTCTTGAGCTGAATAACGAGAGTTTATGAATTTGTTTCATCATTAATATAATGCTGTAAGAGGTGCTGAAAGAAATGAAGAGAAATTGTAATAATCTATTTAATATGTAAAGATGGTGCTATTTAAAAGCCTAAAATTGTTCAAAACTTGACCAAAACCCACCGAGTCATCACCTGTATCAGTATTGTGACTAAAATAGTCTCATAAATAGATTGATGAACGTAGTATGGAGAGTTAGGACACATGTCACAATATTTGGGGTTTGATTTCTGTACATGTAACATTGAACATTTGCTCTCTTTGTCAGATTTTACTTTTTTATTACATATATTAAGAATCTCCTTATACATGATTGAGTTTTAGAGGTCTAAAGAGTTTCTCCTGAATTATAGGGGGGGTTTAATCTTTTTGCCTGTCTTCGAAACCTGTGTCTTCTGATACAGTGGAACGCAAACTTCCCCTTAAAGGTGGAATGTACATATGTATAGATAACTTGTGTAAGTAGACCAACACTAACTTACATTGATGTTACATTGTATGTGCTTTTGTATTAAATGCAGCTGTTGGTCAGCTTGTTTACAGTCAAAAGATGTAATAAATTAATCACAGTTTATAAGCTTCAAAAATATCTGATTTCTTCATTGATTTTTTTTCTCAGCTGGTCCACTTCCTTTTGTGATTTTGACTTGTTTTTCAGCCTTGACATCCACTTTTAGTTGCCAGGCGCTCCTCTTCAGCAGCTGTTGTTCCACAGTTGCTGGTGGTGCAGGTTCCTGTGCACTCAGCATCCCTGTTGAGCTAGTTTACTTAATGATGGGCTTTCGCTGAAAACTATCAGATAACTCGACTCGAATGAATAAGCAGTGTTTGCAGGTGGATATCACGGCCGTAGCCAGGGCCCAGAAGCTGAAATCAGACAAGGCGAACTGCATAAAAATAGTAAAAATAATAGGAATGTTATTGCCTTAACTGAAACTCCATGAAAATGGTAAAAATAATAGGACTCTGTTATTGCCTTAATTAATTTAGCATGACAAAAAAAAACCGACACCAGACGAGGCGGTGGCCTACTCTGCCTCGTGCTGGCTACGGCCCTGTATCATCCGCAGTTTGAAGCCGTTTGCACTGCAGACATGTGGCCTCAGATCCAAACCTACACAGAAGTATGGAAGTAATTGTGTGCAGTTATATCCACTATATTCACCAGCCACACCTGGAGTGGCCCTGTTTCTGGCCATTACATTTCGACAGCAAATGCTAATCATATGGGCCAGCTGATTTGTAACTGGCTGAACTTTTTTTGTTTTTGGGACAATTTAAATTCAGACGTAACCTTGAGTTTGCAAGAATGTCTTCTTGATGGCATACATTTATGGCATTATATCCCTGCCAAAAGTCAGGTTTGATTATGTCCGTGTGTATGTTAGCATTTAAGTGTCTCAGAGAAAATCATGCAACCCTTTCCGCATCACCATCTCAGATATTTATTTCAAATTTGGTATATTAAAATTTGTTTTTTTCAAACGAAGATAAAAGCAGACGTTTAGGGGGCGCTTGAAAAGGGGCCTCTTTTTCGGCAAATTTGGCCAAAAATCGGGGTTGACCAGAGTAAAAATGCAACATTTTCAGTTTATGAAAAAATTGTCAAAACTTATTAATCATTCCGTAAATTAATACTAATATGAAAATACAGTAAAGAACTAAAAAAAAACAGACTTATGAATCCATGTTTCCTCTAATATTGGTATAGTGAAATTACCTCTGTCATAATCCAGCCACTGTTTTGGGAGCAGGTGAGAGAGTCTCAGAATGGTCTAGAATTGGGTCACTAAGCATGTCAATGACCGTTTAGGGCGGATTTTGAATAACAGCCGTATTGAGAAAAATAGCAAAAATATGGCTGAGCCACAGCTGTCAAATGGTGAAAAATGAGATGATCTAGCAATAGACCTTATGAAAAATATTTTATAAAGTATATATATATATATATATACCAGAATAGTGGCAGTAAAGTTTATTGTCAAAGCAAAGATCATTGCTGTGCTGCTTTGCAAAAGATCTACAAACATCATAGCCCCATCTACAATTCACATCATAGCCCCATCTACAATTCAACATGGCAACAGGATGCTAGCCAAGGTCTGAATGTTGGTATAGTTATTAACTGTAAATGTAAGATATGTAAAGATTGGATAGTGATAAACAATTGGGTTCTGAGTCTGAATGCATTGCTTTCGGTAGAGTTACCAGGAAATTCAGCAATACTGCCATTTAAGAAGTTTAAATCTAAAAAAAACAAAAATTAATTATGAAAGTATTGTACATCACAGCCAGGCTATCTACAATAAATCCATAAATGTAATGTTCCCATGTTCCCAAAGCATGTGAGACAAGTCAGACTGTCACAGAAGAAATGGGACTGGTTAAGTCAAAATTACTGTCAAATCACTTCACTAATGTTTCAGCCTTTCAGGCCACATAACTTAGACAATCCAGCCTTGAAATGTAGGAATCCTGCAGAATTTTGATATAGTGATTGTAGTATTGCAAATGGATAGAATGGTGCAGAGATGATGCTACTGTAGCATACATTTGTAGTTGGTTAATTCCAGTTTACCGATAAATACCAAAATGAGCTAAAATGTTTGATGTGTGACTTAATTACCATCAACCGGGATAACTTTGGCCGCCTATGAGAAAAGAGATTTTGTCGAGTCTCACTCTGAAGTGGCTTAATATAGTTAACTTATTTTGCATAAATATGACCTATAATATATAAGCTTCCTAAAGATAAAACCATAACCTTTAATGCACTCCATGCTGCTCTAGGGACAGTTATTTTAGGGCATGTTGTTTTCAGTAACACAGCAATTGCTATATACTTTAGTCTGAGAAACCTGGTTGTAAACATTCCAGTAACTTGGAATGCCTGTTAAAATGGTGTATAGGTAATTTAAACTATTTTAGTATTTCTTGGTAACTTATTTTGCATAAATATGACCTATAATATATAAGCTTCCTAAAAATAAAACCATAACCATAATAACCTTTAATGCACTCCATGCTGCTACATTCCAGTAACTTGGAATACCTGTTAAAAATGTATAGGTAATTTAAACTATTTAAGTATTTCATCCAAAAAAATTAGCATTTCAGCCCCTGAACCTCAGTGTGGTGTACCTTTGACTATGGCCAAAACGACCTCAAGGGTCCCCAATTTTTGGTATATTGATGTAGTCTACATTTTATATGTACAGAAATATGTTTATTAAAGTAACAGGGTCATATCATTGCAAAATCAAATAATTTGGTTGTTAATGAATTCTTGCTGACTTTTGAATGCCTTAATTTGGTATTGTGATAAACCATCAACATTTGTGGGTAAATAGGTGTATATTCTTGATGAACCTGGTTCAAATATTGCTGCTGTTTCACCAATGGCTGTGAAATGGATTTTTCTATATTGAAGGCAAAATCAGAGTCAGTTATTTTGGGCAAGTATGGAGTAGACTTTAGAGGGCTATGACTAACAAATAATTGTATTTTACATGTTACTTGAAGAAGCAGTCTTTAACATTGCTGTTTGTGTAAAATGTGATATCAGTAAAGTATCAACATAGTTGGTTGCTATTTTCAGTTCTGTGTGACATAATGTCATCGAATCAAAGTTACTTTGATTTTTTACTTTACTTTTATGGATCAAAGCTAATGTAAAGCAACTAAATTTTTATATTCATCCTTCATTCTCAGAAAAATCAGAGTAGAGTTAACCCTGCGAGTAGAGCACCTATGTCGAAAATGACTGCTAATTTTCACAAAGGAGTAAGCATACCCCCCAGGTAAGAGTAACTATACCCTCTGTAATGAGTTACCCTCCAAGCATTACTGACTCTTCAAATATTCACAAGGGAGTAGATTTACTCCATTCAGGAGTGCAGGCTACTACTCTCCTTGTGGAGCCAGATTACTCTGAGACAGAGTGCAGCATCTATGGCAACAACTACTCCATAAGCTTCATCAGGGAGTGAATTCACTCTCCTTTTGGGTAACTTGTACCCCATTCATTGAGTAAGTTTACTTTGATTTGGTAGTCTACATGCAACCCCATGAGGTGCGTTACGTATAGATTCAGTGTTTGTCTGAAATATGAAGAATTGTGGTTAAAATTATAATAACAGTATTTATTCAACAATGCAACAACCAATATCACAATTACATATTCAGTAATTATTTCAGGGTTTTATTTTGCAAGTAATTTAACTAATTACTCTAGATATCTTGGTCACTGAAACAGTTACTCTCTTAAATTAATCGCATCATACATGTGGCAAATATATTGCTCAAGAGTAAGCTTATACAAAACGCATTATTGAAGTTTTAGTCATCTGGTTAGACTGCACAATGAACTCATCAGGTTCAGATATCTCCCAACAAAATTATTAACACATCCACACATAAATAAAATTCTTCAGATATTTACATTGTGCATCTCCCTTAGTCGCATAAGAAACAGGGCTAAATGTTTATGATAATCAAATTCTGGACGGTGAATATTATCGTTTTGCTCATCATCCTCATTTACAGCTGCAGGGACTTCTACATGATGACTTCCATCACCACTTTCATTGTCTTGCTCATTTTTGTTTAGTTATAGCATAATCAGTGTGCACCTGTTCATTGTGGGCATCAGTGAGGTATTCAGCATAGAATTCTTTATGGCTTAATCTAATGTGGTAGCGATGTGATCTAATGTTTTTAGACAGTTGTCAATGTCACAGTGCAGAGTACATTTACTCTTTTTGCATAAGAAATAGAGTATCATGCACTCTACTCCACTGGTAACTAACTCTGTGTGTTCCAAATGCCCTGATGGCCTAACTCAGGATTTCAACAATTTTCTTACCACTTTGGTAAATAGGAAATTTTAACATTTACCATTATTTCAGTGGTGATTTCCATGTTATTTTCGTATGTCCAGTTGCAGTTTCATTTTTGACTGCAACTCATTAAAACCATTTTGAAAATTTATTTTTGGACCATTTTGACAAGCATTCAGACCTGTTTTTTTTTAGATTTATTGATTAATATTTTTCACTTCACCCTACTTTCAAATGCCTCTTCAGAATGAGCCCAAGAGCAATGCTCTTCTGGGACCTTAATACTGTATGACACATTCAGGCAATGCCCGATGCCACAGTTCAAGGCCTTTTGGGTAAAGAACGATGTGGATCACAACAATGACAGACTACTCTTGAACTGCACGCCAAAGAATTACATTGGCCATTTTGGCAACTTTTGCTATATGATGCTACTTGCCACTAAACGCCACTGTCTGGCCATTCAAAGCTGGATCTAAAAGTACATGCAGCACCATTTGGTGCATAAGTGGAGAGTTATGCATACTTTTAATCTTTCGTTGAAAAGATGAATGTCAATCCACATATATTTTATTTATGATATATTAGATAAATTCCTGACATTTATCAGGGTTTATCTTTTTTTCAGTGGTGGTAGTTTAAAATGACTATAAGGTAGAAGTAGACAGAAGCAGCTAGTTACAGTTACAGCCAGGAATAGGTTGACTAGAGTTAACCACATTGTATGAAACTAACTGTATTAGTACAGATAAAAACGCATGACAGTTGTGATGTACGGCGGTAGAATTTCATGGAGCCATCTTGATTTCATCACTCCGGGTGATGCACTGAGGCATAGGCCTAGATGACCAGCAAACACATTTTGTTTTTGAAATTGATACTTTTATTACAAACTTAAAAATAGATACCAATATAAATGTCATTACTCGGCAAATCTAGGGCAGATGATAAACAATTCTTCAAGTTTACAACTTATTGCACACGAGATAACTCCATTCACATCGATATTCATAACTACCTACTTTGAGGCGAATCAGGCCTACGACTTGGAAATGTAATCAAAAATATAAAATACTTCCAGTAATATAATATCACGATCTGTGGAATAGTAAGGAAATAGGTAAGCAGCTAACTTTTTTTGTAACATTTACTTTTTTTTTTTATATAAAAGTAAAGCTCACCATTATACAATTATGTAATCAAGTAGAAAAATTAAACTTCTCTGTTACCCAAAAATACATTAGAAAGAATATGAATATATACTCTTATGCATTCTATACAACAGACAAAAAACATAATACCATTTCTAATTTATGTTGCTTGAAAAAATATCATACCCACACTGCAATAGCAATTTTAATATTCATTAAAAATTGCCAGTCAATATAAGTCTAATTCTATAGCACTATACACCGGCAAATTGTAAGACTTCTCTTTATAAAACAACTGCATAAACAATCTCAAACATACAAATCAATTATTAAAATGAAAAGCCACTCATAAAAGATAAATTGTTTCAAATAAACTGCAAAACAAAAAATAACAAAATATCCCACATCCATAAATTAAGTACAAAATCTTGTCAAGAGTTTTATATAAAGTCGAAGGTTCCAACACCTAGGATTATCCAACACCTAGGATTATGTCTGTTGAATAATTACCATAAAATTATGCAAGTATGGGACTTACATGATACTCGTATCAACTATAATTCTCAAAGTAAAATGGCATGTTTATAAATACAGATAGCAACCTATTGGTCTTATGTGGCACATTGAGAGGAAGTAAATACATTCAATAATTTAATAATTCTTCATTTGGCTGGACACAGATGCAGGTTATGGAGACGGCTGTTCTCTAGCATTAAAATAACCTAAGGGGTTGATGATCACTGCCTTCACTTGGCACCCTGCTTTTCCAACAGTCCTAGGTAAGGGAATAGGGAAGGGGGAAGATTACAAAAGTGGAAAAGGGAAAGAGGATGGAGAGGGCTCAAGTGAGTCGGAGCTTCTCTAGTTGGCCAACAACATGTGATGCAGGTTATTGTTGTTGACAAGGAGGGAGTCCTGGAAAGCGGCCATCTCATCGGGTGAAGGCAGACTCATCGGACTGCTCAGTTGCTTCTGCTGGTGCTGGTAGTTGCCATACAGCTCGCTCAACGAGCCTGGAAGTTGTGGCGAAGTCTTGGTTCCAATCGGGCTTACTACAGGAGACTGCTGCTGCTGGCCGAACATAAGGACTCGCTGTCGCTCTAAGAAATCTTGTCTGCCGAAACCTCGTGCGTCGCTCGGGAAGAGACTGCCAGGACGCTGTGCCACCTGACCAACAAAGAGAGGCGTCTGCTCAGCAGGCTGGCTCCCAGGGAAGAGGGGCTGAGGCCCAGATGGAGAGAGCATGGTTGTTGGAGATCTCTGCTGACCTGCAGCCTTGTAGAAACCATTGACCTCTGTCGGAGACAGTCGAGATGGACGCTTAGCTTGTGATTTTAGTTTGGTCGAACCGAATTTGGTCTGAGCAAACATGGCTGTGGTGAACAAGGGAGTGTGGCTTGGGCGACTCAAGAAGGAAGAGAGAGGAGGGGTAGTGCTGTTAGCCGCTGCTGGAGAGACTGGGGACGAGGGAGAAAGGTTGAGGTTATTCATGGATGAGGACAGTGAATCAATTGGTTTGAAGCACTGTGCATCAGGATTGAAACCCTTACTGGCAGCTTGGATCTCTTTATCTAAACCTTCAAGAGATGCAGCATTGTCTTTGTTAGAGTAGAGGATTTTCACAGGACCTTTCTCTCCAATGCGGTAGGACACCTCACAAGGGTCAATCCAGATGCTCAGATCCTTGGGCAAGTAACCCCTGATTTCCTCAATGTCCATGCCAGACAACTGTGCCGACTTCTCCATGATGATGTCTGCATCCTGCCCACTGACTCGGACGCAGCGAAATGCTGACCCTTTTGCAGGACATTCTGGATACCAGTGTCCTTGGAAACGTTCTTTTAGTAGACGTTCTAGCTCTTCAGCATACATGTCTACGCGCCTGCGAGGCAGTTTGTTGTACAGGTAGGAGATGACAAAGTTAAGGGCCACCGACACCTCCACGTGCATTGTGTTAGTCTCTTGTGTGTATCTTCGAAAGTGTGTCAGTGTATCGTATCAGTCCCAAGAATATACTCCTTCCTTCAGAAACCTGCAAGCAAAAAGAAATAAAGTAAGACAATTGCACGTGCAGCAGCCTTATCATCATGCGACTAAGAAACATCAGGATGATATCCGATCGGACCTTCATGCGAAGACATTGCCAACATCAGCGACTGAGTGCAAGTCATTGTTTAATCTCAGCCTCACTGAGTCAGTGCACCGAGACATCTAGAGTAAAGGGTTAAATTCAACAGGCCTAGTTGCTTCTACACACACAGTGGGAGTAATGTGTATTGTGCATCATGCTTCTCACTGCACCACAGACAACGCTGAGAATGTTTAGCATGTGTGAGATTACTACCGTATAGTCATGATAATACTTTGGATGCAAACATCATTCGCCCATTTACATATATATGTGAATATATCATGATACAAGTTTGTGTACACACAGTATATAGAGGCAAACGTCAAAACTGAGAATGTCTATCCATCTCACTGCAATATTTCTCACCTCAAGTAAAATTAACTGTAGCCAGTCCAACAGCCAGTTGCCAAGTCCATAACATAGCTTTATACATACATTGTAATATACAGACTATTATGTATATGGAGTATATCCAGTGTCAATTGATGGACTCTCCTCCAACTGGCCAAATGTTTGCACTGACGTACTTGCATTTACGTAACTCTATACAACAGCCGCGGATTCAGTCTCCTAAACCTTTGCATCCAACTGTCTGTTTCCCCAACTCAACCTCTATGAATAAACTTTAGGACTACAAACAGCTAACCACAGCTGCCCTGACGTCACTGACATAGCAAGCTTGAAGGTCTTATCATACCTTTGATACATGTAATTGTTTTCCTGCTGCACAGGTGGTCATTCAAAGCAGAAATCCCAATATGACACATAATTATTGCACATATATAGTAGATATATATAATAGTGTAACTGTAGTGTAACAGAGAAAAATATGCACTCTTATGGGTAAGTAGAGAGTTAGTAGAGCTCAGACAGTTAAAGGATTTCAACCTACGACCTGTGTCATTTCACTCATTTGTCTAGCTGCTGTGTCATGTTTCAAACTAAGTACGATGTCCTACCTGCTTAACAATTGATCAGCTGTGCTCCATGACCTTTCAACGAGTGTTTGCCCTAGCCATGACAATTGTTTAATGAGAGGGATCGTGCAGGACTTTTGCAAGCCAGCCTGGAAGGATGGGCAGAACAAGGGCCCTGGGGCAGTCCACCTGACGCGCGCTAACCTTATTATTACGTCATGACGCGCGCAGGGCACGCGGGGGCACGTGCCAGACGCGTTCCAGTCCATCCCTCTAGGACGGTCCCTACAATTCCACTGCACGCTTAATTGGAAGTACGGAACGTTTCAAAAAGACAATAGGCCATTCTGGATGCCATGAGACGGTTAGGCAGGATTTCTTTAAGGTCATCAGTTGACCTTTATCACGTGAAGCCTATTGCATATTGGGTACTAAGGTTTGCCATCAGTTAGTAATTAATACCTATTAATTAGTACCTGCATGAGGATTAAGTGATTTCCTCATGGTATATGTCTGTCACATTCTCATATATATCTAGTATATCATCTGCTGTCAAAACTGTATTAAGGGGTAACCTATGGGAATTGATACCTACATTTTTCACTGTTTCTAGTTACTTGTTAAATCAAATGGTTAGCCTGTCCGTCTATAGGACTATTGCCTACATACACCTCATTCCAAAAAAAAAAAAAACTTGAGCATATGTATACACCGGTCAAAGTGGTCTGACACTTTTGGAGGTTGTCGTAGACATAATTCCATGACCAAGGGAGAACTGTAGTTGTAGTAGTATCATGCATAATATTGAGATGAGCAAATGTCCATTCAACCTCCCCCCCCCCCCCCCCCCAACCACACACCTCAGCTAGCCGAGGACCGTGCATTGCAGACAAATGTCATAAGTCGATCGACCACATGGCATGCATAGTCCACAGCCTGCAAATGTCAGAAAATGTTAGGCTTGTATTCTACGACCTCTAAAAACCCACCATACACACTAATACACATGTAATGTAATAAACTGTTCTTTGCCCTTGGATTTGCTTGAAGTTTTGGATCGCCTAATGATGCAATTTATGAATGTTTCAAAACGAGTTGTAACCATGCATAACTACATCAACGGAGAAACAAATTTATATGATGGTGAACGTCCTTAATTAGCTTCTTATAAAAATTATGATCTGCCACATATGTCGTGTTTAATTCATCAAAACTGTATAGATATACAAATTACTTGGCATTTTAAGTTATTTTGATATAGGATTAACTGAATTTGAAGGACATATGTAGTTTATATAGCAACTGCCTATTGAACGAGACCACCGGATATGATATTGACATAAATATATTGAAAATGTATTGTTATGAATAAGCTTTCTTCTTTACAAAGCCGCTCCAAATGCACACATGTATCTAAATAGTTTAAACAGGCCATGTTGCAGATATATTGGAGTTGATCCATATGCCAGCTGAAAAATATCGAAATCAGCATAAACTTGTATATAAGGCTATGATTGATTTTTAAAATTTTCATATTACATATACCGGAAGTTACAGCACTTCCGGTAGTTAGTGTAAATCTATCAATGGTTGTAGATGAACCTATTATTTGCTGTAGATGGTTTTAAAATTACAATCATGTCTATTTTATTTTATTTCTCATTCTTCAGTGTTTTGTTTTAGATGATTTTTGGCAATTTTTATACCGGAAGTGACAGTACTTCCGGTTGTTGGTGTAACATGAGTCAATGGCTGTAGACGGTTTCCAGAACGTGATTTCATGATATTTCAAGTGATATTTTCAAACGCATAACAGGTAAAGTAAAGGACTGGACCCTATAACTGTGTATTATCCCTATGCAACTATTGATCATTACCACACAAATTTAATATTTATATAATATCCATTCATGAGTATTACAATAGACCCACACCTGTGGCAATACATTACCTTCCTCAATCCTGAATAAGTTTCAAATGACTACAAGTCACACATACTGACTCTTAATTGCAGCTGCTAATCTATAGTCATTTTGGACGGAATTCTTGACTGGGAAAGCGTCACATGGCAACTGCAGCTGCTGAATTCTCCACGAAGGAAGGCTAAGAATTCGCTAGAAAATCCTTCATTATCTCAAAATTAATCTGAGGTGACTAAACTTAAGGGGACTAGCCTGAAATTCCTGAACAGGAGGCAATTTTATAAAACTCTAATTCTATATTCTAAAAAAATTTCAGTGTGTTTCCCTGATTCATGCAGAGCTTCTGGTATGTTCGAATATATATACATGTACCTTCAGATTACTTCAGCACATTTCGTAAAAATACTATCTTACTTGTATACCTGCATGTCTGGATATTTGCCCAGTTCACTAGACCAGGTCCATAGAAAATTTGCCATTTACTTTTAGAATATTACATTTTCTTTTATATATACTAACGAAATTAATACAATTAGGTGGATACGAAATATATATATAGCTGGTGTGAATGTATCAGGAATGCCAAAGCATATTTGCACCACTGTATATGATCTGCCAGTAATTTGTCTCAGACTGACTGTAATGTGTCTGTTCAACCAGACAGTTCTTCACAACATCTGCAGGAAATGAAAGCATCGCAGAAGCAGCAAATGCCCCCATGGTGCACTAACTATGCAACAGCTTAGTCACTGCTGATTCATTGTTGAAATACAGACACTTCAGCATAACTATTACAACTATCCGACAGTGTAGGCATTCACCTAGGCTGAGCAGTAACCCTAGATCAGTTCACCTGATATAATACATAGATTTATTAATATTGTCAATGAGCATGTAATTTAGATTTAATTGCTCCGATAATGGTTACATTTTGCACAAATTCGGCACAGGAACATCACAGTAGACTCAGGCAATATGTACTGTTAATTAATACTTCCAGTTGTCCTAAAGATCTACGGCATCACATACAATCGTAGGTCCTACTTATGTTTGACATTATAATGTTGTTATTTATAATAACACAGGTCTGAATATGACTCTATACTGTAAATATTGCTTTCATAGTGTGTGGGAATCCCACATTATGACCCAACTTCAACTGGCCCTCTATGGATGGCCTCATACTACATTGATAGATGAGGCAGGTTCTTAAAGCTGCTGGACCAGTAAAGGAGTGGAATAGAGCAATAATAGATGCACTTGGAGCAAAGCAGCAAGAGCTGGCAGCAGCATCAGCAGCAGTGGCCTTGAGAATCGCTGTCAGCTCTAGTCAAAGGCATCTCCTCTGCCTCAGCAACCACATCATGCAGCTACAGACCGCCCTTGGGCCTATGTACCACCTTGAAAGCATGTCAGGATAATGCTGCAGGTTCTTGGGCTCAGCAGCATCATAATAACCCATACTGATGGAGTTATAATGATTGTAGGAATGACACGTTATGTAATAGGTGTAATAGAAATGATGCAGAGCAGGCTGCAGTCAGCTGCAGAGGATGACATCCTTCAAGGTTGCGGAGGAGGGAGGCATCACATAGCTGCAGCAGCAGCTGTGTGCAAGGATTGGAGGGGGGGGGGGGGTGTCCTTCAATGTTCTCAAGCAATGTTCTTGAGGAATACATTAATTTTCTTCACAATTAAGGTAATATAGATCCATATTTATGGATAAAAACACCAGTTGAGCTCATGGTATCGCATGACAACAAGATAAGCCCATTGCTTGCCAATAAACATGCCCATTATGTAACAGAGCTAGCAGCCATTGCTGGGGAGATGGGTGATCTAGCTGCAGGAGGTATGCTATGGGGTTACCTCTGAACTACAGGGTTGTCATCCTCAGATGTAGATATAACTGCAGTAGAAACAACCCCCTGTTGTAGTTTACACAATTTGCCAGCCACTAATATGTTTGGCTGAAACCACAGCAGGTATGACCATCCCAGCATTGGCTGGAGTCTAACATATGGCATGGCTTCAGTCAAATATATTTTAACCCTCATGCCTGACAGATCATAGGACCCCTCGATTGGGGTAGATAAGACACTCACCTTGCCCCATGGACGCTTGTTAGGTTGTGTTCCAGTGGTAATCTCTGTGGTGCTTGCAATGTAAGGAGGACAACAGGGCAAGACGAATCTGCCTCACACGCTGCCTGAGCACTTCTCTCCAGTGGCTGACGCGCGCGCCGCATTTTATAGGCTTGGCTGCAGAAATTGCTGCGCCCTCAAAACAACCGCTGCGTCGTACTACTTTCCTGCCCACGCTTTGCAAAGATTACGCTGTCAATAAGGCGACCCGTGTGTCTGTTAGGTTGTCTGCAAGACATATGTACACCCTATACACAAACCCCTTTCAAAATATTGCACCCAATGTCATTTCATTGACACCATATTGGTGAAACAAGGACTACACAGGCAGTCAGAAATACTCAGCTGTTTGCATCTACTGTCATTGATTGAAATAGAAATTCAAACACATGTGCTATATCAGCTGTCCAAACTTCCGTTTCGCGATTAGCGAACATATCAATGAAACTCATTGAGCAGTCAGCCATATGACATGTGGTCCTGCTTTGGTGTTGATAGATAGGTCAGGCAACTAAATCATTGGCTGCCTATAGATACATTGCAGCTGGCAAACTGCCATAAGATTAGGTCTTTAATTTTGTCGCCTAGCAACATATACAGCTGATATAGAGCTTTCAATAGCTGTCTTCGAATTGACGGTCATTATGCAACAGAAAGAACGCATCCCCCCCCCCCCCCCCGCCGCCGCCGACCCCTTTAAAAGAACGTTACGTTGTTGTTGCCAACAACGACGGCAGATTTGGGAAACTTGGGGGTTGCGCCGAGGAGCTATATTTAGATCAAATCCTTTCAGGGCTTCCTGTTGGTGACGTCAGAGATGTCATGATACTCGTGCCGCCCACGCGCTCAAGATGACGTAGGTAGAAGACGCAGGTCACGCTGTGAAGAGAAAAGCGCAATTTGCAATGCGCGTCCAGCTGCAGCTTCGACGTCAATACGTAACGTTTTGAAGAGGGAGAGCGAACGAACGCGCTCCTTAATTCAATAACAAAATCGTCTGCTTTCTCGTTTTGGCGGAATCCCCGATGGAGGCTGCGGCTACAGCTTTAGGTCTATTATGGAAGAAAATGTCAGTGCTTCCTGGCGCAGTTTATTTATAGCACCTCTAGTTGCTATTTTTAGCACTGCTCTGATTGTTTTTAGCACACCGAACATCTTCTTGGGATGATCGGGTTTGGATGAGGCCGTGCGGCAGTTAACAGCTGGTCAGCCAATCGATGGTGGGCCTTGGTGTCTAACCATGAAAGCCAGTCCTCTCAATTTGTCTCTAAATGGGTAATCCGCAAGGTCACCGGGCATCCATAAAGCCTCACACAAACACTTCCTCCATTTTAAAGCATTCATAGCGACAAATCTAAATAGGCCTATGGCAGGTGGGCGTGTTTGACAGGCTTTAACAAAATAACTCAACATTACTTACAAGCTGTGTTCATTAAGGTCAGGTTTAAGCGCACGAAGTCATTAGGCCTTAAGGTTAAGGAGGTTGACAAGTGGATCTTCATCAGTAGACCTCGGGGGTCACGTAATATGTCCCGGGTCAAGGGTGGGTCATCAAAGAGCAACCTCAAGGGCATCCTCCACATATAATTGGGAGGAAAACGACGAATCTATTGACAAGGAAGTTGTACAGTCTTGCATGAACCTACAGGATCACATTGGTCTATAGTTGATATCACAATGAAACCATAAAGGTTATGATAATCAACCGACCGTGTAAACTCACATCACACCTGCAATGTGGCAAACAATGCCAGTTGCGAACGGATGTGATAAACACAACCAATCGATGCCAGTTCTTGATTTTTGGCTTAATGGCCTGTATAGGTATGAAATGATGAGCAGTTACTCGTTGAATATTCGACTATATTGACCCTAAAACAGTGACGATACACAATGTTTATCTATTTATCTACTTATACGATCTTAATGAATTCTTATTTGTGCGCCTTAATTATCTGTCCTTAAATTAAGGATACCTATGCACATAGGTTGATCTTCCTGACCTGGGATTTGTCCAAAATAAGTTGTGACCATTCTAGACCTTTTCTGGTTGGTTTTGTCTTCTATTGCACAACCTGTCTGAGTCATTTTTACCATTTTGACCCAAGAAGACAACCCTTGGTGTGGAATGTCCTGCCAGAGACTATCAAATGTACCAAAGACATTAGCCATTTTAAGAGATCACTGAAGACCCATTTTAATCTTCAACCAATTCTACATTTTTATTATGTTTAATTTAATCTTATCTATTGTTTATCAAATTCAGAAATTCAAGGCTGGCCTAAAACTAAACTAGGGGAACACCAATGAATTCGAGATTTTAGGTTTTACTGGCTACAAATTTATTCATCAAGAAAGTTCGTTTTTTATCTGATGCTTATTATATCGAGTTGCAAATTATCACTGGGACTTAGATTATAACTAAAAAAGATGGAAACTTTATTGTTTTGTGTGCATGCAAGCCTGGGGAGATCACTGATCTTATAAATGTCTTCGTGGGAGTAACAATTCACAAATTAAGTCATTTCAGTGCAAAATATAAGTGCAAATACTGCAGTTTTCATTGTCCTAGTGGTTCCAAGGTGGTGTCCCGATTTACCTCATGCCTGGAGACCATTGGGACAATTTTTAAGATCACATAAATGATCCTTGGCTTATGAACGAGAATGGAATGTCTAGCGCAGGGTTAGGTATGGATGTGCTCTAGCGATCTAGCGCAGGGTATACAAGGCCCATCAGTGAGATACCAATTTCCAAGAAGTTTCCCTTAATACACCTGTATCCTGGAACGTCCTTTCAAAGTCCCCGACAAAGCCATTTGGAACTTACTCTGTGCTTGGACAGTCAACCTTGTAGTGACAAAGCCACAGCTACTAAAACAACAGCAAATCTGATCATTTATATTAAAGTTTCTTCAGTAATTGTCTTCCCATTCCTCCACCAGCCATAATTCCCCAGACTTTTCTCCTTTTTCCCCCCCTGTCTGGAAAAGCGTATTGTACTATTATGACTTTGCTTGGTTTTTCCCATTTTCACAATGTCAGTCTTTCTACTGTCGCTCGAGCGGTATAGCCACCACAGTGACCTAAAGATTTCCAGATTATGAACCTGTTCAAAAAATGATTTTAACATTGGGTTGAGGTGTGACAAGCTGCACTTGGCAGCAGACAACTGACTGTGCCTGTGCTTAGGCAAGTAAAAGACCCTACCACTGGGGTAAATGTGTAACATGGTGTGGACTCCAAGCCCTGTCATCTCATCATTACGCCTGCCTCTGGCAGCTGGTCATCAGCGGACTAAGCTTAAGACCCAGTAGCATTGAGACATAGACAAACAGTTTAAAATACGATCGACTCTAGCTGTCTGTAGTGAATATAGTTAATAATCGGCTTACATCTATCACCAGATAAATATAAATCTCGGTAAGTGTAAGAAATCTATCTAATATATCATAATATGTAATTGTTGATCCGGTTTTGAGTAGCCAGCTATTACAGCTTTGTTTAGTTTCAATTTGATGGGCTGTATGTGGCCCCTCTAAGACTCCATTTATTGGTGAGCAATACAACTGGTCTCAGGGCATCTAATCTTATATTGTCAAGGAGTGGGAGTCACGTCTTATAATGAATGAGATGCCACATATCAGAAAACTCCATAATCATCATTGGTAATTCCTGTATCCCCCGTGTCGCCATGGCAATGAGGAAGGGGGAGTCTGGACTCCGAAGCCTCCGGAAAAATCACTCGGTGGCATGCGACAAATTCAGGTGAGCTGAAGCCATGTTGATTCTGCAAGGAGGCCTTCTCAGAAGGGCATACCGTTTTTGTTTTAATGAAGGCCTTAAATATTTTGTTTTGGATGACATCTCAGCAGGGCCTCTATTTGAGGTGGCCTTCTATTCAAAGTGGTCCCTCTATTATTTCTAGGGCAGTGTATATAGGACACCAAGAAAATGGTAAGATCTTACCTTTTTATTAAGGCTCCATGTAGTTTAAAATAGAAATATCCCGGGTCCCTGTATCCAGCCTGCTGGACTGGAACTGGGAGAAGGGTGGGGCTTCTATTCGGGGGATACTATTCCCTCTATTCAGGGGATACTATTCCCAGGGCTTCTATTCAAGGTGGGCCTCTATTTGAGGGTGGCGTTTATTCGGGTAAATACAGTATTGGGCAGTAAGCAGCATAAGGTGGACAATGGACAGTGCTATATGGGCAGTGATGATGGGCAGATTAAGGGCAGTCAGTGATGCTGGGTAGTGGTGATGATGGCCCGTTGATGGGCAGATGGAGAGGGCAGGTGACTTGACAGGTGCCACACCAGCCATGTAGCCCGCCCCACGTGACTGGCCTCCTATTCGCACATCAAATGGCATCCGCCCACAAGTCCATAAATAGCAACACAGTTTCTTCTAGCTCTCCTGCTACAGACATTCTCGCGTGTCTTTAATGGCTGTTGCAACAACTCTTTGCCCCAAGCCTACATCCCTTATTATCTCAGATCAAAAACAACTCTCATCTGCAGCTTCAATTGCCACGTTTCTCATCTTTGTTTATCACTAACTACTGTGTCATAAAAGAGTGCATTGGTGTGTACCATCCAGATTTATTTATTCAGAAAGTATAGCCAGTGGACTGGTTACACAAGTTGATTAGTTGACACAAGTACAGTGTGATTATTTTTCGTAAAATCAGGCAGTAAATTGAATTTTTAGTTGAATGGACGACACATTGTCAACTATTAGCAGCAGCCCATAGTGAATATTGTGAATATTATGATTATCATGTGTTTCTTCGATATATCATACCTGTCTCTGGAATACTGAACAGAATTGAATTGCTAAGTTTCATTGCATATGAATATGACCTTTGTAGTCAATGCCTTTCGTACCTCTATAACTGTAACATACAGTCTAAAAGACTGTCTTTTCGCTGATTATTCAGATAATAGGCAATCATTTGAACCACTAATTTTATTGTAAATCATATAATGTGAATGGCGGCCACTGCCTTTCCACAGTGACGCGATCACGCTCCTAAAGCTGCAGCACTTCCGCTCCTCACTCCCCCACAGACATGATAATTAGTTGTTATTCGCGTGCACTGTCATTTTTTATGGCCTCCCCATCCTACTTTCCTTCTATTTCTTCACAATATTCCATATGCTTAGCAAGCTCTTTCATATCAAAGATCACTTTACATTTATGTAAAGTTGATTCCATACCTACACCCTCACATTATATAATGCAATTTTTCGAATTATAATACATTTTTATTAGTACATTTATCAATATCATAGGTATCACAGGCGCCTACATCAATCATAGCTTTTTCATATCTCCTTTTTTTGGACCTTGTTTGACACCATGATTCTTCATTTTACCGTGCAGTCTGGCCGTTTTTCATTCATGAACGTTTATTAAATGGAAGAAAACATGGTATACTGACAACAGTCATACCTCCTCTAACGGCCACTTGTTTCTAGATTATGTTACACTCTATTAAACGACCACATATCTTAAAACGCCACCTTGATTAATTCTCATATGTGGTCGCTTAACATGGGTTTAACTGTGTAAATTATTCATGATATAGGCTTATAATATCCTGATATTATTCACGACAATTTCAAATCACATAATTGTGTATTTGATCCATATTTTCGCGAATATAGTGAATAATCAAGTCACATGTTTGAACATTTTACAAAACCTTTTTTCATTCTACAGATTCAAACAATGTATATATATGGCGTGTAATATAATCAACGTCAAATAAACTGATTGCTCTCTAGAAGAGCAATCATCCGAGTTCACAAAATAAGATGATGAAGGATATTTCATAAATAACTGACTAAATACATTCTCAATCTAATTAGACATAAGCAGATTGGCACCCTTTAAGACTGAGGTGGCAACAATCAATATGTATCGCCATGTTGTAGGAGGGTTGTTCATGTTTCGTTTGGGATGGTACTGAATCAGCCAGACGTTGAAGTGTTTTGCACAAGGCTCCAGTGTCCACCTTCGGCTATTTCCTGTTTGCAACACTCCACTGGTACCCACACAATACAATTTCCTGAATAAGGTCAAGGGTAGCCCCGGGTAGGCCTACATTGTTTCAATTCAGGACATCTTACGCCGCTGAGTGGCCTAATGGTTAAGGCGTCCGCCAATTCCATATTGGCAAGCTCTGCTGAAGGTCCCAGGTTCAATCACCAGTCCGGGCACGCTTCATGAGCTATATCCCAGCTGCATGTCGATCACATGAGACGTTAAATTGGAGGTGCGATGTACTCAGTGTCCATGGGACGCCAGCTGGTCATATAAGCTGACTATAAGCTTCAGACTCAGTAGCATTGAGACATTAGATGCCTAAGTATTATTGATTATGAAAACTGTCAATGTGGACATACTCTTATATTTTTTGAGGATGGCCTAATATAACGATGGTTGAATAGATGAGAAAATAAGGCAGTTTACACCATGTTACACCCCATGTGTGGTATAATTCACTTGACTCAACATAGACGCCAGAGATAGGCACCATTCTGGCGTTGTATGCTAACATCCATCTGCAGCTGAGATGACAGATGTATTTATATAATGCAATCGAACCAGGGACCCTTAGGAATCGATGACTCCTACAACTAGACCAGATAGACTCAAGCCATAGACCAGCTGTCACAATATACTGATGTCTGACTTAGAATGTCCTCAAAAAAATGGTTAGTGCTCTTCAAAGATATATGTGCACAAATTACAATTTCAGTTCTGAAATTTGTTGGCATATGCATGTGTG
This sequence comes from Alitta virens, assembly GCA_932294295.1. NCBI lineage: Eukaryota > Metazoa > Annelida > Polychaeta > Phyllodocida > Nereididae > Alitta > Alitta virens. Next base: position 38,609,853 of record OW028575.1, read on the forward strand.
TACCTGTATTTTGTAAATCCATTATAATATATATAGCGATGTGTTAGTCAATGTATAAGAGCTTATGAGATACTGAGTTTGTAATTGGCCTTATAAACACCATTAATTCTAGTAAATACGGACCCCATTCATGACATTGTATCACCTGGGCCAAATAATACAGGTCAATTAACATTTTGCACCACCAGAAACTTATTTGATGATACATATGTTGTGAAATATAGATTAAAATAATTCAAGGAAAGGAAAGAAACATTCTAACAGTTCTTTTCGGCAGCTGTCCAAAATTGCTCAAATTTTTGTTGTTGTAAGATCATGCAGTGAATTTACATATCTTTTATAAATGTATTTCTAGAATCTTCATGAAAATGAATATTATATTAACATTCACGTTAGAATGATCTGTATAATAGTTTATAAAAGTGGGCCTAAATCAAGATATTCATTTTAAAAGTGAGACTGCAGCTTTTGCCTCGAGTTTGAAAACTTGGCTAAATCAGTGCAATATTAATTTGTTTTGGAGCCAAACTTGTTATCAAGAAAGCACAAAGTGTTACTGTATACAATGTTTATATTTAGCACTTTCACATCAATTCAGTGGAGGAGGCTGGTTGTTGCAATTGATCGAACACCTCTTGGCCTTGTGCCACATGTGGCCTTTAGCCTTATATAATTAAGATGAAAACAAACGACTTCCAGGTCTCATTAGCATGACCTGCATTGAGTTATCAACTGAATTGGCCCAAGGCACCTGTTGCATGAAAGCATGCACATTCACTGACACACCAGCAGCCTTTTAAAATTTATTCTCAGACTTATAAGAAATGTTGATGGGTGACTTTTACAGTACATTTAGCTGATATAATACTAATGGCCAGTCTTCATGAGCTGCCACGATTTCTGCATAGTTTCATAAAATATGGTCGACTCAAGTCAGCTGTAGCTGGCTGTAACTGTAACTAGCTTAAGCCAGCCGCTTCTGTGTACTTCTACCTTATAGTCGGCTTAAACTACCACCATATGTATGTGCAATCGACATGCATCTTTTCAACAAAAGATTACAAATATGCATAACTCTCAACTTATGCACCAAATGGTGCTGCATGTACTTTTAAATCCAGCTGAGTAGCCAGCTATAGCCAGACATTTCCTTTTAGTGGAAGGTAGCATCATATAGCAAAAGTTGTCTAGCATTGTCTAGGTTCAATTTGACAGGCCATTTAAACTGTAGGTTAGCAACAATGCAGTTGGCTTGGTATGAGTTGGACCAACTTTAGTCTGAATGCCAACCTTAGCAAATCATCAATTCAAGCTTTAAAATGGTGGAAGTCAGATGCAGAAGTCTAACTGTGTAGACACAACCAATGCCCAACAGTGACACAGGTGTTGAATCATTAATAATTTGCATTTTTGTATGCTGTACAGCCACTACAGTTAGTTTCATTAAAAACAGCCCGTCAAATTGAGTCTAGCCAAAGCTGTAATTGCTGGCTACTCAAAACCAGATCTAAAAGTACATATTTATGATATATTACATAAATTTCTTACATTTGCCAATGTTTACACTTTTCTGGTGATAAATATAAGCCGACAATAAGCTATAGAAGTGGACAGAAGCAGCTGGAATAAGCATGTTTAGATCACAGTCCGGTATAGGTCGCTACAGCCGTCTAGAGTCAACCGTTTTTTTATGAAACTAACTTTAGGTGTATCCAAGCCCGACCACATCCCACGTTAACTCAATATCGGCCCAGCATCAGCCAACATTAACCAATATTGGTCCGACCTTAAGATTACAAAGTAGACTCAACATATTCTTTAAGATGACAATAGGATGCAATACTGTACAGGGCTGTATAGTGTTAAAAAATAGTTGAGATTGATAAACTGCTCCCAGTAGGAGACAGTTGCTGCAAAGGCGGGGCGGATGGCAACGATTCTTGGGGGAATGAGAAAAATTCTTGACTCCTTTAATTCTGTTTGAATTTGTGATTTAAAAACATGGTTTGATGGTGATTAGATGTTGGAGTGAGGGAGTAAGTTCCAGCAGCGTAAAGAAACTGAACTTCAATGAATCAATATGGCAGAATGGAATCATGTAGTGATGGGAATGGTGTTCTCCCTGTTGATGTGTGTTCTGCTGGACATACTCTGGCAATAGGAGTGCTGTGTTTCCTTATGCACTGTTGGGAATGGCATTCCTCTGCACAATTGCACCTTGTTGTGTGTTCTGCTGCACCTCTGTTGGTCGGTGATGGCAACAGGAGTGAACCTCCTTTAACTTTTAATCTGTGACCTTCAACTCGTAACCCCAAACAACCCCTGGTTAATTACGCGTATGCCCAAACCAGTAACAACATAAATGTAGATTGACGTTAGGTCTGGGATAATTGTAGCAGGCAATTTACCGAATGATGCGCAATCTCATGTTGTCACACTTTGACCAACATTGGCGTGATTTTGGCCCAACATTATTCTGGCAATGAAATTGACATTGAACCAACTTTTGACCAACATTGGCACCACAGCGCTGGATGCTTGTGTTGGGCCAATCGCTTAATTGTCAATTGATTGATGTACAAAATGATGTTGAATCAACATTGGCAGCCTATACATTGGCCCAACAGAATCACACACATTGGCACAACGTTGGCCCATCGTCTGCTAGGTCGAATTGGTTTTAGTGACTTAAAGAGAGTCCATTTTTAATTTGAGTAACCCAATTCACGTTGACAACTTTTGAAATTTCATGACACAACCTCATTCCAAAGCTTAACCAAAGAAGATAACCTGTGGCTTAACCATGTTGTAGCAACGCTATGAACAATCCGAATTTATAACAAAAATTTACCACATCACTCAAATAAAATAAAATAAACTTCGATGAATTTATTACATGATGTAAAGCTCATTAGTTTATTGTCCCAGGCCTAAAGCCCTTGCAACTCCTGGGCCTCGAACCCCAGTGGCTCACACAGGGCTCTGTGCAATCCCCAACCTCTAGCACAGATGTGAATGACCTTATCAGTTCCGAAGTTGTTAAACTAAGTAAACTAAGTAACTAACTGACTGACTGTTTGACTAATTAATGCACAGTAGTATTAATATAAATCAAAACGATACAGCACTACAGAAAGTCACTATGTAGACCTTAAAATTAAACCCCCCCTCCCAAAAGCAGAGGTGTAAAAATGCCTCACCTCACCTTAATTGTTTGCAGATCCATCCATCTTGTCATAATTGTTTTTCAATGCGCATTTCAAGAATGTCTTCATCCATGCTCCATCCATGCTTCATCCATCTCAACGTCGGTTTTAGTGGTTCCTGAAATACAAACCACTGCATCAAGCTGATGTGGGAGCATTTCTCCCATGTCAATGTCACAGGATTCACAAACAACCTTGCCTGTTGCATGAGATCCTTCCCAAGGCTTTGCCATACAAGGCTGCAGTGTAACACAAGGCTGTGACATCTTCTCCTTTCTCCTTGTTGCGATAAACATCCTCTCAATCCAGATGCCATTTTCTTCCTCCTTGCTTTGCTAAACACTTTGTGATTGTACACAGTAGTATATACAATTGGGCACAAAATTAACGTCTTTATATACCAGAGCAGAATGCATATCCTATCTCTCAAATAACTAATCACAATTATGAATTCCAAAGACAATTCTAGTTTCCTTTATTTCCATCAAATTTTAGCACCTTATTTCACACACGGATCATTTTTTACAATTTATTTATGACATCTTGCCAAAGTGTATGTGAACTTTTGGGCCCGACTGTATTTCCAAGTGTCCATAATGCAGTTTCTTGTTGACAAATCAATTATAATTTAAAATAAAATTAGTGATTTTCCTACATTAAATGTGATAGTTTTGTTCTAGGTAACTTTTTATGGTCATATAGTATTTCACATTATTTTGATTAAAGTATGCAATTAATGCTCATTACTTTAGAGAGCAACTGAGCTGTTTCCGGTTGCTTAAAATAACGATATTGGATAAACAATAACCCTATGCTTGACTGATGAGTTGTCACAAGCCAATATGTAACAATTTGATGGGATGAGGCTTTGAATCCTTACCAAGACCTGCACGTGCTATTAATTCCAGAGTAGGTTATCCTTACTGAGCAGTTGAGTATTAATATGCTTTTCTGGCTCCAACACAGACACAGAACAGTGCAAAACTAGTATTTTGCTGAGTTACAAAGATCCTACTTGGATGTGGCCCCAACGTTAATATTTCGCCAGGATTGCATGGGAATTGAACCCGGGCATGCATGAGCAGCTGAAGAACTCTTTTAACACAATGCAGTGAATATGCACCTTCTTGCTATAGCCACAGCCTCAAGCAGTATTTGTGCCTCAGCAATGAAGTGCACGTAGGCAGACATAATGATTACATGACAGATTACCCATTCATTCTGACCATACAGCTGAATGGCCTAATTGTTAAGGCTGCTAATTCCATATTGGCCAGCCCTGTTGGTCCAGGGTTCGATTCCTGACCCGGGCCACTCTCCATGAGCTACATCCCAGCTGAATTGGAGGTACCTTGTACTCGGGTGTCTATGCTGACATTGCTAAGGCAAGTAAAAGACACTCATGGGGAATATGTGCAACATGGCGTGGACTCCAAGCCTTATAAATCTCATCACTACATCAACCTCCTGCAGCTGGTCATATAAGCTTCAGACCCAGTAGCATGGAGCTAGACATTTTCCATTTGTCACCATTAATATTTTTTACATTTGTGCATTACTGATTAGACACCACAGGGGACTTGTTTTTCGGTGTCATTACTCTTTATTGACCCAACAGACCTAAAATTCGCTGTACTATGACTTTTCCTTTTTTTACCCTTTTTCCAAAATTAACAGTGTCTCTGAAATATTAACCCCAATTCTAGGGCAGTTTCCTCTTCATCACAAGCATCATTACACGATGCTTTGGAGCTGTCCCTTAGGGCCACTTCATCATTAATTAGACACCTCATCTCTGGATGGTACCACAGTATATCATGGTATAGAACACTATCACACAGCTTACTTCCTATTACTAAGAACTTTACGTATTTATGCTGATTGTCATCAGTATCTTAGAAACGCTGATCTTAGCATTCTTCCAACGATCAATATCTAAGACCAGCCACTGGGCCACAAATCCCAATGCATGCAGCAGCGCACCCTGTGCTTGGTCAGGCATCTGGCGACATCTGGTGTTATTTAACAACGAAACTCTTCAGTGTCATCAAAATCCTTTATTTACAATATAGTTGAATTTGTTTGTACATCTTTTACACAAACCAAGCTTCATTTTTTTTAAACTTTTTTTTAAATTCCTTTTTTACTGAGTGCACCAGTAATGGCTTTGTATGAGCATAAGCACAATGCAACATAACAGAGTGAGAACATTACACATGATACACTACGAAAAAAGGCCGCGAATGTCTGTTCTTTTGCCAATAAGACTTTTTTTTACAGAACTGAACCATGTTAACGGACAACAGTAGAAATACAATTCCCACATGGCAGGAGAACAGACAGTCTTACGATGATGTCCCACCCCTAGAAGCTATTTAGTACCGTAGCTCCATATCCCCACGATGCACAACTCAAATGAAATAAAATGTGTTTATACCGATTACTGTATTCTACAAATGGTGATGATCAGTCTCTAAGACAAATTCATGTTTCATTATGAATGAGAATGAAGTACCATACTTATTTATAGTATCACATTTGGATATTACACTGACTGTCAGGAAAACATGCGAAATAAATATTACAAAAAATGAAGAAACAAAACATGCACGATCACATAACGTTTCCTAAAATTGTGTCACAGACCATGATTGTTTCAATAACGATAAAACCCACAATTCATCTGGGCTAAAACACAAACACATTATGCCAATCTGTACAAAATATGACACATAAATAAATTAGTTTAGAGACATTATTTTAGTCATAGAATTAACTACTGCAGGCAGACCACTGAGAGGACTGCATTCCAGTACTGTCATTACAAATTGCTATTCTGATTAAACAGTACTTGGTCCCACATAATATATGTGAACAAGGAAATGCAGACAGAGACTAACTTGAGAGCAGTGCACTTTTGAGGCTAATCACAGGTTCCCAGAGTTTAAAAATATTACAGTACAACATTCTAATTACAATTCATCTCCTGTGTTACAGAAGGACCAGATCTTTTCATGCTTCCATAACAATTATAAAATAATTAACTAAATCACTAAACTTACAAATGGCAGCAAGAATACAAATTCATACAAAGCAATTAAGCGTCAGAGATCAAACTAATGTCCTAGTTATGAGAGATTTGAAAGTGCTGAATAGACACTAAGTGACAAGCTTGTCTCATGGCACGATAGTTGTGGTAAAGCAGAATTTTAAACCTGAGCAGAATTACACACCTCACTGTCATGTATGCAAATGCACTTTAGAAAGAAAAAGAAATTCATAATTTGCCGAGCTTTTCATTTGGTTACAAAATCTAAATCAATAATCATTCACAAATTTGTTGATCAACCAATCATGGCACACTCACAAAGCTAAGCACTATCTTCTTGTATTTGTGAATAAATAACTTATGTGTGTAGTAAAAAATTTATGGTTGTTCAGGACTTGAATTACACATCAGTCTCGTATTAAAATATTGTTCCGCCGATAAGATACTAAACTCTCGTAGTAAAATGCACACGCACAAAAACGGACATATTCTCCCCTAGTTTAGACTTCTTCAGTCTTAAATTCTCGCAAAATAAGTTCATTATCGACTGCACAATTTTGTATCAATGAGTCTCACAAAAGCCTTTATGTACAAAAAATACCTTTTCAACAAAACTAAATTGCAGGACGTCACAGTCTGCTTCAGCAGTTAAGAAACTGATCAACATTTCATTAAAATATTAAAGTCATGAAACACGATCAACACAAGAGTATGAAAGTGATGGGCTGAGGGTGATAAGTCTACCACAGTAGTATTAAATTGGAGATTCACTCAATATATTGAGAATATGGCTCTGATTCAGAACCAACAACAAAGTCTGCCAAATTCTGATCACATTCTAAAGGGTCTTCTTAAGCATTTGTTCTATTAAAGTTGGCTTAGCCTCTGCAAGACGACATTAACCTTACTGGACTTGTCACAGCAATGTGCTCGTAACTTGATTCTAAAAGTGTATTTAACGGCCACATATAGCGCACTAATATAAAGATCAGTGTGAAAAACAGGTAATACTGAACTGGACAGACTTGAGTTTCCACTGGTGTGATATGCTTCAACTGAAAATTGTGTCACGGAGTTACCTAGTTCAGTTCACTCCTCTCTTACCACACTTTAAAATAACTGCTCCAAAACCGCTACCATCCCTTGGGTAAATTAAGCTCTAGCTGCTAAAAAGTAGAAGTTTCAAGTGACAGATAGAAACAAGGAGTCACTTTGATTGTAGTTAACCACACATCACAAACCTAACACACGGTGTTGGTACATTAGGACGCAGCCTCAATCTCTACAATATGTGACAGCAACTTGAAGAATGTGAGTTCTGCTACCAGTGATAATGACGAAGAATAGATGACGCTCTGCAGCTACGTGTGCAGTAGCATTAGCGACAGTCATTCTGAGTCCCAACATTTGGATGGACGATTTTGACCATTACACTGAGATCTCGTAACTGGAGCCATACAGTCCTTTCTTGTCCTCCGACTGCATGCGCTTCTCCAACTTTTTGCGCTCTTGTTGTCGTTCCTGTAATGCAAGAGCGTCCGACATTTCTAGTGCCTTAACAAAGGACATGGGGCGTCGAATTGCACCCGGCACATTGTCTAGACTTTGTGACTGGGGACCCCGGTACTCTCCCATTGACCCCATATGATTGTCTTCATGCTTGCCACTGTTGCTGCTGCTGTAACCAGATTCTTTCACTTTACGAGGTCTATGTATTTGAGCAGCGTCCGAGGCAAGCCCTGTTGGAGGCATTTTGTTACCAATGTACGGATGGTGATTATTAGGTGGGTATGTGGGAGATGTACGTACTCCACCCTGACCAGCTTTACTGTTGAGCTGTGTCGCTGAAGAACTGCGCTTTGTGGCTTTGACCTTGTTGCCACGATTGGCAGGCACGTCTGAGATAAGCGCATGAGTTGTGGGATATTTAGCGTCACTGGGTAGAGGGGGGTCTGCATTTCTTGGCAGACTATTGACATTGTGACGGCTCTGCACCGGGGCCGAGACGGTACTGGGTGCCTGGGGTGGTTTAGGCTGTCTGTAGGTCGGCTGCTGATACTGCTGATGGTACTGTTGCTGGTATTGGTGATGCTGGTTGTTGGGACTTGAAGGTGAGAACTGGTCAGGCACTGCCATTGGGGCTACCGGTTCCGTGCTAGGTGTGGCTCGCTTGACATTTGGAGATGGACGGGTTTTGTTGTAATGTGGTCGCTGAGGTTGGCTACCACCGACAGTCAACATGTTGCGCAGGGAGTGTGCGCTGCCACCCAGTGGAACATCCTGAGAAACATCGAACAGATTCGTGTAGGAGCCATTGCTGGGCGGAGGAGGCTCGCAGTCTTGTGACTGACTCTGCATCTGGGCCTGCTCATCATCTGTAGAGCCTTCGCGCATCAACTGTTAACATAAAAAGCAGATTAGAATACGTCTCACTCAGAGTTTGCTCCTGCCTTACACACATACACACAATCTACATAGTGAAGAAAAAGAATAAGTGTCACAGGGCCAGGCGCTTGGAGGGCAATGCGCAGGCTACATAGCATGTTTCACTCAAGGTCAGTAATGCTAGGGTTCCTCATTACACCAAAAGTGCTGATTACAACTAAGTGCACTGTGCAGTGACAATGAAGAGTGCTTAGATTAGTGGCATTATATATTAACAAGGTGTTACAGGTGGGTATCTATGCAGTAATTTCTTAAGCAGGACTGCAGTAATAAATTTGTCAAAAGAATATCAAAGACAACAAGCTTCAATCAGACAAGACACAAAAGCAGGAGCATGCCACGATGCAACACAGATCACAGCACACACTAAATACACAACACGTATTGCCAAAATTGCTTACGATATGGCAGAATTAGATCTTACATCTTGCAGCAGTCAGTTGCGAGTCATGCAATAACTGAATTTTGATATTTTGCAGACAAACTTAAATTCTAGAGTACTTGACATTAAATGAGGAACCAAAGCTTACAACTGAACAGAGCGGACAAGCATATGCAGCCATGCCGGACTCCAGTAGGCGGACAGTGCAGTAACATTGGATCGCACTGGAGGATGACACCGAGCACATTCGTCAAAGGCAGCATCACAAAGGACGAGGAGGCCAAACATAAGAGCAATGACAGGAGGGCGGAGCATGCACACTTGGTAGGGGGTGTGGCCTACCTGGCTCCGCCCTGGCTGGCAGCGCTCGGTACTGTGGTAGTGATGGTGGGTTGAGAGGGGAACAAGTAGATGAAGAAGAGGTGATGTTGATCGCCGGGGAGGACAAGCATGCCACCAGCATTGTCAGCTCACACTGTGCAGCTGCAATCAGAATGCCAAGGAGCATGACAGGCGGCAAACTTTGTGTCAAGCACTTGCTTACCAATTCATCATTTAGAGGAGGACATAGAACGACAATCTGTGCCTCAAAAACTAAATAAATTTAAGCATACTGAATTTCACTTGTCATTTACAAACTCAAATTTCCAAGAGCTTTTTGTCCTTATCCAAAATTTTGTTATTCCAAAACAAACATTTCATTGCACAGATTCTCACTTCAGAATGTTATGATGTTTCTTAGGTAGTAAACCAATGTCAATAGAAATTAGTATTAATATGTTAAGGATTTTTTTATATGAATCATAAACGAACAATATCAAAGAGTTTAAGAAAAGAGGATAAAATGTTAATGAATTACTGCACTGTTGTTACAATGTAAACGAAGATATATTCATTGTAAACCATACAAAAGAAACTGCACAAGCAAATACGAATGCAGGTAATGAGTAAAAGGTTCAAGGTCATTTACAATATCAATGTACTTGGGATAGCGTTTCATTAAATACTAATACTACACAGGCATCAATCAAAGTAACATCCTACAAAGGGAAAAGTAAGGGTCTGACGATTATGCACAAATGCACTAAAATACAAATGCCTAATACCCAAGCATTATTTTAAGTATCAAATTGATATCTTAAGAACAAATTTATGAAGGAAGGCCATATCAAAACATGCTAATGGGATAACAACAGCTTAGCAGGGACAGCATGGTGGTCTGACATGCTCTTCAGGACATGCAGAAACCAATCAACTTATCTCTAAATATCTTAATGTACCAAATTACAACAAGAGGTAGTGATCAACTGTGGGCTTCGAGCTCCATCAAAAATGAACATTACATTCGAAACGCTGTTGTGTGTAACCTTTCGCATGCAGGAAATCTGTATCAAAGGCTGACAATACAGTTGTAGAAGAATGGGAACCAACACTTATCATAAGTCGAAAGCTTCTGAAAATTGTACATTTCTTCCCTAGTAGTGAAATGATTGCATGAGCAAGTGAATAATCTTTTTTAACATCAGAAAATGATTGCCAGAAGATGCAAACTTTGCTCAAAATAGGATGAAATGGAGCGGAAAAAGTATTTAGAATACTGTAATTTCCCTTAATCAAATTTAGATCCGACGCTCCTAATGCTCCTAGTGCTGATGCTAATTAATTCACAACTGTGAAAGTCATCTTATCAGCTGCAAAAACATTTCAATACACATCCATGCAAAGGTTCCCATGAGGGTGTCATGGATTTATTAAGTGTAAGAGCAGGCCACAAAGCATAACAAGGGCACAGCAGTTGTTCAGCACAACTGTCAAAGAGGAATTCGTAATTCTTACAAATGCACATTGTAAAACACAAAGCACCTTCACTGTAACAGCCCAAGTACAATGTGGGGGGAAGTGGAAAATGATTGTTTAAAGTGGCCACCATGAATTGATCTCAAAAGAGGAATCGTAGCAAATCATGGAACAAAATCTTTAAAATGACGAGCATGCAAATTGAGAAGCAATTTCATGAGCCAAATCTTGACCCTATGGTGATAATAAGAGGAATGCCAAGCTGTCCCTGTGACTACCACATGACATTCACAGCCGCATTACATGATTCTTATGTGAAAGAAAGCAATTGTTAACATCATTACCCTGGGTCTTTTCTCTCCTACTCCTTTATAGTAAAAACTGAAATTAGCAAAGCACACACCTAGCTCTAGTAATTTCAATGTGCAGTCTAGATATCTACAACATCCCCTTAAAGGCACTTCATGTCATTCTGACATGACCTAAGTAGCCAATAACATGATCAAATTCCCCGATATCATGGTTTGCATTTGAGCTTAGCTTGCTAAGGTTTAGACAGAAGAGTCCATTAGTCATTATGATATTTTTAAGGTGAGGGTCCATGCAAGTTCCAATCAATAATAGTTACTAAATGTTTACTGCAAGAAGGTTAAAGGGACATGGGCCAAAGGGATGGGACTTCAGCTTAAAGCCACACAACCGTGTACAAATGGGCCATATGACTGAAGATTATGGTTTGCATTCATGATTCAAACTCCATGGATATCTCAATCCTTATCATGTGTGAAGCACAATTGTCCAAAAGCACCTAAATCTTATTTGATCAATCAAACCATTTTCTGGGTCAAAAACTCAGGCCAAAAGATAAGGCAATCAGGTATGTGAACTTTCTGAATAATCAGGAATTCCAGCTTTTACTGATCAATACATGTACATATATTCACTGGCACTTCATGAAACACCACCATTTTTTGTGAAGAAATATTGTATTAACATGGGAACTACCACTGAATGATACTAGTTATTCAGCCTAATCTGGTTAAAGTTTGGTCAATAAAGCTCTGAACTGTTACATCTGTCAATATCTCCCTTGTGGTTACACATAAGTAAGCAAGAACAAGTGGAAGCCCATGTGATCAAACATATTAAAGCATGTGAGCTGTCCAACAAGACTGTAAAATGTAACAAAAATTATATTGTCTATGCGTCCAATATTGAAACCTAGGGAAGTTTCGAAACGTTTGTTGTAGTGGTCTTAAAGCTTGTTACAATGGTATTGATAAAAAAAATTCTAAATATCCTGTAAAATTAAGTTAACTGACGTAGAAAAGAGTAGGCCCGTAACTTTCCCAACATGACAATAATGGACGCTTAACAACAACAGCGGCATAAAACTGAAACCAAACTCAATATTCAATGCACATTAGTTCCTTTTCAAGAAATATGACAACAATGTTATGTGAAAAATTAATGTGATGGCAGCATACCTGATTATAGCTCTTTCCACTTTTTTGAATTCCATTACTAGTTTCCATGTAAATTTTGACATCATTCTCTGATGTGTGGTAGGCAACTTTGGATGCATCTATATTTACTGTATATCCTGGTTTGGGTTTTCTCCCTGCTAACCTGTAAGCACAAAATCATAATAATTAGTAGATGAGTGACAAAGCAGCTGTCTCATTCAATGTTGTACATCCGAGGAAGGAACTTGGAACTCATTATTTAAACCCAAAAATAGCACCGCAAGCGGTGATGATGCTCATCTGTTGTATGCATGTTACATGCAGGGTCGTTGCAAATTCAAAGCAAATCCTATCACCCATTTTACCCCATGGCAACCATGAAAATTTTACAATGTAATTTTAACACCCTATACAGTTAACAAACCAAATACGAAGCAAATCCAATCATCCAAACAGAAGTTATAGCATTTGACCCCATCATGGGCTAATTACACCATGGCATCCTTAAAAGGTGTTAGAACATGATGCCAAAACCCTGTTGAGTAATTACAAACCAAATTCAAAGCAAATCCAATCACCCATGGTAATTACCCCATTGCAACCACAGAATTGTTATAACAATATAGAGTATACAAACCAAATTCGAAGAAAATCTGATCACCCAAACAAAGTTATAGCATTTTACCCCTTATGGGGTAATTACCCTTCTGCAACCCTACAAGTGTTCGATTATCCAAACAGAAGTTATAGAATTTTACACCTCATGGGGTAATTACCCTTCAACAACCCTAAATGTGTTAGAATATGATGCCAACACCCTGTAGGGCAGGCAAACCAAATTCAAAGTTATAGCATTTTACCTTCATGGGATAATTACTCAAAGAAAACCATATATAGGCCTAAGTTGCTGAACCCCAACTCTGAATAAACCCTATGCGCTGTGTTCTTCACTCATAGAAGTAACCATGCTTCCATCAATATATTATACCTCTGAAGTATTTCTTCCATTGAACAGCTAAATGAAAGACCTTAATCAGGAGGTGTTAACGCTGCCAACACCAATAACAACGCCAATTAAGTGACAACAATAACTCGTCTATTAGACTAACAGACGAGCTAAAAATATAGAAGGTCTTACTTTGGCCATTGTGGACCACACACCGCATACTTGCAATTTAATATACAGCCTCTTGTAAAAGGATTGTGACCACCTCTAAATTTCCCAGTAACCTGAAAAGACATCAAACGTTGCAATTAATGTGTTTCAAAACAACTACAGCAAATTAACTTTGTTACAGGCAATATGTGTTTTCGCTTTTAAAACCAATGTTAGACAGTTGGAAAGTAATCTTGAAACCTCTCAATGTTGTAGTGAAACGTCAGAGAGCGTATTTAACTAAAGCTTCCTGTTGGTCTAATTAGTCGTGCATTAGGCTTCAAATGACAGAAACACATCCATTAGAATCAACTAGACATTCTTTAACAACAATATCCCACCTGTTCATTAGTTGTTCTGCCTCTGGATACAAGCACCATGTGGAAACCTGTCAATCCACATATAGGCACACAGAGAAGGCCAATAATGACCATAACAGATATACTGATCAGAGTCAAGGATTGTAATTTTACCATTGCTGTTGAAGGCTACAAAGAGACTTATTTATGCCAAATACATCGAACACACTGTAGTGTAGATCAATTTAACCACGAAAGTTGTACACTAGTTATCAATTTTCATCATTTGATGACACATTATTCTGCAGATATAGTACAAATATTTCCCTAGCACATGCAGCATTAAAACAATTCAATTTACCATAAATCTATAATCAAACATCAGCTATCATAACCATAATCATAACAGTGAAAAAAAGGATACAGAGCTATATTTTGTACTGTAACCAACTTATCCCTGTGGTTTAGTACATACACTAAAGACAAGGCAAATATACTAAACATGTGGATCGTCAGTGATATCAAGAAGAGAAAGAAATAACGATAATTTCGACGACCCACACAGTTGTTCACCCATGGACAGTGGTGGTCAAATGTCTGGAAAAAAAAAACAATGCCGAAATTAGTAATTGTACTCATCGATACAACATTAATCTTGATACTAAACAATGAGTAAAATGTAAGAGTAAGATGTACTTCAAGGTGTTTCATACCAATTACACCTCATCACTGTATCGTACAATTGAAACAGTAATCATATCTATAATCTATTCTTACCTCTATACAATTATTACAGACACTACAATGAGAGCATCTGGGCGGTCTATAGAACTGACAAGTGGCGCACCATTTCATGCGCACTGTTATGCCTTTGATGTCAACGTTTTTATAGAGCGGTGCTCGGAAATCATCATCTCTGATCTCATCTTCATGTGCTGGAATGAAACCAAGGGACATTCACAATAAGCGCATAACCAAACATTACTGGAATAACACGCGAGAGGGCTAGTAACTTATTTTAGCACTCAGCTATTACGCTCAGTCGCCTACATTGGATCAAATATACTTTCTCAGCAGACGCTGCAGATTAGCAAGGCAGGTGAGCAAACAGCCAGCAGCTGTCACCATATCAGCTCAGATGCCTTATTTTTTTTTACTTTTAATCAGGTTATGAGTGCAGGCCTCAGGTCCTCACAGACTCCACACACCAATATAGATTTTCTAAACTGTTACTACATTCACAGAATATTCTGTTAGGTTGCCAAGTATTTATTAATTAATCTTTAGGACGATATGCAAGGACCAGCATCAATCATTTAAACATAAACCAGTTACATTTCGCATAATTTTAGGATATTTCTTACTTCTCTATACTTTCTACAAGCCATGCAAAACAAATCTTTCAACATTGTCAAGGCATATGGCCATATGTACATGTATGTGCCCCCATTACATAAATTCAGCAATAAATTAATCCATATTAACGTTTTACCTCCATGATGGATATCAATTTGATTTGATATATATTAGTTGTATAACTCATAGTAAAACCTCACCTCTGGGATATGTGCCAGGGTCCATAAACGTAGCCAGAGCAAAATTGGCCACAACAAACAGCGAGAGTATCCCCTGATAGATAGGTACACCAATTGTAAACTGTTCATAGAGGAAGGGCGACCTGCAACAGAAGAAAGGTGATTTATAAACACAGGAAATAAATTAAATTGCACTAATCAATAAATCCAGATTCATCCATAAATTACTAGTTTCCAGCAGAGGGCGCTGTCAGTAAAGTACATAACTTCTGTCAAATGACATCATACATTCGGTCATTGAGTGCATTGACATCACATTTCATTGATGTCATCTAACAATGGTTGAGCCTAAGAGAACTAAGTATCCTGTGGTTAGACGCAGTTACTGGCCCTTTATTAATACAATGAGTTCCCATTATTGGGCATGTATTCAAGTACAAGCAGTCTAGCATTGATTAAGCCTTATTGCGATTGACAGGATCAAGTTAGCCAAGCAAGCATGTCCCTCATTTACGTCCGGGTTCGCAGAATAAGGGCCACAAAGTGATGGTTGTAATTTTCGTGGTATTCTGTGTGCACATGGTTTTACAGCCTTCCTACCTAACTTAATCTTTCTCTACTGGAAAGTAATAAGTGCACACACTATTACTAACCTTGACAGGCTGTTACTTACAAACTATCATTGTTTTCATGCAATGAATTCGCAATTTCAACTTCTGCTTCTTTAAAATTTTCATTTTCAATGATGTGAAATGATAATGGTAGGCACTGATGTGCTTATATTGTCCAAACTGAATATTTATCAACCTGCTGCAAAATACCACAATAAATAACAAAAGTGCTGCTAGGCCAGGATCGAGTCATAAGTACTGTAATTGATCCTTATTTTAATTATGGTGTTCACGGAGAACAGGACACTGCACTTTTAACATTAACAAACACATCCTACAAGGAGCACCTTGAGAACCAAAAGACTGCCATCAGCCATTCCACGAGCACCCATCCACTTCTTTCAAATTATACATCAACAAGTTCCAGACAACCGTTCACTTTACTCAGTCCCTAGAAAGCAATACAGGTCAACTGGGCCACAAGAGCCCATCCAGATAGCACTAGGGAGAAGGCCAATGCTGGTATATATATGCAAGATATGCACTATGCATGACCCAACTACTGCTTGTCTAAATGTCTTTTGCAAAAGGAATAGATTAGCATGGCAATTGCGAATCAGTAGCAATACGCAATATTCCATATATATGATGAATTTATTACCCAAGCCCATTGGATTTCATTGCAGTGAAGTCTGGCCACTCCCTAAACACACCATTTAATGCTTCAAACAAACTTCAGTCTGTTATAAGTCGTATATCACTAGCATTAAGCAGCAAAATTCCTTTCAAGTGCTACCACAATTGGTGCTAGACCCTTCAGACTCTCTCATTACAAACAGCTGCATAAATAGAACAGTTTGACTGCTTGAAGTCTGCTTCTGTGCATTAAATCAACTTCAAATAGATTACAAATATTGTACAAGACCAATAAATCCGTCATGTTGGCTGATTTTGGTTTGTACACAATGGGAATACCAAGCCAAGAATTCAAGCAAACCAAAGCCAAGCACACAAACCCCCTGCACAGCTGCACAGAGTAACTAACTGTTCTCAGATTTGGAATTTCACAAGCCAATACTTGTTGCACCAAGTCTCATTCAGCTCCACATCTATAAATGCCATTTTGAATACATTCTGGTCTTCTACATCATTCAAATACCGTTTAGGCATGTCACACAGTAATCAATGGTCTTCGATTTTTTCTCTTTTTATTTTTTTTCAAACATATTTTTTACTACCCCACGCACCTGCTGCACTGCTTCCTTACAGTGAGCAATAAAATCATCCCTGAAAGGTAGAACTGACATTTCTGATTTAGATGGTACACATTACACATTTATAGGCCTACTATCACAAGCACTGCTTGGGCTGGTATGATAAGTACTGTTCAAGTAGCATCCAGAATTGACGCCCAAGGATAAAATCTCCACATCCTGACATAGTTGATAAGGCTTCATTGAACAATGT
The DNA here is from genome assembly GCA_932294295.1 of Alitta virens. Taxonomy (NCBI): domain Eukaryota; kingdom Metazoa; phylum Annelida; class Polychaeta; order Phyllodocida; family Nereididae; genus Alitta; species Alitta virens. The sequence continues at coordinate 38,627,266 of OW028575.1, forward strand.
TGGATATACACATGTACTACATGCCATGAAAATTGGACCCAAATCACAACTTTCAGCAATCTACTGTACCGTATACTAGACTTGTTTTTCTGGGGCTGCATTTTGAATCACTTCATAATAGTGTCACGGGAGCATCAGTCTGATCGATGCACAATACATGTATGCAAAACAAACTCAGAGCAAATTGGAAAAGACAACAAAGGATCAAGAAAAAAAAGGTTTCAAATATGTGTTTTGGAAGTTTTGTCTTGTAGATCCCCTAAACATTTGCTTGAGCGAGTGAAATCTATTTACTCGGAAGCAATAGCACAGTCAACCACTACAAACAGCGAAAGGAAAAATCCACACAATTACGAAGTGCAAAGAACGAATAGGAATTCTGTTCAGTCTCTTATCACTCAATGACAGAGGACATGGTGGTGCTCCAAAAATAGCTGCAGACTTATGACTAAAGCCACATATCAGCTTGCAGAGGCTGGCATAGCAAAAACAAGAGGAAGAAAGCCGCCACAAATAGCCGGCTAAATGCCAAGCAGACGGAGATGGTGATGGTGGCTGCCACCGATACACCTTGCAACTACAGACTTGCCAGAACAGAGCTGCTTGGCAGCCATGTTCTCAACAGCTGTGCTACAAGAATGCGCATTGAGCACTGATAAAGTAAACCCCTCATGAATCAACCACTTCCAAAAAATTCAAACTCACGGCTGAAAGTCCAAAGCTGACTCATTATAGGCAGTTTAGTATATATTCAAACTATCTTTATTTAAAATCACAGTCACACAGTTCCCGATGCGATGCTTAATAAAGCTCTTATCTTGTCAGATCTGTGTCATTTAAGATCTGATTAATCTGAAGCAACTAAAGACAGCATCATTTACAGAATACTATTCTGATTCAGTCAGGTTAACCACAAATACAGGTGCCGTCCACACACTCGCAGTAGAATCTCAGCAGACATGTAACGAGCCCCATTGACTGTAGTACTGCTGAGAGTGCTCCAGCCCACAGAACCCCAGTCAAGCCGGAACACCTGTTTTGGTTGGCAGCGAAACAAGAAATACAAGTGAAACAGGAATTGCACAATAGAACCAGAGCACTTCCTGTCTACTTTCCATACAACCCAAAATGCCATCAACAGCACGCTGAGCTCTCAGAAGTAAAACATGGGCTATATGATGATTTCATATCCAGGCAGATCAAAGCATCATTACAAATGCACTAGTCAGAAGTAATACAATAAGAGATATTAATACGTTGATGACCGTTCATTTGATGAGACATATGACACCTCCAAAGGAATTTATAAACAAGCTACTCCAAAAGAGAATTTAATTATCTAAGCCCAAATATGCCCGAACTCCCAAGTTAATTACTCAAGAGATCCCTAAAGTGACCAACTCAGACCAATAACATCTCAGTTACGCAGGGTAGATGATTGTTGAGGCAATTATTCAGACCTGGGGGTAAATGTGGACATTCCATTAGGTGATCCAAGGGTGATCACAAGACATGAAGTATGTAGGTCAGTGGCTCAGGGCAGCAGATCTTTTGCAAGCCCTTTGGAGAATAGAGCGGAGCATCAATTAGAGATGCAGGGTGGATGCAGGTGGCTGGTGCTGCCAGTGTTGTAGTGAGCTGCTGCAGCTGTCAACAGTCATTTTCCAATCAATACAAGTCTCTTGATCCCACAGATCTCTCTACAACATCCTGCTTCATATTCTAAATTGAGCAAGACCACATGATCCTCATGTGACAGACTGACAGTATTGCTATGTTCACATGACCCTCGCCTCTCCATAATGGCAGCATATTTTTACATTGTTCACATATCACCCAAACCAAAATACCTGACCTGTGCTTTCTAAGACCTTGTTGCTTTATTTCTTAATTCCTATTAAGCATTGGCAACATTTTTTGAGCACTGTTTATTACCTTTAACTATGTTTTCTTAAATAACTCCCATGATGAAATATAACATTAACGCTCTCTCAATCAATACTCCGTACCAAATTTGCATCTTGTTTAAAAGGATTATCCGCAGTTCCCCTGAAGACAAAACCAATATGAAGACACAAATGCATAAGTTTATCACTAGCCTGAATAAGACACTATTCTAACACATGCGAGTCTGTCTAAACTCTAAACTAGGTACAAAGAACCCAAAATCATTGAAGACTTGAACAACAAATGCAAGTAGTAGTACTTGTACATGCATTGCTCTTCCCAGCTCAAAACCTTGACAAACCAATTACCGAGGCTGGTTCAAATGGCAGAGCTAATATGAAGTAGTTATTCCAAGGATATGGACGACTTTGCTTGGTGCAAGGTCGAAATCAGCACAAGCAATCATTGCTCTATATCCAGACACTTGTTGGTCATCCCAGGCATCTGTCTGACAGACACAATTGCACACCCATCCCTGCTGACAACACATGCAATTCCCAGAACTGCTTTCAAGGTTTCATGCAATGTCCACGCGAACTGCACACGTTCGGACAACTGACCCTGGACAGGAATGGTGCTGGCTCTGCTTACTGTCAGCATATTATTAGCTCATCAATGTATTGGCTCAGATAATGACAACATTTACAGATGCTCTATGCAGCTGCTATATCACAATTTAGCAAACTTTGTAGTTACCAACTGAATAAAACAATAAGTACTATGAGCAAATGCTCATAAATTGCAACATTACATTACAGGATGGTCACCTGCTATAAATGACCACTGCATTCCAACTCACCCTAGAGGGCCTAGATCAAATTATCAATATTTAAACCCCCCCAAAATACAGCCGTGGACATGTCTTAAATAATGTTAAAAAGCAAATTTATCTATTCTCTTGATTGCATGACACTTCAGCACAGGTTTGACTGTATTTAGAAAGTAGTGCATGATTGTACTACAATACTACTACCACTTCTAGACATTAATTGAGCAAATCCTCAGCAACAGCAGCAATCTGCAGACCACAAAGAAAAGCATGGCCAACAATCTCTATTAATGGTAGTGATAAACTGGAAGGATGACAAGAGGACACTACATCATCGTGAGGCGCTTATCACTGTGCACCCAGTGAGTCTACATTTTTTTGTCCAGCATGACTCATACACAGACGAGCTGAGCTAGGGCAATGTCAACATCCCTGCAAGGCCAGATCAGCAGCATCAAGGGCTATGGTAACCCCAGGCTGCTGAAACTAATGCTCAGCCCCACCCAGACGCTCTACTTCCTATTGCACTAGGCATCAGAAACCCAAATATTACCAAACTGCCAACAAATTTACAATCAGTTCAATGACTCATTGCATGCGGAGGCAAGTTAGACGCATTGAGACAAGACAACAGCTTCGGAAGATAGTGTACTTCAGATTTACACATCAATTAGTTTTCAACTTCTCCTCATGTGTCTGTGCTATGAGCATTTAATCAAATACAATGTGTACAGTGTGACATTGAATGCATATTTGAGCCAATAGTTACTCGCACTATTAAAGTGTGACTGTGAGAGCATATTATATATGAAAATTGTCTCATCAGCAATTTGCCAAATCACTGCATGCATATCCAGAATGACAACTATGTCTGAATTGCCTTTTATCCCACTCTGCCCTATATCATGTGTATTTGTATTGTTTTTCAAACCTCATCATCTGGCAACCTGTCGACTCAGAAAATGTCTCTACAACCACATACTAAAGTAATGCAATCTCCTTTTGTGGCATAAACGATAAAAATTTAGGAAATTTTATACCATGGTGAAGACCATTCCAGGCACATTCATGAAAACAAGAGCCAGTGTATTTACATTGAGAATATATTTTTCTAACAGAAGCAAAAGATATGAATCAAGAGGTATTCCAGTCATCTGCATCTTTGCTTCAGAAGCATGATTAGAGGAAACGCTAGGCAGTTTTGAAATGACAATCGCATAGAATGCACGTCACACATATTTTTGCCCCAATGTGAACACACATTTACAAAATATCAAACAGCAATTAATGTAATGTAAACATTTTCTTTTGCATTCATTGGAACATCATAGCGTTGAAATGTATTTACTTACAAAATGAATGCATTTCAATTACTTCCTAATTACAAACACCGGTAATTTTGGACCAATCTCTACACTATATATATATACTAGAGCACAAAAGATGTGCAACAAAGGCGGCTGGAGGACTGTTGTATACATGTTGACTGGTGGATTATTAGTAATTAGAGATGTATTTGCCTTGGAAATATTGCGAGGAACAAGCGTTACGATGTTCGTGGTTCTGTTGTAGCAGTTGACGTAAGCTCACTAGGTATGTAACGTTTGCCTGTCACATATAGATGCTAAGTTATTCCACATTAAAATACATGCCGAATTCACCAAATTAACGCACCAAATTCACCAAAAGCGATTGCTAAATTCAATAAACTACACCAGTCGATTCTAGTGAATTCGGCGGCGCCGAACTTGATACGCGCCGAATTCACCTGTCACCACCCACGATGACCGGACCACATAACTTGGTCAAAAGTGGATCAATCTTCACAAATTATACATTAAATGAACACCAGAACGTCACAGAATTAATTTCTAAACAGAAACGGTATCCAGACAGTGTCAAAACTGCAAAATTCTCCTGAAAACATACCTTTAACTTGCCTGACAACACCGGCGATTTGCACCAACTTCTACTGGACGAAATGCTACCAAACAGTATACAGCTCTGAAGAAAGAAGTTGCGTGGCAGCTGACGAAACGGCAAGTGTGTAAAGTCATTTCTCTGCCCTGAATCGCGGCACACATCCACGGTATTTTCCTGCTCATTGACTTAACATGTTTTCAAATTTGCCGCCGACTTAGTTGTAAAAGCGGATACAATGCCTTGTCACGCTGGCTTCTGAAGACCGATGCAAACAAAGGAGGCAGCTAATGCATATTGCTGCTTTCATGTATCCTATTTTAGCACCATCAAAATGGGTCTCCCAGATAATAGCAGAGGGTCTAGAAAGGCTCATTACACATTGTTACATCATAAGCAGCTAGTAGAGAAACTAGAATTTATGATTACTTCAGGTAAAAAAAAAAGAAGCAGCAGTTATTAGAAGATACCTCACTGACAAAATGAATCAATCACACGGTTCATCATAATTCACTTAAAAATGTAACATTTATAATGAGGACCTCTCATTTAGTAGTCTCCATGAACTGTACATCAGTTTTGTATCTGTTCTCATTAAAAAAAGTTTTCTTTATAAGTAGTTGTAAGTAAATAAATTAATTGATGTAGTGTGACTCCACAAAGATGTTATCATATCTGTAATTAATGTCACTATGATTTTTTTTTCAATTCATGGTAGTTGAAGTAGGAAGTAGCCTTCTATTCCAACATTGGGTTTAATTGAAATACATTCATAATCCTCATCACTTGGAGGCAGACTTTTTTATTATGCTTTTTACCGAGATGGTGTTTTTTTCCCAATAACACGTTGTACACTGCAGAACATAATGAATGTTGCTAAAGCTAAAGCAATGCATCTTCAGCTGTCAGCGAATTTTGTGTGGACAGTGAATTTTGTTATTGTTTTGACAGCCAGTGCAGGGTGTTCCTGATCTGTAGCTGGCCCCTGCAGAGATTGCCATGTGAAAATCATGATTTGCTGAGCGCGACTGTACTGTACAAAAGGTATTAAATTATCCATATTTTTGTTTCATACAGGATTCATGCATCCACTGTAATATATGAATATTTGAGTAAATAAACACACACAAATATTTACATCTGGTTTTATTGTAGTTAACGGGAAAATTGTTTTGGCTTTCCCCTAATTCAGAGGGTTAAGACTTAAGTTTAACTGATTGACAAGTTGACAACCATGACCCATGTGACATGGAAACAGTTAACATTTTTGTTGTTTTCCACGAAACGAGCAAAACTAGAACACGACAATAATATCAGGTTTTTCAGTTTTCCCAAATCACAGGAATACACATATCGAATTGCTGATATATCGGCATATATCACTGAATTGCAATTGGTCTAGAACTGTGTTGTGCTTGTGTCCGTGACACCGCGGACAGATTTCACACCTACGCACCATTGATGTCAGTTAATCCAATCAAACCTGGCACCTAAACATACACACATATCATTTACCCACAATAAAACCATAACACAACAGTAATTCACAAGATTTGATAGGGCCGAGATTTACCTCTACGGAAGTAGGAGGCATCGCCAAGCAGGTAAAGCTGGGAAACATTTGAAGCAAGGGAACATGGCAGTACTTACGCGAAAACGAAAAACAACGTCGTGCAGCCGATCAGCAATCCCCAGGCACACGTTGCCGGTATAATTCGAGTCGAGGGTTTACAATTCGGCATTTTGTGGCCAATTTGGTTCTAACTTAACGAAATTCTCGCTTCCAGAAAGGTTCTTCTCCCACTTGGAAAATTTCGACCATCATCTACATCAATGTGGTTTACTCCGTTACCAGTTCCGCGGGGAAAAGTAGTACCTAGTATATTAGTTTTCCTATCGATAGAATATGGTCAATCAGTTCAGTATTGACATATATTAACGTTAGAATCAATATTATAACAAAATACAAATTATTATATCAGACGGTCGGCAATCAAACAAAATCACATGGCTCGTTAACGTAATAATTTTATGAAATGCAAGTGATGAGGCCTGCGCGTGAATTATGGGATAGCCGGATGCATCGTGAAGGTGAAGGACGTTGGGTGATGTTGTGAGTTCATTGAGAAAACATGGGCAACAAACAGACCAGCGAGGAGGGGCTGCCAGACCAGCAATCAAATGCTCAACGACAGCCCTTGTTGGCAATATTCAGGGTTAGCAATACGGCATGAGTTGATTTACGTGTACTATAAATGTACAAGGTTGCATCACAGATCTGTGAACAGTGAATGATATCCTGTGGAATGTGAATATGGTATCGAGTCAGTTCGTCGACACGCAAAAACGTCGACAGCCAATTCGTTGACAACCCATTGACGTGAGAACGGCAACTCGTTGACAATAAATGCCCTCGGGCCAACCATCTTGTTGAAAGAAAATCGTATTTAACCAACTCGTTGACCTGTCGACGAGTTGGTGCTGCTTACTCCATTGACACAGTCACAGGTGTTTCCCGGCCGTCGGTCTCCCCTTGCCCCCCTCTATCGCGCTTTTATGCTATTATTTTCATAAATACTTGGAGTACAATAGTCCACCATTACTAAATTTATTTGACAAGTGGGCATTAACTGCCGCCACATGTATGCGCGAGGAAAAGTCACAGTGCGACAAAGTAGGCCCACCTGTCAAGATAAATCGACGCCCCTGTAAAATGTAAAATAACATCCTCAGGGCCATGTACACAACCTAGTCCTGTCAATGTGTTATCATGTTGCTGTTTCGCCTAATAACTAGATATTGTGGTTGTCGGCTCGTCGCCATTATAAAAATAATTTAAAATCTGGTTGTCAACGTTCCTGTTGTCAGTGTTTCATCTGCTCATCATGATGTTTGCCCCTGCAGTGCTAATTTTGTGCCATTCCAACATATGCTAATTAATGTCAATCATATAATATGCATCTCAAATGCCATAAGTTGTAAAAGCTAATCCTAAAAAACACATTTTTTCTCTCCCTACAGGATCTGGCTGAAAGAGGTCCAGATGGCACAATAGTGCTCAACTCCGACACATTTTGTGTAAGTTTTATTTTTTTTTTCAAATATTTTCTTTCACTCTATAGATGGATTGACCAGGTTATTTCTCATAATATTGTGGACATCATCCTTGTTGTTCTATGCTTTCAAGTTATTCGTAACATTAATATTACAGAAAAAAAAGATTTACAATAAATTGTTTATTTGACAGAAATATTTATTTGCAGAAAAAGGTATTTCATGGCAAACACCAGGGTTTTACTGATCTGCTATTCAACGCTGCTATCAAGAACAGTGAAGAGTCAAACCGTCAAATGAATGAAACTGACTTTGCAACATTTGGGGAGCATCTTTTGCAACTGACAGACCGAATGCAGCAGCTACAGTGGTATTTTGATCTGTTCTCAAAAGATGGCAAATTATCAAAGAAAGGTATTGTTATGATTTTATGTGATAGACTGACTGGAGTTATCATTACTTTAATTCTTCAGGATTAGAATTAGGAAAGTGCAGCCCTCTTAGGTGATGTCTTGTCCATCACTCACAAAGATTAAATTGATTCAGCAGAATTGAGAGACTGGGAGCGGTATTGATTATATTACATATTTGCACAGGACTCTGAGAATATTGTGAGCAGACACATCTAACTGTTTGGTGGAAAAGCTGTCAGTACCCTGATCTCCATTACTTGCCATATAAATTTCAGCATTTGATTTAGGCAATGTTTATTATGACAGATATGCTGAAGATGTTGCACACGGCCTGCTTAATATCCTACACTCACGTAGGAATGGACTTGTCGCATGTAATTGTGGAAGAAGATACAGTATTTCTTGCCATGGTTAACTATGTGGTGTGTATACTTTTATAATATTATTATTATCAAAGTTCAGTGTGGCCCTTATTTAGTATTTAAAATTTAATAAATAATACAAAGGATTTATGAAAAAACCTTACTAGTCTGAGCTCACATTTACATTTTGCAGTTTGGTCAAACAAAAGACTCCATTGAATGGTCTGACTTCAAGTACTGGTGCAATATTAGCTGTGTTGGTCTCTTCCAAGGTGTTCATATGTTTACACTAAATGCTGTTTTTCAAAGTTCACAGAAATTTGAGGTAAGTCTGTAAAATGAATGAGTACTATGCATTAATTACCTTGATCTGATGTTAAACTTATTAATTGAATTTTTTTTTTAACAACAGAATCAAATCAGCATTCCTGTTTTGGACTTTGTTATTGATTCATCTATTTATTATTAAGGGAGCCTCTTCAACAGATTCGGAAGTGGTCGCAAGTATCCAAAGTAAATCAGCACTTCTGTCATGGACCATGTTGTGGGCTGTCTGTGCATCACTATCTCAAGGATACCTTTACTTTCCATCAACAGATGTAAATATGGACTCAGCTTCATCAGGTCTTGAAAGTGTTCCTGATCTACCATTGGTAGGGTTCAACATGTATTTTAATGAGCTTTGTACTTTGTAACATGTAATTTCAATCAATTGTTCTTAAGCACACTCTTGGCCTTAGTTATTTTTGTCTCTTTTCAGTCAATTTGATCACATTCGATTTATTTCTGTTTAAGGAGGTGATTGTGAGACATGGAGGCTGGCAGCAGCTTTACAGCAGCAATAAAGATGGGTTGAGTGTCACAAGGTAAATTGCTCTTTGAGATATGGTGACAACAAAAGCAACTTCAATACTGTGGTGAAAATTGAAAATCATTAATATTCTCATTGCAACCAGCGAGACCTCATATATCACAAGACGGGCACTTGCCGATGTGTATAACTATTACTTCAGTTGATCATTCAGTAAATTGTTTCATTCGAAAAATCAGCTCAAATTTCTTCGCACAGTTGTCATTTTGCTGACGCTGTGTCACTGGTGCAAGTGTTGCTTCATCGGGTCTGTGGCACACTTCTCTGTGTGTTTATGGATAAGCTGTCACTTGAGATGAGAATACAAAAAACAAGCAATCTGACAGTAAAATTCTTTTTGACTGTGCAAATGAGATGGCAACAGTTTGGCAATTGCCAGTGATTACAAAAATGCATTAACTCTGATAATATCTACTTCTATATTTGCAGATTCAAAACTAATGTGTTTGAATACAAAGGACCTAGCATTATGATGTTTTCTTTCCAAGACATGTTGTACTGTTTAGCGCTGGATGAAGAATGGAGGTATAATGTATATTGTGAAACTTGAAAAAATAAACATCTCTTGATTATTGCTTAATGAATTGAAGGCTCAATGAATTAAATGTTTTTGTTCAATTGCAGAGAATCCACTCAAAGGCTAGGTGGAGTACACAGTGCACTCATCCAAATTTTACCTCAGTATAAACACATGCAAGGTAGGGGGAACTTGATGTTGGACATTGTTTATGAATATGATCGGACAATGTTGACAGCTATATAATACAAATTGTATATATTTTCAGGGGGTGCGCCTATGGTGTATTGCAATCTAACCAACCGATTATCCCCTCAAAATCTGTCAATTGGAAAGACTCCTCAAACAACTTTCATCAAAGTGGACCCTGAATTTTCAAAAGTCAACCACTATGGAATTGACTTCAACCTTGCAGCCATAGAGGTATGAAGCCCCCTTTTTTGTTAGATAATTTAATAAACCTTTGAATTAAGATAATTATACACATTTTGCCATTTAATTTAAATCTCCACATAATATGGTGTGATTTTCCTTTATTCGTAACCAACATGCTTCCACTTTTATCAATTACGATTCATTGTATTCAATTTTATGTAATAGGTTTGGGGAAGTGCGAGTAAAGCTGTCAGAAATTCACAACTAGCACAGCAACAATGGAATGAAAGAGAAGCTGAAAAACACAAAAACAGAAAAGTAAGCTTCCATGCAAATCTAAAACCTTACTATGCTTGTAATCACTATGCATAGCATACATGTCCAAGAGGGTTAATTAATTCAGGTTTGAAGTACTTCTTTACAGTTGTCATTTCTCTGATTTTTTCTTAACAGTTGAAAATTGACAAAGATGAATGGAAGAACAGCCCTGATCGTCAAATTCTGGAAATGGGTGGAGTCCAAACTGAGCATGCAGAACGGTGATCATGATAGTGTAAGTTTATGTTATATGATTTCCCTTTGGCCCAAAGTAGCCCTTCTGACATATATCTGACAGAAATGTCATTACTCCATCTTGCCAATGGTGTTCAAGTGATGATAGAAATATATCTTTTTTTTACAGCATAATGCATTGCTTATTAAAGCCACCACGAAGTATTTTGTCAGCAAAGAGGGATAATGTTGAAAGGTAACTCATAGACTGCTTGTCAGTGAAAATGTTCACCTATCATAGCCCTACAGGAACAAGGACCTGCAGTATTGTTTTATGTATTGTAAATTCCATTTTATCACTTTAGTTGGAACAGCTGGACTGTTATTACCAGTTTGAATTGTAAAGACTTTTACTGTGATTTATTGTATCATTTGTTGTTCAGTGACCAGTGAAGCGTATATGGACACTGACGTTTATTGAATTTTTGTTTATCTGTCAGTCCACTTGTGTGGCACAAGTACATATAAATTTTAAATATACAGCTGTATGTTGTTTATACTGTGGTTGTACATCAGTTTTGTTTGTGGTTAATTATAATCAGGGTTGGGCAATCATGTTTATGACCATTTGAAAATATGCCATGAATAATATTGGTACCTATAATGCTAACTGTAGTAGTAACTAAAATCAAGGAGGACATACAAACATAAAAAAGTTATGAAACAATATTTATTTTTTGTAAAAAGATATATTTTCAAGTATATTTCTATAAATGAATGTACTGTACACTAATTGTTCATGTCGATTAAAGTAGCTACTTCGTATTACTTGAATTTTCTCCTAGTTTCTCGGTCTCCCATCTTGACAACTGCTTCATGAAACCAACATTTGGTTTGGCTGTGGGACAGCATTTCTTAATTTGCTGTATTGCTTCCTAGTGTGATAAAATATTAATGAGACATTAGTATGGAAATTTTAAACATGTTTAAATTGTTCCTGACGTTCAAAAAATATTTTTCGAAATTTTCAGAAAGAGAAGAGAATAGATTTTATTAATCATGCAAGTAAAAGTACAATGGTTTCACATGACAAAAGTGCTTGGCGTTATATTAAGTAGCCCATACTTTTTTAATAACGAACCTTTAGAGGAATTTTCAAGTGGTGCATCAAGTATGCTGTTACTAAGGTGATGCTTCGACTAATTCCTAGTTTGGAAAACACAAGTATTACATTTTCATTGCTCTTGTGGCTGTCTGAAAAAGAAAATGTCTGTATTAGTAAGAGAAATTAATCCTATAAAATCTATAATTCTATATTTACATTCTGTAGGAAAGTGAAATTTATAAGATGAGTAATATAAATGATGGAAAAAAAAAACTTGCCTAAAAAATCACAAGCAGTCTGAAACTTAGATTGGATATCTGCTTCTTTGTCATCTTCCACGGCTATGTTCATTAGGGATTCCCCTTCTTCACTGAAACTGCAATTGTTTATACGGAATTACTTGAAATGAATGTAACCCCATGGGATAGGAACCCCAAAACAATTAATTATCACATTCATATAGCCAGTTAAACTGCACTGGCATTTGGTATTAGGATAATTCAAATGCCATTGTAAAACTAGTATTGAGTGACATACAGATAACTGAAGTGACACTTACAAAGATTCTGCTTCCGTACAGCAATTAATGTGGCCTTTAATCTTTAAATCTTTTTGAATGTAAGCAGCATTCCCTTGTCTCCAGTTGCCCAGATAAAGAAATCCTGGAATTATTTCTATGGGGTATGTCTTTATTTCATCAAGCTCCTGAAATAGTGAAGGTAGATTTAAGGAAAAAATGGTTCCAGTTGCATATATATATATAAAGTGATAAATGGTACTACATTATGATTCTGCACCTACCTGAGGCATATAGATTATTTTTTGCACCCTCAGGAATGGATAAAGTGCAGAAAACTCCTCGTAACCACCTATGAAATATGAACAGAATGTGAGTATTTGTAAACTGCTGTAAATTCATTTCTATCTTTTGGAAATAAATACTATATTTTATGAGGGATATGGTGGATTTAAAACAAGATAGCACACTCACCCTTAAGGACCCTGACTGGATTTCTGCTCCCCAACTGCCACATAGTAGTTGCACATTTTACAGCAGGACCTGTAAAAATGGTATTTGATGAGATGCCTTTGAAGGGTTTCATTTATCACATTTAATGCCAAAGTATTGAATAATGGTATTGCTGGTTTCAACTTACCATCTTCTTTAAGGGACTTTGTGTTGCTGTCATAGACAATGACATATTGCTTACATTCTAGTTCAGCATCATATGGAACAGAGTATTGACCATTTTCATCCTGAAAAAAAGAAGAAAAGTGATGTAATTTTAGATATGTTATTGTACTTATGCAAGTGTGGACCAGGAGAGGTTGAATTTCAGTATAGTGATAAATATTGCCTACTCACTGGCTGTATGTTCTTGGACCTGAGGACATGACTTTCTGTGTAATCAGTTGCCTGCCTTGGTCTGACTTCAAGTACTGGTGCAATATTAGCTGTGTTGGTCTCTTCCAAGGTGTTCATATGTTTACACTAAATGCTGTTTTTCAAAGTTCACAGAAATTTGAGGTAAGTCTGTAAAATGAATGAGTACTATGCATTAATTACCTTGATCTGATGTTAAACTTATTAATTGAATTTTTTTTTTAACAACAGAATCAAATCAGCATTCCTGTTTTGGACTTTGTTATTGATTCATCTATTTATTATTAAGGGAGCCTCTTCAACAGATTCGGAAGTGGTCGCAAGTATCCAAAGTAAATCAGCACTTCTGTCATGGACCATGTTGTGGGCTGTCTGTGCATCACTATCTCAAGGATACCTTTACTTTCCATCAACAGATGTAAATATGGACTCAGCTTCATCAGGTCTTGAAAGTGTTCCTGATCTACCATTGGTAGGGTTCAACATGTATTTTAATGAGCTTTGTACTTTGTAACATGTAATTTCAATCAATTGTTCTTAAGCACACTCTTGGCCTTAGTTATTTTTGTCTCTTTTCAGTCAATTTGATCACATTCGATTTATTTCTGTTTAAGGAGGTGATTGTGAGACATGGAGGCTGGCAGCAGCTTTACAGCAGCAATAAAGATGGGTTGAGTGTCACAAGGTAAATTGCTCTTTGAGATATGGTGACAACAAAAGCAACTTCAATACTGTGGTGAAAATTGAAAATCATTAATATTCTCATTGCAACCAGCGAGACCTCATATATCACAAGACGGGCACTTGCCGATGTGTATAACTATTACTTCAGTTGATCATTCAGTAAATTGTTTCATTCGAAAAATCAGCTCAAATTTCTTCGCACAGTTGTCATTTTGCTGACGCTGTGTCACTGGTGCAAGTGTTGCTTCATCGGGTCTGTGGCACACTTCTCTGTGTGTTTATGGATAAGCTGTCACTTGAGATGAGAATACAAAAAACAAGCAATCTGACAGTAAAATTCTTTTTGACTGTGCAAATGAGATGGCAACAGTTTGGCAATTGCCAGTGATTACAAAAATGCATTAACTCTGATAATATCTACTTCTATATTTGCAGATTCAAAACTAATGTGTTTGAATACAAAGGACCTAGCATTATGATGTTTTCTTTCCAAGACATGTTGTACTGTTTAGCGCTGGATGAAGAATGGAGGTATAATGTATATTGTGAAACTTGAAAAAATAAACATCTCTTGATTATTGCTTAATGAATTGAAGGCTCAATGAATTAAATGTTTTTGTTCAATTGCAGAGAATCCACTCAAAGGCTAGGTGGAGTACACAGTGCACTCATCCAAATTTTACCTCAGTATAAACACATGCAAGGTAGGGGGAACTTGATGTTGGACATTGTTTATGAATATGATCGGACAATGTTGACAGCTATATAATACAAATTGTATATATTTTCAGGGGGTGCGCCTATGGTGTATTGCAATCTAACCAACCGATTATCCCCTCAAAATCTGTCAATTGGAAAGACTCCTCAAACAACTTTCATCAAAGTGGACCCTGAATTTTCAAAAGTCAACCACTATGGAATTGACTTCAACCTTGCAGCCTTAGAGGTATGAAGCCCCCTTTTTTGTTAGATAATTTAATAAACCTTTGAATTAAGATAATTATACACATTTTGCCATTTAATTTAAATCTCCACATAATATGGTGTGATTTTCCTTTATTCGTAACCAACATGCTTCCACTTTTATCAATTACGATTCATTGTATTCAATTTTATGTAATAGGTTTGGGGAAGTGCGAGTAAAGCTGTCAGAAATTCACAACTAGCACAGCAACAATGGAATGAAAGAGAAGCTGAAAAACACAAAAACAGAAAAGTAAGCTTCCATGCAAATCTAAAACCTTACTATGCTTGTAATCACTATGCATAGCATACATGTCCAAGAGGGTTAATTAATTCAGGTTTGAAGTACTTCTTTACAGTTGTCATTTCTCTGATTTTTTCTTAACAGTTGAAAATTGACAAAGATGAATGGAAGAACAGCCCTGATCGTCAAATTCTGGAAATGGGTGGAGTCCAAACTGAGCATGCAGAACGGTGATCATGATAGTGTAAGTTTATGTTATATGATTTCCCTTTGGCCCAAAGTAGCCCTTCTGACATATATCTGACAGAAATGTCATTACTCCATCTTGCCAATGGTGTTCAAGTGATGATAGAAATATATCTTTTTTTTACAGCATAATGCATTGCTTATTAAAGCCACCACGAAGTATTTTGTCAGCAAAGAGGGATAATGTTGAAAGGTAACTCATAGACTGCTTGTCAGTGAAAATGTTCACCTATCATAGCCCTACAGGAACAAGGACCTGCAGTATTGTTTTATGTATTGTAAATTCCATTTTATCACTTTAGTTGGAACAGCTGGACTGTTATTACCAGTTTGAATTGTAAAGACTTTTACTGTGATTTATTGTATCATTTGTTGTTCAGTGACCAGTGAAGCGTATATGGACACTGACGTTTATTGAATTTTTGTTTATCTGTCAGTCCACTTGTGTGGCACAAGTACATATAAATTTTAAATATACAGCTGTATGTTGTTTATACTGTGGTTGTACATCAGTTTTGTTTGTGGTTAATTATAATCAGGGTTGGGCAATCATGTTTATGACCATTTGAAAATATGCCATGAATAATATTGGTACCTATAATGCTAACTGTAGTAGTAACTAAAATCAAGGAGGACATACAAACATAAAAAAGTTATGAAACAATATTTATTTTTTGTAAAAAGATATATTTTCAAGTATATTTCTATAAATGAATGTACTGTACACTAATTGTTCATGTCGATTAAAGTAGCTACTTCGTATTACTTGAATTTTCTCCTAGTTTCTCGGTCTCCCATCTTGACAACTGCTTCATGAAACCAACATTTGGTTTGGCTGTGGGACAGCATTTCTTAATTTGCTGTATTGCTTCCTAGTGTGATAAAATATTAATGAGACATTAGTATGGAAATTTTAAACATGTTTAAATTGTTCCTGACGTTCAAAAAATATTTTTCGAAATTTTCAGAAAGAGAAGAGAATAGATTTTATTAATCATGCAAGTAAAAGTACAATGGTTTCACATGACAAAAGTGCTTGGCGTTATATTAAGTAGCCCATACTTTTTTAATAACGAACCTTTAGAGGAATTTTCAAGTGGTGCATCAAGTATGCTGTTACTAAGGTGATGCTTCGACTAATTCCTAGTTTGGAAAACACAAGTATTACATTTTCATTGCTCTTGTGGCTGTCTGAAAAAGAAAATGTCTGTATTAGTAAGAGAAATTAATCCTATAAAATCTATAATTCTATATTTACATTCTGTAGGAAAGTGAAATTTATAAGATGAGTAATATAAATGATGGAAAAAAAAAACTTGCCTAAAAAATCACAAGCAGTCTGAAACTTAGATTGGATATCTGCTTCTTTGTCATCTTCCACGGCTATGTTCATTAGGGATTCCCCTTCTTCACTGAAACTGCAATTGTTTATACGGAATTACTTGAAATGAATGTAACCCCATGGGATAGGAACCCCAAAACAATTAATTATCACATTCATATAGCCAGTTAAACTGCACTGGCATTTGGTATTAGGATAATTCAAATGCCATTGTAAAACTAGTATTGAGTGACATACAGATAACTGAAGTGACACTTACAAAGATTCTGCTTCCGTACAGCAATTAATGTGGCCTTTAATCTTTAAATCTTTTTGAATGTAAGCAGCATTCCCTTGTCTCCAGTTGCCCAGATAAAGAAATCCTGGAATTATTTCTATGGGGTATGTCTTTATTTCATCAAGCTCCTGAAATAGTGAAGGTAGATTTAAGGAAAAAATGGTTCCAGTTGCATATATATATATAAAGTGATAAATGGTACTACATTATGATTCTGCACCTACCTGAGGCATATAGATTATTTTTTGCACCCTCAGGAATGGATAAAGTGCAGAAAACTCCTCGTAACCACCTATGAAATATGAACAGAATGTGAGTATTTGTAAACTGCTGTAAATTCATTTCTATCTTTTGGAAATAAATACTATATTTTATGAGGGATATGGTGGATTTAAAACAAGATAGCACACTCACCCTTAAGGACCCTGACTGGATTTCTGCTCCCCAACTGCCACATAGTAGTTGCACATTTTACAGCAGGACCTGTAAAAATGGTATTTGATGAGATGCCTTTGAAGGGTTTCATTTATCACATTTAATGCCAAAGTATTGAATAATGGTATTGCTGGTTTCAACTTACCATCTTCTTTAAGGGACTTTGTGTTGCTGTCATAGACAATGACATATTGCTTACATTCTAGTTCAGCATCATATGGAACAGAGTATTGACCATTTTCATCCTGAAAAAAAGAAGAAAAGTGATGTAATTTTAGATATGTTATTGTACTTATGCAAGTGTGGACCAGGAGAGGTTGAATTTCAGTATAGTGATAAATATTGCCTACTCACTGGCTGTATGTTCTTGGACCTGAGGACATGACTTTCTGTGTAATCAGTTGCCTGCCTTGCATCTGTAAATAAATTTAATGAAACTATTTGACATGTCTTGCACAGCTGCAAATTGAGTGAGTATGAGTCATGACTTCATTTATCTAACAACCATTGGATGTATCATGAGCGCTTGAATTTATGGATGCATCTGTACTCTTACATGTATATTAGAAGGGTAAGAAACTTGAACTGAGCCACACATGTACCTTATAAAGGATTTCACTTGATATATAAATGTAAGCAAATGGTTTAGCCAAAAAAATGTCACAGAAATGTATCCAAGATATTGACAAAATGATTCTGTGATATGGGAGTCCTCAGTGTGGTTCAATGAATATTTTCTTTGGGGGCTAAAAATTAAAATCTGGACAGTTACCGCGAAAAAAGAAGAAGCTATTTTTAACATGACGTCATCACCTGAGCTTTTCTCTGATTGGCTGAAAGTCCACTATTAAATTGCCAACGATCGTTGTGCACACTGCTCCGACCAGTGAAATTCCCTTTACGAGACAGCATGTGCTCAAATGCCTTTGAAAATAATTTTATATAACATTTTAAGCATTTTGAACGTTTCATAATGAGATATTAAACCCTGAACAGTAAATAAATGACCTCAACTTGTGTCATGTCTGTTTGTGAATTTAGGCCAATCAGTACGCAGGTGACAAATATGACATCATTTTGTCGTGGTAGGTGACCCCCCCCCCCCCCCCCCCCGTAAAGCACAGAGGCTATATTGATAAGAATTTATTTTCTTATATCAGTGATGTTGCTCATTAAACCTGTGGTGCACGAAGAATACATTGCAAGTGATTGATATCTGGTCTATGAGTGCATGTTCTACAATGTTATAACTTATATGGCCTCAAAGTCAGGGAATCCCTCTCCAGATAACAACAAATTTCTTACCTGATGTATATACATAATGAATGCAATTAAAATTCAAGCGCTCGTGGGATGTAGGAGTATGACCCTTGACAATATTCTTGGTGCTGAGGTTAGATACTCACTTTTTTTTAATGAGCTGGTCCTCAGGATAGATACTCCATAACCCTGCACCAGTATCACGCAGTGACACTATAAATACATGATGCTGCACCCAAAAACAAGCATGTCAAAGGAACATTTGGTAGTGAAAAGAACAGTAAATCTTACCCAACAGTAACAGGTAATTTGGGTCACTTAGATATGGCTTATTAGGTGAATGATTCAAGATATTGTACAGTTCAGATGGTTCCAGTAGTCCCAGGCCAGCCATGATTGTTGACATTGGTTACGGGTTGTCGCGTCCGAAGGAACCGATTAGACACTTTAAACATGTCAAAAGGCGGAAATGAGAAAGACCAATACAAGTCAGTGATAAAAATGGAGCGGATTTTTTAAATATTGTTTATTGCTAATAGAAGCAGATGATACCCACGGTATAGGCGGTTTTTCTTAAATTTTGTTGCGACGCCCTCTGGTGGATTTAAAGTTCTTTGAGGCGGACAACTTTTGAGACACCTCACCACCATTTTGACCTCGACCGGCGGTTGTTCCTGCGGTTCGTGATAGAAGAAAGGGTCAGTCAAGATGTTCTCCAGAATTCTGCGCCCCAGGACAGTGCAGTCCGCCGTCGACCTGTTCAGGAAATTTTCTTCTACGGCCCAGGTATGCTGCCGTGTATTTGGGATCGAATGAGGGGGGTCTTTTCTGGTGCAGTTCACACAATGCTGTCGCTGACAGACAACCTTGACCGAGGCAGCCCAGACGAAGGTTCTCATGATCCTGCGTGATCACTGATCAGATGTCAATGTCACAAATCGGCTGATACTAGGCTGACCGTAAAGTCATTGTGATAGTGCTCTCTAAGTCAATGCTGTTTTTTAATGTGATTTTATAGGAAAAATGTGACAATGATAACATGACATTGTAATTGCGCTCTTGACACTGACACTTGTGGTTAACATGACAATGTCTTTGATTGATCATAAATTTCGTAATGAATTTTTGTGGGTATTGATTATTGGTAGTTTTGCCTGCAGTGGCCCTTTTCATAAATATACTTTATTAACAAGTGTGAACATGCAACTAATGTGTAATTTTTTGCAATTAATGAAATCAGAATCTCAAATATGTATCATTATATGTAAGACGTTATTATGTAATCTGTCAATGCCAGGGCACAGGAGTAACATTATTTTCTATTCCTTTAGTGCATTATGTTTTTTTAAACATGGTAATTTTTTGCAATTAATGAAATCAGAATCTCAAATATGTATCATTATATGTAAGACGTTATTATGTAATCTGTCAATGCCAGGGCACAGGAGTAACATTATTTTCTATTCCTTTAGTGCATTATGTTTTTTTAAACATGGTAATTTTTTTTTTTTTAACACAATGTTAAACATTCAGTAACACCAGCAATACTGATAGAAATTGCTTTTATTATATGAACACTATAGGGGGCCACTTAGGCCTTTACTGCCCTTTGGTCTGGTTTGATGTCATCAAGCATAACAACAACCATGTGTACCTGACGGGCTAGCATCATTGATTCAAAGGTATTGGATTTAATCGTAACAGAGATGGATGCCTAGCTCTGAATTAACAGATAGCTGAGAGTTTTGAGGCAATATTCTTGAATCGATGACGTTAGTAAACAGCCCAAGACGTATGACGTCATGCCTCGTTTTGAAGATTGAACTTCACTAACGCCGTAGAAATGAGCTCTGTGATTGGCTAATGATGCAATAAAAAGGGCGATAATAGGTGAATTCAATATTATCCAGTTCCATTTGGCCTGTCCACTCGTCTATGGGAAGTGAGCTCTGCTCACGGCGCCTTTGGTGGCGATGAGCTTCGCTCATATTAAGTGACTAGCAAATACATTGCACACTCCCATAATGCAATAAATGCATCTTGAAGATGATTTTGTTTATATTAGCGCCTAGCCAGTTGTACTTGTAGACCCTCAGCTGTGAAAGAGTATGCTGCTATGCATATATTATATTTAAGGGTATTTATAATATCTGTGGTTTTTTTTTTTTATGATGGTTCATTTGAAAAGCAGTGTACTAATGGATGTACATATTTAAAACAAAATCTGTAGTCGTGCAGTGCTCGTAGATTTTTAATTTTCCATCCATTTAAGTCTGGAAAGTTCAGTGGTGTGAGTTTTGTAATGGCTCTTGCTGTCTTCTGAACATGGCTGAAGTGCTATTAATTTCTCAGAATACCAGCCCCATATCATCAATGCATACTTCACACTGCCAGTGCTGCTGTTAGTGTAATTTAAGTTCATAGGTCAAGAGAAACTCATGAAAATCTTCTGCAATAAACAGTGCGCAAGGATGGACCACAAAACAAACAAGAACTCAGCTAGTATGTAGAAGTGAAATAAACATGGTCCCATTGTCTGATGATAAACAAATCCATGCAATCAATATATGGCATAGTTTCACTAATTCCTGCTACTGACTCTTGCCTAGAGAGAATATTGGCATCATTTGGCATTATTGTGTTCCCAAAATGCAGTGGCTTGACCCAGGGTCTACAGATCTAAAGAGTTTCCAGTTCTGACATGTCTGGCAAGAATTTTGTGGAGTGTTGGTGTCTCAAACAGCATTGTGGAGTCTGGCTTTTCACATCTCACATGCTGACTGACAGAAGCTGAGACTACTGGCCCCAACTGCTTGTCACAGAAAAAAAAATACACAATGAATTTTTAACAGAATATTGCCATGAATATTGTCTTTAGAATAATCTTAAATTTATTGATTTTGTCCCCCATTTACTTTAAAACTACATGTCAGATACACATTGTATTCTTGGTACTAATAGAGCCCATATTGTAGAACTTTTATATAAAATTGTATCCTCTACATGAAATATTCTTCTTGTAATAGCCATTCAAAAATTGGGTTTCAGAAGAATGCGCAAAATTGAAAAGCAAGTTGAAGCAGACACAGTATTATGGAAATTTAACCTGTACCTCTTAAAGTTTCTTTAACCAGAGTAAATGTACCAAATCTAAAGTATATCCAATTTTGAGGTCATAAGTTCATAGTTTTTAGGATAAAATCATTTAAAAACTGGATTTCATATGACATTGCCAAAATGGGTGCAAAAAACACATAAACCTTGACGTCTTCTATAATTTTTTTAGCCAAAATGACGAGATATTGATCTAAAATTTTGCACATTTCCTATATACTAATGTAGCTTTGCCTCAGAATTTTTTAATACAAATCTGCGATCGTCAGGTGGGAAAATTTTAAGAAATTTGTTGAATTGACACGGAATGACCCTTTAGTGTATTGAATTTGTATAGGACACGCCTATATCAATAAAAAATACATGCAATGGCAACTTAACAATTGAAATGTAAAATGGAAATTTGGTGTGTAAAAAAATATGATAAAACATGTAAAACTTTAAATGATAAAGAATAGAAAATAAAATATCAAATTAAAAATTTAAGAAAATTACAAACATATAGAAGAAATATAAAAATCATGTTTTGTATGGATTTGAAGGAATCTTTCGAGAAAATTCTTCACTAATTTCACAATTTTAGAGCAATGACAGCTTTTTGTACACCAGTGAAATTGTTTCACTGGCTGTGGTGCTCATTCATGAGGTTCGTCTCATAATGACTAATCCTTAAACTTTTTAATACTGCTCTGCTCGTAGTAGGCTTGTATCGGACCGTCAGTTTTGAAAGATGACTTATTTGTGTCTCGTTTATTCTCGCAGTTGTTGATATATGAAGCTGCTGAAGCGAGTCAGGTAATTTGCAGTTGTTAGCAAGGAATTTGATCCTGCAATCCCTATGAATACGAAGAAACTTTTCTTTGTGCCATTTGACTAATAATATCCATGTTGCTTTCGAACTTACATAAAAGTTTTGTTGTGATCCCCTGAAGTTGAGGTTTTACTGTTAACAATTTATGCACCAACCAGCTTGTCATATAAAACATTTTGCACAATATGATTTTGAGACTTATGCAGAATTTCTAAACTTTCACCCTGAAATGCAAACAGCCATTGTCGATAAATATGGCGTTGAATTCACATGTTCAGCATCTCTGGTTTCCACCTGCAATTTGTTTCATGTCTGGTGTCATATTTGCATTCCCCACAGCCTTCTGAAGTCAAGCTTTGATTTGGTTTCTAGTAAAAAGTGCAGTATAGCGGACCCAGATTTATGACCCACTAAGAAAACTTTACCTGAAATTGCATCCTTGCTTCGACCGCTTCCACACTATGTCTAGTAATTTTCTTTTTTTGTATAATAAAATGTGCAACACTATGGAAGTGGTCCAAGTACGGAATCAAAGAACAATTAATTTAACGGCCGTTCAGCCAATCAGACATGGGATACATCAAAAGACTGAACAGCGTTAAGGCGTTTTTCAGACCGCAAGTTTTCTTAAAGTGACAATATTTAGCGAGCCTCGTTGCCATGCATATGACGTCAAATGGTTGAATTCAATGTATGACATCACAAACTAATGACGGCAATTTTCATGATCACAGTGAAAACAGTTTTTTTTTTTTTTTCTTGGGGGCTGCCACCCCTGCTACCCCACACCAAATGTTATTCTAATTGTGCTCATATTCAAACTTCATAAAATAATTTATAAATTGTATATTTCATGGACGCCAAATATGGGCATAAATCTGGGTCCGCTATACTGCACTAAACCCGGTTTCTATTATCAGTTGGTTGGCTTCAAGCAGGACTTTTTCCAATGCTTTTTCAGGGTTCAAATTGGTTATGCTGCTTTGCAATTTGAATTTCATGTGCATGTCAGTATTTCGTCACTAAGACCTTTTTGTATACAATTTAGCCCCAGTTAAAATGAACCAAGCAACAGTGAACATATTTTTCACCAATCATGAAGTGAGAAGTCATGGCAGATCCTTCTTTACCTGCTGCATCACCTGATCTGGGTGTAATGGTCCTTGGCAGTAGGCAACCACAGTGATGGCATTCGGTTATCCCCTGCTCACACTGAATAGTCCCCAGAGAGTTGAGAAAGACTCCAGATATGCCTGCAAAGGATGTAATTGTAAAGTTGGAAGATTGTGTGTACCACATACTGGCAGACTGTAAACCCAAAATATTTGCAAAACGTTGCCATTTTTTGTTCTTGACCACAAAAAACATTATATTCAGATTTTCCAGTTGATCTTGTGGGAATTATCTTGATTCTGTACATATTCCATGTAGTGCAGGATGTATCATGAATATATATGACTGAACTGAAGGGAATTTGTTTAATATTTATCTCTTCAGAGCCAAGCTCGTGTTGCTGTCCTTGGGGCCAGTGGCGGTATCGGCCAGCCCCTTGCCTTGCTGTTGAAGAACAACCGAAATGTTAGTGAGTTGGCTCTCTACGATATCCTCAATACGCACGGAGTGGCTGCTGACCTCAGCCACTGCTCTACCAGGGCCAGAATTTCTGCTTACCAGGGTCCGGAACAGTTGGGAGACTGTCTTAAAGGCTGTGATGTTGTTGTGATTCCTGCTGGTGTTCCCAGGAAACCAGGTGAGCATTTTAATGACACATTGTCCTAATTATTTTGTGTGAGGAACAGTCACATGGTGTCAGTCAGAAGTGCACCCCTTTAAGGCAAGTTATTGCTGCTATCAACTATGCATTGCAATTAATTTGCTGCTTAATGTATTCGCTGCATTGATCATTTTGTCCTGCTTCAGGAATGACCCGTGATGATCTTTTCAACACAAATGCATCAATCGTTCGGAACTTAACTGAGGCCTGTGCACAGAACTGCCCAAAAGCAATTATCTGCATTATCGCAAACCCCGTAAGTCTTTGGTCACACCTGGATGTTTTATTCACATGTTAAATATTGTTGAAATATATTATTATGGTACATAGGCACCTACCCTGCAATAACATCAATGTTTTTTGTGTCTTGAATTTTCTAGGTTAATTCTACAGTACCTATCGCTAGTGAAATATACAAGAAAGCTGGCGTGTATGATCCTAAGAGAATCTTTGGAGTTACCACACTTGATATCGTCAGAGCGAACACATTCATTGCTGAGGCCAAGGGTCTTGATGTGGAGCAGGTTAACTGTCCGGTCATTGGAGGTCACGCCGGTGCCACCATTATCCCTGTCATCTCACAGTGTTCCCCTCCAGTTTCTTTCCCTCAGGTAACATTCTGAAAGATTCTGAAATGCTTTGGATGTGCCCATATTCATTATGACATAAGAAATATTTGTGTTTCACTTGACTTTAATAAAAAGAGTTTGAAACTTACTGAAGTTGTAAGCGACAATGCTTTTTGATTTTGTGCCTCTGTGAATAATTGACACTTAGTTTTATGACATTTCTTTTCCAGGAAGAAAGGGAGAAGTTGACTGTCAGAATTCAGAATGCTGGAACAGAAGTTGTAGAAGCCAAAGCTGGAACTGTAAGTGTTGTATTTCTGATGAGTTATTTGCTCGATGATTGATACTTTACTGAATTTAAATGCTTAAATAATGAATTTCAGGGGTCTGCCACTTTGTCCATGGCCTTCGCTGGTGCCAGATTTGCCAACTCTGTTCTAGAAGCCCTAAATGGTGTTGAGGGAATCGTCGAATGTGCTTACGTCAAATCTGATGAAACTGAAGCTACATATTTCTCAACACCTATTCTTCTTGGGGTGAGAGGCTTTAATTATTAGTTTTTAACTTTTTATGAAATAACTACTCACAGAAATTGGCATAACTTAATATAGCTTGAATATGAAATTATTTTTTAGATTTGATAAGTATATTTTATTGTGATGTACTCTTATATATACAGACTTCTAGCTTATTCACTAGATATGGGAAATAAATTTCAAATATTAGCCAATAATTGAAGCAGCAGATCCAGAAATTTTCAGATGGGGGCGCTGTCTTTTAATTAACTGTGCTTTGACTGATGTCTATTTCGGCAATGTAAAATTGACGCTGAACGGGGAGCGCACGCCAGCAAGTTGCAAAACTGGACACCATTCCATGTGGTCAAACGCTTTGCTGGTGGCAAGATGAAGAAATAATGCATGGACTTGGCTTCCATTCCTATTGAAGTGCTCTTTTTAGTAATCCAGTAGACAGGGTAGTTGAACAGTTTCTTATTACCAAGTTGCAGGTGAGATGTGGAGAGGCTATGATCTCCTTCCCTTTGTAGAATCAATAAGTCCAGCAGGCGACCAATTATACTGCTCAGGGTTATTGCCCTGTATTTGTCTGAGCAATTCCGGTTTGCCAGTGACTTTGGGAGTGGGGACATGGCTCCCAGCAGGAATTTAGTGGGAACAATACCATGGGTCAATATGGCACTGTACAATAAGGAGAGAGTCGCAAAAAGGCGCTCTGTACCACGGAAAGACAGTCTGTAATCGATCCTTGATAACCATCAGCTTTATTGCACTTTAGTACAACATCATGGATGTCTTTGCAACTAATTACGAGTCTCCGTAATTCCATGAGTTCACTGAAATCAGCAGAAATTAAAAAATAATGAAGCTCACGTTTATATTATTTATCTTGCTTGTTTGCAGAAATCTGGTTTGGAGAAGAATCTTGGACTCGGAAAACTGATGGAATACGAAGCCAACCTTGTGAAAAATGCAATGGGAGAATTGAAAGGCAGCATTCAGAAGGGAGAAGATTTTGTTCACAAGAACTAAGCAGGACACTGTACAAATCAACACAATGGAGACTGATTTAATGAACATTGTAATTCAGCCGACTAGATCTGAGTGGAACAGTAAAGACAATTATAAAATGATAAAGAACCACTTGCAGATAATAAAAAGAATGAGATTGCAGGTGTAAATGTGCAGTCAGTCAGCTGTGTTAATGGCTTGCTGATGTAACACTTTTTATATGTAATGTATTTAAACCATTTGGTGCAGGCTTAGATGAATGATATTTTATGTGAAAAGTTTCTCCTTGTATCATTTCGTCATGTTTTGGATTGTTTATCTGACTGATAATGGGATCCACTGTTTTATATGCTTAAGTTATATCTGCTGAACAGGAACAGACAGAAAATAAAGATTAAAATGGCCAGACTTTATACAAATGTTTTGTGTGTAAATCAATGTGTCAGTGGCCCCTTTGGCTGCCAGGCTGCCTGGTGGAATTGAATTCTGACATTATAATATCCTTCTTGTCTGATTAAAGTTGTAAAACTTGCTATGCGAGTATCTCTATGGCAGTGTCCACCATTACTGCCATTTCACTAACCACTCGAGTGAAACCAGACATCCACTCAGCCACAATTACATCCGAGTTAAGTTAGAGCATGACGATTTATCTGCTGAAAGCCAGTAGAATTAAGTATTAAGTTCCAAGCCAGTTAAACTGAAACTGAATCTTTATGTGGTTAGTGAAGTGGCAGTGAGTTCTGGTGCGTAGCCTGGCGGGAAACATTTTGCAAGTTGAACTGCATAGTTTGCCATGAACTCTACCCTAGAATGAATGTTGTGTTTGTTCTCCATTATTTCCAATGTGAGCTTGAATCACCTGTGTAGTGTACCCTGTGACATGTCGGCCCATGCATGCACTGTTGGCCAAATGTCATGTCAGACTAAGTGGCCCATCTGTTAGTCCTTCCCTTGCCCACAGTTGGCCCAATGTTGGCTCACTAGCTGGTAGGCCCATTGATAACCAAATGTTGGCCACTGGTTGTCCAATTGTGAGCCTAATGCCAACCTATTGGGCAGCCAATGTTGGCCTTATGGGACCCACTTCTGGTCCATTATGTAGCACATGCAATGTTTGGCCCGCTGTTGATTGACCAACTGTTGGCCTAATGTCAGGCTTCTTAAAGCAGGGTTGGGAAATTTCTGGCATTTTCTACATTTTGCTGGGCCATAGAAATTTTATCACTTCTGTGGGGCATTATCCCATCTGCCTAAATCCACCCATAACCTTCTGAGATATCCTGCAGGTTATGGGTGGATTTAGGCAGATGGTATAATGCCCCACAGAAGTGATTAAACAAGCTTTACCTCCTTTGTAGAGGTAATGATCTAGCTACTATATTCAAAGCAATAAACTGCATTTCATGATTTGACATCACTATCCTTGTATCAAGTGACATCTATGGTACCCTACATGATATCATGTTCACACCATTGCATCATAGGCTGAAACTATTCAGCAGGGCTCAACATAAACTTTTCCATCTACTTGTCAGAGTACTTGTCTCTTGGACAAGTGTCTTTGGGGGTTCAACTTGTTCCCCTGAGAATCTTACTTGTCCTCATTGAGATGATACGTATTGCCAAAACATTTTAGTTATCTATTTATATAATGTATTGAAATAAGACATGTATCTTCCTGAATAAGGAATTTTGTTTAGAATTTGGCATGAACATGAAGAAATTATAATTTATTAGAAACGTATTATCAAGATATCTTTTCAGTTTCTGAATTGATAAATAGATCTTTCTTGGGAGCAATTTGTTTCTGATGGATACATATATCTTCTGACATAAATCATAATAACAATTGGCCATGGTTGCTTTTTCTACTCTCAGGTTATGTGCAACAAGCAGAATGTCTTCAATAAAGTACCACTATATGTGTACAGTGCTAGAAACGTGCTAATGACCTCAACTTCCTTTAAGATAGCTGGTATTCAATTCCGAACAAACTTTGATGGAGTACTAGGTCTTTTATCCTGGAAGTGGACTCAATGTTAAATTGCAATTAACCATTGACACTTGCATATTCACATCTTTGATCTGTCAAGCATATATCCAATTGCCATTTGCTGTTCAATTGGATTTGAATGACTACAAGACAATTTAGCCATTTAGATTTCACTTGTCCATTCGGACAAGTGCCTGAAGTATTCTGCTTGTCCCTGGAGACTTTTTACTTGTCCTGAACAATCAGACAAGTGTTAATGTTGAGCCTTGCATTCAGCCATTCACATGCAGAATACACAAAGTGATGTCATGCCTTGCATGTACATAATCATTACAGGGATTATATCACATAATTTTCCATAACTTTTGACGTACATCAAAACAATGCCACTCCAGCATAGGTTTCCTAGGTGAATACCGTGGACATCCTGGGTCACTTAAATGTGTTTTACCAATTCACAACGCAAAATACAAAGAGGGAAATTATATGTACAAAATATTTTTATTTGAACATAACATTAAAAGTACACATAAATTTACATGTAAATCCTCATGCTATCATATCATACACACTATCATATCATACACACTGTTCCACATTGGGCAGTACCGGAAAGAATTTTAGTCGAATGTAGTCCATCATCGATAATATTATAATTTCCACGATTCCATGAAAATTATATCTGGCCAAAAGCTCAGTCCATATAAACAGTAAAATTTGTCCTTTCTCTCGTTTTCATAAATCATAATCCATGAATCAATTTCACCGTCTTCTTTGGAACACATTTCCACCACCGCCTCCACCCCCTCGGCCACCTGGTCCACCTCTCCCTCTTCCTCGGGCAGCTGAAAATGAAAGGCAAGCAACATTACATACTGAATATCAACACAGATATATAGGGCCTGTAATCAGAAGTTGAATCTTCAGCATTGGAGAGCCGAAAACTGGCTACCTCTGGCACCAAAGCCGGGCCAAGCACCATAGTAATGAATAGGGTTGGTCAGACCCGTGAAGATGAAATTGCCGTCATAACTACATTAGTTTGTCACGTCATACATAGATTTCAGGCATTTATATGTCATAGGCCTGGCAATGAGGCTCGTGGTCATAAATCTGGCTATACTGCACTTTTTCCGAAAAATGTAAAGAAACACTGTCTCTCACGTCACTCATTTCCTCAATGATTTGAGGGGAATTCTGGGTTATATACTTAGGCATGATTATTCTGACTCTTCTGATGAGTGTTATTCCCTGAATGTACGTATTAAGTCCATTATTAACACCTACATATGCCACACCATTGCACTATGCTATGCGCTTGGTACCAAAGCTGCTGCTGATAGCATGTACGAATCTGTAACTTGCAGGCCCTATTATGCCTGACTCGTTCCCGTCTCAAGTAAGGAGACAGGTGAATCGGAAAGTGACGTCACAATGTGTTATTGCTAGATATCAACCAATCAGGTCACAGAACTCGCCAGACCAAACCTGAGTGTTTTTCACTCAGGGAACCAGAGAGTATTACACTGACTCATTTTCTGTCTCGAATTAGGAGACAGGTCGGATGAATATAGGCTTTTTGTAATCGGCGCCCAGTGCCCACGACACCCAGTGACTGCCAATGCCACATTGTGAATATTGACCCACATGTTCGGTCAAGGTTATGGCTTCTGATGTTCTGTTCACTTCAGCATGGAGTCATAAGCACTCCATGACTTCAGTAAAATATAAGTACTATATTTTGGCAAAGTTCTGCCGCCATACTTGTATTGCTTGTATATATTTAGTTTATAATTGCAATTGTCAAGTGCAATCAAGTCGGACATCAAGACATTCAATGACAATCACTCGAAGCTCTGTGATGAAGGAAACTACCAGTTAATTTGTCGGCGCCCATCACTGTGTCACTGTGTAAAGGCTATTGCACAAATAATGTAAATTAACCATCATATTACTAAAAAAACAACCAAACAGATCACAGAATCACTAGACCCAACCTGAATGTTACTCACTCCAGAGAGCTATTACAGGGACGCCACTGTTCTGCGAAGGCACCGTAACACAAAACCTCTAATATCGCTCAGTCAAGTTTCGCTGCTACTGGAGCAAGATCTTGTCTATCTCTCGTGTAAATGATGGAAAATCGCTCAAGATTAAAAGTTTCATGTAAAAACATGACATAACGTTTAAGAAAACACTTTATATTCACCTTGTGCCCGAAGAATTGCCGATTTTCCGCGACCGGCGCCGCCACCTTTCCCGACGATCTTCTTGAACATGGGCGCATTTTTCAACATATCAGGAAGAATCATGAAACGGATTTTGCTACCTCTGATGTAGACATTTTCTAGCTGTGCAACCCTGCCGTCTCTGTATGTGACTGTTATGTTTGCCATTTGGCAATTCATGTTATCTTCGGCCTCGACCAGCTTCCCTCTGTAGACTTCGCCGGTCTTGGTTTCGCAAGTTACTATGTGACCTTCGGCCTCATGTAGAACCTTAATTGGCACTCCAATAGACATATTGACTTGTTCTTTCTAGTGCACCTTTGCAAAATGCACGATGATTAATAATTATTGAGGATTGAGGTGGATTTCTCCAGCCTACCTGTCCAATGCACAATAACAAAACCGGCGTCAGCAGCGCGCTAAGCAGTCTCGCAGCGATTGCGACTGAAGACAAATTGTAATTTAATTATGTTATGTACCACCATCGTGTTGTATACAGTTCGAACAATAAAAACATAATATTTTTCTATTTCGATTCAATTTATATCGTCCCTCATGTTTTGCCGAAGATACAATTTTTTATTTGGTCCGTATCATTAGTTTTCTAAAAATAGCAAGGATTCCCGGGGAATCCGGGGTTTCCCTGTAGGATGCAGGATTTCCCTCTGACCAGGCTGACTTAATATTCAGCCTTGAGCAGCTGTGATGGAGCGGTGGGTCAGTAGAGTAGCTCTGGTCACCGGAGCTTCTGTTGGTATTGGAGCAGCTGTCAGTTCAGCCCTTGTCAGGCATGGCTTGACTGTAATTGGATGTGGCAGAAATGTAGACAAACTAAAGGCAAGTTTCACATAAAACAAGGTGCCAGAGCTGACCTCTTTATAATATATTATAGGTCTGGTCCTCTTGAAATGGTATAAACATAATATTTTTGTTGAGCTGTTTGTACTGTTACTGGTGTCAAATGCAATTTATACGTGAATTTGTTTCTTTTTATAACTTGTGTAAGGTGACACTTATATATTATTTTTAGCTTCTCAGATCCACCGACATGAAGAGAATGTGCCGACAGAAAAATAAAATAACATGTCCTAATGTTATTTAAGAAATTTTATTCTATTCTGCATTTTGAAAAGACCCATAAAAAATGGCCTTGACTCCCTTGAGAGGATCCGAGCTAAGCTAATTTAAAGATCAAATAAGTGTAGCCTAAGTGAGCATGCAATAAAATCCGTGCTGTGTTCTGGTGGCTCCATGGTTCAAGAAGCTTCACTCTGTAGTGCTGTAGCCATTGACAACTACTAAACATTTTGTTGGGAAATAGTCTTTTAAGAGTTTGTCAATGTCAGTATAACTTGATGTGTGTGTATATATTTAATGCCTTTTTTTTTTATTCACAGGAACTGGGGGAATCACTGAAAGACCAAAAAGGTAGTTTTCATTCAGTGCAATGTGACGTGTCACAGGAAGACCAGATTCTGGCCATGTTTAAGAAAATAAAAGAGGAACATGGTGGAGTTGATGTCTGTGTCAACAATGCTGGGTTAGCTTTCGATGCCCCTATTTTGAGTGGAGATACAGCAAAATGGAGAACTATGTTAGAGGTATGTACGTAATGCAATGGAAGTTCTGTAAACTTCTGGGTCAAGGACTCAAAGTCGAGGTCAAAGATACAGAGCGACCAAAGTTTGCCAATGACACCAGCTGGCATGGGCCTATGTTGAGTTGATGTATCATGTTATGTAGGTAACACTGTCTCAGTCTCTCTGCTAGATGTGTCAATGAATATTGTATACATTGTAAAATTCATACTAGAAAATCAGATTTTATTTCCTTACTACTATAGTAGACCTAGAACATGTTTGCATATATTCCCCTGACAGATATGGGCCTCCACCAAATGATGCATTGTTTTGTTGGCCAACAAGTCTTGATAAAAAAGTGCCCTCAGAGCCATGTGCAAGAAATTCTCTTACTGATATTTTCTTGATATATTACCCCATTCAATGTCGCCACTAATGTATGTGTTACAAGCCTATAACATGTGTGCACTAATTTAATTTAATTTATTTTAGATTTTTTAATATTAATTTTGTGTCACATCTGCATTTCAGGTTAATGTTTTGGGTTTATCAATGTGTACTAGAGAAGCTGTTCAGTCCATGAAGGAGCGTAATGTTGATGATGGTCACATATTCAACTTATGCAGGTATGTGGTCAACAATATTCCTTGGTAGTTTTCTAGCTCAGAAAATCAAGTTAATCATTTCTGTACAATATTTTTTACTTCAGCATGTCAGGACATCGTGTTATTAACAGCAGAAACGGTCACTTTTATGCAGCAACCAAGTTCGCTGTAAATGCTCTTACACAAGGCATACGCAATGAGCTAGTCGAAATGAAGTCCCACATCAGAATCACAGTGAGTAGAGATTTCCTTTCTTTGGGATACCTAATTGGTTACTGCACTAATGGTTGACTGAATTACAGTTCTCAGTCTATGATTCTGCAATTTGCATGGTAACAATTTCCATACATTCCAGTTTTTCAGTTGGCCAATGAATAGTAAAAAGTTCTTGGCTCTTCTCTTGAATTCTGTAATACTGTTGCATAAGTTCTAAGCCACTGATGCTCCAAATATAACTTTAGGGATCTTTCCTGCATTTGTGTTTGACATTTATTACATTTTTCATGAATTTGCTTCTATTTTGCAGCAAATAAGCCCTGGAGTTGTTGAAACAGAATTCTTTGAAAGGAAGGGAGGAAAGAAGTTTGCACAGAAACTCTACAAAAGTTTCAAAGTAGTTAATTATATCCACTATGCTGCATCATCCCTGAGGTTGGGTCCAATACATCGATACATTGATATCATCGCTGGCAATACCAGTATTGTGGGCCTCCAGTATCATAACCTTACTGGCGATATTAACAAGATACATCGCAATAATCATGCATTTAAATGATGCATGGGGATTATCAATACAATGCACTAAACACAACTAGGAGGTGCTGCCCTTTAGCAATAAAACTGACTTCAACATGAATTGTATTTAGAAAAGTCTGTATTTTCGCAAGATTAGTTTAATTTATGGACCTTATGCAAGGCACCTTGCAAGGATTATTGCAATAGTTTGTAGTTTTGCATGATTTATATGCTGAAAATAGAGTGAATAATGCAAGAAATATGTGTATGTGTATGTGTACCATCATGATATGTATTGCACACCAGTATTGTGATACTTTATTGGATTGTGACATGCGCTTGTGATGCGTATCGTTTGATTATTGTATCATAGAGGATGTATCGGGATATGTATTGGATCGCAGAAACCCACACAATACCCATCCCTATTTATCCCACATCATACCATGACAAATCAGTCACCATTGGTACCATGCTATATCATGAACAATTATTATCTAAGTTTTGTTGCAACTGGCTCAATAACTGTTGGCCAGTCAGAGGCCGAGACATGCCATATTTTACTTTGAGAAAGCAACAGCTACCAATTAAGAGAACCAAGATATTAGGTCAAGAAAGTTGATTTGGCCATGATAGGGCACTACCTGATGAATTTATATTTGATGAAGTTTATATTATCTAATTGTTAGGTTTATATGCAGTTTATATTTTGTCTTCTCTTTTTCCAGTGCCTAGAAGCTGAAAATATTGCAGATGCAATTATTTATGGTTTGAGTGCTCCACCTCATGTACAGGTAATGCCCTAAACATTAAGTTCACCATTGCTCAGGCAAATTACACATTTTGTTTTTCCAAGTTTCAGCTGATGCCCAGCTTGGTTGGGGCTAAGCCATAGATTTTACATAGGATTTTAACGTAAAATTTAAGAACATTTTTTGCACAATTGAGAACTGGTAAATAAAGTTAAAAATCTTTGTTTCAGGTGCATGACATCTTGTTGCGCTCAGTTGAACAGAAATCTTAACAACTGCATTATATTAGATACAATTTCATGTAATGCTACTTTTCACAATAAAAACAGAGACATGACTGATTAGTATATTAGTTTATTACATGTAACATAGAAAGCATACTATGTATAATCCACTCCCATCAAACACAGATGGCGTGTACAATATCTGACATTGGATTTGGTGCAGAAATGCAGTCACTTATCATGAAAATGTGTAAAATAAATCCAGGTTTCCATTAAAACAAATGTGTGCATAAATTAATACTAGGCAGCAAATACAATGGCTTACAAAAGCATTAAGTTAATCAAAAATGGATTTTCGCCATTTTACTCTGGAATGTACCCAGGACTTCAAAAATATCATGATTGTGAAATTGGTCTCTGTTCTGTTAAGTACTAGTACAACATGATACAACTTAAGTTCGCAAGTGAAAGTGTGAATCGAGGCTGGAAGACAAGACTTGCGTGTTCAACAGAGGAACAGATCACACTTTACATTAAAGGCAAACAGAACATTCAACACTTCATCAAAAAGAAATGCAGGGATATTTTTTAAAGGAATAACTGTCATGTTTTAAAACTTACGTAAGTGATATACATGCCACAGAAAGAATGCTATTAAGTCATTCACAGCTGAGGCCACATATTTGAACAAAGTTCCTGAGTAGGTGTAACATGGCAAAACAAAGGAGACTGAAAAGCAGCATGCACACAAGCATCACATTTGTAACTAAGGTGAATAAGTTTGACTTATGGTGACGTGTGTATAGTCTGAATACAATGGTGCAGTACGTTTTATATGTAACAGCTTCACATAAACTTGAGAACACAACTTGCGTACATGATTACATTCGATTACGATTATCTCGGTGGGAATATGCAAGCTACATGCACAGAGTTATCATCTAGCAAAATTTGCAAGATCGCAAGTTTTGCTTGCAAAGCAGTCTGTCTTCAGTTAATTACATCCATGACCTGAAATTAAACAAATTTTTCAAGTATAAATGCAAGGTATTTGACTGAGGATCTATACATCTAATACGATTGGAAAGCAGTCCTGACTAATAGGATTAGAAATACTGACCATAGGCACATATTAATCAGGCTGGAAACAGGCGATTATGACTTTACTCCATTGCTTGGGGGAAGACCAGCGGGTATATTGGCCGCACTGCCTCTGGTCATCTCAGTCTGCATCTTCCTGATCATGTCTTGCATTCGTCTCAGCTGAAAATGAAATTTATCATTTAATCTCTCATTCATCATCCAGACTATTGAAGCACATACAACAAACAAGCAATTGTATTGAACTGCTACAATTTTGCAGAATATTCTCATTCACATTATCTTAATGCATCACAGAACTACAAAGATTTACAATACAAATTAAATTTACATACTATCACTTTCCTTGAACTTGATAAAATCAAGGTAAATGCTAAAATTAATTTACTGGACCACTACTATTAATGAGGAAAAAAAATACGATGCCCAGCTCACCTCTGCTTCCTTCTCTTCAAGTTGCCTTTGTTTCTCGGTCAACTGTTCATCCTCCACAGGTGTGACCAACCTGCAAAAAGACAGGACTTACAAATTACTTATTTTAATTACTCAGTAATTAACACAAAAAGCTGTACTGTACATTCAAAGTTGCCAGCTGTATAGGACAGGACGGTCACTTGCTCTAAATGGCCACTACATTTCAACTCCCCTGAACTGAATTTTAATACGTTTATCCCTCCATTAAATTGCCATCTGGTCTTAAATGGTCAAATCTATCTGTTCCCTGGTAACTGCTTAACACAGGTTTGACTTTTTATTTTCAGTCAAATGTGTACCCCACTCGCTGTGTACTTTCATAGGTATTGGAGGCTGCCATGTCTAATCTCAGCACTAAACGCCAGGTGGCGACACTGTACAGACTCATGTACAACTGAGATAAGCCACAGTGGATAAGCCAACACACAACGTGTATAAACATAATGTAAATCATTAGAAAATGCCACACACCTAGTTTTTCTGAAGCTCTCGTAGTGGACTTCATGGGTGACTTCTTGCAAGTCTTGTAAGTGGGTTCTGTGAAAGAAAATATTAATCTATAGCATCAAAAAACTAATTATTAAAGCTGGTTTCAACAGAATGATGAGTACTATGCAGGATGTTAGTGTTAAACTGGGACACTATTTTCCTTTAATATAAATTTAGATCACATAACCTAATTACCACAATTACTAATTGATTCTCTGACCGGTTAATTTACTGCACAATATGAATATAGTGGGCATATAATGCCCTATATGTGAACTGTTGAGCGAATTTTGTACATATTTTAGCCATAGGAAAAACCACTCACATCAACATAGCTCGAATTTTGATGAAGTCACAGTGGTCTGGGTTCTCCACTTCCACAACCCCCCATGGGTACAAACGACCACGCATTCTGCGACCTCTAACCTCGATTTCTTGACTGGATCCCACAACAGCAAATGGCACTGCAGCCTGTGAAAAAGATCATTCCATATAATTATACATTGTTAGTTTCATTAAAAACGGCCTGTCGAATTAAACCTAGACAAAGCTAGACAACTTCTGCTATACGATGCTACCTGCCACTAAACAGAACTGTCGGGCTTTAGCTGGCTACTCAAAGCCGGATCTAAAAGTACAAATTTATGATATTTTAGATAAATTGCTTATATTTGCCAAGGTTTATATTTTTCCAGTAAGCCGACTATAAGCTAGGAGTAGACAGAAGCTGCTGGCTTTAGCCAGTTATTGCTACAGCAAGAAATAGGTTGCTACAGCTGTACAGAGTCGACTGTATTTTATGAAACTAAATGTATGTAACATCAAAGCTAACAATGTCTATCAACATCAAAAGCATAAGCCGCACAGACAGATCATAAAATATGGTTAAAATGACATAGAAGATCTAATTGTTCAGTCACTCTTACAGACGAGGATTCCATTTATAATTTTTTTTTTACTTCAGATGTTTTTATGAAACTCTTTCAGACAGATAATGTAAATGAAGTGAAGAACACATAATAAAAATATTACATTGTCCCAAGTTAAGCAGGCCTGCAAGTCAACTTAAAAGCAAACACTACCTATTAATCATGTATTGCTCACAGTACTGTCGATGTTAATAATTAGAGTACATAAAATATTGTTCAACATTTTTTTTAATTATAAAAAATGTTGCCAAATAAATACAGTTAAAATATTTTAAGTCTGCCCTCAAGTACTTGCTAGTAATTGTAAATAGCGAACATCTTGTGCAGGGAAATAGAGCAACACATCTTGGAGAATATGTCATTACATACCATCTTTCAGTGAAGGATATGAATGACATACAAAGAAATCAGACCAACCTTGAGTTGACGACATTGTTCTTTGTAATCATCATCTTCATCATCATCACCATCTGGCATTTGGTACGTGTGGATTCCCAGTTTTTTCACCTCATCAAGTATCTGAAGCCAAATAAACCTTACTACAACTCAGTGCTTTATTTTGGAGCCTATTCCAGAGATAACTTTATTACTGCAATAAAATCTTTGCCTATTGCTGAAGTCATATTTGTGCTAGGGCAAGGGAATCTTTGATGCTGACTGAAAAAAATATTTCACCTTAAATAATGCCCTGTCATCCAAATAACATTCAATCCTTAATCAGCAGATGAAGTCACACTGGAATTATCTCGAGGAAGAAATATTTTAATTTATGGCTGGAAACAAATCTTAGTTACCTTGGCTTTAAGTCTGTTAACTTCCCCACGTGTGAGGGTGTCAGCCTTAGCAATGACCGGAACAACATTGATTTTGTTGTGAACGGCTTTCATGAACGCTATATCAAGTGGTTTCAGCCTGAAAAAGGACAAATTATTATCAATTAACATGGTATTCACAGATACAGAACAGAAAAACTTTACACGTGGAAAATTTTAATTATGTTTCTCACTGTTCTCAGGTTGCACCCTTCATCAGAGCATGACTAAATATGGTATGATCCATTACGTAAATAAATATTATTGTTTTAAAATCATTGTTGGATTTTACTATATATATGTATATATATTATTTTGTTGACATGTGGATGCCAGACAAGACATATATATGTCATAATGCATAAGTACAATAGCAATCAGAAAAGAATAAAAATAAGCAAAATACAACAAATACTATAGTTACAGATGGTTCCAGCCACCAAATTTAAGTATTTACAATAATATTTAAATTTTACATAGAGGTGAACATTATAAGTGTAGATCATCCATTCTTTACAAAATAGTCACTATCTTTTATGTACATTTACTCACCCATGCCCTGCCGGATTGATGAAGTAGAAGCAACAATGGACGCGAGTATCAACAATGTTGCGTCGATTGAGACCACTTTCATCTTGGTAGTACCTTTCAAACTGATCATCTATGTATTGGATTATTGGTTTAAAGCTGAAAGTAAATGCAGTAACAACATTGATTAACAACTTAGGAAATCAACGAACGTGACAGCAAATAGTACACATTTTATGCGACTGCACATGACATGAGATGCGTAATGTTTTACTCCGTATTTCATCTTCTCACCTGTCCTCATTGTTTATTGCATCAGCAAATCCAGGCGTGTCCACAACTGTCAATCTGAGTTTTACTCCTCTCTCTTCAATGTCTTTAGTCGAGGCGTTTATTTTCACTGTCCTTTTGAGCTTGTCTGAAAATTGTATATGAGAAAGCACATCAGCCAATTAAAAAGCCACTTTCAAATATGGTTTTCATCAACAATCAAAGGATGACTTTCTGTCCTCAAATTTTTACATGAAATAAGATAAGCAGCTTGACTAACCAGCAGCTCCAGGGATGTGTCTGTCTGGGTAGAGGTCTCGGTCAAATAAACTGTTCACTAATGTTGACTTCCCAAGGCCAGATTCACCTGAAATCAAACAAAAAGAAATATAGGTTGGTATTTCATAATATTGCAACAAATACAGAAAGAAAGGCTGACAGTTTGGGTTCAACTACTTACATGATAAACAAAGGAATCTGGTGTTAGATTTTGGTGCATAAAAATCATAAACATTGCTTTTGTGATTTCACTCCCAACAACGCATTAATTTTCTGCACCGTGTTGTTTTATTGAACGGATTTTCTAGTAATTGACTCTTGATCTCATATTCAGTTCACAGCCCCGTATTTGCATCAATGACCTGGTCTTTATTGTTTATTAGCCAGATCTACTAGAAACTGGGCGTGCAGTGTCCATGAATTATGAAATAGATTTAAGTAATAGTTATATCCCAAATAGATGGAGTTAACTCCTATTCGGGATATATAACTAACTTATACTCCATTAGGTATATTTACTAATTTGTTTGATTGTTTTGTTTTAATGACTTTATTACGCATAACAGTTCAGTTTGCACTCAAGAGGGAGTTAACTATCATTTTCATTGGTTATATCCCTCAAAAGAACCATAGAAAAAGTTGCGTGGTGAGTATAATGCTATTTGAAGCCTGACACTAACATTCATAAGTCTCATTTTGGTGCTGTTGTGAAGACCCTTTCTCAAAAATTAAAGCTCATACAATATCAGAACTGAATAGGTCACATTAACAGATAGTGAACACAGATACAAAATGGGTTATAAAGTGTGGGTTTTCAGTTTCTGCTTGTAGAAGCAACAACCTCTTCGACCTTTCAGTGCTCCCCAGTGTGATGTTGTTAGTGTGACCTTGACCTTTGACCTTAACACACACAAAGACTAAGGACAAGTCTGTTGATATAAACATAGACCTAAACACCCTAGCAAGACCTCAAGCAAGCATGGTTTTCCTGGTTCAGATGGGTGCATATTCATAGATTTATACAAGGATGAACAAAAGTTGGCAAAATACTGCATCTTTCCATCCAGGTGCAACTGGATATATTCTCCACAGTCCACACTTCAACTTGATTGATGTTAATAACTGCTGACTAGTTACCCCACCATCCAGTGTAACTGCTACTCTACCGTTTACATCTAAACATTTACAAGTAAAATATAAGCTAACACCAAGGCACTGTATAGAAAAGAAATAATTCCTGAAAATTAAATTTTAAATAAGCATAAACCTCACTTTACAACTTAACAAATAGGCTTCATTCCAAAAACTGTAGAATCGAGTATTTCATTATCAGGAATTCTAGATGTTATTTGAACACAAAGACAATAGAGTCACCTCTTACTGTTGCATTATTATTGAAATGTAACATCTAAAGTGAGGTCATCAGAGTCATCACACTCTTCCTTGGTCATATAGCCATTTACATTTTCCCACACATCACATGAATTCCCTACTTTTTCAAGACCAAAGATTTCAAGATTTTTTTTTTGTGCCGGTTAATGTCATAAAATCTTCAATCACATTTGATCTACTAGATGGATTTTCATGAAAATCCTGCAAAATTTATGCTAATTATGTCTGATATGAACCAGGGTGGAAACTCAATTTACCTTTACTTATTTTGTTATTAAATAATTTATTCAAACAAAATTTGGCATTCTACAAATGGCTTTTTCCACATTCCCTACTTTTTTAGGTTTGTCAATACCATCATTAACTGTTATTACTAACTTATTAGCCAACATATCATATTTGTAATATCATGTAGCGACTGATCACTGGGACTGGTTGAATCTCAGTTGATGTAATAGGTGTTGTATTGTTTTGTATGCTATTTCTTGTGAATGTCACTATATAACGTAAGACTATCAATTTAACTTCAACAGTTGCTCAAGGCCACCTGCATGAAGCCACTTTGGAGTCCAGCCTGACCTCAATACAGATGGACAGATCTTCAATAACAGCACAAAGATCAAAGCACTGAAAACCAGGAAATTGGCGACTGAGACCTAGACATAACCCTATAACCAACCCCCTCTACAGGGAACCCCCCCTCTACAGGGTCTCTTACTGATGCCCCGTGGTATGGGCACCATCTAATGTACTGTGTCAGTCACCCTACCCTCTTCATACATCATAATGTCAAGTCTAGCACTGAGGGGTAATGACCTCTTGAGCATCAGAAACCCAAGCTGACTCTTATCACCCTTATCACCCCAAACCATGAGAAAGACCAAGGAAAGACTGAACCCAAGGCAAAAGTTGGTTGGCATTTAATGCCTTTAGATTCACTGAACACAGTTAAGAATGTTCACGCATAGATACACTTGAATTATTGACCAATTGGAAACATGCATTCCATTCTGGGACTTACAATGCCACAACTTTGTTAAACTTTAGCCTTAAAAAACACTGATACTTACATACGATAGTTCTGTATGACTGCTATATGAATCTGCAGGTATGGATTACTAAGGAATGTCTTCAAGAAGTTAGACCATGGAGTCACTATACATTTGTATAGTGACTCCATGGTTAGACAGACATAGACATAGAAATTACTTCATTTTCCCAAAATTTGTTTTGCATTTACAGGCATCAATCTTATATATCATAATACATGTGCACTTAAATAGAATGTAAAATTAATTTGTCTTTAGCTTTGAATTATGATTTCTGTTTGCCTTTGAGGCCAAAGACCGCAGTCTCTTCCCGGATGGTAAATAACTGTATTCCAGGAAAACTTTATGACTACTTGAAACATTTGCCATTTGCACAATAAACATTTTGCAATGTATTGAGCTTATTGCTTCCAGGTTAAGTTCCTTATCATGACAATGTCAATCACATGCAATGATCCTAATTACTCTAGTTAATTATTATTTAAAATAACATTCCCAGCCAATAAGGCAATATCTCAAATACATGTAAAGCCACGAAACAAGTGTACTCCGATCTTTCTCATTGCAGATCTGTACCATGGCGGTTTCAACAATACGGCAACAAACCTTACCATATAATCACTATATGATAATATAGGACTGTACCTGTCAAAGAGGCCTGTGTTAAAGAGTATACTTATCATTGATAATAACCCTATAATATTCAGATAATTTGCTAATAATATCAATACTACAGGAAATGTGGATATATCATAGACCACCAGTGGTCCACTAGGGTTAAATGACTCATGATCAAGATGATATGCATGAGGAGTCGAGGACAGTGTCCACTTGAGACTCGGACAATTAGCCTCTGGTCAGATCGAATTCTGATTACCATTCACTATTTGTCATGTATCACTCTGTATGCATGAATACATACAAAAAGGACCCTATTGTACAGGCTCCACACCTAACAGTTGAACAACATGAATTTGTTAACTTCTATTGGATGAGGAAGTTCGAAGTAACGTGGTTAATAACACAATGTTATATTCAGGTCGGGATTTCGTTGCATCAAATACATGTATGTATACATGAGGATATCCATTGCCTGGGGACACTGGATGGACCTATGGACCTAAGGCAAGGACATGGCTATAGCATCTGGACACACAGAGTTACAAACCATGGTTAATGTTAGTTTCATTAAATGCAAAATCAGATTGGTTTACTCATACGAAACTGCACTTGAAAGAGTGTAATGATAGCACATGTGTGTAATGCCATAGTATTAGTTCACAGACTGAAATAATATTATTATCCTATTGAAAAAACAGTCAGTTTCAGTGGGTGTCAAATGGTGCGATTAAAAGCTTTGCTATTTTTTAATATTTAAATGAATGACTCCCTGCAATTTTTCAGTAATGTAACTCACAAATGATCCAAATGCCATTACGAGTAAAACTATGAATGTACCACCAATAAAATGTATAGGCATTAGTCAAATAAATTCTCCCAGGCCTGTGGTGAAATACGTCAGTTCTAGCATTTTACGTCCATTATTAAGCCTGGAGATTATCAGGAAACGTTTTGGCGTTGATAAAGGTCAATAACTTCTACCCAACAGGATGCATTACTCTCACCAGACACCACATACAGGAAGTCCCAGTCTAACCTAGGAAGATTCCAAGGTCTAACCATTGCTAACCAGTCCATCTACACTGCAGGTTACATGGTGCACATGCCATCACAAGACTTTCAAGTTCCTGCAGCAGCAGCAGCTACATCAACAGCAGTTACAGCAGAAGCAGTACTTCCGATAAAAGTGCTAGTAGTGATGCATTCCAGCTGCTCTCCTGCTCAACCCCTCTACCCCACCCCCTGCAGGTCCCTGCCAGTAGTAGTACTGCCCTCATCCCATGCCCCCCGCACTTGTTACATGCACTCAGTACTCAAATGATTAAGGAAAGGCAAAGTGTTCTGAGATTGCTCATCTCTAGAGAGCAAGATGTTGTGAACTTTGCACTTTTTGCAGTTCTAGAGTAGTGCAGAATGTCACTTATGTGAGCAATGGTTGCCCTTTCCACATTTCTACAGGTTTAGAGGTCCCTCATATCTGCCCAAGTTACCTGCATCAGGTTGCATACTTCGTAAGTTACGAGTCCTGGCATGGAGCCAATTCAATTGGTGGATGTAAACGACTTGAAGTAATGACATTATACATTCCCAAATCTGTGTACTTCAGCCTGATGATAAGTTCATCAAAATTTTCTCCCAATTTACAGTAAATGTTGATCTTCACGATATCAAGGTGTCTCTAATCGTTGCTCGAAGAGTTCCGCAGTGACCGTTGCCAGTGGAAAAATGAGTAAATGTGTGACATGGTGCGGACTCCAAGCCTGATCGTCTAATCATTACGTCTGCCTGTGGCAGCTGGTCATACGAGCTAAGCCTCAGCAGACCAGTCGCTACACAATACAATAAAATACAGTACAACAGATACGTTGCATTCATAAGCCATCACAAAAATTATACAAGTTCACCTAGCCATTAACGCCATTTAAGTCAAGAAGAAATAGATACATTATTTACAAATTTGTTTTAAATATATTTCTCAGCAACCCTTTTGACTTTCGTAAGGTTCACAATCAATTCTTTACATAACCTTAAAGTTCATGAGACG
The DNA here is from genome assembly GCA_932294295.1 of Alitta virens. Lineage (NCBI taxonomy): Eukaryota > Metazoa > Annelida > Polychaeta > Phyllodocida > Nereididae > Alitta > Alitta virens. Next base: position 38,671,831 of record OW028575.1, read on the forward strand.
TGTACTCGACAGCTTCATATCATTTACTAAGCAGATTATTGAAGTGGGTAAGCACTTGCCACTCAACTATTCCCAACAGAGCATTATCTGTCACACCTCAGACATGCCTTTGAAACTTGCCCGAACTACAAACGAACCAGCCATTAACTTCAAATACGCTGAGGCAAGTAAACACCATGGAGTAAATGTGTAACATGGTGTGAACTGGAATTCAAGCCTTATCATCTCATCATTACGTCTGCGTCTGGAAACTGGTCATGTAAGCCGTGTAAGCTTCAGACCAGTAGCATTGAAATATTGAGACACTGAGAAAATTACATTCAGTCATTTAGCCAATAGCTGTAGGAGCAGTCTTCCCCAAGTCTGCCGGACCGACGGATCTGACCGGCCAATTTCATTCGGTCCGGCCAAAGACGACATATTTTATAATATTTCATAAAGACATTGGTTCATTTTGACATTCGGTCCAGCGAAGGACAGTTGAACTTCGGGAAGCCTGTAGGAGTGTGTGAAGGTGTACAGCATCTCTAGAAATTTCAGAAATTCCTCAGAATGACTTTGAAATATTTTGAAGGCATGGCTTGTCAGGGTAGATATGAACTACCAATTCAGTATGACAGCACGTGTCATGGAAAGTTTAATAGCTTAGAGCATATACTTTCAGAAATTTGAAATTTTCAAGTACTATGTTTGATGATGTTATCCATGACAAACTAACTTTGCACAGTTTCAATGAGTAGGGCTAATGAATTAAAGAATGCCGAGCCAGAGGTCATTATATCTAAGTAGTATGTCACGCAAGTCTACCGTCAGTCTAGATGATCCAACGGACTGTGGTTTATATTTGAAATCTTGGTTCAGACGCTGCACCTTCTTCTTTGGTACTCGCGCTGTAATGTTTGGGTTGCATCCTCTTTCTAATTGGGTCAACCAAACAACATAAATGAAAAAAATATTTGGTTATTCAATACTACACAGTGACATGCTACACAGAACAGTCATAGAACACAGTTAGCAATTTTTCACCCTAGATATTCTTAGGTGAACAATTTATCCAAGAGATATCAATCACACCATTCTGCTACTTATGTTTTACGCAAAGTGATCATAACATAGAGGGGGTTCTTTTTAGTCATGGGATTTCCCTGTATTGCTTAGGGCTAAAGTATTCAAATGTTGCTAACTGATGCCACAGCTACGAAGTTCAAGAATTTGTAACTCCCAAAGCTGCAGACAAGCAAGCAATGTAATACACTATAGAACAGAAAGACTACTTGATCCACTAATTAATGCCATACATTATGTTGGAAGTCTTATTACATGTAGCTATTATTGTAAATAGGGGGACAGAACTAGTTCAGGATAATTTGGTACTGGCTCTTGTCCAATTCAGATTCTCTGCACTGAACCGGGAACAAAGCATACCAACATGTTCTGACACAACTTGATATCCCATGAAAATTACAGGAAATTAATGAGCTTTGTTCACACCATCAAACATGCTGGCAATGCCAGACTGACGCTACATAACACATACATCATAGTATTGATTAAATCAGATTAACAGCTTTTCAGTTGTTGTTGTTTCTCAGCTGGAAATAAGACTAAAATGAGACCATGTAATCTGGGGTTTTAGTGGTCAGCAGAAAGTACCTAAATATCATACAGTAGAATGCTCTCCTTTTAGACCAGTGAAAATAAACTTCCCAGTTCCCAGTATTACCATGGAGTCACTAGAGAGTGACTCCATGGTATTACATAGAAATATTGTCATGTAGGACACACTAGAAATGTTGTCATGTATGACACGCAGAAAATTATCATGTGTCATAATATTGTCAAGATTTAACAGTACATAATTGTGAGATAAGGCTTGGAAACCTTGGAGTCCACAACATGTTAGACATTTACCCCATGGACTTTTTACAAGCCTCAGCATAGACACGAGTACAAGGCACCTTGATATCATGTTATTTACATTCATTGGCACTGCCTGGTACTTTCTTAATCATGCTTTAACCATGGACATAGTAATTTGTAGGGATCTACAACTTCCATGGTCCAACGCTATCTTTGTCGAGTGAGCCAATAATAACCAGTACAGAGAGAAGTAACACACACTTGCTGGTAATTAGCACATTCAGCTGCTATGTTATCTCTGCCCACATCCTGTTAACAGATAATAACTGCCCTGTTCCATTATGCACAACATGCATGACATCACATCATGCAAAGTCATATCTGAATTCAAAACAAACACCTGAATTTTTCATAAATGATATTTCCGCAAATTAGCAAAAGAGGAAACGAAAAGAATTTTGGGCATGGAATTGCCAATTATCACATGAAAGTTATCTAATTCGGAGTCAATCCTGTTTGGGCCATTAATATAATTAACCCCGTTTCATAGTTTAAGGTTAATCAGCTATCATACATAACACGCCGTGTATAATATTCGCTCTAATGTATAGTCATGGCATTTACCATAATTTGATATCTTTGTAATTGTTTACATTGAATAGTTTACTGCACATGGCTGTATACAAGTCACATTGCCTTACAGTAGCTATCTTACAAAGTACTGGATGTGCTATTCTGTGACCTGAGTTTTTATTTATATTTTTGTTCACAGTTTATTCCAAACAGAAACCATGTTGAGTTATCTGCGAAACAATGAAGTCCACACTTATCTGCTCCACACAGTAAATGGTGTTACACTCAATGTCTCAAGTATAAACAACTCTAACTACTACAGTACAAACCATGATGAAGTAGCACTCCCAAATGTAGTGTGCTAAAAAAACAATGACTAAAAATACACAGACATAACAATTAAGCACAACCGTTGCAGAGACAAACTTTCCAGTGAAAGTGCCTCATATTTGTATTGATTAAATTAAAAGTTACAGCAATACATCGCTTCCCCCCAAAACAAAATTCCCCAAGCAAACTACATGTGAGCACTTATTACTCGAAGTAGCTTATAATTCTGGGGCAGTAGACGAAGAAAAGTAAACAAAACGTGGACCTTTTGAAGCAAACTATGCGGAAAAGGGGTTCCCTGCCCTGTGTTATCTGTAGCACAGGAGTCTGGTATTTTTCACCACCGACGTTTGTGTTTGAACCAAATGGATCATATCGCAAGCAGCCAGTGACCTCATGGAAATGTGACCACTATGTTGACGATAGCCTTACAAGTCACAACAAACTACGGAGGTCATGAAAACCTTCTTTGTGTATAATAAATGCCAATTAATGGTGAAATTAAGAGAAAGGTTTGCAAACCATAGCATATAGTTTTAACAAATGTATTCTGGACACCCAAGCTATCAGCTAAAAGCTATCTGGAGCATCCAATATACTCATTAAGTAGGCCTATGTTTCTCTGTCAAAAAAGACTGATCTATGCCTAGTAGTACCACACATTAATAGCCAAAATAATAGGTGTAAAATTACAATAGGCTTATACATTGTTACACACTGAACTTCTGAAGTCACTGCAACCAATGATGATTAATGTCTAATGTTATCAGAAACCTGGCATTTCATTAGGCAAACATACACAGATCATAACTTCCTCTTTATGTAAAAGTAATAAAAGACATACATACCAACTACCATCAGAGTGAATTCGAAGCCCTTTTTCACAGATTTTCGATGGACCTGGTTTGGTAAATTGGCAAATCCTACATAGCCTGGCACTTCAGGATTAACAAACTGAAAAGAGGAAAAATATTTTTAAGAACAACCAAAAATATGTCAAAATCATTTGACCTGTGGCACACTGAGGCTGTGACCCTGACATAGCTACCTTCCAAAATATTAGAAATAGTTCATTTCATTGCTTGACAATACAGTTGACAGTGCATTATTTGCTGTTAAATTGCAGGTAAATATGCTTTATGTTTACCACTACTAGACTTGGGCCCCTGAACTTCCTAAATAGAGAGTCATGTTGACACTGACATGCCCTGTTGACCCAACAATGAATTACCGGAGTAAATTACCTTTAATAAATAACATATTACACTGTGAAATTTACTTTCATTGATTGGAAATATAATATGTTGCCCAGACTATCTACCCAAAGCACAGCTCAGTTGCACCGGAGCTGGCGGCTGGGATGACTCACATTAAAACAACCCAGCCAGCCAGCCAGCCTCCGGCCTCCCGGGCAATCACCACGGAAAACATCACAGAAATTTCCCTCCAAAACACTGGCAGCCAAGAACCAGCCGACCCAGCTGCAGAACTGCCTTACCTGTCTTTCGGTTGTCTCCGGCATGGTTGGTTAGCTCTATCAGATCAATAAGTGCAATATCAAGTGATCAATCGTCTTTTACTCCTGTAATACAACTTCAAACACGAGCAGCTTCAACCGGACAACTTCAGTTCTGCCGCCATGTTTTGATACTGATTACCCGGCAGTCAGTTGGCAACAGGTGGCTCTGCTCTAGCGCAACCTTTTCACGCTAGGTGGCCTATCCAGGGCATGCTCACCAGAGGGGTTACTAGTATGGGAAACCTCCGAAAGGCCCTTAGAAATGACCTCGTGCTGACCATCCCAAATTTTAGCTATCTGTAATTTTAAACTCCCCGAAATTGCAATTACAGTTTGTAACAACTAATTGTTCACTTCATTAGCAACGTTTTATTTACAAAAGTTTGTTGTGGCGAATTTGATGGATTGATTTATTTCATTGGCAAAATAGATAGATAGATAGGTAGATAGACAGATAACTGTTGATCAAGGGACTTAAGTAAAGTGTGAAATACTGTGAAATAAAGGATTACAATGGCAAATCAATGTGGATTTCAGGCTTGCAAGTTCAAGGGTAAAACTGCTGCAAACAAGAAAACTGACTTTATCCGTTGTCTTCGTGCGTCATGAAAGAGGATGAAATAGTTTAGCCATGTTATCATGCCGAACAGTATGCCAAGATTTACAAAAAAACATTGCTTTCTCGGTAAAAACTAAACAGGTCACTGACCTCAGATGTCAACTTACAAGTTATGGTTAAAAAAAAAAGAAGAGCTATGGTCATGGGTAATTCATTATTTAGAGATATTGACAGTAAACTCTGCAATACCAAAGTTGTGTCTGTCAGGGGAGGCACTGTAGATGGTGTTGCTGAAAAGATGCAGAGCTGTATTTATCTCGATCTGTGTTGTTACCAATGATTGTATATCTCCATTGATGACACAGCTTCCAAATACAAAGAAATGGTGACACGCCTAACAGACACTGTACCTTCTGTCCCTAATGTCTACAGTGCCTCAAAGAAGTGATGGGACAGTCCAAGATTTTCTCTAATATCACTGGCCACATTTCATAGAATAACATTAGAACACTAATACTTATAAGATGACTTTATTGAACATAGTAGAACACAGTTTTAAAGCAAACGTGACAATTATGTAATCACTTGATCTGCATCAGTGTGACAAACAACGGACAGATGATTTATCACTTCAAAAAAGTGTCGGGACACCCATGATTATCATATGCAAAATCAATGTCAGTCAATATTTTGTGGCATAACCTTTATTTTCAATGACTGCTTCAAGACACCGTGGCATAGAGTGGATGATCTTCTGGAAAATGTTTGGTTTAATGTCTATCCAAGTCTTTAAAACAAATTGTTTCAGTTCAGCCTTATTTTTTGTATTTTCTGAATGCATTTGCCTCTTCAGGAGACAGAAGATATGCTCAATTGGGTTCAGATCGGATGATTGACTTGGCCAGTTGAATACTATCCACTTTTTCATGGCAATGAACTCTTGGGTAGCCTTTGCAGTATGTTTCGGGTCGTTGTCAGACTGTACAATTAAGCCCCTGCCAGCAAGATTTTTCCGATTTGGCTCAATATACTTGCTCAATATCTTCCTGTAGGTGTTGCCATTATGCTGGATCCATCTTCAGTTATGTCATCAATGAAGACCAGGTCACCAGGTCCTTTGACAGTAATACATGCCCAGGCCATCACACTACCTCCTCCTTGCTTCACAGATGCAGAGGTATACCTTGGATCATCAACTTTGTCCTTTGGTCTCCACATTGTGCAATTGCCATAGACTGAAACATGTTTATTTTAGTTTCATCTGTCCACAGGACCTTTTCCCAGTAAGATTTGGGTTTATCAACATGTGCCCTTGCGAATTCTAGCCTTGCTCTTCTGTTCTTGGCACTTATCAGGGGTTTGCAGCGTGCCCGACGTCCCATAAACCCTGCATCATGTAACCTATTCCTTATGGTTTAGTCACTGATGGTTATTCCTGCATCCTTCAATGCTTGGTTGACCTCAGGGGCAGTTAGTTTGGGAGTTTTCTCCACCATCCGCCTTATGGCATGGTCATCAGTAGCTGAAGTTGCCCCTGGACGCACTGATTTAGGAAGGTTGGCTGTGCTGCCAGTTTGGTTGAACTTCTGTAGGACATTGTGCACAGTGGTTTTAGCAACTTTTAACAATTAAGAGATGTTGCTAATGCCATATTTTTTCATTTTCCAGACTTATTAGTATGTTTAAAATTTTTAAACACAATTGTTTCCTTGGCATCCTCACAGAAAAGATATAAAGTCTAATAATTTTAATACATTGAAACTAAAAAGCCGAAAACAGTCTCTCCTCACTCAGTGTCCATTATGATGATTGCCTCGACCTAAAATGTATTGTTTAACTTCAAGCATAATAGCAGATTAGTGTCTAGCAATCAATAAAGGCTTAATTCTTAAGATGTCCCAAGACTTTTTTGAGTCCTATATGACATGGTTCAACGCTTTTTGTGTAACTGTGTGCTTAATCATGCATGGAAGGATAACACAGACAACAAACATTCTCACAGCATTTAACAGGACACCTTGAAACAGTAAGTCTTAATTTTTGAAAGTCCATTTCTACAGAGAAAGTAAAAAAAACCGCCATACATGTCTGTCCCATCACTTTTTTGAGGCACTGTATATATCTCCAGTATACCCCCAAAGGAGAGATGATGCTGACCAACAAAAAAGGGTCGAAGCATTGAATGCTGAGCTTGTTGCACATCAGACAAGAATTATGTCACCAAGTCTCCCTGGAGAAATTTCCCAAATAAAACAGCCCCAAACACCTCATTATAATGTGAGACAAAGCAAACCAGAGGCAAGAAATTGTAGGCATGGAAAACACATCCAATGCCATACCTGTCAGTGTTTAGGACATAAATCGAAATTCTGCTACTCAGCTATAGGTGAATGGCAAGAAGAGTATGCCCCCTCCTCTCTTAGTCCTTCTAGTTCCCAATCTACAACATGGTGGTGGAGTCTGTCTCAGACTGTGTCAATGTGACAAACAGGCCCACTAACCACCTTACAGACCACATACGCCTATATTGGCCTACACGCCCTACAGACTCGTTTTAGTTTGGGAATTGAAATTTAGGCAAAACAGGGCTTAAATTAAAAAGGTGAACAACTATATCACATAAAATGTAAATGGGTCATATATACAATTATATATATATATATTGGTTTTATCCACTGATATCCTATTACCGTGGACTTAATAATAATGTAAAATCCTACCAAAACACTGGACTTTGGAAAAACAACTTATTCAATTATGGGCTTTGGTATGAAACCAAGAATATTATGTAAAAAGTGGTATGTTCCTGTAGAACTAAATTATGTCAAGATCACTAAAAACAAAGAAATTTTACACTCCTTATTCTTGCTCCCCACCATTTTCTCCATCGTTTTTTCTGGGAAAAATTGCTCCAATAGACTCACAATTAATGGAATGTAGGGTGTGTTCCATAATCATTATTGGAATGTGAAATTTTTTCACGTAATACAAGGCCTTGATCGTATGAATGTATTAATTCCATTTGAAAATATGTCTCAATCTAAAAACTTTGTATCCACAGATGGTAGATTATGAAAAGAAAAACATCATGACCTGCATGAAGTTAAAACATTATTTAAAAATTAAAGCAACCAACCTGTCTGGCAACTGGAGCTGAAGGGGGAAGTGAAGTGGGAGGAGGAGGGGAAGCAACAGGCGGAAGTGACATGGGGGGAGGTGGACTGATGAGTTTCGAGAGAGGAGGTGTGTTGATGCTCCGCGGAGTTAAGGGAGTCCGAGAACTCAATATACTCTCCGGTGGTGGTTTCACAGGCTCTTCAGAGGTATTGTTGTTTCTCTGAAAAAAATTATAAAGAAGGAATGGAAGAGTGCAGGAAGGAAAACGCTGAGAAAAATAATAAATAAAACAAAAAACATTCAATTCATTATCTTAGAGCCTCACCTCTGCAGTAGGCGGAGGAGATCCAGAACTCAAACGCCTGGCTCTTTTTGGCCGGGCTCTTGGTAAAGTAAATGTTCCATCAGGCTATAAGAAAACATATATGATATCATCAGTTGTTGGGAATGTTCATGTTACACTGAAAATCTTTTTGTATGACATGCACTCTAGAGGTTATTTGAAAGTGTCTTGACTTCAGTCAGTTATATGCTTTATCTGACAAGATGGTCAGCCTTAGGCAATATGTATTGTGACATATTTTGACTAGCTGTTTTTATTTGAAGTCAGAGATTTTCATGATGTACACCACGAATTTCACTTTCTGGATTACAGGTCAGATTAAAACGAAGATGGTGTTAGTAAGATACTGGGATTAGAGTGTTAAACGTTGGTATTGTATTGACATCCAGGCTATAAGGAAACATTTATGGAAATATTCATCTGCTGTTGGAGAATGTTCAGGTTCCACCTTAGTATTAAAGGCTCTTTTCAGAGGCATGGCTTTCAACCAAGTGGATGAGATACACAAGGAATAATAATAATAAAAAATTAATAAATATTTATTGTTTGTATCTATGAACCCATATAGTAACAGACATACACCAATTTTGTCCTATCATTTACAATACAGTACGACATTCGGAAATTGGAGTAAACAAATGTGATCCACTGAGACCTCAGTCCTTCCTGTCAATAACTGACTTCCTTTTCTTCGATTACAATTATTTTCGGGTTAAAGCTTCAATTGTCTTCAGAGAAAGCAACTGCTTTTCATTGGATTGCAGAAAGAGTGAACACTATAATACATTTAAGATATTTTACCCAAATATTTCCATTAGGGTGCATAGTCAGCTATATGACCTCTAGAGGTAACCGAGGACTGGACCTCGGTAACTGTAGCCCAGGGTAGTACTTTTTTCATACTAATAGAGGGCTGAGGGGTGGGGGCCTAGCTCAGTGTTAGCACGCTTGGCTTCCAACCGCTGGGTCCTGGGTTCATTCCCAGTGGAGCCTAAGTTGGATGGCTGTTTCATCCTTCATCTCATTGTCATGGTCCCTGTCTGTCCTAATTAGCCCATCAGGTGCAGAAATACAGGACATAAAGCCCTACTCCACCCACCCCGTGGCACCCACCCACCTACCCACTAATGAAGGGCTGCATGAAGTCCATCCCCTGGACTATGCCTCTATGCTACATATATCCCTGTGCTTCACAACAATTAAGGAGTAAGGGTCTATTTAATTAATAGTATCAACCACATTCAGATCACATTTGATTTTGATGACTGCATACCTGCACGTCCCAAGGAAATAAGGTGACACCCGTATTCAGAGAATGGGGACATTCCATATGTAAAAACAGGCATGCTATTTAGTTTTTTGGACATGATGTATACATCTACAATATCTTCATTTAGTATATATTAATATAAATATATCGGTACCTTGTTTTCAGAGCCCGAGTTGGTTGTCCTGGGTGAATTAGGGATTGTCAGACCACCCGGAGTAGGTCTTCGACGAGGCGTATCCTCACTCATTTGTGCAATAATCCCCTAGCTTGGCAGACTGAGCTAAGGCTTTCGATCAGGTTGCGCTGCGTTGAAGTCACCACGGAGAGTAATAATACATCATCCAGAGAGGCTATTTTTTGGCGTTTTCTCTTCTACTCGTATCCTCTGTGTACTTGATTTATTATGTGCATGTGTATACCTGTATATATAGTGTACATTTAACAGCTGACATCTGACATTCAATGTAGATCAGTGGCTGACAACTGTGCGACCCTGAAAGGAGTCTCTGAAGCGAAGCAAAACTGCAGTCACGCTTTTGCCTTTCTGTTACATGCAGCAGACCAAACATGAGCATTTCTATGTGACACCCTGGCTACATTGTCACATATTTTATATTGTCACATATCTCATAGCCACTAAACTGTGATGATTGCTCTCCTTATTCAAGTAATGGTTCACAACATGTATTGACTTTTCTCAACTTTCACATCCCAGAATTTATTTTTCAATTAACTTAAGTAAATATTCTACATGATAATTCTACGTGCCATTTAACAAGGAATGTCTCAAAACGTTTGCAGTTAAACTATCCCAACTTTTTTCAGATTTATTGTAACAATACAATTGCATTATGAACTCTTAAATATGTATATATAGTATACAGACAGTGTACCTCTACTTCCAGCATGAGCTCAATAAATATAATCTCCATCTGGTTTTTCATAACACAACAATAGACAAACTATGCAACGTATTTCTCTTTTTCACTTTTTCCATGTTTTTCTTCATCCTTTTTTTTCCTTTCCCATTTTCCAGCACAGAGCTAGTATTGTTAACCATTCGTCTGAGAGAGATTGACTGTTTCTCAAAGCTCTTGCAAGCTATAGCCAGCTGCCCCCTGTCAATGTCATTAGGCCTTTAAATATATCTATCTATCTGTCTATCTATCTATCTGTCCATCTATCTGTCTGTCCATCTGTCTATCTATCTATGACGGTGACCCACTTGGAGATAAAAGCAGCAAAGAAGCTAACTATTTTAGGTAAACACAGCTATGGTTTGGGGTGTCTGTCAAACTCCGTTATCAGCTAGGTCATGGTTGTTATAGATACCGTGAATTTCATGTTTTGTTTTGTTTTGCCAGTGTAACCATATATGCATTTAATCTTGTGACGTCCCAGCGTCCTATCGTGAGGCAGCCCAGCCAATTATAACCCTATTAAACTTTATATGATATATCAGTACAGTTGATATTTGCACCAAGAGCCAACAAAAATGTCAGAACAATCTCATGAACTTTTTTTTAATCAGATTGAATCAATAAAACGATCCATTGAGGACATGGAATTAGACGATGTTGCATGGTAATTTCTTACTTTTTTCTTCCTTTCTTTATATTTTTTTGTGTCACTATATAAGTTGAGCATGCACATGCAGAAGTAGGTCCTCTGTTTGACGACCTTGCTGCCATGTTATCAGCCGAGTCACGAGGAATGCCATGGCAACCACCAAACACAACTTCATCTTCCATTAATAGAATGTTGCTCTCTATTCCGGAACACGTTCGATTATTCTTAGGACGCGCGAAAACTCCACGAACAAGTGCACTGACTCAATGGATCCCGTTTGACTGTGACTACTGCAGTTGTTTGTAAACAAATCATTATACCCACCTGAAATATGATCCAAGTTTATTCAATTGAGTTTACTCTTCCTAATCCAGTTTGTCCCGTTAAAGCTCATTAAGAATTGCATGTGTTGCTTCAGTTTATCACACTTCGATCCGCCAATAATGACATCCTCGGCATTTCGGCAAGCATTCAGGCGTGTTTAACAGGGCATCGTTTGTTTGATAAAGAATTTACCAGCACTTAAAAAAGATCTCACAAATCAATTTATTATTCCATTAAAGTTAAAATTAGCAGTCTCAGGGCTAAAAATAAATATTAAAAAAAGGAACACTCTGGCCACGATTGCACTCAGGTCGCCTGCATTTCATTTCATTTTGGTGATGGTAGCTGGTTCCTTACTATTTAATTATAATAAAGGTGTAATTCATAATACAATTTAAAAATAAAATGTATGCTTAAAAATTATTAAAACTTGTCTGGTAGATCAATCATATCAATCAATCAATCAATCAATCAATCAATCAATCAATCAATCAATCAATCAATCAATCAAATCAATCAATCAATCAATCAATCAATCCAGTTCCCGTGGTGTTAATTCCTATATATAACTGCCAGTTGAGCAGTTTATCACATTGCCAGTGTTACTAGCTTATCACACCAGTTGTCCATGCAATGATTAATTCACCACCCAGGGGTCATCTTAAATGGCCAGGTCCCATTTTATAGAGGATATGGCGGGGGGGGGGGACGGATTCAGTTCACATTATTTATACAGCAAGTGGTGGACTGTGATTGGAAAAAGTCAATGAAATTGATTCTGATAACGATAGATCTGCTGTGACGCAGGTGCCCGTTCAAAGGTATGAATGGATGGAGCTAGGCCCATGGGACGGTTGCTGTGACAGGAAAGTTAATAGTGATGCGGACGACGGCATTACCTTCCAATAGGGGGCCACCGCGAGACTTGTTAAAGGTGCCGAAGAGTATATTGGCGACTTGGACAGGTTTATTGTACTTTTTGAAAGGGAAGAGCATTTCGTTTTGTAAGAGGAACAAGAATATAACCGAACTGAAAGAACGATGGCAGACGACAGGTTAGTTCCAGCTATAGTAGCTTTCACGATAAGAATATTGATGCCTATATTACGTAGCTATATCAATTTTCAAACATCATATTATATGCAAATTATCCTTCTCCTCCATACACATTGATACAGAGCAAGTATATGAAGTTCTACACTCACTGGCAAAATCAACATAGTCTAGACATGTTTTGATATCTTCATTATATATTGTGTTTCACTATTTAACCAGCTGAATTTTTGCTGAAGTCATTCTGAGGAATAAAGGGGAAATAAGTTTGATAAAGTGTGTAAATAAGATTTTTTTGAAATCCTATTCCAACTTGGTTATGACCATGTCAGTCTGACCTGTCACACTCATAGTTATGTCATTGCCCGCCACAGAAACAGGATCATGATTTCTGAGATTTGTTTGCTCAGTCTGTTTGCTTAATTGATCGGATCCACTTTCTTGGGATTGGGATTAGGCCTATCCCGTTCTTAAGAGCCTACTCATACAGTTTAAGCCAATTAACAAAGTACCTGCCAGACTGGAATTTTTTTAATCAGAAAGGTGGGTTTACTACGGAAGCCATTTTAGGACATGAGAAAAAAAAAATTAAATTGTATAAACGATTTAGTAAATTTTATATACGAAGTACTAAATCGTATATACGAAATACTAAATTGAATATACGATATACTATATTGAATATACGAAATACTAAATTGAATATACAATATACTAAATTGAATATACGATATACTAAATTGTATATACGAAGTACTAAATCGTATATACGAAATACTAAATTGAATATACGATATACTATATTGAATATACAAAATACTAAATTGAATATACAATATACTAAATTGAATGTACGATATACTAAATTGTATATACGAAATACTAAATTAAATATACGATATACTAAATTGTATATACGAAATACTAAATTGAATATACGATATACTAAATTGTATATACAAAATACTAAATTGAATATACGATATACTAAATCGTATATACGAAATACTAAATTGAATATACGATATACTAAATTGTATATACGAAATACTAAATTGAATATACAATGTACTAAATTGAATAAACGAAATACTAAATTGAATATACGAAATACTAAATTGTATAAACGAAATACTAAATTGAATATACGATATACTAAATTGTATAAACGAAATACTAAATTGTATAAACGAAATACTAAATTGTATAAACGAAATACTTAATCGTTTAAACAAATTACTATATAGTTAAACAAATTACTAAACCGGCCATATCTTTGTTAATATTTGGTCTACAATTATGTGTGACCTATCTAAAGACTCGCCTTGGACAGTTCTATTTAATACTCTATACTGGAAAATTCTAGGTACAGCACAACAGCACTCAAAGGGAATAACTTTGTTTCACAATATGACATCCTAATTACCCTTGTCCTTAAACCCAGCTCTTTCTATCAGGCCCCAGTCTTTCCTTTCCTTCCCTGTCCCTTTCCTTCCCTTCCCTCCCCTTTTATTTGAGCAATATTGGAATCTATTGGGCCCTGGTAAATTATAACCAGTCAGTGTCCATATGCTAAGGCAAGTAAAAGACCCCACCCATGGGGTAAGAGTGTAACATGGATGGACTCCTCCTCCCTCATCTCATCAATCAACCCTCGATAGCGGCAAGAACTTGCCTTAGAGGGCTGCATTTCCCATATCTGTCTATCTAATTTATCTATCTGTCTATCTTTCTATCTATCTATCTATCTATCTTGGATCCCTCCTAGATCTAGATTGATGGGAAAAGTTATTTTAAAGTCCTCCTTCCTGATATCATCCATGTTCGGTCTATAATTGCAGGCTATATGTAATACTTATGCAATTTGACAAAATGCAATTAGCATGGATCAAGATATTATTAAAATGTAGCATGGTGCAATTAAAGTCAGCATCACATAGTAAACCCAACTACAGGAAATACTACTAAGAAGGGAAGGGAAGGGAAGGGAAGACTGGGGCCTGATAGAAAGAGCTGGGTGTACGGACATGCCGTTTTCACAGATCAAACTGTATCTAGAATTTTTTAACTTTGTTTATTAGATAGCCCTGCCCAAGACGAGTCTCTACATAGGTTGCACATAACTGTAGACCAAATATTAACTAAGCTATAGCCAGTTTAGTATTTCGTATATACAATTTAGTATTCCGTATATACGATTTAGTATTCCGTATATACGATTTAGTATTTCGTATATACGATTTAGTATTTCGTATATACGATTTAGTATTTCATATAAACGATTTAGTATTTCGTATATACGATTTAGTATTTCGTATATACAATTTAGTACTTCGTATATACAATTTAGTATTTCGTATATACAATTTACTACATCGTTTATACAATTTAACTTTTTTTTTCTCATGTCCTAAAATGGCTTCCGTAGTTTACAAATATCTAGAATGATAATATTGGGCAAATAACCATAACTAACCCTTTTAGTCATTTGAAAATGTCTGGAATGACTGATCGTCTGACAGCCACTATACATATACCATTATGAATAACAAGTTAGTCTGCTTGCAGTCAGCTTCAGTCTATGTCATGTAGTCAAATATTACTTTAAAGCGGTTAAGTCAATTTGACTAGCGACAAAGAGGACATTGATCAAGGCGGAATAATTCATAAACAGAACGGACTAACATGTTAGTTAAAAACGGGGAACAGTCAAATTGTCTTCAGTAAATCAAAATGTCTAAAAATATTTCAAAATCTCTGACAATTTAGTTGTTTCCACTAACAGACTATAGTCAGAGATTTGTAATGCATGCAGGTTTGGTGCCAATTGTTGCTACTTGACATTGTGTATAATATTATGACTGACTCTAAACCTCACTTGTTAGTACAACTGATATGGACGTCAGTCATTCTAGAAAGTCAAAATGTCTAAAATAAATCATTCAAAAATTTCCAGGAGACTTTTCAGTAACATTAACTCTGCAAGACTGTAACAATATAGACAGCTCAAAGTGTGTTATAACAGGTATTGTTATGACGGTTTTGTTCTTGCTTCACAGGTTCCAGTCAGACGATGTGGTCCAGTTGGAAGAATATTTGGAGCTGAGACACCTGGAAGAACTGAAGCAGGTCTTCCAAGAGCACTCCTTGGCCAAGGGTGACAGGATCACCTACCAGGGAATGGGCCCTGAGGAATTTGCAGATGCTGTGGCCGATGTACTTGGCACTAGACACTTCGACCATCAGTTGGAAAACCTCTTTACTAAAGTGTGTTGAGGGTGAACCTTTATTTAATTGTAGTGTAACCAAATAAACACGATAAAGCTGCAAAGCTTTCATTTCTTGCATTAGTTGACAGCATGCAAAGTTTTCTCTCATTTTCTCCAGCCCAGTCAATACACACACAACACGCACACTTAGAACAAAGACACATTAGCCAACCACGTGATGTTGTGGTCTGACAACGTACAGTTAGTTTCATAAAATATGGTTGACTCCAGACAGCTGTAGCAACCTGTAGCAACCTGTAGCTACAATTGGCTAAAGCCAGCCACTTCTGTCTACTCTTAGCTTATAGTCACGACTGAAAAAAATATAAACCTTGGTAAATATAAGAAATTTTTCTAATATATCATATATATGCATGCACAATAAACATGCATCTTTTCAACAAAAAATGACATATATGCATAACTTCAACTTATGCACCAAATGGTGTTGCATGTACTTATAGATCCGGCTTTGAGTAGCTAGCTATAGCCAGACAGTTCCGTTTAGTGGCAGGTAGCATTGTATGGCAGAAGTTGTCCAGCTTTGCCTAGGTTCAATTTGACAGGCCGTTTGTAATGAAACTAACTTTGGCTCTTAAATTCAACTTGCAAAAGGAGAGAATGAGAATTCTATCAGGGCCTATAATCAGGCATGAATATATCTAATCTACCTCAATCTGCAAGGAAAGAATAAGATAGCAAAATCCATATAAATCTCAAACAGCAATAAATACACCATCTCTATAAGAGTACATATTATGTACTGGATACAAATGCATTGGAAACGTCTCATAACTTCTGATTTCAGCTGGACATGTCTGGTAACGGTTTTGTCGACTGGAATGACTTCTGCACATACTTGTTGCTTCAACTCAGAGAGAAAGATTTCATCCAGACAAGGCGTTACACTCGGTTTGACCCTGAGCAAAAGATACGACATAATGTACACAACAGGGTAAAAACACTAAATTGTGAACATGAATTTTTCTCATCCCACAAACTGCATGTTGAACTCTTCACCATTTACTATTGTTATAATAAATGATTATAGGAAATATATATCGAAGTTAAAGACCAGGTTATAATACAAGTAATGACTTAGATCACTATATAATTGATAACCAACTACAAGAAATATAGATTTAAGTTCAACTAATCAACACAATTAGATAAACAATAGTACAATGCAATTATTGATAATCAAAAAGTCCATCATGGTCTATAACTTTAATATGAAAATAATTACCATTGTATTTCATCTTTTATTTCAGCAAGAAACGACATCCAAGATTTTGGCCATTGACAATCCTTTACGATTTATTACTCTGAGCAAGGTGAGTACACAGAAAATTGTACAGAAAAAATATCACTGCTCCTGGAAACTTTTCTTGGAGGATTTGCAACTTCTGTACGTTCCAAAACAAACATCTGACAGAGATAAATTCTTTTTTCTTCAGGAAGGCATCATCTGCCAATGGGACAAATCTCTCCATCTGACCAAACACATTCCGCTTGTGGCTCCAGATGAAAACTCCCGAAGTGTTAGACCACGGTTTCGCATGTGGGCAACCGACTGTGTTTATATGGCTAACTGTAGAAAACTGGTCGTTGCATCTACTGGAAGGGACCTTCGTTTCTTTGATGTGACCTCCAAAAACTACACAGAGGAATATTATTTATATGGTGAGATTGACTTTAAATATTGTACTCTAATCTGATATCCACAGTAATGGCTTCCCTCCTTTCTGGTTAACTTCTTTGGTACTTCTGTTGCATGTGATCCTGTGGAATGACACTGTCATGTGTGTGTGATTAGGGCTTTACGTCCTGTATTTCTGCACCAGTTGGGCTAATTAGGACAGGCAGAGACCATGGCAATGAGACAAAGGAGGAAACAGCCATCCAACTTAGGCTCGACCGGGAATCGAACCCGGGATCCAGCGGTTGGAAGCCCAGAGCGCTACCTCTGAGCTAGGCCCCCGCCCTGAATGACACTGTCATAAATGTACAAAATCACGACAACCACCTGCTCTCATAGTTATGACAGTGTCGTCTGACAGGAACACCTGCAACAGAAGTACTGAAAAACTATCCAGGAGGGTCGGTCAAAGCTCACAATCAATATGACAAATGAAAATACACAAATACAAGAACTAACCAAAAGAACATTACAGTAATTTTAAATATCCAAGCAATAAATCAAGCTAATGCTCGTTTTTTTATATTTTATTAAGTATTGTACTGTGTAGTACATATTTATGTAACACCTTTTATATGTGATTGCCAGGACTGCCCGATGTTCCCCTCAGCCTCCACTACTGGTATAACAAGTCAGTAAGTAATCATCCCTTCAGAAGTTTTGGTTTAAGACTGAAGATATATCAACTTAACAAACTGCCTTACTTTTAACCATGTATGAAAACTGAATAAACATCGTTTAAACCTGTTTGATATTTCCAGGAGCCAAGTGCCCCATCATTGCTAATTTTTGGTGATGACGATGGTTCAATTCAAGTTTTTCGATTCCTCAAACCAACAGTTCAGTTATTTCTTGTCGAACGAGAAAGACAAGAATGTGCACAAGTATTTATGCAGGTATAGTTACCATACACGGGAAAAAATCATTGAATTTTAGTTGGCCATATTTCGAGGTCATATGGTCTGACATCTGTTGATTACAGGTATGGATTATTAATGCAGTGGTTTTTTTTTACTCAAACTTTTTCTAAACTTTACGTCAGATTAGTACATGCTGGGAATTACCAAAAATGATTAAAAGTATCCCATTTTACACACAATATTAATATTGTTCTGGAAATCACCAAAACATAACAAGCACCAAATTTCTCGTTGTTTTGTAGGAAATTACCCAAAATAAGCACTCCCAGACTGTTGAATACATGAGTATAGAACACGTCCACCCCGAAGCTGTGACCAGAGTTCGCTACATGCCAGAGAATGCCAGCATCGTGTCATCTTGCCTCAACTCCAACAACTCCTTGGTTATTATGGACACCATGAGGAAAAGAAAGTCATATGTTTTCAATCTGTCAAAGGTAATGTGCACAGTTGTCACCTGTGTGTGTGTGTGATTAGGGCTTTACGTCTTGTATTTCTGCACTAGTTGGGCTAATTAGGACAGGCAGACCATGGCAATGAGACGAAGGATGAAACAGCCATCCAACTTAGGCTCGACTGGGAATTGAACCTGGGACCCAGTGGTTGGAAGCCCAGAGACCTCTGAGCTAGGCCCCCGCTCTCACAGTTGTCACCTTTCCTCATATTTCATTCAATGACGTAAATTAGTTGTTGGAAGTTGTTTATAATTGAATTCTTACATGACATTTGCAACATTGGTGCTCCACTCTTCCTATTTTCACGATTATAAAATAACGTTTTTTGTAAATAAAACACAATGAAATTCATGCCTCACGAAGTTGCGGTTACGAAAATGAGCAATTCCCTAGGTGCTGAAAAGAAGTGTTGTCGATGCAGTTAGTGAAGCCATATAATTTGTTCTTGAACCAATTAGCATTGAAGCATGACTCTAATACTACTATGTATCAATAATAACCACATATTTTCAGGGAGTGCAGTGCTTTGACCTAAGCAAAGCTTTGAATATCCTAGTGACAGGCAGCCTGGATCACAGAGTGAGGGTCTGGAATCCTTATGTTCCTGCCAAACCCACAGCAGTTCTGGATGGCCACACAATGGGCATAGTGGATGTCATCCTGCACGAGAAGTTAGGCCTCATCATCAGCCTGGCAAAAGACAATGTATGTAAATTTACACTTGAAATATTTTAAGGCTACCATTTCTTCAGTGGTTATGGTCATCACAATTAAGACCATCTCATAGTAGTAACCTCTACCACGTTAGCTTTGCTCCAACCTTATTCTTGCCCCAGTATCTCACAACCTCACCAGAACGACCATCAAAATTAATTTAGGTGGCCTCAGTTAGTTTCTGCAGCATCTACCTTGATACACGAACATTGTAAATTGTAGTGTAAGACATAGTAAATATCTTCTGTTTGCTTAGAAATTTATGAATGTATATAGTAGCGATTGCTTTGTTTCTCCTAATCGAATCTCTATAATTCTCGAACTTTTAGGCAGTAAAGCTATGGGACTTAAAAGAGCAAGTGTGCATCCAGAATGTCAATGTCAAATTCCCAAGTAGTGTCCATGGCAAATTGCCAGAACATGGCTTATTTGCTCTGTGTCTGCACCAAGCAAATGTAACGCGTCTTGTCGTTGCATCAAATGACTACCTTGCGCTACTAAAGTTGGCATCAAGCGGAGTGATCAACCATGACCAACCTTACACCCATGTAGATCAGCTGTGCTGCGCAATTTACAACCCTCACTTCAAACAGGTAAGTACATCTTCAATATAGGTACTGTGTACATCAGTTCGTATTTTTACATTTTTCATAGCATTCACTACATGTATACTGACCGAGCTCAGATAGAATAAGAATGCAGGCTGACTGAAACTGAAAATTTAAGAAAAAGCCCAAACAACCTCATTAGAAAATGACAGTGTTTTGGAATGTTAATTTCACAGTGACCACCAAAATGCTTCACTGATACAAAGGCATCCCATATCTAACTAAATTTGTACGACAAACCATTAAAATTGGCATACAACAGTCAATCATCAGTCCCTGCTTTCATATTCAGGTTGTGACGGCAGCCGATGACTCGACAGTCGCCCTTTGGGACATAGAAACAGGGCGCAAGTCTCTCCTGCTCTCCAATGTCCACGGTTCTGAAGAAATAACTTGCATGGTGCTTGATGACACCTGGCGAAGACTTGTGACTGCTGCACAGAATGGGACCATTAAGGTAAGGAATCCTGGACAAAACTAGCTGTGACGTTATATCGCTACAGTTTGGGATTATTCCCAGCTTAGTGTCACTCGGCTACAGAAAAACTTCCATGTTTGGAGACTTTACAGTTAAGTCGTATCTTAGGTATTTTTTTGCAAATCTGAAAGGATCCAGAGCTGTTGAGTAATTCCTATTTATCACACTAAACCATTTTCTAAACTAAACAGGTTTGGAATGTACAAAATGGCCACTGCCTTCATCAACTGGAACCAACAGATGATGCGGAGGTAACTGGTCTCATCCCATTGACAGACAAGAAGATGGTCATCTCAGTTGGATGGAACAGAAAAATTGTCACTTATGACATCTCTCATCTAGAGGTTGGTAAACAACAATGCAACTGCCTGTAACATTAAACACACTTAAACAAAGCAACACTGATGACACTGATGACTGACTCATTTCAGAATCATGTGGTTGAAGGCAATGTTAACTGGCAAGGAGGACAAGTTCACAGAGAAGACATTTTGTCAGCCTCGCTGCTTCCACCAAGCACTATGGCCACAGGCTCTTTTGATGGTGCTATATATGTGTGGACCCTAGAGACGCAGAAGGTCTATGTCTGTCTCAGAAAGGCTCCGAGACTGTTGTGAGTTAAATTCTAACTAGATAAAGATATATATTGTTGCCATAGTAGAAACAGCTAACAATATATCAAATATTAATTTCAGTCAAACAAAAAAAGATAATCTTGAAAGTGCATCACACCCCAACTCTCGACGCCGCAGAAGCTACAAAGTTGAGTATGGGTGAGTACACTTTCATATGACAAACTTCCATTCATCTAAAGCCACACCAAAGCTATGAGGCAAAACTAATTTTGGTCCAACATGAAAATGAACAATTCATGATGACAACTTCCAGATCTCAACCACCAGTTGACCAACTCTTATTCCTGTTACGTCGAGGTCAAGTCAGATCAAATCCAGCAGCGATTTTACTTTCAAGTGAAGGTGGAACAATCCGATGGTGGTCACTTGCAGGTCCAGAACACCTCAAAGGTCATCCTAAAATTTGTGTCATTTAATTTACAGAAATCTGTTAAATTTCATCAGCATAGGCACATGAAATGATTTCAGCAGTTCTCAATATATTAAACAACAAACATGAATATTTACAGATTTCACACATGATAATTGTGCATTGCTTGATTATCAACAGGAGAATTTTATGCACCTGAGGGACAAGATGAGTCCATTCTTGCTATGGCTAGTGATCTCAAGAATACAATTCTCATAACGGGTGACACCAAAGGATTGATGGCAGTTTGGGACATTGCCAACTACTGCAATTCACCGAAGAAAACGAGTGAAGTTACTCCACGTCGTCTTACAGCTTGGTCAGCCCATGAGACTGCAGTTGTCAGTGTTGAATATGTTTGCCATGATTGTGGAGATTTCATCTTGACTGCCTCCACAGATCAGACTTGTCGCTTATGGACTACTAATGGCTACTGTGTTGGTCTTTTTGGACAAGTAAGTCAAATTTTCTAACTTAAAAATATTGTAATCATTTTCCTTTTCTATTCGGGTGGAAGTGCACAATATATTCTCACAAATCAGACCACTTAATCTTTCCCATTTAAAAAATTACTGATCCCTACTGGAATTACATTGTTTATAATTACAGAGACAGCCATGGAATCTCCGGGTTCCATCCACTTGGGAAGACCAGCCACCAGATGGTAAATTTCTGTTTCGTCTTTTTTTTTCTTTTCTTTTTTTTGTCAGATGACAACTTCTAGATCTCGAAAAGCCCATATCTGTCAGTGTGAGAGGCTTTGATTCTAAAATACTTCTTTCTCCAGGTCAGAAATCTCTATTGAAAGTGTCTGAGCCATCCCAAGGAAATGTGGAGAAACAACACAGCCAATCAACAACAACAGATTTGGCTCAAATAAACAAGTCACAAACAGACCCCAGCCATTCAACAGCCAAGCCAGACGCTGTGTCTGAACCATTTGAAAGTCAAACAGAAGACTTGAAATTAGATTTGTCATCTGCGATGAAGGTAAATGGATTCTAGCTCCCATGATGTGGAGAATGGCCAGTATAACTAATGCAAATGGGTTTCTCATTTTTATAGGCAAGGCAACTGATATGCTATGAAATGATCAATTCTAAAGTTCTTATACAACAAAAACAGTAAATGGGACAGGTAAAAAGAAAAAAAAAAAAAAGAAGATATTAACTAAAAAAAAGAACAAGAAAGAAAAAAAATTATACAATAAACGGAAAAGGGAACGAAAAAAAAAGAATTACATAATATACAATCGGGATCATCGAATTTCGCCACCTCCAACAAAGACAACCACACACCTTGAAATTTTGTAATTTGTTAGTAAACTAAAAGTTCATGTCATTGACAATGTTCTAACAATTCGACAAGTTTGTAGAAGTGTTTGTGATAGTATACTTAAAGTGGCAAATTTCGATGACCTGGCGAATTTTGATGACCCCGAGTGTAGTGAAACATATTTACATAAGTTGATGAAATTAATAGAGTGATGCAATCCTAATATATTCGCCAGCTTTAGTTTGTTCTGGTTCATATCATATAAGGCACAGACACTATAATTATGATGATTTTTGGTTATGAGAATTTTTTTAAGCCAGCAGTTTAGTATGTTCTGGTCCATATCATATAAATAACCAACATATAAGCATGATGATTATGGTTATGACTTTGAATACAAGTTCCCTTTTTTCTTGGCTTTCCTACATACCTGAGCCTTATTTATCAATCAAATTTCCTACTACCTTCGTACACTTAACATTCTTTTTTCCAAAGAAATGCAACAGCTAAATGGACGTCCTGGTGACATTTCTGATTCGTAATTTTGTGGTTACTGCTTCAGCGAACTCTCATGACTTTGACCAATGGCCAAATGGCAATGCTCGAAGCAGCCTGTGTCAATGGACACTAACCATAACAGACAAAAATATGAATAAAAAATGACACCAAAAACAGGCTCATCCAAAATTTACAAATAAGTCAAAGAGGCAAATATCCATATTTCCGTTCTATCTCTGTAGATTTGGTGATTTGGTGAGTTGAAGAAACCGCGGTTTCGGAACAGTCAGATTGACTAAGCTCTTCCTTTTATCAGCGATTGACAAGTTAATGGATGGTGGTTTATATTCCCATGGAGGAAAGGGAGGGAGAATTGTTTGGGATATGGAGTCTTAAGTCTATACCTAGGTCTTCCAGGTCATATTTGACACACCGTCCCAATGGTCTCATACGGTTGACATTTTCATATAATGTCTCACTGGTGGAATTAAAGATGCAGTTAGAGGCAGGGTTGGTTGGATTTCCTTTGAACTTAATAACTTATTGGTATGACAACTTTTTCCCTCAGTTCCAAGGGTGGCTCATTAGCCTTTACATAAAGATTCCACTGGGGAGATGAGGAAAGCACCAAGGCAGCTGTTCAGAGTAACACCTGTATGAGTATCCGGTATATCCATAGACTACAGAACCATAGTCCTTATAAGTGCTCTGTGAAGCATATGCGGAGTAGTTCGGTCAGCACCCCCATCGTGGTGGCCTACCATTTTGAGGATGTTGAGTGCCTTTTGAGTCTTAGCTTTGAGATAATTCACATGTGAAATCAAGGAAACCTTATAGTAAAACAAATTTGGGGTATAGTGCAGTATAGCGGACCCAAATTTATGCCCATACTTGGCTACCATGAAATATTAAAAAATTCCCCATTTTCAGCCAAAATTTGTTCTAGCATAGAAGAGGAATAATATTTGCGTAAAACAGCGGGAGTTTGGGGGCGAAGCCCCCCCCCCCCCCTCCCCTTCCGATAAAAAAACAATGTCTTGTCTTGAAAAAAGTGGTCGTTTTTTGTGACGTCATTCATTGAATTCAGGGATATGACTTCATAGGCATGACAAAAAGGCTCGCTAAATAAGGTCATAATTGGGTTCGCTATACTGTACTTTTTCCAAAATTTGACCCAAGAAAATTGTGGAAGGGACTATAGATAATTGGGATCCATACAGGACGAGTTTATTTGGTGCAAATGGACTGCAACAGTTGGTGGTGGAGAATTTGAATCTGCCAGATCTGAAGTCTGTTCACGCTGTGTTGGAGTTGCCTTTCTATAGTATTCTATAGTAGGCATGTATGTAGATTTATAACAAATTAGAAACCATCTACATATAGAGAGCAATGGGTGTCTCACGCCTCTTGCAGAGAATCCACCAGCTCCTTCATGGACAGCTCCTGGTTACAATTTTCATTATTATCAGAGCTGAAGGAAATGCATCGTCTTTCAGCCTGGTTCATATAACGTCTGATACTCTCTATACTTGTCAGACGAGGAGTGCTCAGAAAAAGTTTTACCTAACAATTGGTAATATATACGGGACTAGTGACCTCTGAAACCTTGACTGAGGTGGTGCACCTGGGAAACAGGTTGTTTACCAATAATGCGGACCATACCCAGGTTTTTTTTAATTAGCGTGTTGCATGCCAACTGTGAAAGATATTTCTTCCAAGTATGCCTCTTTTTGACCGTATGAGACATTTGGTGTGTGCTTGATGTTTGCTGTAAAGCAGATTAAATGGAGTTGGACAACACTGAAAGACTAAATTACATTACTGGATGGCTTCTCGGCATTGGTCATCAAACCAGGGTCTGTGATGATGAGCCCGGTGTAGGTAAAGACTTGCTCGAGGAGGGCTTTTCAGAAGAAGTTGTGGATACAATGCAGTGCTCTGACAATCCTCAGCCAGGTTCAATGACAGAATGAATCTGAAACGTTTTTATGGGTTGGTGTCATAGAAAACAAATCAATCCTTGCTCTGTGCCTTGAGTGTTGACCTTTTTTTGCAATCTCTGTTGAACAAGAGCTTAGCATACAAATCTATCACATTATATAGGTCAGGCAAATTTCATAAAATCCCCCCTCATGAACACTAGTTCTGACATTAGGCAAATGTGGTGATGAATTTCCTTTGAAGGTCCACCTGATAGGCGCCTTTCAGGAATTCAAGTTCTTGGTAGAATATTCAATTTGCAACAAATGGTGTCAGGCTCTGCACAATGATGGGTTTTTGGTCCCTCCCATCCTCCCAAGTAATATAGTTCTTGCTTAAGACGGAACTGACATGGTCAATAGGGATCTCATGAGAATGGAGAGGGACGGTCCTTTGCATTTCTTTAGGAGAGGCAGTGAAGTGTAAGATGGGAAATCTCATTGTTAAATACGTAGGGTCTCTTCAAGAATCCCAACTACCAGATTATCTTGAAATAATAAATAACACACCATTTTTTGCTCCATACCCTTGTTTTCAAATTTAAGCTATTCCTTGCAGGAGAATGATGATGTAGATGTTGGGGCAGTAAGGAGGAAACCTCTGATTGCCCTTCAAAAGGAACCAAGTTCACTAAGCACTTCAGGTGAAGAAGTCGCTACAATATCACCTGAAGCTGTCTATGCAAAACAGCGCAGCAAGGTAAGCTTCAAGCTCTGTGCCTGGGTTACCCATTAGTTAACTTAAACAGTCCATACAAAGGCTGATATATTTGGTTTTATTTGCAGACTTTCTTGGGTTGGAAAATCGAACAACATCTGACCCAGCGTCAAAAAGATAGAGTAGAAAGACGAAGAGTGTATGGAGACATACAAAGCGCTCAGACAACACGCATGGGACAACAGTGCACCCCCTACAGGGCTTTAGCCACTCTGGTATGTACTGTAATCAATAAGTGAAAAGAAACTTAGCCCTTAACATGGCCATCTAAGTGTTGCCATAAACTGTGAATAACTACACATGATCCATGACAGGATCTTTTCAAGTTTCTCCTTTTGGAGTGTTCAGCCCATTACATCTCATGTAGAAAAAACTTTAACGTTGTCACAGACCAGTGCAGCCACAGAGCAGGACCATCTATGTAATCATGTTAAAACATAGGCTGCGCTGCAGAAAAACCCTCAGGGAATGACCACATACAGACGCACAAGCATAAAGATTGTTCGAGAAAACCTCTGAAACACATGTAGTTATTTGAGCATCTGGACATCATACTACATTTAGGCGGCTAGCATGACACTTTCGTTTCCAGAGCAGAACTCAAAACAGTTGTACTTACCCTTATGAAATTTGAAATTTCATACCGTAATAATCTATATGGCCTAGTGGTGATTGTCACATTGAGATATGTTGGCTATGTTTCACAAACTTTGGAAAAAATTTGTTTGTTTCTGGAGTAGAACTACTGCACCTACATGCTTAAAACGTTGCCATAATACATGCTTCAAACCTTTGCCATAATACAGTAGTCCCTGCCACAAACGACCCCCTG
Source organism: Alitta virens (assembly GCA_932294295.1). NCBI lineage: Eukaryota > Metazoa > Annelida > Polychaeta > Phyllodocida > Nereididae > Alitta > Alitta virens. Next base: position 38,698,837 of record OW028575.1, read on the forward strand.
AGGAATGACCGTTTCCTTTATGCGACCAGTCGTCTGCATTGACCTTCTTTATATAAATATACCCCAAGGAGTGACCAGCTTGTCTAAAGTGACCAATGACCACTAAAATCATCAATTAAAGGCTTTTGATTTACTTTGAATGACCGAAAATTGCAATGCAGCCCTAATTGTGTTATGTAAAGGCAATTGAGGTCACAAATGTCCTAGTTTTTTTAACTCCAATGTGTCCTTTGTTTAAACAAGGTCACAATTGCACTTGACATTCTATGAAATAGGTCACCGATCAAGAACTGATGATTATTGGGGAGAAAAAATACAAGAGGTCACTGACACCAGCAGATAAGTATTGTTTGATGACGTCATCTATATTGTGACATCATTCATGTAACAATGGTGTAGTGATGTCATTTTATTGTCTTTTTATGTGCCACAGATATTAAAACAGATCACACACTCTCACTCTCGTAATAAGGACGTGCTATGCATGCTGGGGGGGGGGGGGGGGAGAGTAGGCGGATTGTAACTGAGCAGAGAATTGCCATTCTTGAATGACATCATACTGGCAAATTGTGACGTCATTGCAGTGTTAAGATCTTCAATGTTGAACTGCAGAGCTTAAACTGTGTTGTTTTAAATTGGTAAATATATTGTTCCATTCGCGCAGCGTTTGTAAACAATGTGAAGTATAGGGAGTGGCGCTTTTGGTATTTTCTTCCTATGTACTATGGTTGTAGTGCCCCCCGTAAGCTCTTATACTAACTAGACAGTGGTCATTCCCAAAAACAATTGTTTATTAAGCAGAGATGTGAAAATGATCCATCGACTCTTAGTTGAATATGAACTTGAATTCTATAACTGCTGTCATTGAAAGTATGGTGATGCTTAGTAACAGATTGTAGGAAATATCACAATTTTTAGCATTTTTTCCATTGTTTCTAATATTATGATAAAAAGGATGAAATAGAAGTCAACATATAGTTTTAAATGTGAAAGAACTATAATTTATGTTATTTGCAAAATTTCACTCATTTAAGGGTAAGTAGTGTCTTTCATTTGGAGGGTAAGAATTTTTCATATTTTCCCAATTATAAACTTTATTTAATTAATGGCGTCAAACCCCAAAAGACACAACTGCACTATTTTAGACATATTCTGGCAAATCTTATATGTATGTAGTAACTATGTACAGTAGTGTGCAAATTCTGCTTCGGAAATGAATAAAATAACTTTTGAAATGTTTTTTCCAAATTTTGTCTAACATGGCCGAGATATGTCAATGCGACTATCAAAAGGCACAACTGGGCCATATAGATTAATACTGTATGAAATTTCATAAGGGTAAGTGCATAAGTGTTACAATTTTAGCATTTTCCCCCCAGATTTTCCATTAGCATGAAAAAGTCATGAAATGGATGTCAAAATTAAGATATATTTGCAAAATTTCACTATGTAGGATTAATAGTGCCTGTGATATGTAGGTTTGAAAACATAATAATTTTGTATGTTTTTTCTTTATTTAAAAAATTTTCTAACATTTATGGCCATGAAACCCCTAAAAGGCACCACTACACTATTTTAGACATATTATGACTAAGTTTTAAGCATGTAAGTGCAGCAGTGTCAAGAGTTCTGATCCGGTAATGAAAAAACTAATTTTTTTCCAAATTTTGTAAAACAGCTGACATAAGTCAATGTGACTATCAAAAGACACAACTACAGGCCATACACAGTATTACTGTATGAAATTGCATTAGAGTAAGTGCATTAGTGTTCGAGTTCTGGTAATAACAATAACCCTCTCCGAACTTTGTTCGCTGAGGGTTAAGTACTCAATGACATTGCCAGCCATCCTTTTTCAATGAAATTTGCAGGCGATGCGGTAACAGCAATTTCCAGTTTATGACACAGCTGGTTTGTATCACTTAATACAATCGACCACAACAGATTACCCATTAATACTAATCCTGGAACTCTTGCTATTTCAGAATGTGGACAACCTTGCATTGCCAGACCACCTGGCAGTTAGTCATGTGAAGTCTCACAACTTTGAATCCCATTCACTCCTCAGCACTCCACAGATACCAAACACTGGTGGAAAATTGCTGTCTGTGCAGTACCAACCAAAGACTGACAAACTTCCAAAGTTGCAGAGGACAGGAACTAAAAGCAGCATGATTTCAACCTCAAGTTCCCCGTCACCATCGACCAAAACCACCGAAAAATCTCAATCCTCCTCTTTGACAACACCAAGTCAGTTCACTTGAGGATTAAGATTATGTATGGATTATTTGCATGATGACCATTAATGCCATTTGAATGGAAATGACTCCCAAGTGACTCTGAACAGGAGTCCCATCGCAACAGTTCCACTTGGGACTCTTTTCAGGATGTCAAACACTTTTCAAGACACATACTTTGGAGTGTAACTAACTTGGATGAAAATCACAGAGCTTACAATGGCAGGCTCATTTCTTAAGTCACTGCCATTGATATTATGCCCAACAACTTGGGTATCAAATACCACAACAAAACTAAATGTGATTAATTTTTTTTAATCAACATGTTTCACAATACATGTAATACAAAAATACACAATCATATCTGCCTATAAATATGTGAGTGGCTTGCAGTATGAGAAACAATAAATAAGTTGATTATTTGGGGAAAAAACAAAACATTGGAATAAACAAATTCTGCACTTACCAACAAAATTAATGTAAATCTGTCAGAAAGCCAAGAGTCATTTCTTCGGCCACAATAATTTTGCGAGTTTTTTTTAACAAAACCAAAATTAATGGCAATTACCAATTTGTACATTCCGAAAACAAGACTCATTTTACTTCCTCTTAATTTTAGCTGTGTTGCTGTAATAATTAGGGACTTAGAAAGTATTCTTGATTACACAATGTAAATGCCACCTTTATCGACCAGAATTTCCATAAAAATATATTACTGTCGTTTTGATACTGTACATAATATGACATAGATAATTAGATATATGCACAATTAATCACTGATAATAATTTTGACCAAGCTGCAGACTGTTAAAGCAGACTTACAATGTTATTCATATCACAAGCATGTATTTGTGCCTGCCCATTTAAAGTCAAAACAGAGCAATGTAATATTTATTCAATGGCATTACAAATCATATCAATATTCAGAAAAGACAATCACAGCATTTCACATCATGACATTCTCCCCTCACACATTCAAGCATTTAAATCACCTATCATTAACAGTGTATCACAAAGATTCAGAATGTACCATGCATAACACCACAAGTCTATACTGAGGTAGTGCTACATATTAATTTACTCTCTATATAAACTGCATTCATTAAAAAGAGAACAAAGAATTCCAAGATCTCGTGCAATTTTGATTACTCAAGCTCATCATCTAACATCCATTACATACTTTGTTCTATTAAAAAAACCATTCTAGCTATCGACATGTTAGTATATCACTAGGAAAAATCCTCAGCAAATATATCAGATCCTTTAAGACTAGAAACAAGAGCGTTAAGATCAGTGCTGCCACGAAAGATTTCTCTCCCACAAAACAAATACACGTGAATCATGTGTTATGTTGCGTATTAAATAATTAGCACCAGAATTTTTTACTGACATTTTAAGACTACAAACAATATCTAGGTAAGGTTTTCATCAAGTACAGTACTTTCTAGGTGAGGTGCTTAATCCTGCTTTACTTAGCTACTGCATGTAACATTCGAGATATTTTTAAAGGATGAAAGTCATGGCCAAATATTACACTATAGAGTGCTGAATCCAGAAGGTGATGATATTGTAGTAGGTTGGTAGAGTGATAGCTGTACGTAGGTCATAGGTGTCAGACACTGTCTGACAGCTACTTGGATTACTGGGGATAGAAATCACAGCATTCCCGCCATTGTTGTCTATTGCGGGTTGCATACAAGAACCATTTTCCCCCCAAACTAGTTGGCTGGGTCCTGCCTAAGCAGTAAACGGTCAACTAGATGCAGTGGCCAGCTAAATCAACTAGCGGAATTCCTACACTCACTACAGATCCAAATGAAATGACGAACACTCTGAGCCCCGTACATTCATTTTATGAATTTTTAGCACACTACTCCTTTTCCTAATGAATCGAGCCAACACATATTGTGCAATGCATTTTAAAGTATACTTTTTTTAATTAATTCTTTAAAATGTGTGTCTGCAAGTCTATAAAATTAAAAGTTAAAGTCTGTGCGAACTCAACAATACAATGTAGTGTATTGCAAAATCAAGATCCTGGCTTCTACAAAGAGTCTTAAATCTACTCCACACTTACCCTAACAATGCCCTCTTATCACATTATCACATTTAACAGTCTGTATGCACATACACAATATGTAACAGGCATTATGGGACTAATATAAATTATTGTACATTTTAAAAATCACAACCAACTTAAATATCCCAGTAAGTGATATACTGTCCCGTTAATTAGCAGAGCTACATAACAATCTACAGTCATAAATTAAACCTAGAAACGTCCTTGTCATTTTTTTTATATTTAAAATGCTTTGGTTAATTATTTCAGCTGCAAAAAGAGACACCTAACAATTTTAATACTACAGTTCACTGTATGGCAATATAAAATACACAAAATACACTGGAGATCAATCAACTTTCAACAGTCACAATTTCATAATAGCAAAACTGTAATCGTTTAGTCTGCAAGGCCTGCATCTTTTGCCATGCCATAAAATATACTGTCTTTGTTCATTAGTAGAGTTTGAGGATTGTTGAACTCGGCAATTTTTCCTTGATCCAGCACCATTATCCTGCAAGTAAGAATTATGTAAAATCAAGATGTGCATTTTTACATTGCACAATATAAATCACCATTAACATTTAAGTGATAGATTGACCACCCAATTTGATACAATGGCTTTTAATATGTTACTTTTCAACATTCCCATATATTGCTATTAAAGTTTATTCTTAAACGTTTATTGAAGATACTGGATGGAACATCAGAAGGCAATGAGAATGGGCAATACATCACACAATATCAGCCTATCAAAATATGTATACGAATTGAAATAAATAACAGGCATCATGTATACCTGCCAGCTTGTTTCATAAATAAACTGTACTGAATTGAATTAAAAAAGACACAAACCTTGTGTAATCCATGATAGTGTTCAGTCTATGAGCAATGGTGAGTACAGTGCATTCCGCAAATTCTGTTCGGATAGTGCTCTGGATCAGGTCATCTGTTTCCAGATCAACCGCTGCTGTAGCTTCATCTAGAACCAGGACTCTGGTTTTCCTGAGCAGGGCACGTCCCAGACAAACGAGCTGCCTCTGTCCAACACTGCAAGTAAGAGTGAAATCCAAAATGATGCAAAATTTCCAGGTGGTGAAACTGGTAAGATGCAGCACTGTGCTGCGTGATTAATTTCATCGAGTGTTTGTAATTATGTAAAGCCTCGCATACCATTTTCAGCCTCTTAATAAAGGAGATATATTCAGGTTAAACTTTGATTTATACTAAATTATAATGCTATGTGTCAGCAGGCCTGAACACTTAAATTACAAGTGTTGCTTCAAAGAGCATAATCTATATAAACTTCTGTGATAATGTGCCAAAATGCTTGCCACTGCAATAATCTTTGCAAGCATCAACTGGTTGTACATGTGTAATTCAGACAACTTTTATACCATAAGCAGACTCGATAAATTGAAATTAACATACCTGAGATTTTCGCCACCCTCAGAGCATTCAAACTCTAGTCCAGTGGCCAAATTCTTCACAAAGTTCTTCAAGTGAGCGTGTTCCAGGACTGTCCAGATTTCTTCATCAGAGTGACGACCGAACGGATCCAAGTTCATCCTGAGAGAGCCAGAGAAGAGAACAGGATCCTGAAATGAAACCAAAAAGGCGTTACAAGCCATCATATGGAGACTGTACCCTTCAGCACACTGGCAGGCAGTTGCACCTTTTCAAGACTCGCACACTGGTTAATTTAGAAACAATTATGAAGAGAAAAGGGAAATTATGACGCAAAATTATTCGCCTCGTCCGACAAGCTGCCATATCGACAAGAGGGGCGCATTTATTGACGGCGCATGCGCACATCTCATAGAGAACTTTCTGGGATTGGGAAGCGAGACAGAATATTGTTTTAGGAATCATACAGAATTATGGTAGTTCTCAAATTGTAGGTAGTGAAGTTCAGTGACCAGCCATACCTGCGGGATGATGGTGATCTTTGAACGCAGATCATGCAGACCAATGTCCTTGATACTGACACCATCAATAGTGATGGTACCTTCTGCAGGTTCAATGATGCGGAAGAGAGCTAGTGTAAGTGACGACTTGCCAGCACCTGTCCGCCCACAAATTCCAATCTGCAAAATAAAAAGGATATATTTCTTTTGTTGCTGTGCATTCAATGCAAGGAAATTAGGGGATTCTCAATATAACTAATAAAATCTACAGGTAATGGTACTCTGTGCTTGTAGTTACTCAATTGTACTGAACACAAAAGCTGAACTATGACATTATCATCCAATTATATAGAGTTCTTAAAATACACAACATTTTTTATGGGTATTTCATACAAAAAAAAAAAATTAGTTCACATCATATTCAGTTGAGCATACAAAGTTAAAGTAGCCTATTACATGTGGAAAAAAAAGATAAAAAAGATCAGCGTTAGTAATCAAACAGAGCTGTCAAGTAACCTTTTCTCCAGGCTTGATGTCACAGTTTATGCCCTTCAGCACCAGGTCCAGTCCTTCTCTGTATCGACAACTGTATTCACTCATGACCACCTTACCCTCATGCGGCCATTTACTGTCAGGTTTGGTGGACTCGATCTCCCATGGTGCCTGAACAAAACATTAAGTTGCAGTCTTATTGTTTATGGTGACAATTATATTTTGATGGCTAGAACAAAATTACAAAACATCGAGCAAGGACAACATACTATGCATATCATTTAGTTCTTAACTGATGATCTACATCATCTATGTGCTCATATTATGCAAGCAGTAAAACAAGCACAGTATGTTTAACAGCTCATATTGCCATGCAAAAACCAAGAAAATAGTCCAGTTTATTACAGTGCTGTGCCTAGTGGTTAAGGTGCTCGCCTTCAAATCGAAAGGTTGTAGGTTCGAGCCCCCACCATGGCATGGAGGAACTGAGCAGATCCTCTGGAACTCTTTGCTCCACTCCACCCAGGTGTAAATGGGTACTTGGCTTTAGGCAGTGATGGCAATTGTAACTGCTTAGCCTCTGCAGGTAATTCTGTGTAACGGGTTGTATACTCCCAAGGGAGTTCAGAAAGGCTCAAGCTTGAACAGGCCTGTCAAGGGTGTAATTGTACAGTCTTTACAAACTCCATTTTACATTTACACTGGCTTACATTAGTTCATTGACGGGAAGCTTTACCTCCACATGCTTCACAGACCTTTGTTGTACTCGGTAAGCTCATTCGATTTTTTTTTTCATTAGTTTCTATTTAATTTTTTCTTACCTCAGTAGTGGTCTCTGTGTACTCTTTAACTCTCTCCACGGCAACAATGTTTGTCTCTAGTTCACTGGTCATTCGAACCATCCAGTTCAGTGTTTGGGTGATCTGAAGGGGACAATACCATTGTATTTAGTAAAACAACTGCAATATAACCTTGAGTCAATGTAAATCTTAATTATCCTTGTCTGCATAAAATTTTGTATACATGTCTTGTACTTACATTGAGGGCATACGATATAGACAGACCAACTATACCAGCACTGAGATGGGAACGTCCAATAACAGCAAACAGGGCAGCAAAGAAAACTATACAATTGCCCACAAACTCCAACCGAATGGCAAGCCACCTGTGAGGTCAACAGATTAATGGATTACAGCACAACTCTAACAAGAATTACATCATTATTAGAGCCCCAACTGCCCACATTTTCCAGAATTGATTTTTTTTTTTACATTTTTTAAGACCAAAAACAAATTTTTCTATCATGTCCAACGATTGTGTATAACTATTGATCTACTGGACTGATTTTAACTTAATGCTTAAGATGTTCTCTATTCATTTCTGATGTGATCCAGCATAGAGACACTATAAAATTGTCTACTTTTCCTGCCAGGAAAATGCTTTTCTTACATTCTGGGCTTTTTCCGTTTTTCAATACTGTTGGCCACCCTTAAATTTACTAAACCTTCTGTTAAGTCTAACCTAACATATTCACAGGTTAGTGAAACCTGACAGATTTGACATTAGAAATGTAATAATCGAGGTTTAAGTAAACACACCTGTTGGCCACAATGCTTGGAAAGTAAGCAATTTGGTTTTCGTCAACGTTTGCCTCAGACTCCTCGATGAAACGATCTTGCTGTTTATAAGCCCTTATGGTTGCCACTCCTTGGATCGTCTCCCCAAAGTGGGAATATATTGGTGATCGGCTAACGGACTCTATGCGTTTCAGTTGCCTTGATGTGGCCACGTAGAACCTCTGTTAATTCATAACAATACAAAAGCATTAACAAATGTATCACTCAACAAATGAAGATAGTACAATAGCTACACAAGGTTTACCAAGAATTATTGATGTAACCTGTTATCATATCGCTAAACATAGTATAATAGTACCCAAGAAATGTTTTAATTATGATTTTTTCTCGTGTTGTTAAACTTTATAATTACTTTATTACTAAAATGATACTTCTATGATAACTGACAATTATAATTGAATGAATAAATGTCATTAATCTATTACATTCCTTTATGTGTATATCGTTTATGCAACATGCAGCAATGCTAGTAATAACATCCAAGTTACTGAACAAAATAAATAAACGAAGTGTTAGTAAAAAGCAAAGAAATAAACAGGACACAAACCGTGCAGTGCAAAATAAAAGAGACGGAGGGTTGGTAGCTAGGCAGGCTTCCATACCACAAAGTGACAAACTGAACATCAGCAGGAGATGCCAAATTGTAAGTAGTTAATTACTATGGAAGACTATGTGACCAATATCTGAAATAGTCATCCATCCAAAAATGAGTCCCAAAGCACTCTCCTGTTGGTGTCAGCCGTAACAGCACAAGGTGACTCATACCAATGCTACCATGGCGATATATTTCTGATAATTATGTAGTAGGTAGTTGCAGGACAGCATACAAATTGCAATGGAGACATAGGATTTTATATTGTAAGACTTAAGTATGGTTAGTATTATTAAAGTGTGATATATAAATTATAATCTTACATATAAATGACATAATCCTGGTTATTTGCTAATTATCAAAAATTTATAATGCGCACAATATACTGGATATGAAGTATATCATAATATAAGGGGAATTAATTTTGAAAGCGCTTCAAAGGGATAATTATGATCCTTCCTGCATTCCCCAGTCTCCATGGTATCACGTGTAATGAATCACGCAGCTTGTAGCTGGATAAAATATGAAGACATCAGACAACATGCATCATGCAAAAGAAATGCAAAATGTGAATGTTAGTTGTAAGATTAGCAGCATGAGAAGCAGAATTTAACGACAAACTGCAAATGAAAAACATGCACAACAACTTCATGACAAACACACCACATAGATAACACAATGCAAACAAAAATCAAAAGAGATTAAGTTTAAATGGTTAGTTCGCAAAACAGCAGCAGAGATTAGTGCTCTGTAGTAGGGCAGAAAACTATTTAGACTAGATGGCCATGTTTGTTTTTTAAAATTTGGTATGTGTATGCATGTTAGTATCTTGTTTGGTTTCTTGTTTGTGTCTCGGCAAACTAGAGTTACAATATAGATGCATGCCTTGCAGAAATTGGATATATTTCTCACAGGAATGTTAAAATATGTCCCCCATGCTCGTATCAGGTTGGTATAAGTTGTGAGGACTGTTCCATTTAAAAAAAGGGGGGGGGGGCGGGGCTGGACAGGGAAGGTTTTTGAAAAAGTGGGGGATGGGGGTTCTCCACAAGAGAAAAAGAGGGGGAGGGGGTAGTTGACCAGTATTTTCTTAATATCTTAATGTAAAAGAGGGGGGCGGGGAGGGGGATCTATCAAAAACCAACAAAGCAGGGGAGGGGCGGGGGTCTGAAAATGTTTCTGTCCACCCCCCTCTTTTTTAAATGGAACAGCCCTAGGTGTAGCCAGCAAGAACGGTATTAGAGCATCTAATTTGGTAATTTTTATACCTGGACGACATAGTAGATAATCCCAAGTGGCAATATCACAGAGAGAATGAGAGGGGTGCTAAAACTGATGACGCAGACGGTGGACAGCACATGAATAGTGCATTTGATCCAAGCATCCACGTTGCGAGGGATGAGCGTGTCCACCACATCAATGTCTTTAGAGAAGCGGTTAACAATGCGGCCCACCGGCGTCGTGTCATAGAAGGACATGGGTGAATGCATACAGTTACTTAGGATTGCTTGATGAAGGTAAGTGGATGCCCGCAGCGCTCCCAGGGCCAACAGCAAAGCCCCGATGTACATGGTAATTCCTGCCGGGCATAAACAGTTATCGTCCAATTAGTAATGCTGTCTATGTTCTCAGTAATAGTCAATGAGTTCAATCACAAGATTTACCACATGACCTACTAGTTTAAAATAATCTTTGGGGCTACAATTTCATATTAATAGAGAAAAGTAGAAAAAGTGGAAAGACAGGGTGCAGCAGAAACTGAAAACAAAAATCATGTCATTATTGATTCTTAGACACACATCCACAACACCATCTACGAGCAAAACAGACCAAAAGGTGGCAATTAGTTAATGGAAACAACTTAATACTTATTTCAGTATTAAAGTATGGCCTTAGCATTTTAGTACCACAACCTGTTTTAGTATCATCATCAGTTCAAAGCCAAGACCATGATGCAAGTTAGTGCAACCTTGTGGTCTGATTCAGTTACTACTAGTACTACTACTACTACTACCACTACTACAGGTCACGAGGGAGTTAGTTGCAGGCCATTCGTAGCCAGTGGTACCTGGATGAACAAATAGAGGAAGCTGACGGGAACAATGACGGCTAGGATTAATGGCGTGCTGAAGGTGAGAAGACTGAAGGTGCCCAGCACGTCCAGGAACGTCTTGAGGAAGGTCGTCATGGTCATGGGGATCATTGAATCCACGAGGTCAGTATCTTTGGCAAAGCGGTTGGTAATGCGGCCCAGGGGAGTCGTGTCAAAAAAACTCAGGGGACAGCGCAAGATGTTGCTGAGGAGACCAGCGTGGAGGATGTGAGATGCGCGGACTCTCCCCACAGCCAGGATGAGGGAGCTGATCAGTACGAGGATAGCTAAAGGCCAAGGATAAAGCAGAACAATGACAGCACATGCATTCATTCATCATATACATGCATTCTCACCACGCAAGCAACCTCAAAATGTAGTAATTTAATTCACAATGAATGTACTAGCGAAGGTTTTAATGAAAGTTTATACCCCAGTGCATATCATCAAATTGCATTGTTATATATAAACAAGCTTATTAAAAATACCTAACAATTAAATCTTAAACATCATTAACACCATACATAAACCCACATTAACTGATTATCTGCTTTTTTGTGGTATGAGGTTATGGTTGAGTTTCATGATTGTGTTTCTTATGCATACTAAGGCTAACCTAAATTAAGAAGCAGTGAACCTAGAAGCCTGCCTAGAAGCCTCTCCCAGCAATACCTGGATCAGGTAGTAGATGAAGGCAAGAGGTGGAATGGTGGCAAGGAATATGGGGGTTGTGTAGGCAATAATGGCCACACTGCTGATACATTGGATAATGCCATTTATCATTGAGCGGAATGTGAAAGGCACAACCAGGTCGAGGGTGCTGAGGTCATCTGTCAGGCGGTTTATGATTCGTCCTGTAGGTGTCCTCTCAAAGAAACTCAATGGTGCCCTCATTAATGTATGAATTACAGACATGTGTAAATTCATCGAACCTCGTATACCCCCAATTGCCATACTAACAAAACTGCATATCTCCAAGACTCCTGCCAGGAAAGTTCAACAGTGTTACAAAATGCAATGGCTGATAAACTGGCAGGGCAAAAACTGAAACTGATTCTTTTCAATTTAGCATTATAATCAATCAACAAATTTAAGCACTATGTAAAATAACTTAAAACTAACCTTGTGCAAGTCCTAAACCACCATATACACCAAGTCGGAGGTCACGCTGTTTCGGGTCCATTGTGCCGTTCGCATTTGGCGGGTCATTGCTCCACTCAGACAACCAAATATTGGCGTAAATAGCACAAATGTTTGTTACAATATACAAGACAAGTATGGACACAGAGATCACGAGGCCAACAGATCGCAGGTAAGCCATGAAGACAGACAGTTTCACCTGCAAAGAATAACATTTCGTCAAAAACACCTCAGTATAACATACAAGCATTGAATATGATTAACAAGCAAATAAACATACATTAGAATGTGGCGGTACAGCCACATGTTATGAATTTGTCATTGTAATCAACCTCACAAATAATTTGACCTTGCCGACAGAGCTACCTCAGCATGGTCCCCAAATATGATCTATCAGAGAAGAGAGGTTCAAGTTTCCATGTTAGTGCGGCAATAACACTTCAACTTACCCTGCCTGTTTCAGTTGTTTCTTGCTGAATCAGCTTGTCCTTTTCTTTACTCTTTTCTTGCAAGACTTTCGGAGGTTGACAAGCAACTTCTGCAGGTTTATTGAGAGCCTCCATGCTTTTAGCAATGGCTTCTCTGCTTTTTCGCAGATCTTCCCTACTTTTGCGCATTTTCTTACTGGAAGTTGACATCGTTCTTGGTCTGATGTCACTGTCATGGGATTTCACAGTGTCTCGACGCAAACGAGGTGCTGAGGAAGCAGGTCTGTAATAAATACAATATATTTCTAAATCTGATTATTTCATACCCATATATATGTTATCCATTCCAACACTGAGGCTTCTGTTATCTTCGATTACTTATCTACTACATAAAAGCATGGAGACAAGAGTAGAAGGAGTAGAAACTCTTTTCGTCACACATAATTCGATAATTTTATGGCTTTCTGGTCATTAACAGCTATTAACTCCCCTAGAATAGCATTGAATTTCCTATGTTTCTTCAATTTGGCGGTTTCACCCCCCACTTTTATTGGCAGTTTTATAGTTGGCGGCACGACTTTCATCCAATCAGTGTCTCGGAGAGGGAAAGGGGTTCCCTGGCCTCTCTTTGATTTCTGCTAGAAAACCCCTTTTAATGCCATGCATCAAAATATAAACAACAATACCTTTCACACATTAAATTTTAGAATTAAATTCCTCTCCACTGGCGGGTTATTTTGGTGTTTTCCCCGTGAAAATATGATTATTCTGAGCCAAAATACACACTTATTTAGCTAAAAAGTCGCATTTAAATGAGCAAAAACAGTTGTTGTTTACATTCTCATAACTTCTATGGGACGACTCTGGCGAAGCTGGCCTTGGATAGTTAAAAAGATAAAACATCAACAATCCAAACAACATATTACTCATAAGTGCGAAATTTGTTATTTTTAAGGAAAACTGACAGCCCCCTACAACTGGTAATGACAGCCGAATTCACTGGATTGTTTCATCTTTTTACATTGTACATAATTTACAATATTTCCGAATTTTAATGACCAAGATTTTAAATTATTAAAACTTTGTAATATCTCTGAATTTCAAAGAATGTATCAAAACTTTTGAGGAATATATTAAACTTCGAGGATTTTCAAAACAAGGTCATTGCTACAACGGTGTATAATCACCCGCTCAGTGCCACAGTGAGATATGTGACGGTCATTTAGGGGGTGATTTGTGGTAATAAAAGGGGTGATAAACAAGATAACGTGAAATTTCACAGATCTTTTAAACCTCATCTAAGACACTGACTGAACCTTTGAACGTGCCGGGTTTCCACTCCTTCTACTCTTGTCTCCATGATAAAAGGTGGCTCTTTCTGTTGCTGTAATCACTCATTTTATGACTTCATTTTGTCAACATAGTTAGTGGATTCCATACTACTACACACCAGTATTCAGAAGATGTCCATAGGATCAACACTGGCCCGTCACTAGGAAAGGAATGTGTTGTTCTACTGAAATATTATTTATATGATGCACCAAAAACAATCAGAATGCATCACTAGCACTCTGTCCTGTTGTGACATATGAAATGCCAAAAGTATGCTGTATATATTGTAGCAAACAAAACCAGAGCCCTCACTTTGAAGTATTATGAGAGACAAAATGAAAACGAGTCAACTGTAACTGTTACTGAAACAGTTATAATGGGTCTTCACCCAGTTATAGTCTTCAGTTACTTTGTTATGTAATTTGTCATTGCATTGAATTATCAAGTCATGTTACTTTGTTACTGTTACAAGAATACGTTCATGAATGCACTGAATCGATAATAGTGTAATCTCATGTATGTGACCTTAATGTAAGTCAAGGTCATTTTGTGTCCTTGAACTTTGATCAAAGATCATCCAAAGTATTTGTACAAGTCTGTAAGACTTCTGCATTGTACAATCCTTATTTGGCGAAAATCCGATAATTCAGTGAGGAGTTACAATATCTTAAAACGCCTTTTCGATACCAACATTTTGACATCTTGTTTAAGACTCTACCTTAAATATTAAATGAATTACAAGACTTTTTCATCTTAAAAATCAGGGTGACTTCTGACCTTAACCCAAGGTCATTCACACTCATAATTTATGTTTATATGCTCAAAGACTGACTCAAATATGGTTCAATTTCGATAAACCAAATTAAAGGTTTTTTTTTTTAGGGTAAATAAGAAATTTTTAATGCCCAATTATCTCAGTAACCCTTCACTTAATTGCCAACAAAAGTTGCGGCTGCACTAGATTGTTCATAAAAAAAATATAAATCTATGACCAACTAAGTTCGGCACCTTCCGGTTCTTCACATTTAGAGTAATAATCAATTTTTGACCCTGAGCTAGTTTCACCCTTTGGGGTGTAAATTTGATGGGTGGTAATTGAAGACCCTTTAGTACCTACAAACATATGTAAAGCACAAGTCTGTAGCTCTTTTAGCTATTGATATATTGCAATTTGAAATCTTTGAAATTTGAGTTAAATGTGACCTGTGTCCTTGAGAAATGGGTCAGGGTCACTCATATTTGGCCCAAGTGTTTGTGTCACCCCAAGGTACAATCTGACCAAGTTTGGTTGAGCAACTAAAAAATAAAAGTGCTGACAACTGTCTTCCCCCGTCATGTTGAATCAACCCTGCAACTTACCTCACATTTGCACCCTCGTCTAAGCTTCCAATCTGAGACAAAATTTCATCCCTAAGGTTAATTTCTGGAAGGAAAAAAAATTCTCAATTCTAATTACACACCAATAACATTCTCACAAGCATTATTGAAATATATAAATAAAGTTTCAAGATTCAAACAGAAGAATTTGTCCAAAATATGAGACTACGAAACCCCCTAAATTCATTTTCAGTCAACTTGCAAAATTAGTGCAATGTGTTATAAGTGAGGTAACAAACACCAGGCCATTTTTAGCTTCAAACAATTCCATTCCTTTTTTTGGCTTTTTTTTTTTTTGGCATTAATTGCAAACCAAAACTAGAATGGCAAATGAAATGTGCAAAATCTGGGGCAGGTCATGCACAACTCGAATCGTGTTTCATGAAACCAGGCATTGCCACTGCATAGATGTCATTGCACATAATGCCCATCAATAAAGGGCGGTAGATACAGCGCTATGAAGGGCAGAGGAATTATGCTGTTAATATTTATGGTCCTATTATGGAATACATAAAAAACGATTGAGGTAAGAAATTTGTTATACAGTGTGACCTCCTTATATCGCGGACCTAGGGGGACATAATAATACAACCGCAATATAGCAGAGGTTCTCTAATTAGCACGGTAGACCTGCCACGCCCCCTTACGGAGATTTGCAGCGTGTTCGCTCGCAAAACCGTAATGATAGCGATTTTGCCTGGCTGGCTTGTTACGCAGCAATTAAGCAGCTGATAACAGAACAAATAAATCTTTATAAAGTTCATAAAAAAATCAGAAAGCATACATTGCTTTATTGTACTGTACTTCGTTTTTAATATGTAAATGCAAAGGTTTATTTATATAGACTTCACATGATTAGATATTACAAGAACGAAAATTTTAATAGTTTTAATTGCGATTACGATTTACAGGAAATATTGGATTTATTTTTAATTAATGGTACATAGGCCTAAACTTATTAATACCTACTATATGTTTTATCATTCATCAAAAATAACCTTATTCTGCAGAAGATTGTCTGCCCATAATACAACAGGGCAATTCCTCTGTAATCTTGTCTTAATTGCACTTCACAATACTGACACTTGACCGGTCAATGAAGAGCTCTGGTCTAACCAGGGTTCACAACAGTGTGAATTGCATTTATAACTATTGAAAGGTGTCAACTGCTGTCAATCCATGTAAAAACAGAGGACTAGACCTAATCATAGATATTCAGAGACAATGACAACAGTGATAGTGCGCATGGCGCTGTAGTGTCTCTATTACATAACATTACACAAACTATGTCTTGTCAGCTCGGGGACATGCAGGCATCGCAAATAAGGGAGGTTCGCGTTAATTAGAGGTGGATATAGGAAGGCCAGACTGTAATGTGTTCGTCTGCCGTAGGCCAGCTACAGTGGTAACAGAGGCAGGTATATGCGTTTTCAACACAAGGAATTGTGTCACGCCATGGAACACAGCACAGTTAAAAATCCAGGCAAAACATAAAACTGGCCCATGCCTTGTATTTCACCAGATTAATAACAGAAAACTGAGGTTATAAATATTATAACAAATAGATACAACTGGGAAGCAAAGGAAAGAAAAAAAGGCTGCTTACCATCAATATCTAAAAAATATCATGTGAAAATGAAACTAAATCTAGTTTTCTTTCCCATATGGAAAACCTGTTGTTGCCTGTAATATTCACAGCAATTCATAAATGTGACCAGCACTGACAATTTATCCAAAAAATAAATAGAATTTTCTTTTTTAATATTTGATCCTTTATAAAACACAACCCTACCTTCGGGATCCACATCCTCTCCTTCTTCATCCTCCTCGGAAGTCAGGTAGTGCC
Organism: Alitta virens; assembly: GCA_932294295.1. Taxonomy (NCBI): domain Eukaryota; kingdom Metazoa; phylum Annelida; class Polychaeta; order Phyllodocida; family Nereididae; genus Alitta; species Alitta virens. The sequence continues at coordinate 38,715,976 of OW028575.1, forward strand.
GCAAGAATTCCGCAAATGCCCCAGAATTCTGGAGAAGCTCCTGGTATGACCCAACCTCGGTAATGCTCCCATGTTTCAATACCACAATTTGGTCAACTTGAGGCAAGAAACTGATTCCATGGGTGACAAGAATTCGAGTCTGTGAAAAATAAATTTTAAGACCATCGTCACGCTTAAATATCAGCAATTAAACAATGGTAAGGGTGGCTGCAATCACATTTAACTATCCGGTAGATAGAAAAATTTCCATCTTAAAGAGTAAGCAACTCTAAATACAACTAAGTGCTCATGCAAACCAAATATATTGTGATCAGTTTTTGGCAGAGAAACTACAATATTTCATAAATCAGAGCTTTTAAGTCCTTTTTCACTGAAGTTACCAACAACTATATATTTTCATTACTGGCATAGTTGTATGAAATATCCTTTCAGTCTTACTTTTCCCTTGAGGCATCCCTGAGGTCCAACGACCTTGTCAAAGATGTGTTTGCCCACGTGAGAATCCACCGCAGACAGAGGGTCATCAAGCAGGTAGATGTCAGCATCTTGGTAAACAGCTCTGGCTAGTGATATTCGTTGTTTCTGTCCTCCGCTCAAGTTAATACCCTGCAAGGAGTATAACATAAATACAATGTGGCTTTCAACCATTCCATACAAAACTTGGCGCAGTATTATAAAATAAATCTAGCTCTCCAAGAAGATTGATTAATCGATGATGTGTGTAAGAAAGCACCGCATAACACATTTACCCCACACATAAGTGGTAACGCTTCACTGTATAGGCAAACCCTAACCTTCCCTCGCAGCCACTACTATTGGTGTAATACAGTAATAAACTAGAGCACATAAGATGTGCAACAAAGGCGGCTGGAGGACTGGAGGACTGTTGTATACATGTTGCCTGGCTATAGTGGCAAATGATACGGCTACAAAATTTTGTGGTATTTCCAAAACGGCTTCAACCAGAACGGCTACAATGAAGAGATGACCAAAACGTCAACATGGCTATGTCAAAACGGCTACATTGTACTTTTTCCCAACAAACATATAAACCGCAAAATTCGCCGTTTTGTAGCCATACCATTTGACAGCTGACATTAGCAAAGCGAACATTCGCTAACCACGATGACCGGAGCGCATTACTTCGTCAGAAGTTGATCAAATTTCTCAAAGTATACATTAAATAAAAGCCACTTCTACCCAACAAAATGCTACCAAAAAGTATACAACTCTGAAGAAAGAAGTTGCGTGGCAGCTGAAAAAACGGCAAGTGTGTAGAGTCATTTCTCTGGCCTGAATCGCGTCATACACGCAGGATGTTTTCGTGCTCATTGACTTAACATACGTTTTCAAATTTGCCGCTGACCTAGTTGTAAAAGCGGATACAACCCCTCCGCAATCTACTTCAGAAGACTGATGCATACAAAGTCGGCAGCTCTGCTGCCGCCTTTGAATTGATCATTCTAAAAAGCGATAACCTGCTGTAAAAGGTCACTACATCCCAACTCCCCAGTCCTAATGGTCTTACCCTTCCATTAAACGGTCACCTGTTATAAACTAAATTGATCGACTCCCATGGGTGACTGTTTGACTGTAGTACAGTGTTAAAGGCACACAGCAAATTCAAATGTTGTGCAAACAATTTGCAAGTTCAGAGATTCAGCACATAACGGATGCAACCCAGTGCTATTGCAGTAGAAATATGTGCATATATAAGGGATAGGAAGAGATTGTATTTACCTTTTCACCAATTTCTGTCTGATCTGCAGCAGGCAGCATTTCTAGATCGGGCACAAGAGCGCAGTTCTCAATAACCTTATAGTAAAAACACTCGTCCATTTCCTTTCCATATCGAACATTGTCCCGCAGAGTGGCGTTCTGGATCCATGCTTGCTGAGCCACATAAGCTATCGAACCCTTAATGTCAACCTGCCCCTTCATCTTCTTCATCTCACCCAACATGGCTGACAAGAATGATGTCTTCCCTGAACCAACCACTCCAACAACAGCAATGAGTTTGCCCTCTAGGGCCTTGAAGTTGATGCTGAAATGAGCAAGACATCATTTATTGCATATAAAAACTCCCAAAAAATACTGATACAAGAATGAAACCCTTCCACTTGGCCTAAACCAATGTCATGAACATCATACCAAAATGACTCCCGTTAATGTTCCCATCTTCCTAAAGGTCCTGTGCAAGTTTGATAGAGCATTGTATATAGTTATGACAAAAATTATTATGCTAAAAAATCGCAAAGAGAGTTTTTAAGTTTTACAAATTCCTATTGCTGTTAAATAATACACCAATTGTCAGCCTCAGTGCCATTATAGACCAACATAACTTACTAGTTTCCCTTAAGTAGTAAACAAAAGCATCTGAGTGGCGTCCAAGTAGTTTACTAATGCATTAGATGCCTTATGTCAGGCATAAGAGACAGAGTAGGTTAAATTCAAGCTCAAAATTGAAACATACAAGCCTTCTTCTAAGTTGCTGGGTGTTTTGGTGATATTTGGTGGACAGAACCCACTATCGAATTATCAAACTTGCATAGGACTATCACTCCTTCAATAAAGAATATTTTGACAAACCACAACTTACTCTTTCAAGGTGTCGTCCCCATCTTCCTCATCCCATTTGAAAGAACAGTTGGAGATTGCAATGGAGTGTTCTGCAATTGCAATAGCATAAGATATGGTATTTCCATTATTCATGTCTTGATATGTGATATATATATATATATAATTTTTTTGAAAGATGGATGTTTCAGCGTACCTCCAGAATTTGCGTATTTGACATTGTCTGGGTCCAGTTCTTCATTCTTCAAAAAGTTCTGCAGCCTTTTCAAAGATACACTTGTCTGCAAGCCAAAAATGCAAAGGTAAAAAATATTGAATATATTGCAGTAAAGCAACATTGCTTTTATAGTGTACTTCTTTTTTAAACAGAGGTAATATTCTTACCTGCACCATGGTTGCAATGAGCATAGGTAGCATAGACAACGGGAACCTCAAAATGTTGAACAGTGACAGGGATACAAAGGCCTTCTCAGCATCAAGGATATTTTTAGGAGATGACAGCACATACACAGCAAAAGTGGTCAAGGACACCTGCAAAATGACATGCAAATCACCATTGTTTGATATTTCTAAGGTCCACATTGTGAGCACAACTTAAGCACAATATGGAAGAAATTCAATAAATGACAACATACCATAAATGGAGCACAATGCCATGTGAAGGATGAGAAAGCGTGTAAGTAAGATGCCCGCTTGAGAACATCCAACTCCTCATTGCGAATGTCGAGCACCTTCTCCTCAAATGATCCCTCCCAAGCGTACAGCTTCAGCACTCTTATGCCATTGAGGACTTCATTCATCAGCTTGATGCGTCCGTCTTTGTGCTTCATTTGTTGAACCTATTTCCAAAATAATATGATAAAGGGTAACAGCAAGGAACAAAAAATTATCTACATACGAAGTAAACAATAATTGGCCTAATAATTAGGCTACATTTAAAAGGGACAAACATCCAGTCTATCGGCATCCATATATCTGACATTATAAATGTATCAGTAACTGTAGCCTTTATTAATACATCTTTACTACTAGAATCACTAGAATGCCCAGCTTCATTATATATTGCTAGTCAGTTCTGTGATGTTACCCATTATAAGCCCATCAACCAAGCCCAGCTGATGTTGGATAGGTCATGCAAATTATGCGGAGTTATAACAGAAGGGTGAAGTTTAACTGTCTTGTACAAGATTTTGTATTGCAACATACTAGATACTACAACCAAACTATTATGTCCAAAATATTATTTGCACCCATGAAATTACCTGCAGCATCTTGGTCTTTTTGGCAATGAATGCATTTATCGGGATAAGGATGATCATGACAGCCACACCAGCAAGGATGCTCGGTCCTAACGTCTTCCACAAGAAGTACAGACTGACGCACATTTGAAAAGGTGCTGACCAAATCATGTTTAAGTATGTGGTCAACTCCATGAAGCGCTGGGCGTCCACTGACATCAAGTTCACAATTTCACCCACAGTAGACGTCTTTCTTGCAGCACTGCTAAGTTTCAAGGCCTGTGAATACAGAGAAGCACCTATTCAGTATGCCATGAATACTATAGAAGTACAATAATTATTAAAAAAGGAAAAGCAGTAACGTGATGCTCAACACATATCTAAGAATATGTAAGAATTCAAGTACATCTCTGAAGTCCAATGTGTATAAATTTGGTACAGCATATAACTCACCTTCCGGTATACAGACGAAGTTATGGCAGTTCTTACGCGCATTCCAACAAGGAAGCATCGATGGAAATATTGATGGAGAATTAAAGACTGGACGAGGGCATTTACAAACATAGCGATGGCAAACAGGTAGCCCTTCCAGTCTGGGTCATCTTTGTTCTTCGTGAATCCTATCAGAGCCCTAGAAATTGAATAAGTATAATACACACATCAGTATTAAACGACTAGGGACTCAAGAGTTCACAAAACTTAGTAAAGCTTGACAAAAGTAAGTCTTCTTTGATTGAATAGTTTAAGTGACCAATCTTATCATGTAATAAAAATGTTTGTACTTCATGCAAATGTTGTAGAGCAAAGCTAAGTCTTCCTTACAAAGTTTGGTCTCACTTTGATACAGCTCATTATTTTATTGACAGAGCTTCACTTGTTGCATAGAAATGTAACTTCATTTACAAAATGGGGCATTACTTAATAAAATGAAATACAACCAAATTTGGCCAGTTTATTGGGTGCATCACTGACTCATATCCGTAGTTGTGTGCCTTTCTGTAATGCTCAGTTTACCGAGCACATCAAGTACACGGCAGAAGCATCAGTCGTCATTACTAAACTGGCGGTGCTAGACAAAATGTAATCTTACTTAAGCAGCTGCGGGCTGATGAACATAAGGATGTCATGGATGAGTTTGAGGGAAGAGCCTATCAGGAAAGTCTTGCCAAATGCTCGGCACAGGGCCAGGATAAGTTTTGGCTGGTACTTATGTCCTGCGGTGATGGACACTGATGGGGTGCTGTCCTTCTCTTTCAGAGGTACACTGTTCTCTTCTAAAGCCTTGTCCTCTTTGTTCCCTGATCTACATGAAAAATGAAATATTTCTCAAACAAACATATATCGTTCTGACATATCAACCAACGGGAATTTCTGAAATCATTTCAGATTTTTTAAAGCATGTAACTACATATTCATTCTTTAATGATGCAATGAAGCTAAATCCGTTGAAATCCTACCAGTTCACCTTTAACGATATACTATTTTTGGCAAACCGTTCTTGTCTGTCCCAAATAGTTGCATTAAGGAAAGTTTATATAAATTACAATGATTTAAATGATTAAGAGTAAAACCAGTGCACAAATACAATTGCAAAGTTTATGACAAGACCATGCGTTTGTCATTCCTCAGCCTTAAATCCTTCATACTTAATCCAATCTAAAATAGAAATGTTGGGATTTTTCGTGACAAATTCTACCTTATTCAAACTATGACATAGAACTAACATACAACTTAAAATAAAAACAAAACTTTTTGACAGCGTTGGTTTAAAAGAAATCCTAGCACACAACATGCATTTAAAGAAACTTTGGTTTCACTGAAAACCTTTTAGTATATCAAACCTAATCAAATTTTGATCACAAAACATTGTTAAAACTGAAATGGTGCAATTTTCCACAAAAAATCAAACATCATTCCAAATGATGCACAAAAATAAAAAAAACTATGAAATAAAACTAACATACAAAAAACAAAAACTTTTTTGAATTAAGGTTTCACAGAAATTCTAGAATTCACGGAAAATCTAGCTAAACATGCTCACTTACTTGGTTTCCTTTACAATCTCCGACCTGGTCAAATTGTGATTACAACACATTGTTAAAATGAGAGGAGTCGCCTAATTGCCAAAATACTGATTTGTCACTATTAAGAAATTTATTTAAAATACTTTTTATTACTGCTGTTCCTGACATGCTCACACTATTCCATGTCAATTCTTTTACTAGACCTGACGGCTCTCATGACAGAAGGGTTGGAGAGCACAGGAGTAACATGGCTGGGAAGGTAGCATGTCACAATGCATATACCATAGCATACACTTCTGCTCCAAGGACTCTTGGTCTTCGCACCTTCTTCGCTTGGGCCAACACCAAATTGGACCAGATAGTCGCTAACCTCTCTGACCTTGGTCTAGCCCTGCCTTGGCTCATTAAACTTTCTAAAACTAAGGATTTCTTTGTTGTGCATAAATAGTGCACAGCCAGGCCTAGTCGGATCCAGGGGAGCGCGCACCTCCCCTTTTGATCACCAAAAGTAACAACTTGTATGACCCGAGTAGGGCTTTAACCTTTGTGATCATTATTATTGTGCCCCCCCCCCCCCTTTTTAAGAAATTCCTGGATCTGCCCCTGGTTCAAAGGGAATCTTCCAGCAGAGTTTTAGAGGTCAGCACTGAATTATGTGAATTTGTTTTATAAAAAGGGGGAGTTTAAAGGTAAATGTTTCCTTTTAAAGGCAGTTTTTCTATCGTTTCACAACCCCAAAAACAGTTACAACTTGCAAACACTCACTTTTTGCTTTTGATAAGTTCTTTGCTCCATTCTTTCTCAAAGCGAGGCACAATCGTTTTTGACTGATCCTCAGTATTCAGTGTCCACAGATCGCTTCTCTCCAACGGTCGTCTATAGCCTTTGATAACCACCCTATGAGAAAAATTCATCATCAAATGAAGTAGACAGCATAAGGTAATACATAAGGTAATTTGGTCATAGCAAAGTAGAGAGAAATTCTGATTCAACTTTTAAAAGTACATTGCAAAATTTTTACATACTGTACCCAGCAGGAAATACACACAACAATAGAATGGATTACTAAGTACATATGTACTAATGGGTTATAAATAGTTATTGTCGAGTGAAACTTACCCTGTGAACCACCAGAAAGTAATCCGAGATGGCAGTGATGACACTTTCTCTGGACATAAAGTCTGGAAAGGAGCGTATAATATGACTAGTATTATAACAAGGCAGAATGAAAAATAGTTTTTGGTCTCCATTTCATAGCCCTCAAAAAGTAGGGTCGGTAGGTCGGCCTAAGAATTTCTTTTTATAATTAATATGTATGGTAATGTATTTTGAAACTGTTCAAAAAGCTTGAAAAGTCCATAAAAAGTTTAGGGTAGGTTGGGTTTCAAATAGGGTCAGTGGGAAATAAAAACCAAACAATTTTTCATGACATTGATAAGAGAACAGTTTTAAGTAATAAATTAAATGAAACTTACAAGATCTCTGACAATGTGTGCCTCAGAGGCTGGCACCTGGTCCATGAAGGACGCCAGGATAACCTGGACGGCAGATATGAGTAATAACATGGCAAATATCGCCACAGCAACAAAATCCCGGTAATATCCATTGTCTGGAATCTGAAATGAAACAAATATACCTCACCATTAAATGACTAATTAATAATTCTCTTTGAATTTTCACATGACCAAAATAGAAAACATTTCCATGACCTAACCTTGACGTTTAGTGGTGTTTATGAGTACACAAATTGACAATAAATAAGCAATGTATAATCATACCACAATTGATATGCTCAATTTTTGTTAATTTGGAAATGTTCCATTTTCACCGGACACTGTAAACATTTATAAGCTTGTGAAATATTTTCTAACCAGGCATATCATACTGATACTATTCAGCCTAGCCTCAGGCAGACAAGTTTTCAGGACTGTTGGTCCATCTTATACATCCATGCATGGTCCAACCGTGACAGTGTGCCAAGCCAAATGCTCAGTGCCTGTTCCTTATAACTTAAAACATTTCAGAAATGCGCACAGACATTCTTGTCAAAGTCCTCAAAATAATGTGGGGTTTACTATAATTGCCATCCTATGTAGGCCCATTACAGCTGCTTTGCCTGGAGTTACCGGCCCTGAATATTTGGACATCCTACTGACCCTTGAGTGTGCTGGCTCCTTATTAGACTCATATGTTAACCAGGTATCCCTATTGAAGATTCTGCTTCTCAAAATCAGAAATCTATATAAATTCAACTCAGTAAGCTACAGTGCAATGGCCTTGACAGTGAGGTGGCTTTATGGTGAGGTTGTGCACGGTATCTGTACTATGAACACAATAATATCATTTATAACTAGAATTTGAACTTTAATCATTGCCAATGATTCACATGTATCAGCATACTGCACATGTATTTCACCAAATAGAATATTTAGAGCTAATAATGTACAATTCATTTTATGTCATAATTAACTTATCATGATGTGAAGATAATTTGAACATGTCAACTGCAGTCCTGTTGTATCTGAACTTGTACATTTTATGTTTCTAAAAAGTGATAATGCAACAGGAAATCATGCTGTGACCAACATCCCCAAAAGAGAGAGCTGTAAGGTTTGACTCAGTACGTTCATTGTCCTGTTGAAGGGAGTCTTCATAATGGAATATCTTTTCAGTCGATACAAATGAAAGGATGTTTAGTGCAGTCTTCATTTACACTTAGGATCATAAAAATCCTTATGTCAATGTATTCTAATGACTACCGTATTTTCTTGATTAGAAGCCGGGTCAACAATAGAGGCCAGGTTGTAGGCAGACTGTAAAGTAATAAACGTCATTCTTAAATACAGCCCAGGCCGTGGCCGTGGGTGAATCGGGGTGGGGTCACTTCGGTCACTCTGCTAGCATAACTGCGTATGCAATAAATGTAGTATTTATTTTGTGTAAAAGATACACAGATTTAAATAAGTGAATTATTACAGATTAAATAGAAGTATTTGAATTATAGTGTCAATAAATTGAAATATATGAAATATCAGAGATATGTCTTCGACACAAGATCCTCAAAGTAGTTTGGCGATGTAACGTAAGCACAATTTATGCACCCAGTTTTTCAGAATATGTTGAGTGGTGTCTTTTATGGTAAAACCAGGCAGAGTAATAAAGTTCTCTTTACACAGAGTTAGTTCTCTAAGAGGGAATGCTTTCTGCTCGAAGTCCATGTCAAGAGCCTCCACATTTTCATGCATATTACACAGTATTTTACGTTTTGGCCGATGATGCCTCCCTCTTAAATGACCTGGGCACTGGGCTTTGACTATAAACTTATGCCTGTTATCTTACACCCTTACATTGTATTACATTTACAAGAAATATGTAACAATCATCTTTCCTGATTTTACCAAGGGCATCTAATAACTGACTTCACTTTCCTCGTATTTCTTTACTCAAATGCGGTCCACACAAACCGCCTTAAGGCTTCTTAAGCTGGTAATAAAACGTTGAATAAGGACATTCTTGGTTGACATGAAGTTTTTCAAGGCATGTTGCCATTGTTCAACTGACCCTAAAAGGAGTGGTCTTATTTTTGGCCAGTCACAGACTATAAAATTACTATGGAGTTCCATGAAATTGCACATAAAACAAACAGCTGTCATGCTCTGAGGAAACCACCAAAAAAAGTACATTCAGAAATTTTCCAGCCATGACAAACAATTTAGTGCAATATGGGACAGCAATTAACTGCACACATATTGCAGGTTGTTTCCACGACAGACAATACATTTTTAAATAATTTACAGCGCCCCTACAAATCCAGCACTTGCCTATTACAGTTAAACCTGCGTTAAGCGATCACCCAAGGGAATTGATCAAATTTGTGTTTGCATGCAAATTCAGTCAGGGGCAGTCAGAAGCCGTTTACAGCAGGTGATTGTTCTCTAAAAATTAAACAGTAAATGTATTGATTTTTACAGATTTATGAACTTCTAAAATTGACCGCTAAAATTTCGGTATAGAGGCATAATCCTCATCAAGCATTTGATGTATTGTGTGAGCAGTCCAATAATTGCAGTACTAGTATTCCATTCCTAACCTGAACAGAGTTGAATTCATGCACTGAAGTCATCAAATATAATATTGTAAATATTGTATCTATGGGATACATTAGTCCATAAAGGCACCACTCAACATATTCTGAAAAAACTGGGTGCATAATCTACTTTGAGGATCTTGTGTCACTGACAGTTTATACAGCGGCATAAATTATGCCTTTGGGATGAGTTATCTACTCAATAAACAATATACATTCTTTGTTTGGACCTTTTATGTTTTCTGACAAAAAATATATAGTATACAAATTTATATGTATTCTACTTATAAAATAATAAATGCTCAGCCAAGCCTTTCAAGCGGTATTTATGGTTCCTAGGCTATAAGCTATAACTGCTATTTAGTTTGCTAAAACTAATGCAGTGTACATACTATGCTAAAAAATAACAGCAGATGAACACCATGCAGGCTTTTAAAACAACATGGTGAAAGACCTTTATGAATTGCCTTTACTATGTTTAGCCTGACCACACAGCAGCTGCACCAAACAACATTTCTGCTGAGTCACTCCCTGCTCTGCAGAAGCACTGTTGCCATAGCCATTATCTCAAAGCAGTCACAGCTCTTTACAATGTAAACAAAGCTATTTAACACCATGTGTTTTTTTCCATGGCAACCAGAGAACAATTAGGTCACCATCCCACTCTTTCCTTCTTGTGAAATACTCCAACAACTAAACCATAATATTTCTGAAGAGATGTGCTTAAGTATTTAATACAGTGTAACAGTCAGTTCAATTTAACACATATTCAATATGTTCATAAAACAAATCATAGTACAGTTCCTCTTCACGCTGTACTGCTGTTTCACATTTCAAGTATCAATTTTAATAAAAGTAAAGTTATGCCCTTTATTAAATCTAGGAATACGTAACTTGTCAAGTTATGTCAACATGCAGAGCTGTTATGAAAATATTTATATCTTAAGCAGGTTACCAAGACTTAACATGTCAAAAATAGTTTATTTTCTTAAGAGCCGTCTTTTGGAATGGGTGGGGGAACTTTCAATTTGTATATAAATAGCAATTAATTTTTCTATGATTTGAGGCAAGTTTCAGTATTTCCAGCACTTTTGACTGCATGCTTCCAGCAAAATTGTCATCAGAACAATGAAGAATCTGGTAAAAACTGTAATCAGAACAGTGAAAGTATAAAAATTTCTGATGTACTTAATGACTTTTTGGTCACGTGACCCACGATTAGTGAACATTTAAAATATTAAGCAAGATATGAGTGGGAGAAGGCAGAGAAGCAAGTTCTGTGCCATCATGGCAAATGTCATGAAGAGCGTTGCCCGACTCACAACTTTTAAAAGGAATTTTACGTAACAGAGCAGTAGGCCATCGCTTAGTATAGCTCATATTGATTCCGTACATGTTTTTTGGATCGAAAATAGACCATATATTAAGCGAGATATTCGTCTGAGAAGGCAAATAGGTTAGCGGTGGCAGATAAGTTATGATTGTGGATCGAACAGATTGCTCCCGCTAAAGTCCGCATCATATAAATTCACCGCACTAATTTTTTTCATTTGACACTGCGCTGATGTCCTGTAAACATCGCCTCGGCTAATATGCTCTGGGCACTATCATATATATGCTAAATAATATTGCTTGCAACCTACATATGATCAAGACGGACAAATACAGCCTTTTAAGCTTTACCACATTCATCAAAAAAATCTATAGAAGCATTATTTGACTACCTATCATCATACTGCTTTTAGACTTCCAAATATGCTTCCATCAGTTGACTCATATTTATCATATTGCAATCCTTGCCCTTTCAATACAATGCAGGTCCTAAGAAAACACTGCCATAAATCAGTAGCAATTAACTGTGCCAGAACCCATACGTATGGTGCACCTAAATCAGAGCAGCCACAGAATTCATGTCAAGGACACATTGTTATTTTTATTTCATCTCTTTTAAAGCTAATGCAAATAATATGTATCTAGTGCATTACGTCTGGTTTCAATAGAGCTCAAGCCAAATACCTTAAACTGTAGCCATACAGGACATTTTCACTTGCACTGGTCTAATTTAATAACAGCTAATTTTTAGAGCTTCATCCCTTAGTTTTTCTCCAACACCAAGTGCAGTCTTTTGACCTTGTATGGTTTAGCAAAAGGACTTACAAGCCTAAACATGATTTGAAGAGAGACTATTCCATTGTATAAGTCGAAAAACATCAGACATGATATATTTATCATGTTAAAGAAGTATATGATAATGCTAAATGGCACTTCTGTCACACACAGAATTTTTGGATGCTGCAAGGAACATTCTATTTGTGGAATTTCACAATTACAATGAACCAATCTATCAAAGCTAATTTGTTTACCCACTTAAGCGGCCCAAAGAAGTTGGGGTGCATCAAAATACACTTTAAATATGAACTTCATTTTGATGTGACTGAGGGTGGAAATGTGGACCAATGTCCTTCGCACATGCCACTTATCACAGTATCGCTGGCAATCAGTTAATCTGCTGCCTTCATACAAAACATTGATCAATTGGACAGATGACAAATTTTGTAAAAGGAAAGTTTCTAAAAATTCATAAAACTTTCCATGGAAATTATGAAGCTTGGTGATCCCTAGAGGTCCAGGTTTGCATACACACCTAAATTTCTGTACTGCCACATAACAAGGGCAGGGCTTTCGATAAATCTTTGAAAATTCACCTGTACAACAGTTTCGTTAAATTAGGCCACTCATAAACAAAAACTTTGCTAGATAACTAATGCCCAGTGACACTTTGCCATACTGATGAATTTCCATGAAGAACTGAAAAAATTCCTTTCTTTATTTCAAAGTATTTTCCAATCATTTGTGAAACGTTCATTTCCAGGAAACAAGAAACCATAAGGACTCACCAACAGAATGAAGTTATTGATGATGTGAGATCGTAGAATGACAATGAAACACAATGTCTGAAGCACCCAATAGATGAAGAGACTTCCAGACGCTCGCTGACCTTTGGTACGGTCAGCTTGGACCATACCAATCGTGATGGCCTGAAACAACAATATTTCAACATATAAGACATCATACATTCATCATGCATATGAAGTATAAATTGGTTAATTGGAATTCTGTCCAACTGGTAATGAGGAATAGACAACATATCTATAAATGATCACTAAAGACACATTACCACACACTCAGTGTTCCAGGTAGACCTTTTTAGCATAGCGCTGCGCTATGCATGACGCCCTTGCACCATGTCCGAAAATAAGTGAAGGCTTTTTTTTTTTATTGCTTTTCAACTAGCTGTGCATGATGAGTATATTTAGTGCCCTAATATCCATGTGATCCATGCCCAATTGAAATCCTAGCTGGAACACTTGACACTTACAGAAAACGGTTTTGCATATGCATTTTCCACATCAATGATTTGCTGTACTTAACCCTACTTCAATCTTCAATCAGGACGGCTACAGCCCTTTAGAACTTACAAGATTGAAGAATCTAACACTACAGTCTGTATGAAAAGATAGTATAGACAGCACCTACCATTGCAACAAAGCGAACCACTGGGGCGTGGTAATTGGATGGAAAGCGCGATTCATAATGATCATACTGCACTTGACGCAATTCATCCAAAATGCACAAGACACTGGCCAATGCAGACAAGACCTGAAATTTAAAGATTCTATGATAAATTCAATGAATAAAGAAGTAACAAACATCACTATCCAGTACATTTTCAGGCATTGAAAATACAAGACGGCTCATTGTGAAATATTTATATACGTACGGTTTTAGAGATGTTAAGCCAGTTATGGGGAATAATATCTACTGGTTTTCTCCACAAGAAGTAAATGTAGAACAGACTGGCCAAATAGAGGAATCCACATGGTACCCAAGTTAGGACAGTGTCCTGGAAACACTCCGACACATCAGGGTATGATGTGTTCAGTAACAATGACCCATTCTGAAATACAAGTAAATAATTACACATCATATTCTCAATTTCAAGTCTAGCACTGTCAATAATTCAACACTGCAGCATTTGCATGTAAGCACATGTGACTCTGAACATGATCACATTTTATCAATCATCATGTTTACATAACTCATAAGTGGTAACTATTTCTGTGGCTGCACGTAGCAACATAACACAGTAACCATGACACTTTCAATTTTCATGAGCACAATGCAGTCATCGCCATGATCATTTTCTTAATTCATCAGACGTTAGGCAAGAGTTCCATGGAGTTACTTAATCACAATTTGGCACAAATCACATTCAATGCGGGGGAATCGCGGAATTGCTTAGAATATCGCTCAAACAATATTTGCAACACAACAAGGGCAAGCGTCCGTGGCGTGACCGTGGGAGGATATTCAATAACAACTTTCACCTACAATGGCAAACACTCGTCCAAACATTTTAAATAAAAATACTCAAAGAAACGAACCCAGAACGGATCACCACAGAATACAACCATCTTTTGTCAGCTTCCACCTGCCTCATCGGTCAAGTCAGTCCAGGCAATGAATAATTTAACCAGAGTCCGATAGGTGTCGTGGAGACTGCAGCGCCACCAAAGAATCACTACCAAGAAGCGCCACTTGCTATATTTCGTACTAGCACTGGAACCGCAGTCTCCTACACTGTACTATGCACTTGTGCGGAAGGAGACCAATTTATATTTCGTACTCGCTCTCGTTCGGATTTCGCAGAAATCTAAGAATCGCTGCGCCGCCTAGCGAGTATGGCTATATTTTACACGTTTTCTTCCGAAAGGCGGCGCTACGATCCGATGCGACGAGGTATGAATTTCGCTGATGCAGTACGCAGGTAGGGGCTGCCATTAGCCGGGAGGAATTCCTCCCGTAGCGTGCGTGCGCATCCTACACTTTAACATTGGTAGTATTCGACTGGGAGTTTTCCGTGAAGTACATTTAGGCCACGCCCACTTGCGCAGTGGCAGTTCTGTGCTCCACGAAGATTTCCCAGTCAAATAAAAATTCCTGGAATTTGCCCCTTGACACACTGACCAAAACAAACAAGACTCAATCATAAAAAAATAAACCTTTCAATCTCCAAGCGGAGTTGCTTGGTTCACAGATCTCAATCAAATAAATAAACTTCACCTGGCATTTAATTTTTCATGCAATCAAAAATTGCCGGTTTGTTTACATTGCATTTTTTATGGCCAATGACATGAAAACGAGTCACATATGAACGTCATTAGCGTCCTCGCTTCGTGATACATTTTATTAAACAGCTCCTTCAATTTTCGTTCGATTTTCAAAATTCCAAGTTCCTTATGTACAAAAATGTATTTGTAGTGTAAAATGACTCTGAAGACGCGAAACGGCGACGCTTTCCATTATAGTTTTGTCCGCAAATGATCACGTGACTAGGTTTTACAGAAGTTTACACACTTTTGTCTTCGTGAACATTTGTGCTTCACGAAAATGTACGATTTTTTGTTAACCTCTAGTCGAATACACTTCGTGCTTTACGAAACGTAAGTGCTCCACGAAAAAGCCCAGTCGAATACTACCAATTGGAAATGCGTGGACCGGAACGTGTTCCCCAGTCTAAAAATAGCACAGCCAATCAGAAAATTCAGTGCTTAGCCAATCACCCATGCGGGATAGGTAGAGCCTAAGCTGGCGGCCGCTTCAGAGAGCGGCTCCAGTCTAGGTAGAGCCTACCTGCCCTGCCTATCGCGCTTACGCTTAGGCAGTTCCCAGCCAAGGTATAGGCATAGATATCCCATAATGAGTTATGGGATATCTATGTGAATAGGTCTCAGAATCAAGCACCTAGCTCACCATGCAGCCCGCTAATGGCGCCACAGATGGATAATACTAGAAATATTTTCTCACTGGCCCCATTTAAACCTAAAAATCACCATAAACTAGGCATTCAGGGACAGTTTCAAGTAAAGATTAAATCAGCAAATGACAAGAAACTCTTATTTTAGGAAAGCTCATTTTCTATATCCTGGAGAGAATTAGGCCACACGGGACACTGATAAATGCACCATTAAAACATGATATTTAGTAAAATAATAGGTACCTTTCAACCTGTTTTCAATTTATTTTACATTATATATTTATATATCAACCCGTTAGTGCCCCAACGCGCTTTTGGCGGGAAAACGGCAACAGTGGTAAAACCCTTCTGGAGCCTCAACATCCGGGCACTTCCAGCATTTTGACATCATTAATTGCACCTACCACAGCTATCCACAATTCCATCTCAAAATTCTACTGTCACATGCAGTCAACTCAGACGTTGCCACCTGTTCTAATTCAACCCATTCCCTTCACCGGACTTCCAGACCAGGAGTCACTCGCCAACCACACACATAAGCAGAATTTCTCTGAAACTTTACCTTTCTCTCGCCACATCCTCACATCGGGCCAAAAACAAACATGGCGCCGCCAGTTGGTTTGGTCATTGGACACATTTTCGTCCACAGCCTCCTCCATCACCTAGCTCCAAACGAAAATACCAATGGCCCTTCACTGTATATTAAAACGAAAATTGGTTTGTATCTTATCAGGCTGCTCCGTTTCGTATAACTGCTTCCATATTTTGTATTCATCCGATACTGTAACGGAAGCAGGAGTCTGTTTTACTACTGCTATGATAAGAGTGATTGTAGGAATTTGTTGCTTTCTGCAACTGATCGACCCATTTGTGTGTATTTTGAGCAAGCATATAGGTAAACAATAACTTTTTTAAAGTCTTGAAAAATCTCTCAACTATGTTGGCTTTTGTTTCTGTATTATTAGTAAAAAAATGATTTATTCTCAGTTTCTTGAATAAATTCTGTGTCGCACGGGATCTGAACTCGGGGCCTCTATCAGAACGACAGTTGGTTATAGTCCCTAATTTTAACAACAAGCTTTTTAAAGCTGGGACGAATTCTTACCATTTCAAACTTTTCAAAGCTACTGTATGAGCAACTTTACTGAAGCAATCTATCCCAGCTAAGATGTAGATATATCCAGAATTATCTTTATCGTACTGCGGTATATGAGCTGTATCCAAATCTATTTGATAACCAATATATGGCGTTACAACTCGATTTCTAACAAAGTTAGTATTCACTTGTCTAAGTAATGTGTAATACTCTCAACTTTGTAGAAATTCTTTGATTTGTTTTCTGGTTACGACATGTTTATTATCTTTTTTTATAGCTCTGTAGAATGTATCAACACCGCTATAGGCTCCAGGAAAATTAAAATCTTGAAATTTTTCCAGAAGATAGTTTCTCACATCTTGTGCCAAATCCATCTCTCTTTTTTTTCAGTAATAGGAACACCGGATGGTGGTTTTCTCTGTGAACTTTGTTTCTGAATTATCCCTGAACCATTCTGAACTAGAGTTTGAGGTATATTGCTATCTCGCAGTGCTACTCTAAACTGATGTAAACCTTCTGGTTGTACATTTTTATAATGGTAAAGCGTGCATTTTATCAAATCAATGATGTGACTGTTTGGTATAAGATTTTGATTAATTATTACCTCACCCTTTTTATTCCAAGTTATATTTTCGTCGTTATCCTCAATATGTTGTAGTGTAGCTCGAGCTTTATATTTGATATTCTGAGGGATTGATGACAGAATACCATCAGAACTTAGTTTAGGAGTTGCTGCAGCTGCTGCAGCTGCTGCTGTGGGTACTGCAGTTGCTGCAGTTGCTGCTGCTGCAGGTGCTGCGTGTTGTAGTATAGCTCGAGCTTTATATTCGATATTCTGAGGGATTGATGACAGAATATTATCAGAATTTAGTTTAGGAGCTGCTGCAGCTGCTGCAGTTGCTACTGCAGGTGCTGCAGTTGCTGCAGTTGTGGTATTAACTTCTTTGAATGGTATTAAAACGTATTTCTTCATTTTAAGACTTTAATCAGGATCTTTTTAGCTGATAACAGAATGTTGTGAATCTTGGATGAATTATTTCTAATGATAGAATAATTCTTCTTATCCGAATTCTTTTTGTTGGTTATTTTCGAAAGTAACTTTTTATGTTTGGAAAGCAATTTTTTGGTTTGAGGTGATAATACTGAGGAGTTGAGTGTGATATTATATATGATGTTTACTGTGTTAGCTACTTGTTCTTCATCAGCTGTTTCTAATAGAGCTATGGCTTGATTTTTGCTACAAGAAAGAAGTAGATGAAAACAATTTTTTTGAAACGTATTTTTTTTTCATGGTAAGATATTTTCAGGACTTTTGTGACTTTTATCGCTCTTAAGTCTCGGGTTGGGCATGACATATCCAAGACTACTTCCTAATAAAGTTGACCATAATGTTTTATCACCATTACCTATAGAAAGATTGATTACTGCAGCAATAATAATGATATAAATTACGACAATCTGACTGATGTATGCAAACTGCGTTTTTGGGAATTTACGTGTACAACAATACCACTCTTCGTAATTAGATGCTCTCTCTTCCATCCCCAAAATCTAACTAATTAATTTCCCTATATTTGGTTCATTTATATCATTTAGATGTGCACGAGCGGACGAGCACCCTGCTCGGGTGAATATAAAGCACCAAGCAATAGTTAATCGGAACGCTCCAGCCTGCTACTTCAGGGTATCGCTTCAGTGGGTGCACTAAGTATTTCAATCTTTTTTGTATATAATAGTATCTTCCATGGGGAATATTTTTGTTCTGAGTCGTAATTCATCAGGACATTGCGCTGTTAAATCTATAATGAGATACCCGTACTGCTCATTTTTCATTATATCATTATAAGCCCGGATTAACAATCCAGGGATATGAGGGAAGATTTGACTATTAAGATATGATAATTGTAATAAACTATGAGGAGAACGAAATACTTCCATGTATTTTGTGTTAAGATTTATTGTCACTTGCTTCTTTCCTTGAATGAAAGCATTCTGCAGTATGTAGAAACATGTGCAATTTCTATGGTGACTTATTCTTGTAAATAACAATTCCATAACTGAGGAATTAGCTGCTTCATCCATGAGATCATCCACAATTATCAAACTATGTTTTTCTGGATCAGTAAATGCTAACAATTCATCTTCAGTAGGTAATCCTTGCTGAAAACTAATGTTTTCTATGATTTCTTGTATTTGGTCATAGGTATTTTGCCATATGCCATAGTAATATTTTATAATAGATGGTGGTTGTTCACCGAATAAATGCTCCTTATTTTGTAGTATTCGCTTAATAAAATTAGTCTTTCCCAATCCTGACTGACCAAATAAGATATGCGTGGATCCGGGTTCAAACCCCAACATGTTTACTGTATCACAACTTGTGAATAAATGTTAAGATATTTGTATATTAACACTTTTATATCAACACAGAATATCCAGACTACGGAATAATAAATTGTGTAGAGTATTGTGTAGTGCAGTGTGCAGAGCAGTGTGCAGCAGTGTGCAGCAGTGCGATAAGCTAGTTCTCGAATGCTTTCAACTGTACAAAAAAGCATTATCAGGACAAACCATTGCTGGTTGAACCCCTAACAACCACTAAACAGCTGATTTGGGGGAGCTGGTTATCAAAAGAGTTGAAGTATAACAGATTCCAACTCATTGATTACTATTCTCATTTAATCAGCATATTCTACAAACAACTAGTGGGGTGATGGTGATGAAAACTTTATTTGATCATGAATGGAATGAAAACATAGATAGATAGATAGTGGTGGTGGGTTTTGAATTGATTGTTGGGTTGGAACTGTCAGTTTGAAGCTTTCAGTCAACAAGTTACGCAGTCTTGTAAAAGCAACAATGTGTAACCTGTTTTACAATGTCGCGACGTGAGCGCAAGCTTGTGACATCATAATTTTGTACCGCCATCTTGCTGATTTTTTTTAGCATTGGAGGGTTTTCAAATTTTTTTTTTTTTTTTTTAACCCAGTAGGGTTATTTTATAAATTTTTCATGATGGGAGCACTAGAAACATTTCTGACAGATTTTGTGATTTTTTGGGTTTTCGAATTGACAAATCTCTGCGTTTTCATAATGCTTTCATAACGCACACAATCCAACAATTCGGTCCATTCCGGATCCAGATTGATGAATTCCTGAAATTTTAATGAAACACCGGGAAAGAATTCCTCTGTCATTTGCTCAGATTTACATTCATCCTAGGCACAACGTATTTCGTCAAAGAATTTGTTCATAACTTTGACTGAACCACATCCCAGTGTGATTGAGTATTTTCTCAAATCGCTTGCTTCTACATCGGGGCGATGAATTGTCATTCCTTCTGGAAATGATCGCACCCTAACGCTCCTCCTATGACCTATGTCGAGGACATAGGTTGACCATTCACCAGGTTGGGTGGTCATAGCGTAATAGGAGGAGCTCGTCGTTGCCATGGTTAGAAGCAGTTTGAGTGTTGAGAGTGGGGGTGATGGGGCTTTATATTGTAGGGAGCCAGCTGGAGGGCTACACTGGCTCCCCCTATTTCCCATTACCTCATAGGCTATTTTTAGAAAATGATGCACCCTGTCTATTTTTAGATTAGGGGGTTCCCAAGTATTGCACCATAGACTACAGCCAGCTACAGCAGACTGCAATGGATTACAATGGATGAGGGGGTCAAGGGGGGTCTGATTCACTGCACCGTGACTTCACATTTTCGATGACTTTGACAGGGCGTGTGATTTATTACCTACCCTTCCTTCACATCAGCTACCCTAGCTTCACCAGATGCATTGGAGTGTGAAATTTAATTACTACCCTACTTCCTCCGTTTCACCAAAAAGACAATGGGTTTCCCTTTGATTTTGCTACCCTACTACCTCTGCTCCACCAAAAGTCAAGTGGATTGTGCGGCTTCCCTTTGATGATTATATCGCCCTGCCTATTACTACTTATATATATACCTATATATATATATTTAACAACAACTTTACAGGTGTATATTACGAAAACAATAATAAGTATTGGAGTCAAGTGAAAGTGATATAGATCCTTATGCAACTTGTTATTATGAAATTGCTTATTATAAACAAAACTGTTGCATGGGTTGAGTATGGCAATACTATGATCAAATTGTACAACATTTACGGCTGGCATTGCTAAAATAGGATGCTAAGGAATATGAAGGAAGCAAAACAATTTTAACATTTTTCCCACTAAAAAAAGGATGAAACAAATGTCAAAATGAAGCTTAAAAATATAAAGTATGTTGAACCTGTCATATATAAGACAAATAAACAAAGTCTGAGTCTAATTAAAAAGATGTAAATTTTTTAGAGTTTATTGCACAGATTTACAAAAGATATGTTCATAGTAACAAGTTCATCACGTAATTAGTACATACCTAGCTGGATGTATCATATGGTGGTTATATATTATATATGACAGTTAACTCACTAATTGCCCGACATTGTGACTCTATTCTAAGGTTACATCATTTCCTTAGCAAAATAGAATGATTAATCATGGATGAATAAATAGTAACCCATAAATAGAATACTTGTAGTTGTTTCACTGACTATAAGCTCCTATATCAAGTTATTGTCACTAATTAATGGATAATGTATAAATGCACATTTATGTTATTTGTGCATAATTATGAATCCCCATCCCCCAGTGGTTGCGGTTGCTTGATCATTGGTCATAAATTGCATGTAACAGCTATCTTTTGACTCTTTTCCCCATGTATATTAACACTCTGCCTCAGGTTGCTCCACACCACCCACTAGATGTTGCTTTCTAGGTCAGTGGCACCATGGGGTTCAATGGGAGTGAAACGTCTGTATGTTGTCTGTGGTTGCATACAAGGCCAAGAGCCACAAAAACGGCGAAATACCGCAAATTTTTTGTCAAAAACACACTAAAGTGCCTTCAAAATCACTTTCCTGGCATAAAAAAGCCTTGAAAAGTAAAAAATAAAAAAAAAGGCCATAAAGTCAACCAGAAGTTGTCAACGAAATGTAAACAAAGCTCCAGGAGCTAGGCTGGCAAAGCAAGGAAGTGCCGGTAGGTGAAATGATGAAGCATTTTTTAGCACAATGCTCATATCTTTCCTAAGAAACGAGCCGAAGAATGTTGCGCAGTGCTTTCTAAATTATACTGAGCTCTATGTGACACTGCTCAGCTTGACCTTTACTGAGGTTATTCATTTGAACAATTTTTTTGCTCACTCAGCTCTCATCAACCCTTCTCTTAGACAATATCCAGAACTTCCTCCGCAAATCTTCTGGATAAAAATGGTGAATGAGTATGAGGCTCTTCAAATTAAAATGAATCTGTTTGTCATGACCTCTAGACATCAATATTATAGTGGCAGCAAGATGCAGCCTAAAATCAATGTTAGCTGTTCATAATATATAAATTTTGCCATATATATTACATACATTACTGTTAATGTAGCCTGACATTATATTATCAGAAATGAATATCAAAATGAAGTTTGAAAAGTGAAAATACTATAATTTAGATATGTCATTGATATATATAAAATGTATTAGGCCTATAGTACTTTCACTTTTTAAGCTACAGTTTGACATTTGTTTCATCTTTTTTTTTTCATCATAAAGTAAAATCTGGAAAAAATGCTGTTGTTTTTTTACTTCATATTCCCGAGTTAGTATCCCATACTTTGAAATGACAGTCATAACAGATTGTACGTAGAATTAATTACATAATAATCGATATTACTTTCGCTTGACTCCAATACTTATTATTGTTTCCTTAATATTATGTAATTAATACACTTGAAAGTGTTTGGTAATAAATATATATACAACTAATTTAAATGCCATATATTTAGCGCAAATCAGCAACTAAACAATCCAGTAACGTTTGAAAGGAATGGCAACTGATAATGTATAATTAGTTGCCACCTAAAGTGTGCAAAAATATTTTGACTTATGAAGGCATGAACATGCATGGGTGTGTTGAGTATCATTCCATACAAAATAAACCTTTAAGATTTGTATTTATTTATATTTATATTTTATTATTTACTAATAGATACAAACCTTAAATATTTTGTATATTATACAAAACGTGGCATAGCACACGTCGGACACCATTTTAATGATTCCTGTGTACGATGTGGTGTTCGCTGAGGGTTTTGCTGCAGCGCAGCTTATGTTTACAGCTGTTATACTAACCTAATCCCTGTAAAACTCTGAGCAAATTGCACGAATAGCTTGTTTCACAAAACAAGCATATAATATACGTTAGTCTAATCACTAATATGCTAGCACTCTAATAAAAAAAAATATATATATTGGGCATTTTATTACACATGCTAAAATAACCCATTTAGGCACAAAGCCGGTTTCAGATCAAGTGTAACATGTGTAAGGACAGCTTATAGGCCTATAGCTATAGTCTACCACTACCATTAGTAGAGTTACATGAAATTCACATTGTGTGTAATTATAAGAGATCACTGTTTGATTGCTAAGAAACACATAGTACTATACTCATTTGTAGCCTACAACTGTATTTGTGCGTGTTGCTTCATTAGGTCAAAATACAGAAATATTGCTGTCATTTGCAAGCACGTCGACGTCGTGAGGCTGTTCAAAATCCCCAAATTTAACACAGGGGTTTACTGTACATAAACTAAGTCTGCTGCAGGAACTTCAGGGGTTGCTTAGGGCGTGGCCTAAATTGGGAAAGGTATATTTTTTTACCAGAGACTGATCATAAATGCTCGATTGAATACAACGACAGTGTTTCATTGCAATACACAAGGTGGCGCTGCAAGCAAGGCAATGACCTCTGACCTCAGATCCAGACTGATTAAAGGGTCTCTGCACCTAAACTGACCTGCACTGCAGTGCGCATGGGATTGTGCACTACATAGTACACATGTATGGCATAATTTGCCATATCTGTGTTTCTAGGTTGTAACCCCTGCGTACAGTTGCAGTACAGTTAAAACCAGAAGAGCAGCAGATCTGCTGGAGGTGGCAACAGTTCTCAGCACCACACACTTGACACTTCCACAATGATTGGCGTAAGAGCAGGAGTGCAATATTTGCGTGCCACCTCATCAGGTAAAGTTTGACAAAAAACACTTGACTGCCATAAAACATGTAAGTACTGAATTCTGCTTTACAGATCAGCTGATCAGTTTAATAGCAAGCAGCTGCAGACTGCAGATCTGTTCTGAATCGGTTGCGGTAAGTATCGATGTGCGTATAGCTCTGCTCTGACGGAGAAAACCAGCCTGAACCATATTAAATAGGCTAAGTCTCCCAAGATGTAGAACATGTATACATAATTATGATACTTCCATATGTATATAAGGCTATAGTATGCCCTATGCAGCCTATATATTTTTATGCACTTCAGAATATAATCAAATCAAGTACTTTATTGCAGACTAAGGATGGTATACATTATAAATTTTATAATTATAATTAAGCCGGGCTCACATTGCGATTTTGTCGGCAGACACGGGACTGGCGATTTTTGCGCTGATCTGTCGCACAGTCGCGTGACCTCTCACACTACGCGATTTTGCAAAGTTGCAGATGAGTGCTTAAGGGGTAAATAAATGATATGCTTCTTTGTTTCAAGAATTGCAGTTATCAGCAATGTGCCCCCTGTAAACCCAATTAGTAATAGCAGAAGTAAAAGTGAGGGTAAATTGCAATCAATAATTAAATTGCTATGTAGTCAATTTTTCCAATGCTGTTCAATTTAACTACTTGTCAGTGCTGTTTTAGACAACTTTCATTAACATTATTGCAACCTAAAGATTCTCAATACTATTAGGAGTATTAATAACTAAATTTTCTGAGATTTGGCAACACACACATACATGATGTAAAACACAGGCACCACAGCAAAGTTTTTCTTAAACATCATTTGAGCATGTATCAAGCACCAAATTGCTGCACTAATTTATTATAAATAAACTGGATTTCAATCAGACTATTTTCCTTGGTGAATACATAAGAAAAAAAACCTCACAATTAAGACCTTGGTTAGAATAGACATACTAATAGTGAGGTCTTAATAGTGTGGTTTTTAAGGCTAGGCCACTGAATAGCCTTTGAATACTGTGAATGAATATTTTGGCAGTGTATATGCCATAAATATTCATTCTCATGTTATTTAGACCACAATGACAGTTAAAGACCGGGAAATTATAAATATAAAACAAAGGTGCTCAGGAATATGCTGTATTTTTAAAATTAAAACTATTTTAACAATAATTTAATGTCTTCCTTCTAGACACCTGGAATTCATCATTATTTTACTGTTTAGCTAATAACATGACACAGGCACACATGCAAGTGACTCCTTATTTAGTGTCATTAGGTTGTGAAATTACTATTTAGTTTGCACTTCAGTGAGAAACACTTTTTGCCTTGGCCTATATTCAGAAACTGCACATTTTTTCCCTTGGCCTTCTCACCTGACTTTCTTTAACTAAAGACATTGGCTTCTATGCATGATAGAACAATGCGGTTTTTTTTCTAAATAGTTCATTTGTAACTATCTTATCATCTATATCCATTTAAGCAAAACAATGAAAAATACACTAATACCTAATTTATTGAGAAAGAAATACTGATGACAACCCTGAGGTTTACGCCACTGAATCTACAATTTGCAAGTGATATTTAAGGTACAAGAATAAAACCACTGTCTTGCTGCCTAAATGATTGACTAGTTGACTGAACTGACTGACTGAACGGATGAGCTTAACTGATAGACAGACAGAATTGACTGAGTTCAACTGACTGATTTAACTGACTGAACTGACTGAACAGGCAGGCAGGAGGACGGGTGTTACACTTTTGTTTCCAGAGCTGAACTCTAACACAAATGCACTTACCCTAATGAAATTTCACATTTGTTCAGCATATTCTGACAAGTGTGAAAATATTTAATTGCAATCCATATAGTAAAGCCAAGTGAGCATCAAAAGTATTGTATATCCTTTTCCTGCCATTTAATTTTGTTTCAAAGATTTTATGCACAATAAGGAGTATTAAGTTCACTAGAATCATTAACAAAATAGAATGTTCTCTCAACTAATCTACAACTAAGATTATCATTTCTATGTCCAAAATAACCATATATCATGTATATGGACTATGGCAATGCTTCCTAAGGAATATATATGAAATTCAGCAACAACGTTATGCCACATAAAAATGTTGTTTATAATTTTTGTATTTATTTGTATTTACATAAATGAAGTCCAAATACAAATAAATACAAATCTTAAAGGTTTATTTTGTATGGAATGAAACTCAACACACCCATTTTTATGCCTTCATAAGTCAAAATATTTTTCACATGCTGATTGATTTTAGCTGGCAATTGAAGGAACTATACATTATCAGTTGCCCTTCAAACAGTTACTGAATTGATGGGTTGCTGATTTGCATTAAATCTATAGCCTTTAACTCAGTATATATATTTTTTTCTCCACCAAGCACATTACAGGTGTATATTAAGAAAACAATAATAAGTATTGGAGTCAAGTGAAAGTAATATAATCTTATGCAACTAAATTTTTATGAAATGCTAATTATAAACAAAAAAGTACTATAATCTAGATATATATCATTGGCAAAAGTTCACTGATGTAAGGACCATAGAGTCATTGATATGAGGGTTTGAAAGAGTACCAAATTTTCATATTTTCGTTATTATATAAAATTATCTGTCGTTAGTGGTAATGAAACCCCAAAAAAGTATCTCTGCACTATTCTTACAAGTTTTGTATGCATGTTAGTGCAGTAGTGGTGGAGTTCTGCCCTTCTAAAAACCAAAACTGGTAATTGCACGTCCAAAGATATTCCTCTATTCTATGTACAATGAATCTCTCCAGAAACTTCGTGATTATATTGGACAGAGTAATAGGTATATAGTTGTCCTTACTAGTTAGGTTCGCTTTAACAATGGGGACTAACACCTATTCAATCATAACAGGCAGCATATGGCCATTAATAAACATTGAAGTAAGCAACTTAGCAAGTAGTACCATCACACGCCTTGACCATCAGGACCAGAAGCTTTACGGCTTGGCATACTACTAACAAATCCTCAGCATTAAAAATCATCTCATTATGAAATGTACATGTTTCACCAGAGAATACAGTTACCCGGGGTGGCATATTAAACAAAGTATTGTAGCAGTCAACCCACATTTCAGAAATTGTGCCAGTGACACTTGAAAAACCCATCAGGTATATATGTAGGGAATTTCTTTTTTTTTTTTTCTTTTTCTTTTTTTTACCTCAGAAGAATATTTTACCAATATTCAACTAACCGGCAGGGCCCCACGCTACCGCAAGAATAGACCCAGAAACAATTTGAGGACTAAATTAGCTTAAATTTTTTAAGTATGGCCTTGCCTTTGAGCCATTGACACCATCAACACTGACTGGGAGAGGTACTTATAAATTGTTGATGTTCTTGACGTCTCTTAATAAATCATTGTCTTTCTTGCTCATGAGTTTCGTGGCCAATGTGTTAGCTCTGAAAGTTTCTTCATTGTTCTTGCAGTGTCTTATAGTGTGAGCAAATAAATCATCTTGAAGTGTCACAGTTAAAGTCCCCATAAATCTTAATGTTTGTGGTGTCTGCCTCCTCAACAACTTGTTGTAGTTAGCTCACACAGGCCATATAGGAGTCCTTGTTGTCATCACACCTGTATGGCAAGTAAATATGTAACATTGTCTGATTTCTTGACAAGTTCTAATCCAACTAGCCAGTGGTCATTTAAATCGATCGGATTCACAAATGCAAATCATGTAAATGTGTCATGAATTCTGCTATGCTGTGCTTGGTGCACGTAAATCCCTTACAGTTGGACGCAAAGTTACTGACCATGTTGGCGTTCTAACTCAGTTTTGAAGAATCAGACTTTTTAAAGTAGTACCATTTGATAAATATATCCTTGTCCCACATTTTCTGGTTTCAACCACAGGCGCTGTCCAGCTCATTGCTATACATGTCAAGATATCATAACAAGGTGCATGCCTCTCTCATGCGCTGAGCAGGTTGACATGGCCTCATTCAAAGGCCCGTTGCTCTTACTAAACTTAATTTAAATGTCTGATTCTTTAACATCAAGTAAACAATATTTCCTATTGATCTGAATCGACAACATAGTGGATATTGACAGCAGCAGCAGAGGCACCCACAGGGTTTATTAGGGAAAACCCCGAGGCCCCGTAAGCCACAGACTGGCGAAAAATGGTCGCGGACCTGATTTAGAGCAGTGCGGATGTAATTGGCGACACCAGTGACCTGAATGCTGTCCGCAAGACTGTTGCACAAGAATTCCCAGTGCTCCACCTGAGCATCAGCGCCTATAGACTCAGAATAAAGCATACCCATAGTGTCTGGTTTTTGATTGTCTCAGACTGGAGATTTTGTATGTTTATGCCAGCATCATCTAGGTCTTGCAGGACCTCTTCAGAAGTGACCTCTTCCCAGAAGGAAATATGCTGGTGTACCGACCAATCTGTTTCCTCTGATGGGGATCGACAGATTTGAACTGGCCTTACAGAATTATGCTACATATTTATCTGAAAAAATTAAAACCTTTTCCGTAGGTCTTCATTAATTTTAATTAACTAATCCACAGCTCCTTGATTTTCAGCTTTCGGCTTGCAACAAAAATGTTGGGCTTCTGCAGCTGCTTCATTTAAACCATACAATCCCAAGGAACCATCTGGCCCAAGTGTCAAAACAGCTATACCAGGACCCAAGTCTTTGGCTCTTTTAAAGGAACTAAATGCTATACAGGTAAAATTATATAGTGCATTTAATTCATGTCATTGGCGGACATTGTTAGGTGACCTACTCATTATATGTCAAGGTTATTTACTTTTCAGGCAACCCAGTCAGTCCAGTTTTTTGTCAACTATGAGGCCAGCCAGGGAAATTACATGGTAGATGCTGATGGAAATGTTCTGCTAGATATCTTTACCCAGATAGCTTCAGCGCCTCTTGGTAATTTTGCTCGCTGTCATACATTTCATTAATTTTTTGCATTGTGCATCTAGTAATCACACGAAGCCTGGCAGTTGGTGAGATTTATCAAAAATTTCAGTTGTTTCTTGTGCTTGGTTCCAGGTTATAATCATCCACGAATCATCCAAGCTGTTACTAATCCTGCCAATCTTGTAAGTATCAATCTTAATTTTGAAAATCTGCAAATGCCATTTAGGCCCATGTTAAATTTATTAAAATCTTTAGTGACAACCCATGAGCATACTAACCCAGCTGCCTTATGATTTTCAGAGCCACTTTGTTAACAGACCGGCCCTCGGAAATCTACCACCAAATGACTGGCCCCAGAAACTGCAGTCAGCACTCTTATCAGTAAGTTCATAAATTAGCATTTTACTTGCTTCACAAAATTACTCGTGAAATGGGAACAATGAAGCTAGTGATCCAAATTTGATCATTTTACTTTCAGATAGCTCCCATAGGCTTACACCATGTCCAGACAATGGCATGCGGTGCTTGCGCCGTGGAACATGCAATGAAGGCAGTGTTCATGGCATACCGAGTAAGACATTTTGAATTTCTCAATTTTTTAAAAAGTTTCATATTAATTTTATTCATTTCTTATATCTAAATTGTTGCAGCGAAAGCAAAGAGGCGGAGCCCCAGTCAGTGTAGAGGAACTGGAATCTTCTGTCATTAACCAAGAGCCTGGATGCCCACCTCTGTCCATCCTGTCTTTTACAAATTCCTTTCACGGACGTACTGCAGGTAACTGATACATCATTTAGATATTAACAGTACTATCACACATTGTTGCATTGTTTTGAATCTTTCATGGACTTATTCAGTTGGTGTCATTGACAGGGTCTCTTGCATGCTCCCATGCAAAATGGAATCACAAGCTGGACTTTCCGACATTTGACTGGCCAATTGCAGAATTCCCACAAGTGAAGTATCCAATGGAGGATAATGTAGAGTACAACAGACAACAGGAAAATAAGTCCATTCAGGATGTGAGTTTTTTTTTCCACTTCACCAAATTTGCAATTATGACACAAGAGTAAAATTTTCTATCATTTTGCATTTCTATACAAGGCTTTAATGTCAGGTCCGGCGCAAAATTGAGCAATACAACAGGATGGGCAAACCAGTGGCAGGTGTAATCATAGAGGCTATTCAGGGAGAAGGTGGAGACAAACAGGCCAGTGCTGAGTTTTTCAGAGACCTTCAACAAGTTTGCAAAGAGGTTGGTATCTGATAATTTGTTTTCTGCCATTTTAGTTTTAAGGTCTGTCATTGCAGTTTAGTTCTGTTAATCAGATCAAACTGCTACCTATACCATAGTATTTGTTCTGTGAATACAATGACTGCTAAAGGTTACCCTCAACTGGTGGTTAATTTTGCATCAAAATACTGTTCAATATCATATTCGTTCACTCCAGCACAGTAGGTTCCCTGGGTGTCACTCTCCAATTCAGTGTTAAGCTGCATCTCATTTTTCTAATTGCAGAATGGGATTTATTTCATAGCTGATGAAGTTCAATCTGGAGGAGGTGCCACAGGTCGATGGTGGCACTCTGATTCATGGAACCTCCCATCACCCCCAGATATTGTGTGCTTCAGTAAGAAAACTTTAACTGGTGGATTTTACTCCACCGAGGAGATGCTACAGACAGAGGTAGGGCATTTTAACCAAGACTTTACCTTTTCTCTTTGAGGACCTCGCAAAACATGATACTTGGAATAAAACTTCACTGAACAGCTGTTACCTTTAGATTTTCACATTTTAAAACCTTTCATGTTGATTATTGATCTTCACTGAGATTGGTGAATACCTTTTGGACATCTTAGAATATTGTAGGCATTATGTTATGGCAGCATCACATTGACTTCCTCAGTGCCATTGTAGTGGGGCTGAGGAGTTACAAGCACAAGAACAAATGAATCACATAGAGAACTAGAATGCACATGGGATGTGCAGAGCTCTGCCCATAGCAGCAGGGACACTTTGATCCCACCATTTTTGGCAAGCTGCGTCTTAGAGACAAGAACCGCTTCTGAGGATTCAAGTCAATAACGTGATCTGCGAATAATGCTATTGTACGATAATGAAGGATGATTAAAGCCCAAAAACATTTACAAGCTGTCTTACAGCTATGTCTGCCTACATACTAAGCCACAATTACTTGTTTTCATCTGGAAACAAAAATGCTGACATCATGGACATCAAGAACTAAGATCAAAACCTCTCCCCCATTCCAGAGGAGCAGAGCTAATTGAGATCCCATCCACGTATTTTACTGTCTTACAAACAGTCAAAAGGTCATTTATGTGGATCAGAAAAGTTACTTCCAATGCGATGTTGTCCTGCCGAGGACAGAGCGGGACACCCCCCCCCCCCTCCCCCCCCCCCCCCGTCGATAAACTAATGGCGATTGTAATTGTTTAATTGTCTGATAGAGCATTTTTTGCAGTTATATAAACATTGTTAACACAACAGTGTTTGCTAATGAAAAAGAAGACAAATGAGGGAGACCTTATCAATCCAATTTTTTCAAAACAGAATTAATGACAATTAAGTTAACAGGAGCGGATCCAAATTGCAATGGTCCCAATATATTTTAATTTAGATAGATAGATAGATAGCATTTACACATATAGACTACACATAACCACAACCAACCACGGCCCATTGACCAATTCTGGCCATATTTGCAGAGGGGGAGAGGGCAGGAAACCTGCCAATGTAAATTTCCCGCCATTTAGTTTTATTGACTCCAATGCTAAATCAATAATCTTCTTCTAGCCTATGAATAAAAAAATGCAGCCTGAACGTTTCTAAGTTGAGCCAAATTTTGTCACTTCGGCCCAATGCCACCAGTTAGCAATCTCATCAAAATATTAAGAAGGATTTTGAAATTAAACATTTGGGCTGCTGAGCCACTCCATTCCCTTCTATTTTGGGAACCATTTGGTCAACTGGACATTTCACCTCCATCTCACCAATTGGAAATATCCAGCATGCTGCAAGCAGCATTAGCTTTATCAAAAACTGGTAGTATTGATACAATTGAAAAGTGAAGAAAGCACTAATTATTCCAAGACATACACAATCTTAGAATAGCCGAGAACTGCGCTTTACTGGCTTACTTCGGAGCAGCCAAAATGGTGGGAAATGCCGCAAATTGGATCCCGTTAGATCAAAATTTCTGATATGCAGAACTGCACTCAATTTAAAGTTGCCTGACCATGTGACCTAATTTGTGTTAATTACACCTAAGCTTTGTTTAGAGACACCAAGTGTAAATAGGTTGCTATTGGAAGTAGGAAGCAGTATGAAACGGCTACCCGTCCATGTAAGAGTATCCTGTAAATAAGTTGGTATTGGAGACTGCATAAGGTGGTCTCCGCTACCCCAAATTTGTACTGATTTTAACCCGCACTACGCGCATGTACATATCACTAACCTATCTAGTCCTTTATGTCAGAATTACAATGATGATAAAAAGCAAATCCCTTCAATTCTACACCATGACATCATTCACAACAGTACACACTTCCAAATGCTGCATCCTTACTGCTTGTTTGTTGTTTTTTAAATTTTTTTTTGGATAATATTAAAGAGTAAGTAGTTAATCCTAGTAACGGGTAAGTTTAGTACATAATTCTATAATCGCTTCTCTCTCGCTTTGTGGTGCTGGAAAAGAACATGCATGTTTTGTGTTCAATTGTCAGTTTTTGCTCATGGTGGACAAGCAAGCCAAGTTTCAAGTTTGCAGTTACACTGTGAGCAGGCGGAGCTCAAAGGACATGAGCTCATATGCATCACAATCCGTACATCTCACTGCTTGCAACTTTTTTCATGACGGACACAATAGCAGGAAAGTGTCCACTTGCAGATTGACAAAGGTGATGAAGGCCATCTAAAATTCAAGTTCTGAGGTCAGTGTTTCATTTGCTGGTCTCACATCTTATAGGCTGACCATCACATTACCACATATACTAATCTTCTATCTTACAATGCGCAAGCATTATCAACAGAGTGGACCCTGCATCCAGCGATATTCAGAAGACTACATCAGCTGATTTTTCTATTACGTGTCGAATCATGTTATCTCCACCAGATTGAACCACAAACTCTCCTTGTGCTGACATGACAGCTTCAGTGTATGTGTATCCTCCAAAATCGCTTGATTCCAGGTGCAGAAGAAACTGTGCCAGTCCCCAATTCCTCTTGTGGTCCTACTCTGAACAAATCATTCTTGGTTCCTAGAAGCGCTGAAGCTGTTGTTTGATCTACCCTTCTAGGTCAATCTCAGAGCTGTTTCACTTTAATCTTGGACAACTGTCTCTTCATGTTTGGCCACTTTCAACAACAGAATCTGAGTGGCACACCATGCAGCCACCTCACAAGGCAAATCATCTTAACGACTTTTGCAGTTGATGCTAAGAATGAGACCTTAATCCATCCCTTTGTACTCTTCAAGACAATGCTGACTTCCTAGTCTTCCTATTTGAAGTTAGAAAGTTGGCTCCTAGAACCATTTGCAAACTATAGGCACTTTGACAAAATGGCAGTAAGCGTCACTGGCCGCAATTGTTATCAGTTCGCAGAAGCTCCTTTTTAGCCACTGGGATTATTTTACCCATCTTCCAAGGGTCTGGTAAGGTTGAGGTGTTAATAAGCCTGCCATTTATGTTTTCGGGACCTGTGGCCTTAACTTTGATGCCCTTAAGTGCTTTCTCGGCATCCGAAAGTGGTATGTCATATGCACAGATTGCCGAGGTCCTTAGCTTTTTGTCATCCAACCTGGCATAAAAGTGGTTTAGCCTGTAGGCCACTTCCGGTTTGAATAGGATAGCTGGTTCTCTGTAGATAGATAGATACAACTCTTTGAATTAGTGACATGTGTCAGCCTGCCATTTGGAGACAAGTTGAATTGAGCTCTGCCAAGGCAGTGGGAACAGAATGATCCCTAATGGCATTTCCTGCCATTTTTGCTGGCGAGTTGCAAGTTGGTTCAAGAAATGCAAATCAAGTCAACACACAAGTCCCCTCCAGAGATTGTTGAGTGAGCAATAATTTATAAGAAAGTCTTTAGAAACATTTTCCAGTTCAGGGACAACACTGACACCACAGATTGAGTGGACGCTAAATTAATCTTACAGAAACTACAACAATTAATGCGGGCCGGATTTTTGCATTAAAGCCTCATTGCTGAGAAAACTGAGCATTTCAGGTTGGTCAGCTGACTCAGCTCACCCATCATCAGTCGAGAGTAATTGGATTAACAGAGTGACAAAGTCAGCTTCTCCATTAAAATTTGAGAAAACTTTATCTCAACTGTAGGGCATTTAATTGAAGAGATTTGCTATTGTCATCATTGTCATCCTGATAATAAGTCCATGGAATCATGAGCTCTATAGATAAGTCCTATCCCCAAATGGGAGAGGACCTTAAATGTACATTTGTATATATCGTCCAGACACAAACATAATACTTGATAAGATAGTGAATTCAAGTTACTCATAAGCAATTTTTGTTATCAGGGTTACAGGATCTTCAACACATGGATGGGTGACCCGGCAAAAATAGTTCTCCTCGAAGAGATGATCAAAGTGATAAGGGACCATGATCTACTGACCAATGTCACCAATGTGGGTCGATATTTGGTTCAAGGAATGACAGCTCTTCAGGTAATGAAAGATAATATCCCTAATACTTTGTGTGCTGCTTGTTCAATTGATTAAATGTAGTAAAACCGGACTTTAGAAAACAAGGTCAGTAAATTTTTAGAAAAGCCACTGAAAGACTTCAATTGCCTTAGCTATATCCAGACATTGCCACTGCTTATTGCTACTGCTAAGCTGTCTGTATAACCTTCTAACATTGTTACATGATAATGTATTTCAGAAACGTTACGCTGACCAACTTTCTGACCCTCGTGGATTTGGTATATATTTAGCTGTAGATGGAAGAGATCCTGAACACAGAGACAAGATAGTCAAAGGTCTTCAAAAAAGAGGTAGCCTTTGTCTTCATTGATAAGAATCAAATTCCAAGCAGTTGTCATAGTGCAGGTGCACGTTAAGTAAAAAATAATTAATTGTTGTTTCACAATGCACTCTCAATGCTGAATACAGATTACAGAGAGGTCATTAAGTATAACTTAAGTCCACAATTCAATCTGTAAATCAAAGGAGATTTCAATGTTACTTGGGGTTTACTTGTACATGGTGGCTTAATATGGTAAATGACCAGTCATTCTCAGGAACTGAAAGAGTTGATCATACTTTGGCACCCAAGTTACTAGTGTTCCCTCAAAGTCAAAAAGTGTACTTATGCACAATACTTATGTACAATCTTGTCCTTTTTTGTCAAACAATTCATGCTCCAGATATGCCTACTGGCCTTTTTCTTGTAATTTGATGGTACCAACTGTTTATGTAAAATACACAAGTTGTTAGTACGTTTAATGACTAGAAACCATATCTCTATTCTATTCGAACGGTTACCCTTTATTAACGCATAGGTTGTTATTCACTGTCATACATTTCATAATGATTTATGAAAGGTATCTCTCTGCATATCCTATGTTAAAATGGATATACACCATGCAGTGCACTGATGTTATATGCTAGATAATATATTTGTCAACATTTAAAGACTACATTTTTGTCAAAACACCTGTGTTGCAGGTATTCATGCTGGAGGGAATGGCGTCAAAACATTGAGGATGCGTCCAGCCATGATATTTCAGACAAATCATGCCGATATATTCTTAAATGCATTGGAGGACACACTCAAGGAACATGCTTAAGGATCAAAGATTTTATGTGTGCACTAGCACAACATAATGTAACTTTGATTATTAATTATTAACTTTAGCCTTTATGAGAGTACTATTCCTTATAAATCAACATTGAGTATGTTACTGTGAGTAGTTATTTGTATGGCAGACTTCATGTGGTATAAATGAAAGCTTTCCCACTGTGTCAGATCCAGTAGACACAGATGTGTGTCGAGTAGCATGTATCTTTTTCTAATAATTTTTAATGTTAATATAGAAACTGAAATTTTATATCTATAGATATATGTCAGGTATTATCAGTGCCACCCTCACCATCAGTAAGATGTGTAACCATGTTTGTTACTATATTTGTTACTCAAGTTTCTTCCATTGATGGATAACCATTTTTATATGGTGACCATAAAATATATTTGTCTTGTCTCCACTGCAGTTATAATTGGAAAAAGCTTAATTCACAGCAGTATACACAACCAAGGGTATTAGCGATTTTTGTT
Source organism: Alitta virens (assembly GCA_932294295.1). Classification (NCBI taxonomy): domain Eukaryota; kingdom Metazoa; phylum Annelida; class Polychaeta; order Phyllodocida; family Nereididae; genus Alitta; species Alitta virens. Next base: position 38,752,152 of record OW028575.1, read on the forward strand.
TTTTCTGGTAAATTGTCTTCGGTTGTGATGGTAAGCTTTGGTTAGCTATATGTAGGGTGCAACCATTTCTCTTTTTTCAAATGTTATTATTTAAGTCGGAGTATGTTGTATTAGTTTTATGAGTATATCATTTAAGCAGATCTTTTTCAGCATCATAACTTTTTCATGGTGATATTATTGTTGTAAGAATTGCTAATTATAAATTTAGTTTTTCTACATTGATCATATATATTATACAGCCTTTGTATGCTATTTGTTTTCTGTTCCACACACATAGATTGTTGTATTTATTCCAGTATTATCACTATTGATAGCATTTCATATTCAAATGATATAGTGTCGTCAAATAAATTTGCTAATGAACTTGAAGAATTTCAGTTTTTGTCTCTGAGAAGATAGTTAAGAGTCTGTTTCTGCTCGGGACCCTTGAATCTTCCTGGAAACTCAAGTGAAAACTACATTTATGATATTGCTACGCCCATGTAATGCATTATAAACCAACCAAACAAAATAGGTCTAAGTTCACTGCTCCAGACTGCTTTTAAAAACATATTAAACCATCTTTAGCAGTCTATGGTGAAACAGGTAGATTCCCATTGCATGTCAGACAGAAAATTAGAATGGTGAATTACTGGATAAGATTGGAAAGAGCACCTGATGACAGTTTACTTAAGAAATGTTTAAATTTTCAGAAGGAAATTTATGTGAATGCAGTAAATGGAAATAACTGGTTCAGTAAAGTGTGTCATGTATTAATAACTGCAACATTGAATATGATATTAGTAACCTCAGAAACTTTGACATTGATAATATCTCTAACACAGTGAAACTAAGACTCTATGAAGCCGAACATGAGCGACTTATAAATGCAATAAATGACAGTTCACAACAACCAAAACTTAGGACATATAAACTATTTAAAACTGATTGTAGAATAGAACCTTATCTTGAATTGCAACAAATTCGCAAAGTGTTAACTAAAATAGCTAGATTTAGGAAAAGTTCACATAGCCTGAAGATTGAAACAGGTCGACACCATAAACCAATAATTCCCGCACCAAATAGAATATGTGAAAAGTGTACGTTAAACTTTGTAGAAGTTGATTACTGGCTGAAGTTCAATTTCCTCTTGTGAGATCTAAATTTAGGGCAACAATAAGTACGAGTTCACATTAGAGTTTTGCAACGTACGGATTTGCACTTACAATGCCGGAATAAATCATGTTGAACGGTATGCAATGATAGTTAATCTGAACTTCTTAGGAGGGAAACGCATGAACATAATATATGTAATTATTTCACTCATAATTCCATTTGAAAATTAATACAATAATTCACACAGGCACAGTGGTCCAAGGTCACCTATTGTTAATGCAGTTATTTATGCAACACCAACAAGTCTTAGTATGAGATAAGCTCAAAAGCAAATTGTGCAATCTGCTTATACACATACTTGACATGATAGTGATCCCCCCCATTGATAGTATTGTGAAATTGCAACTATTGGCCAGCACCTTAACCTGTATGGTCAAAGGGAATGACAAAACTACTGGCCAGGCAGTTAAGTGGGGTAGATGTGCATGGGTGACTTTAAAGTGTGATCTGCACAGTGAGCTTCTACAGAATCTGATTGTGAGCAACGCAGCATTGCACCCGAACAACTAATCCAGGCACTATTGATCTATATGGTCCTCGATTCAAATTTTCTGAATATCATACAGGGAATACGCTTTTAAATATATATAGATTTTATTGACATGTAAAATATCATAAGTGATACATATGTCATTCAGTTAAAAGATAACATGAAAGAGTAATCAATGTTTTCCTGCTTTCCGAGATAGCAGGTCAGCCTGACATTAGCCTGACATTGGCCTGACATTGACCTGACATTGATCTGACATGGGCAATGCTTGTCTGATGTTTAGCCAATGTAACATGTACACTGTATCTGGTGCTGTTGGTTCAATACTCAAAGTCAGTCTTTTTTATCCAGAAGGATTTATCATCATTCAGGATATAGTCGGAAGAAAGAAATTCAGAAAAGCTGATTTGGTTCAGAATTTCTCAAATGATATAACTGATCAGGAATTTAGCAGTATGCAGTAGAGCTCAGGAGACCTTGAGATCAATTGTGCAAAAAGTTTGGCTCAAGTTGTCAAAAGAGATGAGGTAATTGCCAAAATAAGCTAAAAAAAAAATCAGCTCTGATGAGCTTTTGTAGACAGCTTTTCATTTCGGCACTAGGGATATAGAAACTGAGAAAGTAAACAACAGGTCTGCACAAAATGGCAAATTCGCAGTAAATTTCGCTTTTTTCTCTCTGTTATAAAGTCTGTAGTATTCATGAAATTATAATTATCGGTATTTTATTATCTTATATCACTTCATTATCTTACAAATGAGCATTATTCGCCTACCACATTGTTTGCCTTGGCAAGCTTACATATGCGGTTCTTGCCCCAACATGCCGCTATTTGGATCCCAGTGGTCGATCTCTCACTCTGTTCCACAGAATGCCTTCTGGATTCAGTGCCGATAGGCTCTAGTTACTCGTTTCTAGGGGCCACAGGATTATGCACCACGTCCATGAATGCTTCATATATTTTTACATCTATATAGAGTTTTCTATCTAGAAAAAAAAAAGTTAGATAAAGATTTTAAGTAAACACACAGTTAACCACCAGTGCGGTTATCTGTGTTTAAATATTTACATTCGTCTATTGTTATGTGGCACTTGAACGTAGTTAAATTATTACTGACTACAAATTCCAATGTACTTCCTCTTCCAGCTGGTCTGCATGGCAGAACTTTTTTTTTTAGTCCTAATTTTTCTGTAACTACTTTTATTCACTGAATGGAAATCAGCAATAAGTATGCTAGTTGACATTTCTTATCACCACTTCAAATCAGCACTTGTTCCAAGAAGACAATAAAAACCAGTACTGGCCAGTTGGTTATCTTTATTGTAGTCACTGAGCAATATTTCAAGACAGCCGATAATCCCGAATGTCGAGTGCAGCATAGGACTGTCCCCAGGCCTCAATGCCTCCTACTATACTTCCTTGAAGTTCAGCATTATCAAAGAATGATCTTGGCTCCCAGCCATCCCTTACCACTTCTGTAAACGAAATACAATATTTTTAGTAATCACCTTATCATTTATGTAGCAGGTTCTGGATTATGGATGGATAGATAGATAGATCCTGTCACTGAAATGCCTCAATTGGTTGATATTCTTCCTAAGGGGACCGGACCATATTGATTGGCTGAACTGTTCCAGTTTGGATCAAACTATAGGCCTGTTTAAAGCAGGATGAATGCTTTTAACTGGTTACTATATTCATCGGTTTAGCCACATCATCTGGTTAGCCTTGAATGTAATGGGATTTATGGTTCACAAATTTCAGTTGACTATCTTTAACATTGAAGTGCCTATTATGATTGCAAATTCTATTTCATTGAGAACAGATTACAGGGGGTGACTGTGCCTTGCTAGCTAGTTTGGTAGAGATGCAAAGGATGCCATTCTCCGGTCTTGAATGAATGGTTTGCCTTGGATGTAATGGAATTTAGGTTCCTCAAATTGTTAGTTGACCTTCTACATTGTTCTATAGAAAGTCCTTTTTCATTGGTACAGATTATACTGATGTCTGTATGTAGTACAACATCCTTAATTGGGGCTTCCATTAAAGGCGTGGGTTTTTGGACTTCAACAACCTTTAACATTTGTTGGACTGATAACCTGTTGAACAAGAACCAACATTGGTTTGCTGAACAGGTTGTAGTCCTTGATTTGGGACATGCTTCCGTCCTTTATTATGGTTTCTGTTACAGTGCAGACTACTCAACTATAGTACCCTGGTTGAGAATTATCTTTTTTTGAGTCGATACTTTTGGATCACATTCTGATTTTCAGTTCATGGACTAAGAAAAGATTGAGGCAATGTTTAGACAAGTTGAACATGGGTTGCTATTTCCTTCAGGATTCTTACCAAGACCTGGAGATATGCAGCAGTTAAGCTGAACATTTTAGTTTTTTGACTATTTTGTCCTTAAAGAGATTTACATTATATTTGTTTCTGGATTTCCATATTTTGGAGATTTCTTCCTCCTGACAGATGATGAAAAGAGTTGCTCAGTTGTAATACTTTTTTTTCAAAACGTATCTTTTTGTCAGTGCATTGGTCAGCAACACAAACATTTACTTGATTTTTTTTCCATTTGATTCTGCTGCTTTGGCAATTGCTTTGATTTCTCAGTTTCCTTACCAGTTGGTGTTAGATTTCTGCCTTGGTTTGTTTTTTCTGACACAACAGTTTCTGTATAATTTTCTTTAAGGTTTGTTACACAGTAGGAATTGCCATGCACACTGCTTGTCTGAGACAGGTTGGGTTGGAATGGAGTTTTTTCTCTGCTTTCTTCATATTACTATGGAAGATCTATGTCCCATGCTCATGATGGGTGAATGCCATTTAGAGCTTGGAATAAATGTTTGCCAAATGGTGTTCATCACTCCATGAAATATAGAGTAGTCTCTACAGTTGATTATATAGGTCGCTTCATGAATATAATCGCTAAGATGGTTTCCTTGATATCATCAGATCTAGAAAGGAAAAGTACTTCCAGGGCACAATCTGGGTATAACAGGCTGGTTGACATGCTTGTGTCCAGATATGGTCGTTGATGGTTTCAATAAGTTGCTGTACATAACACTTGGCTTGAGCCAGAGACTGTATCTGTGGTCTATTTGATACCTGAAGAATTAATATCGCCAATAACTAGTAGTTGCAATGTAATCTGGACAGAAGATGTAATTCATGATGGTTGTCATCTGAAGATTATGATTTTCATTGCCTGCAGTGGCTAATTATAGTTTTGTGAGGTGCTCTCAGTAATGATTATAATGTGTAATGTTGGGATTCTAATGAATTTTACGTGAGAATGAGGACGATGTTACTGGGTTTTCATGGGTTCTCAAGCTTCTCATTGCATATACACATTTTAAAACATCTGCTCTTGGAGTTGTCAATATGGAAGTGTAGCCCTTTAAAATTTGTGGTTCGGTCATAGTTAATTGAAATCTTTTGTTTGCCAGTGACTCAGTAATGATTATGTTTGATGTTGAGATTCCTATGAGTCAATTCTACCCCTCAGCATGTCCATATTATTATGCAAAGAATAAGTATTCATTAATTCGTGAGCAACAGTTATAACCTTCTGAGTTTGGTTGATCGATGCTTCCGGCTGCCAGTTGTCTTGGTCCATTACCATCAGGGTCTATCTCATGTGCTGCTTACTTTTGGCTGATTCATTTAATGCAAACCACTTACCTTCCAGTCAGTAAGTAATCAGTAATCAATCCTACATGTACATCTTACAGTTTTCTGATGACAGATACGTCTTAACTGCAGTTTGCATTTCCTGAATACCATGTAAAATGCTGTCGCATGGCTGAGCAGTTTATTCCATATATCTATGATTTTAATGTGTAGCTCTGCCATACATTGCATCAAAATTTGCAAGCATTCTATCTCCAAACCTTATTTCAGACCACCCTCGAATTAAGACCACCTCTATACTATCTATATGAAGACCACCAATAAACTATCAGTTGGACCTATGAGTAGGGGGGCCTATCTCAGTGGTAGCGTGCTGGGCTTCCAACCACTGGGTCCCGGGTTTAATTCCCAGTCGAGCCTATGTTGGACGGCTGTTTCATCCTTCGTCTCATTGCCATGGTCCCTACCTGTCCTAATTAGCCCATCAGGTGCAGAAATACAGGACGTAAAGCCCTATTCCACCCACAACACCAGTTGGACCTATCAGTATTTTTGCCATTTGATATTGCTATTGAGATCTTACAATTAAGACAAGTTTAATCCTATGGTTGTCTTGATTGCAAGTGTCTAGTGAATAAATCAGCAATGGAAAAACATGTTTAAATTCACTTGCCGTCAAACATTGCCTGTAGATCGATACTCCATGTCCTCCAGGGAGAGTTCTCAATAGGGGAAGAGCAGGCATCACCAGTGGGGTCAATCCAGGGTCCCCAGTTGGGTGAAAAGCCCCACTGCTGTCCATTCAAGAACCAGACTGGCAGGTTGGGGTCGTTGCCTGGCAACCAAGCCTCATTCCATGTCTTGTCCCTGTACCAGGCTGAACCAAATGATATCTCAAGTTTAAATTTCAGAATTACAAAAATAAAAATTTGAATGTGAGAGTTTGTTTTCATTTTGACTATGCAACTCATTCGTAGTGTTGGTTTCGACTAGGTTCAAGCTAATTCAAACGTATGTGCCTTTCAATTTGTCTTTGTAATTATGCATAGAAACAAAGTACTTACGTTCTGGACCCACACCATTAGGAGACTTCCAGAAAGCCAAAAGATTGAGTCTGAATTGGACCATTCGGTTAGCAACCTTGTCCACAAAGATCAAGTAATAACTGAAGGTGCCATGTGCATAGGTTACCTGGCTCGGGATGCATACCTGTGAATAAATGACATCTGTAGTGCCAAAAAAATAAGCATACTACTTTTATAACGGTTATATATTATGGGATATATATAGAATGGTTGGACGGGTTACCTTTGTTCTGTATGTCAGTTGCAATCGTTGCAAGTTCCTGGCTGGAGCAATGTTCGCATCAGGCATTCCTCCATAGACACTTCCTGATGACAGGGTTTCCTGCATGAAATAAAATCATATCACATGCATGATTGAAGGTTTGGCTAATCCTGCAACATTAATGGCACTTTCAGCTAACTCTTCTTCAATATTAAATGGTGTGTAGTGTGTGCGTGTGTGTGTGTGAATAGGGCTTTACGTCCTGTATTTCTGCACCTGATGGGCTAATTAGGACAGGCAGGGACCAAGGCAATGAGATGAGGGATGAAACAGCCATCCAACTTAGGCTCGACCGGGAATCGAACCCAGGACCCAGCGGTTGGAAGCCCAGAGCGCTACCTCTAAGCTATGCCCCTGCCTTCAAATGGTGTGTAGTCAACTTGGCGACAAACCACTGAGCCCAGTGACAACCCATCCCAGCAACAAAATTTCCTGTCACATTAAAGTCAATGACAACAACTTTGATAACACAAGAGAGTGGTAACCCATTGTTAAGTGTTAACCCACAGACATGACGCAGCCAGGGGAGGGTGGGAATTAGACATGCCACTCCCTCGTACATGAGCTGATCGAAGGCAAACCCGCTCATAATGCTCTTTTGTTTTTGTCATTTACTCAATTAATAGTGCATCTAGTGTATGGATACATCAGTCTCAACGCGAGGAATTCCCGAATGTGTACAGATATCATTTCGTCAGTTTCTGTGTCAGCTGGTAGTGGCCGTGTTAGCGAATTGCTGTGTCGCTGCCTTGACTGACAATCACATTAAATAATGGCAAATTCCTGCACCTTAAGACCACAAACACCACCACCACAAACATGCATGATCCATTATTCTAAATTTTCGAATCTATACATATATAAAGATCTCAAACATTCCATAACATTCCTCTTGACATGCACCTGAAGACAAATACAATTACCTGAACACCCAAGTAGACTTTTTCATCCTGAGGCCAGCTAAATTTGTCAACTATCACTCGTCCAAAGTCAGCACCCCAAAAGAAGAACATGGGACACTGCTTGCCCACTGCTTGACCACACTGTCCATCAGTAATGGTCATTTGGGAATTTGGTATACAGCAGGTCATTCCTGTAATAGTGTTAACAGGAATTTTCATAATATTACATTCCCACCAATTGATAATTATAAAGTTGGTTCAGAATTTAAAAAGTTGTTGATGACAACAATACTACATAATAAAGATCCATGAAGTCAGTTCCCAGATTCCAGTTCCCAGTCAGCTACCAGTCAGCTACCAGTAAGGTGAACTCTGCTCCCAGTTCTAGTTCCCAGTCAGCTACCAGTCATCTACCAGTAACTTGAAGTCAGTTCCCAGTTCTAGTGTGAATAACTTGTGAATGGGCAAGGAGCAGTATTTATCTTGTAAATAACATTACTACTGTTGGCCAACTGTTGGCCTACTGGCAATATCATATGAAAAAAACTTCTGGATCCAGTATCCAGAATGTAATCCAGATCAAATATTTGATGTGGGTTAAAGATTCATCGTTTGATCTATACCACCTATTAACTTCAGGCGTTTGAACATAAAAATTGAAATAACACCAACATAGGTTGTTAGGCCATTAGCATTAATTATGTATACTGGATGAGTCTTTCAAATCTATGATCCAGTTCTAATATGATCCAGATTACCTTCACAATTGATTTCATCCATAACTTTTTTAAGCATAGCAGATTTTCAAAAAATTTGGATTTTTAATTACACCATGGGTAGATGTAGGAAGAAAGTAATTACCACTCCAAAACTGCCTGTTATGAATTTCATAACGCATTACACGTATAGCTTGCTTACTAGCTAGCTAGCTAGTATAGATAGATAGATAGATAGATATATAGATAGATAGACAGATAGACAGATGGATAGGTAGATATAGATATGTTTTTTTTTATTTTATTTTATTGAGGGTAAAACCTATTTTAGGTCTTTATATGAGTTGAGCCACTAATACATGTAAACAATAACACATCAATATATATGCCTACTATTTAGTCGGACTAATGAACTGTCGGACTAGTGAACTGTCGGACCAGTGAGCTGTCGGACCAATGAACTGTCGGACTATTGAGGCATCGGACTAATGGGCTGTCAGACTAATGGGCAGTCCCCTACTGGACAGCTAACTACCCAGCTACCAGAAATTTGTTGAGAAAAGTCAAATTTTTTGGTTGAAAATGACACATAAAAGTCTGGGAGCTGGGTATTTAGAATGGCAGGAGAAATTTGGCAGTGTATTTACTAGATAGCCTATTCTATTGGCTGTTTAATGGTACCAAATATTGGTGTTTACTGGATTGGTAACTATGCAGTTAAGAAATATATGTTGAGCAAATTGAAATATTTTGATTAAACGTTTCGCAAAAAAATCTGGGAGTTGGCTGCATTGAATAATAGTAAAAAGGTGGCAGTTTATTTATTAGATAGCCTAATGCCTGAGCTATGTAATGGTACCAAATATTCGAGCCTACTATTCCATCAGCTATTCATTGCTACAAACAATGGTGCATGCTTATTTTATAGCTCACTTTCCAATGACCAAAAAGTTGCCCAGATATTTTACTGGTAGCTGACTGGGAACTAGAACTGGGAGCTGACTTCACTTTACTGGTAGCTGGCTAGTAGCTGACTGGGAACTAGAACTGGGAGCTGAGTTCACTTTACTGGTAGCTGACTGGTAGCTGACTGGGAACTGGAATCTGGGAACTGACTTCATAGATCTACATTTAATAAAGTACACTATGGAAAAACAGAGTAAAATCTACTCGTTCTGCAATTTACATTCCATAACATTCCCGCCAAATCCGCATCTTGCTCGTTCCACTGGTTCTGAATTTTGGTCGCGAAAATATTTCCACTAATTTTCTCTAAAATGGCAGCCATTTTAAAATCTGTCTCAGTATTCAGGCAAAGTTTGCCAATCTGGGAGCTTAATTTACATTGCATCCCCGAGAAATGGCAGCACTTAAAAGTAAACGGCTCAAGTCCCTATATTGATGGAGGAACTGCTGTTTCTCCATTAAAAAAATTTGCTACAAAAATAAATCTTTAACATTATTATTATTATTCAGATCACAGCCTTCTTCACCCAAATTGCCTTGTCACTGAAATATCCACCACAAATTTGTATAAATTGTAATAGCTTACTGGATTGGCTGATGTCATATGACAATGTGTAAAATCCTGTCCCTCTAGGAACATTTCCATAACAACTTCCAGACCGCTGACAACTTTCAAAGTAATGCACATCATTAGGATTCCAATAAGCTGCATCTTTTACACTGAAACCTGGATCAAAGTTAATGTTGGCCTGACAGCCATTCAGCTGAAATTCACAGAGCCAAAGATTATTCACTGCACACATGATTTTTTGCGAAGATAATGTGAAGATCTATGTAATATACTTACGGAAGTGCCAAGTAAAATAAAGAGCAGCATGATGCTTAATATGCGGTGTTCTTCATAATATTTATACAAGACTGAATTATCTCCAGATAAAATACTCGTGATTCTACTATCATGTAAATGTGAGAAACAGCAAGGTGCAAAATGATATTGCACGATCTGCCACCATTTATCCAGCCTAAATTGCCCGACATACTAATTCAAATTGTCAAACACATCGATACCAAAAGAGAAATGACAGGATATGTGAACCCTAGGCCTCGAACTTTCAGTCTGCTGGTCCTAGATTTTGTGAACCTAGCACCTAGTTTTTCTTATTTTCTCTATGTAATTTTCAAACAGTAACTACAGTATTCAACAGCGAAGTTGTGGCATAAATCGAACTTGGGAGCTTTAAGAAAGGTGTCCAGGGAAATCATTCTCAATGGAAAGGATGAAAGAACTGATTTACCACTTTTCTGCCCGAATGTTCTACCCCTGGATGTCATTATCAAAGCATGCAAGGCAGCAGTTGTTGGCCTAGCCCGAGACTGCTGTTCGCTTAGACGCTCTCAATTGAGTCAATTCACTGAGCAGCCCTGAATTCAGCAAGACATAAGTCTTTCTTCTATTCTTATTACTTATCTTGCTTTTCAGACATAGTAGATCATAACTAACTGATAATAAATGTAACTTTCTCTGGAAAATGACAGAAATCAAATGAATGATAAGATGTCAAATATACATTAAAATGCACTAAAAATACTGCTGCTAGGATGCACTCTTGCTTCAGCCAATCAGAGTCAAGGGCGGAAACTTTTTCAGCCAATAGAATTGGAGTATTCTGTCGTATCCACCTGGTGGAAATACAGAGATTCTTCCGAGAAAATCCACTATTAGAATACAGGTCAACTCGTCTACATACGAAGTCGATGACACATTAAGTTGGTCCCCTCCTTCCGCACAAGTGCATAGGAGTCGGTCTTGGCCGCCATTAACCACGTGACTTTCAGTCAGGATCTTGACTGTTTTCTGATTGGCTGATTGTTTTCTGGTGTTTGATTGGCTAATTGTTTAGGGGCGTGTCCAAGTCAACCTACCAGAGAGCACGACGCAATGACCAATCATAGCCCTGCTTATCCTCTGCCAATCTCAAACCACGAAAGAAATGCTAGCGACCAGTCTCACTACAGTGTAGGAGACTGCGGTTCCAGTGCTATTGACACATGAACAAATTCGTAGAAAACAAACTCGTATAAATTTGAAAGACACAAAGTCGTTGACAAACTTTTGACCACAACAACCAACTCGTTGACAGGTCATTTACATCTCGTTGACATATTAATGCAAACCTGTTGACAGCTAAACTGCCCAATAACCATTTTGTCAACAAACCAGACACTGGTTTGCGGGCTCCTTGTCTTTTGGAAGTTCTGCTGCTGAATGCCCTAGTCACGCCAGTCACCTCAACACGCATTTACTGTTAATAAATCTTCCACAAGGGTATACTTGCTACGAATTTATTCTATGAATGAGATCTATAAAAGGATGTCCATAACATTTCTGTACTCCAAAGTATTTATGGAGATAACAGCTTAAAACAGAGATAGAGGGGGGCAAGGAGAGACCAACGGCAGAAAAACACCTGTGTCAACGTGTTAGCAGAACCAACCGACAACGAGTTGGTATAGCCACAATTTTCTGTCAACGAGATGGTCAGGCTGAGGGTGTTGATTGTCAACGAGTTTGCCGTCAAGAGACCACAGTCAAGAGACCACTTGTATAGGTCAAATTGGCAGGAATCGAGTCAAATAAATGGCAGGTGGGCAAAAATCACCCATAATTTTGTTAATATCCACAGGTTGACAATATAACTAGGTATACTGTAGTTTTTCATAATGCTTCACACATTTTGGGAGGTAAGAGGTGCCAGAAATGCTCTGAAAACCCATGCGACACATAATATCAGGTGTGTCAACTCCGCCTATACAAGTATAGTTTGCTAGCGTTCACAAAAACGACTGATAGCAAACAAAAGCGCCTAAGTGAACAGCAGTCTCTGGTAATTGTTGGCCATGTGCATCTTTTCTGTTCGGAACTGTAAATAATTCCAATAGTTCCAAATCATTTCCTACACTTGGCATGCAGTTGACGACTTTAGTTCCTCTACACTTCTCTGCCAAATGCCTCATTAATTGAAACTAACATATCCATACTTCTCAGCTGCAGCCACATTTCTGCCCCATCTAAAGCTTTACCATTGAACATGATCAGATAAAATCATGTTGCAAGAACGATCTGCAAAAAGCCAGATTCATTTTACACGTTTTCAGTGCAACCTTCTTACTATCTGAATATCCTACCAGCATTATGCACATTACATTGCTGATAATACCCATCAGTGACAGAGCGTCACTGGTAATTTAATGAGACAGCAGCAAACGCTGCAGCTTGCAGCAAATGGTGCAGCTGAATTTATCTTGCTGCAAAATAATGCATCTTACTAAAAAATTATTCATCTTGCTGCAAATGCTGCAGCTTGCAGCTGAAGAAGATTTTTGCATCTGCAGCAGATTTTAGCAAATTTAGCTGCGTTGCTGCAGCTTCTGGTTTCTACATTTTGTTTGTGCTGCTTCTGACAGATCTCATTTTATTACACAAGATATATATCTGGTGATGTGTAAGGAATGCCAGCATCACCCATTAAAACACCATATCAGTTTTTAAAAAAAGTTCCCCATCTGGATTTGCATCCAGTCGCCCACACGGAAGAGCAGTGCACAACCAACTACTACTCCACTGCAGATAGCTAGTATTTTCAACGTAGTCTAGGTAATACAATCTCTATGTATACAGGCCAAGCGGTCAATCGGCTGGAATTATCAGATTGTTGTATTCAGAGACATATATGTATATGGGGAGACAGCTGCCCCTTGCCCTAGCCTGGAATATGAGCTATATGCTCTTTAGCCATTGAAGGCTACAGGTGTGCTGAGGGAGGGACATTATAAATCTTTATTGCCCATTACTCTAGCTACTTAATGACCATTGTATTACCTCAATATATATAATATAAAATCTCAGCTTAAAATTTCTATATTTTCAATTATATGTAATGGCGCCGAGAAACATCCCTAGTGCATGGACACCAACCAAACTAACACAAGAATAACTGCAACACAATAAACTACAGAATTGGTTTATTCTATAAAGTACAAAAATCTGCTGCTGTTGGAGCTGCACAAGTCTGCTGCTGCCGCAAAATTCTTCCAGCATTTGCTAGAGCAGTGATTTTTGCAGCATTTGCTGCAGCTGCACTGCACAGCAGGAAATTAGATCTTACTGGCATTTTCTGTCATTTTGAGAATCACCATAAGATCATATCTGAGCAAAGATTATGAAGCGGAATTGGTGTTATTTCTTGATTCAAAGTTGTATACTAAGTCTTCTGCCTTCGCCCCCCGAAAATTTGCATTTAACCTTCTTCCTTCCTCTCTATTGTAAGAGCTACTTGCATGCTTCGTTTAGTACTTCTGTATAATGCCAGTTTAATATCGAGGCTTTCATTGCTTTATAAATATATAATACAAGCCCAAGTTAGCCCACGTTTTACATAACAGGCAAATATAGTTCAACCAGGTTATGTGCCCTCATAGAGTAACCATGATAACTCAGGGTGAATTATGTAACTTGCAAAGTTCTTGGGAGAATAAACAAATAGGGAAAGAACGGTCTTAAGACTTTTTGGTACGAAGCAAGAAGGTGAATTTGCATTTTGCTAATTTCTTTCAAATTAAACAAAATAATGAAGATGAGAAGCAAGAAATGACACCAATTCTGCTTCATATAGGACGCTAACAACATCATACCATTCACAGCTGGCCTCACACCATGCCCAGTTGCTACTCCTTCTGGAGGATATTACTACTATGACTGCATACATACTACAAAAGCATTGTCCAGTGTTTTGCGCTATTTATTAGCCATTTGCTGGAATGACATTGAATTTTTTAAAAGCCAATTAAAGGAACCATGCTCTAAAACGAACATTAAAACCTTACTAGTAAGTTTCTCATAATTCCATTGTAAGTTGTAATGGCACCAATAAATTCTTAGTGACCTAACTTTGACACAGGCTTGATGGTCACTTTCCTCCTCTTTTCTTTGGAGTTTTCACTAGTGTCTGGGGGAAAACATATGAATAAGTTCATCAGTATTATTCAGAGAAAAAAATAAATATTTCCCTATAGATGTTGACAATTTAGCAGAAATATGAATTATCTTACCTTTGGTTGTTTCATTTTCAGTTCCTTTAATCGCGGATTTGGTGCAGCTTTGTTAGTCCTCTTTGGAGTTTTGGCAGTTCTAGTATCATTTAAGTTCACCTTTTTCTTTTTCTGCAAATAATTCCATACAAAATTATTTAGACTCCATTTATTGGATTAAGGGTATTACAGCATCTGCACTATACTAGTCATCGATGAAAAATGTACCTTAGCTGATGATCTAGTGGCTGAAACAGACTTTTCAGGCCTGGAGCGACTGACCGATGCTTTCACCTTTTTCTTTTTGGGGGACTTCGATGGAGACCTGTCAGATTTCACCACTGGTTTCTTTGGTTTTGTTGTATCACTCTGGGATACTTTCTTTTCTGCAACTCTTTTGGGTTTCAACTTCGCCTTCTCTATGGCTGCAATTCCCTCTTTGTTAAGTTTGTAGCGTCCACTCAGGCCTGTAAGGACATTCAAAAGTTGCCTTAATGATTAAAAAACTGTAATGTAATAGCATGGCATCTGCAGCATTTTTAAAATTTCAAGAATGACCCAGCAGGAACATGACATAGAATCTATTTTACAGCTAGAATGATGCACTAAGGCAAAAACAAGAATTTTTACCACCTCACCTGTTTGAGCCTCTTGACTCTTTGGTCTCTTAAACACACCAGTTTGAAGACCTTTCTCCAGAGCTTTTTTCAGCAGACTTTTCAGCCGAGTTGGGTCAGCATTGTACTTGTCGATAACAAAGCTCTTAATAGCTGTCACAGATGCACCTTTTTTATCATCTATCGTCCTAATCGCTTCAATGACCATAGTGAGGGTGTTTGGTCCAGCTGGCTTGGCCACTTTCCGAGCTGGAAATCCACTCATTTTGAAGCCTATTCTGAAAATAATGAACAATCAAACCTTTTAAGACAATTTTGGAAATGTCTTATATAGAGAGACACCACGTACTCGAGGGCACTGGCACTAGGGATATAATTAACAGTCAGCAAGGCCAACTACCAAGGACGAATTATCCATTAGGCTGGGTAGGCTGAGGCAAACAAATTTGTTGTTGTTAGGAAATATTTTACTCTATTTCAAGTATATAAAATAGAAGCAATAAAAATTAATTTTAATACTTTTACAGATGCTATTCTATCCCTGTCTTACTATTCACCAAGTTATCATTCCACTAACTGTCCATAATAATTATGCACAGTGAAAGCTCAGCTTATTTCACATTAAACATATAAGCAATCTAAATTTTGTGGTTGTCAAATTAAGTTTTTAGGTGAGGTAGAGCTTGGGATTCATCATTCTTTGCAGAAAAATAACACATAATAATATGCACTCGGTGCGTATACAAATTTTAATGGAATCTAATGAATAAAAATTCCTGAAATTAGAGATTTTTCATTGTACTAATTCCTTGAATAGTAATTTTACTATACAGGAATTTATTAAAATATCACTCTACCATAAAGGAGGTATTATCGACAGGGCGGGTATTTTCGGCACTCATTAAAATGTTAACAATTTACATATATATATTTTTTTTCTTAACATTTTAATGTGAATGACGAAAAATACCCGCCCGCATTGGCGGCGAGTTCTTCGCTAATCCGTCACTGCCAACTAGGCCCATTTACGACATAGCCCGTCCTGGCGGTCCACATATTAATCATTATAAGCCTAATTAATATTAGCACATAACTAACCATGCCTGGCATGCCATCCTGCAATTGATATGGAGCTGGTTTTTTACATTTCAGTCCACGGAACACGCAGTAAAAAGGCCTGTGGCCCCTGCTGTCGTCAACCATATATTAAGCATGATAAGAGATTAAAAACGTTGCACTGTTTGGGTTGGTTTCTATACTGCTATATATGAATAGTGTTTATCATAAATGTTAACCTGCCTTTACTCACGTTCGTTCCCCAAGCCGTAGGATGGACGTTTCCCGCCAAGACCGGCACTAATCCACCTTAGCCACGTACCTGAGTGGACCACTTCATTCCTAGTGAGGGGTGGAAGGTCCTGTCGAACCGATCAAGAATACATTTAAAGTTGAATTCTTGATGGCACAGGTATGTGGGGCCTACCCTGATATCATATGGTCGAATTTTTCATGTATAAACTGAGAATGGAATCACTAGGGTAATGTTTGATGGTGAAACTTAAGGTGCGTCCTCCATTACATTGAGCTCCATTGGTACGCACCTGATGCTTGTGAGGCGCTCATCCGTATTTCCGATGCTCGAAGTGACTCATTTGGCTGGTCTGCAGTACCCTTAAATGTCAAGAGAAGTTCTTGGCCATGCCCCAATTGAGTTAGAGACATATCTCCCTGGAAGGTCTAATCTATTACTGGCAAGGGGACGACCTTCCTAACTGGGCCAATCTTGAAGGGGTAAAGGGGCCATCATTCAGCTGGGGGACCAGTCTGTCAGAATGGGGCTATATCTTCTGGCCGGAATCTTTTGTGAAGGGATCTTGTCTACCTTACGCAGGCGGCAGGCCAACCTACCAGATGAACTATATCCCTGGACTGGAGCTATCTTGGTGAGGTGAAACAGGAGTGGGGCCAGCCTTCCCAAACTTAAGCTTAAACTTGGTGAAGGGGCCCCAGCCTTCCTGTGCATGCATGTAGGGTTGAAGGGCCAGCTGAATGGTGGCCCCTTTAACTCTTTTCATCCACACAGGGATCCCACGGGTTCTTATGAAGTCTGATAAAGTCTTACTTTATTTTGGTAAAAAATAAGGCCTTATAAAGTTCACCAAGTCCTACATTGTCTTATTTAATGCGATTCAGGTATGTCATCTTCACGACGTCAAGCCCAAACGGGCGACACCTTGACCCCTTGTGCTGGATATTTGGATATTTGGAGGATTTCACTTGCTGCCATACATTCTTGGGCCAATGAATAGACTTGCAGGTGCTGTCCTTTGGTAGATAATATCAGTGTTTAAGCCAATCAGACGCCAGTTTACCCGACGATGCAATGACACCATTTTCCAAACATGGTAGTGCTTTCTAAGGCCTTCTCTGATTGGGCAATAAGTTAGTTGCATCTAGATAAATAACCACACAAATTACGGCCATTCAGACAAAGGTCTCTGTGCTCCATATATATAGCCACTGCATCCACTGTGCCATATAGTCAAAACCGTGTCTGGCTAATGACACCTGATGTACTGCTTGGTGTCAATGCAGGAAGGCTGGCCCCTTCACCAAGATGTTTGGCCTCTTGCCTGAAGGCTGCCCCCAGCTAGGTAGGCTGGCTCTTCACCAGGACACCCCAGCCCAGGGGAGCCTTTTCATCTGGAAGCTACTAGCCTAGGAGATGGGCCAGATGCCCCCCCCCCCCCTCATCGCTGGAGAGCTTGGCCACAGAAGATAGACTAGGCTCAATAAATGTGTCTGGGGTTTTAAAAGTCTTGAGACACATTTACTCAGCCAGAGAAGTGCTAGCCTCTGCACCAAGAAAGGTTGGCCCCAGTCAAGAAAGCCGCCACTTGTCAGGAAGATTGGCCCCTTCAAGGAGAAGTTGGTGTCCTCCAGTGGGGATGGTTGGGCCCACCACTGTGACAGGTAGGCTTTAGGCTGTAGCTAAACTGGGATGGGGGAAGGAGGAAAAGAGACGTGCCCCCTTCACCAAGTGATTGTACTCAATGATGGCTTTTTCACCAAAGGGTGCTATTATTAACTTTCACTGCCAATATTAAATGCCAAAATTGCTTCAGCCACTGCACATGCAGTGACAATACCCGAAGTCAACTGTAGACACTAAATCTGCAGTTTCTATAGCCATATATTCCCATGGCCACTGCATATATGCAGTATATTGTATATGTAGTGACAGGAGACACTCCCTATTTTGTGCTTTGCTGCACCATACCCAGATAGCATCTGACATCGTTTTGACGTCGGTCCCATGTTGGCGATGTCGGACCATAATCGGGCCAACGTCGGGCCGACGTAGCATGTTATCAGGGTAATCCTTACTTGCCTATCTGGTTTACCGTACCTTTTACACAATTATTAGATATCACCTAGAGGCCACTTGGAATATGAATAGAACCAAAGTGAAATTGCAAGACCAACTCTTTATCTATATAATTATACAACTAAGCAAGCCACGATGGACTTATTATTCTCTGATTTAGACACAAGTTCAGGGGCTTCAAAAGAGGGTGGGATTGTACCCTCCACTCTTGGGAAGGGGGATGAGTGCATTGCTATATAAGCAGCTGAACATGTACTCTCAATGCTGTTTGTTAACTCGCTGAGTGTTGTTAGTGGCCTCTTCCTTTTTCAGTTCATCAACCGTTTCTCCAGTACGAGAGCATGGACACTGCATTCCTGCTCTTTTCTCACCCGGTATGAGCAGTCCGTTTCAACTTTGTTGCGTGCACTCCCCAGCCACTCTGCTCGGTGCACCACAGCTCAGGATGGCTGGCCCACTTTCTAAGACTCTCAACCTGTGGAACCTCTCGACACTGAGAGACCATCCACTAAGGTTGTGCCTAAGCTGTCTTTTCTTAGATGCGAATACTGGGATGACTTATGTTCCCAAGATGCTTACCTACAAATCCCAAACCACGACCCACCCCCTCCCCCCCCCCCTCTGTGCCCTTGTGCTCCTTGGCATAAGCATCTGCACAATTCCTAGCCACTTGGATTCTGCAAATTTGAAATGCCCCTTGTCATGGGAACATGGATTCACCAAATTTGTGAACAGATGGACGATGTTATAACAAACACTACTGCGTGGAGAACTTTAGATTGAGCATTTGGTCCAATATAATTTACAGCAAA
This sequence comes from Alitta virens, assembly GCA_932294295.1. Lineage (NCBI taxonomy): Eukaryota > Metazoa > Annelida > Polychaeta > Phyllodocida > Nereididae > Alitta > Alitta virens. The sequence goes on from OW028575.1 coordinate 38,771,270, forward strand.
TAAGTATAAAAGCAAGGGCAAAAAAATACATAGGGGCTTGTTGCTTGTCTTACATGTAAATCATGTAAGAAGTCCCTGGGTAGGATCTGTCCTTTCTGTGGTGGATCAGACCTAATTGACACATCTAAAAGCCTTTGCTTGGGCACAGATGTCTCCTGTCTGACTGGTTACTGGGCATGTATTGCGGGTCTAGAACCTCACCCCAGGACATGAGGGACATCCTCAAGTGAGGTGACAGCCTTTGGGGCATCTGAAATCGCGGTGGCATAATTGTCTGAGGAGACTTAAATCAATCTTAGATTGTCACTCAACTATGTGAGCCAACCACAACTACAGGCCTCCAAAGTTTCTCAGTTCAATCAGCAGGCACCTCTGAGGGCCCGGTGCCAGCCAGCCAGTCAACCTCAACTGGGGGACATCCTCAAGTGAGGTGACAGCCTTTGGGGCATCTGAAATCGTGGTGGCATAATTGTCTGAGGAGACTTAAATCAATCTTAGATTGTCACTCAACTATGTGAGCCAACCGCAACTACAGGCCTCCAAAGTTTCTCAGTTCAATCAGCAGGCACCTCTGAGGGCCCGGTGCCAGCCAGCCAGTCAACCTCAACTGGGGGACATCCTCAAGTGAGGTGACAGCCTTTGGGGCATCTGAAATCGCGGTGGCATAATTGTCTGAGGAGACTTAAATCAATCTTAGATTGTCACTCAACTATGTGAGCCAACCGCAACTACAGGCCTCCAAAGTTTCTCAGTTCAATCAGCAGGCCCTCGAAGGTCCTGGGCCTCCAGGCGGCGAGGGTGGAAACACTTGGGGTGAAATCCTCTATCCCCAGTGGCTAAAACAGGACAGTGCACATTGCACAGGCTGCTCCAGCTTTACAGGAGGGTGTGTCCCCTACCATACAGGGGAACCCTTTATGAATATGTCCGATTCGACAATTTCAGACCGGCTCGCACGTCGCCCGGGTGAACAAGGTGCGCGTCCCTCAGCGGTAAACCAGGCTGAGGTCGAAAAATTGGCTTCTGGTTCCAGACAAAGTAAACGTTTTTGCTCATCTTTAGATGATGCAATTCAAAGTTCAAATAATGAAGATATATCTAAGCCTTGGCCCAAGTTTCTTGTTGTTACTGGCAGTGATGCTTGGTTTTCCCGACTTTCAGCCATAACAATATGCAGAACAATTAAGGAAAGCATTGGTTTTGTTGAAAATACAAGACTTTTAAGCAATTCGTCCTTGCTGGTGCAGGTTGCCCACAGGGACCAGTCGCTGAAATTGCTGGAGTTGGAGGCCTTTGCGGGTGCCCCTGTTAAGGTGGAGCCCCATCGGTTTTTCAACTCCTGCAAGGGAGTTGTAACATCGCATGAGAGCAGTCTCTGCTCCGATGACGAACTGAGGGACTGGCTGGATGACTACAATGTCATCCACATTCATCGCCAGCCCCCAAGATATTCACGACAGCTACTCACTCTGACGTTTGATGGCACAGTGTTGCCTGACAAGGTCAGCATTGGGTTTGAGTGGTGTAGGGTATGTCCCTACATCCCGAACCCAAAACGATGTTACAACTGCCAACTGCCAAAGATTTGGCCATTTCAGCGGCTCCTGCCGTGCCAAACCAACCTGTGGATCACGGGAACACACCCATTCCCGTGACTCACCATGTACGAATACATCGTATTGTGTTAATTGTGGAGATGATGGGCCAGCCTATCACCGTGGCTGTCCCAAATGGCAGCTAGAGAAAGAGATCCTGAAGTTAAAGACCACCAAGGATATCTCCTTTCCCCAAGCGCGCCGTATAGCTGAACAGGCTGCTGGGGCAAGCTATGCCTCAGTCCTGTCTCAGATGGCTGGACCTAGATCTCCTTCACCCAGATCATCGCCCAGGGGAAGGATTGACCTAGATCCTAATTATAAATATTCAAAGGCAGGCCAAAGCACGCAGAAAGATAAACCAGAATCAAAGACTTCACAGTCAGACGATCACCTCGCAAGAATAAAGCAGCATGCTACAGATGTCGGAAAAGGACATCTTAGCTCCATCAGTTACTGCTTCACAACTTAGTGTACCCTCACAGGGTGCACCTTCCGGCAATGAGTCGGAAGAGATACACCAGCCAATGGAAGAGGAGGCAGGGACCACCACCATCCCTAGGCCTCAACGGGAGGGGGCAATTGATAAAATATCAATTGTTCCCAAAAGAGCTCCCCTCATCAGAAAAGCACTAGATAAATCTAGTGCAATGGGCACCATAAGACCACTATCTAAGCATGGTGGGGCCCCCAAAAAGACCTTAACACCAAAAGAGGCAGCGACTTGGAAGAAAAAGTAAATATTTATACTAATTCATACCATGCATTATAGATTTTACTATGATAGTATTAAACTCTTTTAAGTAACTCATGGACAGTATCATCCAGTGGAACTGTCGTGGTTTCAGAGCCAACTTTGACGAAGTAGGTTGCATGGTCCAAGACTTAAACCCTAGTGTTTTCTGTCTACAGGAAACTTTTCTGAAACCCCTGAATAGTTTGAAACTGAGAAACTATCATATGTATCACACATATGGCAATATTGACCATGATAGAGCCACTGGTGGCTCATCAATTTTAGTTAAAAATGGAATCATTCATTCTCATATTCCTCTTAACACAAACCTTCAGGCTACAGCAGTTCGTCTGAACCTGAATAAATCATTCACTATATGTTCCTTATATATTCCTCCACCCTTTCACCTCACAGCCAGTGATTTGCATAACTTTTACAATCAACTTCCTGAACCGCGTCTCATCCTAGGAGATTTTAACAGCCATAACCAATTGTGGGGAAGCACTTCCCTCAACAACAAAGGAAAAACCATTGAAGACTTTCTCAATGAACACACCCTTTGCTTATTCAATGATGGTTCACCCACATATCTTCACCCTGGTCATGGAACATTTTCATCAATAGACCTTAGTATATGTGACCCAGCGTTATTTCTGGAATTTGAATGGAGAGTATTAGAGGACACTCACGGCAGTGATCACTTTCCCATTGTCCTACAAAACGTAGAAGGTACTAGAGAAGTGGGTCAACCACGATGGAAGTTGCATAAAGTGGATTGGACCTCTTTCGAAAAGCACTGCTTAGAAACAATTACTATGTCTCATTATAGGAATTGTAATAGTCTCATTGAAGATTTTACTGATGCTATTACTGATATAGCCAATAAAACAATACCGATGACAAAAAATAATTCTAAACGAAGTGCAAGACCCTGGTTTGACAACGAAGTAAGAGAAGCTATTAAAAACCGTAAGAGAGCCCTCAGAATTTTTAAATCACAGCCGACCATCAGCAATCTGAATAATTTTAAGTGCCTGAAAGCCAAAGCGCGTAGAATTGTCAGGCAAAGAAAACGTAGTTGCTGGAGAGACTATGTCTCCAGACTCACTGAAAGAACTCCTAGCAATAAAGTCTGGAAAATGATTAAGAAGATTGAAGAAAAGAACCTAGCTTCACATGTAAGCATTCTAGAAGTGAATGGAGAACATCTCTCCTTACCAGAACAAATATCAAACGGGTTAGGAGAACAGTTTGCGTACTATAGAGAACTATACAAGAGAATTTCAATGTTATAAGGCTCAAGCTGAGAGATTAACCCTAAATATACAGTCTGATAACAGCGAAGATTATAACTCCTACATCACCTTAGAAGAACTTCAGAAGGCCATCTTAAAGGCGACTGACTCTGCAACAGGCCCTGATAATATACATTATCAAATCTTTAAATACCTACCTCATTCCTCTTTAAAACATTATTGTATATCTTTAATCAAATTTGGGAGAAGAGATGTCTTCCATCCCTCTGGAAACAAGCCACGCTCATCCCAATTCCCAAGCCGGGGAAGGATCATAGTGATCCTATGAATTATCGACCAATAGCCTTAACCAGTTGTCTATGTAAGACAATGGAGCGAATTGTTACTGATAGACTGGTTTGGTTCCTGGAGTCAAACCAGCTTATTACAGAGTTCCAATCTGGATTTCGCCGTCACAGGAGCACATTAGATCATTTAGTCAGACTGGAAACTTATGTTAGAGAAGCTTTCATTAACAGAGAACACGTAGTAGCCATATTCTTTGACCTAGAAAAAGCTTATGACACTACATGGAAATATGGAATAATGAAAGATCTTCGAGGTCGCCTTCCAGTTTTCATCGGATCCTTCCTACAGGATCGCTTCTTTAAGGTCCGAGTGGGATCAACGATGTCAAGCCCCTACTCTATTCTCTCGCCCACCCTCTTTAACATCAAAATCAACAGTATAGTAAATTCCATCTCAGAAAATCTCATGTCGTCCCTATATGTTGACGATTTCCTCATTGCATACCGTTCCAGATATATGCCAACCATAGAACGACAACTGCAATTAAATTTGAATAGGATTCACAAATGGTCACTTGAAAATGGCTTCAAGTTCTCTAAACAGAAGACAGTTTGTCTGCCTTTCTATCATTTACGATCAAACCATCCAGATCCATCACTAATAATTGACAACTGTCAAATAAAAGTGGTGAATGAAACAAAATTTTTGGGTGTACTCCTTGACTTCAAATTGTCTTTCATTCCGCATATCAAAGCACTGAAAGCAAAGTGCCTGAAATCAATGAACCTCCTTAAAGTAGTGAGCAAATATAATTGGGGTGGGGACACAACGGTCCTCCTTCGTCTCTATCGTGCAATCACTCGTTCTTGACTTGATTATGGTTCCGTGGTATATGGCTCCGCCAGACCATCTTATCTAAAATGCCTGAATTCTGTACATCATCAAGGGTTGCGACTAAGCTTAAGAGCTTTTCGTACATCTCCTGTAGAGAGCTTATATGTATTGGCAGGGGAACCTCCACTTTCCCTTCGTCATATCAAGTTATCTATGCAATACATACTAAAAGTAGCTTCAACTCCAACAAATCCAACATATGATGTAATATTTCATCCAAAGTACATGCATCATTATGAATCTCGTCCAAACGCCATTCGACCACTGGGATTACGCATAAAATTCTATCTTGAGGCTGCAAAAATTGATACTACAATCATTGCCGAGACGGAAGTACCACCCATTCCGCCATGGATTCTCCCAGTCCCGAAAGTTATACTGGATTTGGCAGAGCTTAAGAAAAGCGAAACCAATCCGGTAGACTATCAAAACCTATTTTATAGTATAAGGTTTAAATACGAATCGTACAAATTTCTATACACAGATGGCTCAAAAATGGAAAGACGAGTAGGCTGTGCAGTCACTTCTTATAAAACCGTTATAGCTGAATGTCGTCTTCCAGACCACTGCTCAATATACACTGCAATTAACAGCTATTTACCTTGCCTTAAAGAACATCGAGGACTCAGAATCAGATTGTTATGTTATCTGTTCTGATTCCAAATCTGCTCTTCAAGCAATCCAAAATAAACAACTTGATAACCCTGGGATCTTAGATGTTCTTATTAAGTATTTCTATCTTCACGAATACAAAGACATAGTATTCTGCTGGATTCCTGGACACGCTGGCATTGAAGGGAATGAAAAAGCAGACCTGGCAGCAAAAAGGGCTCTTACAAAAGAGATAACTGATTTTACCATTCCATACACTGATTTTAAAATGACTATAAAATCTTTTATCATGTCTTGCTGGCAAAGACAATGGAATGAATGTAATAACAACAAGTTGCATTCAATCTTACCTTGCATTCAAAATAAAATACCTAGTAGGTTCAATACTCGCAAAGATCAAGGAATATATCACAGATGCCTTATAGGACATTCAAGACTTACACATTTCTTCAAGACTTCTGTTTCAATCTACTACCGTAAAACATCTCTTTACTAGATATCCAACCCAGACAATTATTGATTTTTTATATGCTTCAGGTTTCTACTACCAAATATAGATAATCAATCTTAACCTAGAGAGCCTCTACATAGCCCACTCAGGTGCTGATGAGGCGTTAAACAATAACTCACACACACACACACAGTTCAATCAGCAGGCACCTCTGAGGGCCCGGTGCCAGCCAGCCAGTCAACCTCAACTGGCTCAAAATAGGCCTGCTAGCTGGCCTGGCTGCAGTGTGAGGTTGAGTGTTCAGTCCCTTTAAGCCAAGCAGGCATTTGGATCTGTTGTTTCCAAGGTCCTATTCTGATCTTTTCGTCATAACCAAAAAGGCACTCGGATTCACCCATGTCATAGACTTGAGCTTTGAACCAGTATAGAGACTTGAGCTTTGAACCAGTACAGAGCCTGTCCCAAGTTGCAGATGGAAATACCAACAACTGCAATGAGGTGAGAAGACCATGTCTACAGATCTCGCCAATAAATATTTCCATGTTCCGCTGGGTCTTCAATTCCAACCCTTTCTGTGAGTGGCTCTGCATTGGCAGACTTATCAGTTCTGAGAACTTTTGCTCATCTGCTCAGTCCCCTAGCATTCTTATTTCATTGCCAGGGAGGCAGGGTCCAAAGGTATTTGGACGATTGGTTGAGCAGAAAACCAGGCCGCGTCGTAGACGAGGGTATAATAAAGCATGGCGAGATATCACCTGAAATGGCGTTGCATCGCTTAATTATGTTCAAGCACTTGTCACGTTGTATGGGTATAATTGATATACTTTCTACGTGGTCAACTTCATTGCTACCCCACTGGGATTGATGCTCCCCAAAATTCCCCAAAACCCTCTCTGCGGATAGACCTGATTGAGGGTCTTGCATCAAGACTGCGGCCAGCCCATACTGCTGCTCCCAGACAAGTGGTTACAGCTGCGTACATCTGATGGCAGGCCAGAATGAGGTCACAGTTTCTGGAAGCATGTCAACTGCTCTCTCAGGTATCAGGTACAGAACATCACATAGTACCACTTTTTATTCTGTGTCACCTGAATGTTCAAGCAGATCAACAGTCTCATCCCCACCAAGTGATCTCCACAGAGCCTGGAGATGAGCACCAATTTGTTCGGAACCAGGCTGAATAGAATGCCAGCTATTTCCGGATGGACTCAAATGCATTGACACAACCAGGGCTTCAGAGTCGGAGTCGAGGAGTCGGAGGGTTTTTGGTTGAGTCAAAGTTGGAGTCAGAGGTGAAAGAAATCTGCTGACTCCTGACTCCTTGAAAGAAATTTGACTGAACAACATGAGCAATGTCACATTTTATTAACAAAGTGACTACATGAGCCATCTTACCATCAGTCACAAAATACAAATAGACCAGATATTAAGTTATTAATAAATTCTTTACAGTCACATTTTCCCAATTCGCCCTCAGGAATAGTATGGCATTGATTGCATCTTCTTTGAGTGATGCTCTCAAATCTGACCTATTGATTTTGAGTGCTGGAATTAATCTTTTTACACTGACTTGTGTGGGTGGCAGGCCAACGTACAACCACTGAAGCTACGTCTTTGACTAGTGCTGGGTATTGGTTGATGGCCTGTTTCTGAGTCAGTTTTGATCTCCTGTCAAACTGTTCTACTTCCTTAGTAGTAATACACTACACTTTAAAAACCACGTGATCCTGCAGAGGGCACTAGTGGTATCACTGTACAGTGCTGCCACCACTACACTACACTTTAAAAACCACGTGATCCTGCAGAGGGCACTAGTGGTATCACTGTACAGTGCTGCCACCACTTCAACCTATAACACTGTACAGTGCTGCCACCAGTGTTTAATGTTTTCATCCTCATTTACATGTAACCCATGATATATTACATGTTTTGCCCCCTCCCATTACCAGGTTTTAAGGTCCAGAAACACCATAATATTTTTACAGTGTTCATAATTCAGAAACATCATTATGATTTTACCTATGTAATAACTAATTAAGCAAAGTTTATCAATAATCTTATTATCAATTAATATTCATGAAGTTCTCACATTCCATAAGTTTTCTTTGTTCTTTTTCGGTCATATACAAAAACTATATGTTATACAATTAAAAATGTTTCACTCCTCACCATTCCACACATATAATGCAATGAGGATCAAAAAGATTTCACAACGACAGTCAAAAGATTTCAGTCTACACACAACTTTACTAGCTTACTGCAGAGGGCACTAGTAGTATCACTGTACAGTGCTACCACCACTACAACCTATAACACTGTACAGTGCAGCCACCAGTGTTTAATGTTTTCTTCCTCATTTACATGTAATCTATGATATATTCCATGTTTTAAGTTTTCAAAAATGTTTTTATTGTTTCAAAATTTAATTACTGTAAAGCAGAACCCAACAGATGTATTGTAATTTTGATCACCTTCTCTATACACTGTTTGAGTAAATTTCTATTCTTTAGTTATCATTCTGTAAGATGCCCCTATTTTTTGAAAATGCTAAAACTTATATGCACATTTTATGGCCTTCAAGACGTGTGCTTACAGATAATCACTTTTTGTTCACATGAAATATTACAGGCTTTTCCTCTCCATGCTCTCTTTATATTTTTCAAACTGTGTTTTTTTACTCATGACCTGCATTTCCTTTGATACTATTGGTTATGTCAGAAAACCCCGCCGATTTTCATTTTAAGTCAAAAGCTGATTTCACAACATTTCAATAGTCTACACAGCATTATGGGTGACCCACCCGATGAAAAGATCATCGCTTCTCATGATGACCATGAAGAAAGAAAACCTTACTTTATTGAACGTGTAAGTGAAATACGTGCACGACGTTATAATGTTGAAGAAATTACTTTCAAAGCGAAGTTTAACAATGATTTACAAGGAAGGAATTTACTTGATGTTACTGACGATTTACACAACATGTTTGAGGATATCATGGATAATGTCAACGTGGATCGTATCGATAACAATGATAGAGCAAGAATCTCAATTAGACATGCAGGGGTTGATAAGGAAATTTTCATTCACTGTCAGCCTAAACACAACATAACAGCTGATGTTATAATGGAAAGGTATGTACTTATTATTGTGTAGTTATATGCAATACACTCATATCAATTTAGTAGGGTTTTTTTTTTTGCGTAAAATTCTAATTTTCATCCAATTCAGAGTTGGGGCAGTCCTGCAATCAAAGCAAGGTCTCGATGTGGATGAGTCATTCGAGGTCAACGTGGGCATAATGAGGGGGATGGAGAGTGGTGGCGGCCCCCCCTGCACAACGTCAGGTGTTCGTCGAAAGATTACAGACACTGATCCAATGTCAAAGGATTGCACCATAAAGAAAAAAAAATCAATGGTTTTCATCCCCGAAGTTGAGGGTGAATATCTGTGTGCAGGCAGAGCAATTGTAACATGTATGGCTAAAGTGAAAGATATGCCCCTGAAACAATATCGGTCACTTGTCAACACTCGAAATATTCACAGTGCAAACCCTAATTCTCAGCGTATGAAAGCTATCAGGCTACACATTGACGCAAGTGTGTCAATGCGGCGACCTGTCCCTGTTTCTGAACTTCATAAATTTGAGAGAAATTTGAATGTTCAGATTGTGGTTATATCTGGTGATGTAGGCGACGATGTCATATATAGGGGCCTCACAACAAGGAAGGACAAGATCTTTCTTTATTTGAAAGATGGGCATTACCATAGTATTGTGAATATCAAAGGGTTCTTTGTTAACAAAAAACTGTGCACTCAATGTCTCACAGTGTATTCTAGGAGTGGAAGACATCCTTGCAAATTTACATGTGGTACATGCAACACGCAAAACTGTTTTTTTGGTGACGATTCTCTTGCATGCCCTGATTGCAACATGGTATGCCGTAGTGCAAAGTGCTTTATGGCTCACAAACTTGTGAGAGAGTACAAGACAGGCCCTAGAAAAGGACAGGAAAGGTTATCACTTTGTGACACTTTTCACAGGTGTAAGAAATGCTCAAAAATAATAGACAAAACAAAACGTGATGCTAAAGATCATATGTGCGGTGAATGGTTCTGTCGATGTTGCCAAAGTTATGTTGTTAATGATCACCTGTGTTACTTCAAAATTAAGAAACCTAAATCCACCTCAGGCCGTTTTTTGTATTATGATTTTGAGACTACCCAAGACAGAATTATAACATGCGAAAAAGGTTATGTTAATAACCCTGTTCAAGGTTGTAAAAACTGCACACCGAATTTCTTTTGCAACACATGTAGAAAATGTAAAAATTGCAAAAGAAGCTATTGTGGTTTGCAGAGACATATACCAAACTATTTGGTGTGTCAGTCGGCATGCAATGTATGTAAGGATGAAGAGTTCTCGGAACACTCGGTTTGTGATAACTGTGGTGACAGATGTACAAAGTGTGCACTGCTTTCACAAGACTGTTTTGTGAGGCCGCCATGTGCTAATGGTAGTTGTGGAAGGCGTGAACTCATTTTCAAAGGCCTGGATACTGTCCAAAATTTTTGTCGTTGGTTGATCAACCCTCAACACAAGGGCATGGTTGTTATTGCTCACAATAGCAAAGCTTTTGATTGTCACTTCATTCTGAACCACTGTGTTGAAAATGGGATGTTTCCCCAAGTCATTTATGCAGGATCAAAAATAATGACAATGTATTTAAACGAAGGTGTTGATCTTCATTTCATTGACAGTCTCAACTTTCTCCCAATGGCATTAAAGAAGCTACCCCTAGCTCTAAATCTTAACCACCAGTTAAAAAAGGGACAGTTTCCCCATTTTTTGAACACCCAAAATAACTGGAATTATGTAGGGCCTATTCCAGCACCCCATTACTATGGTGAAGACCACATGAGCACCAAAGATCGCGAAGAGTTCTTAAAATGGCACGCTTGTCAAAAAGATGAAATCTTTGATTTCCAAAAGGAAATTTTGGCTTACACCAGGGCGGATGTTGCAATTTTGAGAGAAGCATGCACGAAATTCAGACAGCTGATAATGAATGTCACAACAATGCAGGGGTCAAACACAGGGTGCGTTGACCCCTTTGCACACGCTACTATTGCATCAAGTGCAATGCAGATTATCAGACAGCTGATGTTGTATGAGGTACACGATGTCGTTCTCATTGATGGTAGATAGGGTACAGGAGTGCTTAAAAGGGGAAATTGGACATTTAATGGTGAACCAATTGATTCGGACATGATTGGAGAAACCAAATTCTTGAAATCTCCCATTCCCCAAATTCCTGCTAGGGGATACGGTAAACACACCAATGACAGTGATAAAGCGGCCACATGGTTAGAGTGGGTTGCTCACAAATCAGGGCGATACATTCAGCACTCCAGGAATGGAGGGGAATTTCGAATCCCAGGGACTAGGCTGTCACTGGACGGCTACCATGCTGAATCCCTTACAGCCTATGAATTTATGGGGTGCCGCTATCATGGTCATGACTGTATTAAAGATAGGAAAAAAACTTTAGATCCCCGAACAAATACTTCCCTTGAAAGTGTGTATCAGAGAACATTGTTACGTCTTGATCAAATCAGAAAAAAAGGGTACAGCACTGTTGTCATGTGGGAGTGTGAATATGACGGAATGGTTAAAAATTGTCCAGAAATGAAGGAGTTTGCACGTACATGCGAAACAGTCACACCCCTGAAAATTCGCGAAAGTTTTTTCGGGGGGCGGGTGTCCCCAGTGAAACTTTTTCATGAAGCTGAAGAGGGTGAAAAGGTACGTTATCTTGACTTAACATCGCTTTACCCCTGGATTACCCTCTCGGGAAAATATCCAACCAATCACGCTACGATAATTACCAATCAAGACAATTTTGATTACACTCTTGACGATTACTATGGCCTGGTTAAACTTAAAGTTCTCCCCCCACGAGGGCTTTACATCCCAGTACTTCCAGTCAGATGTGGAGGGAAATTAAAGTTTCCTCTCTGTTCAAAATGTTCACGAGCAGAGTCTTCAAAGAAATGCAAATGTTCTGACTCTGACAGAGCAATCACAGGTACTTGGACAACTGAAGAAGTCAAAGAAGCTGTTCGTGTTGGTTATAAAATTCTAAAGATCTATGAAGTGTATCATTTCACTGAGACAACAACAGATCCCGATAGCCATGGTAGCATTTTTGAGGAATATGTAAAAATGTTCCTTAAAGTTAAACAAGAGGCCTCAGGTTACCCTTCATGGGTTCAAACAGAGGGAGACAAGGACAAATACATCCACCATTATCTTGTCAATCAGGGGATTGCTCTAGACAAAGACAATATTGCTTATAATGCCCCCTTGAGACTTATTTCAAAGTTGAATGCAAACTCAGCATGGGGAAAATTTGTGCAAAGGCCAAATATGAGCCAATCCTTGTATGTTAAATCTCTCACAGATTTAGCAAATATTCGCAATGACCCCACAAAAAATGTTCCTAATTTTCACATTGTTACACAAGATTGTATTGTTCTTGAATTTAAACATGCTGAAACATTTGAAGAGGAAGCAACATTCACCAATGAGATAATTGGCACTTTCACAACCTCTCTTGGATGCCTTCACCTGTTAAAAATTCTGCAAAAAACTGGTGAAGATACTCTGTACTTTGACACAGACAGTGTAATTTTTTGTGAGAAAGATGGTCAAGAAACCTTGAAAGTTGGTGATCTGTTGGGAGAGTTGACAGATGAGCTACCTAGCGGAGTACACATTAAAACTTTTCTTTCCACGGGCCCCAAGAGCTACTGTTACAAACTGAACGATGGCACATGTGCAACAAAGATTAAAGGTATCACTTTGAATCATGTCAACAGTCAGTTGATAGACTTTGATGTCATGAAAGAAATTGTTCTAGGTAATCAGGACAAAGTTAAGCTCCCACCTGCAAACCAAATAACCCGAGCTAAGCATCTGGGCATAGGGTATAACAGACCTCAGTCAAAAATATTTAGGAAATTGTTCACCAAACGAGCTATACTCCCAGGTACTTTCAACACTGTACCTTATGGGTACTAACATGTGCATCCCTCTGCAGGTCATTTATTTTTTAAATCACAGTTTTATTAATATATCATTTTTGTAAATAGAATTATGATTTTGCAAGCTGAATGTGTAAAATCACATCTTTTTGGCAATAAATGATACATACTTTTTCTTATTTTTGTGGAAGAACTGTGTCATATCCTTAACTGTTATATTGTGTTACATTTGGCTCAAAATTGGAAAACAACGATAGTATAATATTGCTCATGATAAGCAGACGCATCTAGACTAATGATCACATGTCACTGTTCACAGGGCTTGCCCATCGCGAGGACGAATCATTAATATTGTTAAAGCTGTTAAACACTACTAAAATCAGACATGGAATTGCTAAAACTAATCATTATTTTGTGCAACATTGTTCTTCCTGCACAAGGATATACATTCACGTGCGGGGCGGACAAACGTCGTGAAATGTTTAATGTGTGCAAGTGCACATATTTTGGATCTTCACAGGGAGTAATGGCTGATTGCACAGAAACGAGCGATCTGTCAATTCTTCCCACCTTCTCTACTCGTTTGACCAAGATGATGAAAACTGTGGACATGACGGGGACAGTTTTCTGTTATTCGATCATTTACGCACATCGCTCTCCACCCGATGTTAAGTATGAAGTGTTGTGCCAGGAAATTTCTACAGGTGATAAAATTTATTTCATTTTAATCAAACAAATTTTTTTCTATTAAATCTAAAAAAAAATGTATATTATATCTCCTATTCTTATGTGTTATACAGGGTACACCCACAGTGAAACAGAACAAACATTAGGCCTACACACTGATCAAACTACACAGCCGGACTCAGAACTTGCAGTCAGCTTGACTTCCACACCAACCAGGAGACACACACGTGCCACCGACCTTCCATTATCAACTTACAAGAAACAAACAGAGCTTGCTACCCCAAGAGTAACAACTTACAAAGGTCATGTACAGGACACTACGCAAGTGGTAACAACTTATTCAACACATGCCCCACAGCAAGATTTCACGCCTCCGCCCACTTTTCACCGGTCTAAATCGGAATCTGAACATACCTCAACACGTGCGCTAGTGAAGCTTTTATCCACAAAAAACCCGACTGATGCCAGCGAAAAGAAAAAACCACACCACAATCAAATCAAGCCCTTAGATACTAATGTTACAGCCACGGAGATGTTGCAATCAAGAAACTCGGGATTTTGGAGCAAATTTACCTTTTCATTTACTTTGTCACCAGACACATGTCTGCTCTCCGTCATCGTTCTGTATGGTATAGTAAAGGTACGTTTTGTTCGTTTTTTTTTCATTATTTTTACAACCATTGTTGGCATTATCCATTATTTTATATAAGGTAAAAACTGTAACTAATGAAACAATTTATTTTTCAGATTGGATTTAATAGAAAAAAAAACTGCAGATTCTTGTTAAAATAATTGTGTGTAATTTTTTAATATATATATATAGATGTCCATTAACTTTTTTACTCATCACTTTATTTTATAATTTATTGTAGAGGGATAGCGCACTGCTTGCAAGCGTTGTAACCAGTGCCACAAGTACAGTGGCAGGTTTGCTGTCAGATCACATTGCAATGGCCTCTGCTAGGGTCTCTAGGACACCCGCTGCCAAAATAAGGTAAGTTGTTTTTGTGTATAAAGAAAATGGGAAAAATCCCCAAACACCTTAGTTATTCTACGTTGAATTTTGTGCTTTTTGACTCTGTTATAATTTCGTACTTTGAAATATTTTCGATCAAATTAAAATTTTGATGCCTGCTAAAATATGCTCGATTTTTAAAAACTGTTGATAATGTTTTCTATCATTCCATAACTACATGTTGTTAAAATTAGTTCTTTTTGGTGGTGTGAACGAAATCCTTGTACTGAAATTTTTGTTTTGACTACGCTTGAATTTCAAACTTTTGATAAAATTAATATTTTGTTGCATGCCATAATATAACCATAAATTTGTAATAAACTACTGATGTTTTAATTATACCGTAACTACATGAGCTTTACATTCATTGTTTTCACAGTGTGGAGGAAATCGTGGACATTACACGCCGTGCGGTTGAGCACCTGGGGGCGTGTGCGATCACCTCAGAACACCCCCCACCGTCATCTGTGACCACCCCTGAGGAATCCGCACCCGGTGACCTCTGCACCTCCCCTGTTCCTCCCCCCAGGGAGAAGAACACCAAGGGGACCCCACCGCTGACTACGATGGCCCAAAATTTTCCACCCCGGTTACCACGCCCTCAATGCCCCCCTCTCATCATCTGTCAGATCCAGATGAAACCATCAAATACTCATATCATGAGTTGAGCGAGTGCACAGCTATAACATCACCCATCAACATAACCACCCCACAACATCACGCTGAAACTTTGTTTTCATCTGGGGAAATTCCTGATGATATTGATCGTGTATATAACTTACACATTTGACTTTCTTCTTTTTTTTTTTTTTAAATGATGATGATGAACTAGAATGTGTATTGAGATTGAATGTCATATTTTATTGTTATTATTCATGTTTTTTTAAATGATGTCTTTAAAATTTATAACTTATGTAATTGCTGTAAAAAAAAAGTTTTGTATTAAAAAAAGTTTTGTATTGTCTGCCACACGGAATTTAGTATATTGTCACAGTGTATATAGACTTTTTAGTATTATTATTGTATTATGTTATATAGATATCTACTAACGTATTTAATATTATTTTTAGTATCATTGTAAAGAGTACAGATAATTTTATTATTGTTGTGTATATACCCATACTAAGGTGTTTAACTGCTATGTAAAAAAATATATATATATATATATATATGAATATTTATAAATAGTGTAAATCTATGTAATAATTATGTTAAAAAAAATATTCTCATTGTTGAGAAATAATAGGTAAACTTGAATAAAATATTGTTAGCTACAAACCGAATTATAGCATTTCTTTTTGTTTTCTGATAATATACAGCAAAAAGTAAAAAATTAATCATTTATAAAATAAAAATGAGCATCTAGAAATTTGTTTTTGACTAACTATTTTCTTTCTTTTTTTTTTTTTTGACCAGCATGCCTAGAACTAGCAAAAATGCAGCAGGTGTCAAGACATAAGGAGGTGGAGGGAGGGGGACTAGTCATAAGTTCACAAGATGCTCGCAACCGCGTCAGCGTGGGCGGCACCAAATGTCCCCGGGCACCAAATGCCCGGAGACCAAATGCCCCCGGGCAACATGCCGCTAGCTAGCCAGTCTTCTTCTTCTTCTTCTTCTTCTTCTAATTCTTCTTCTAAGTCTTCTTCTAAGTCTTCAACCATATCGGAGTAAAAACTGATATATATATATATAAATATATATATATATATATATATATATATATATATATATATATATATATATATATATATATAAATATATAAATAAATATATATGGAAGTAACACAGTGAAAACATACAAATTGATTTAATCTACGAAGGCAACTAATAAGTTGGATTTATTTTCTAAAAAATGTCTTGTTTTTCTTCGTCATGTTACAGATCGAAAAAAATTTAAATTAGGAAACAGGTATTTTAAAAAACAATTCTTTTTTTCCAAATTATTTTGACAAACCAAGAGTAAAAATATTGTTTAATAAATGGGAAATCAAAAAAAGAATATATATTTATATACTTTTTAATAACTATATGGTCTACAAGCTTTTTAACACTATCGTTGCTATACCATGTGGGGCGTTAAAAAACCACATGTATTGATACAATCTTGCTGATGAGGCTGGGAGGGTCTGATTTTTATACTAAAAAAAAAAATAATAAATAAAAAACCCCTTTTTGACTTGCCAGTTTAGTACACGACTATGCAGGATGGTAAATGAGTCTCTTCCCAGTGCTCGCATTTTGAAAAAAACGCTATGAACACTGGGGGGCTGCACAGATTTTTCCCGCTCCCTTATTAAAAGGGAGGGGCTTATTCCAATTGATCTCCTTTTTGTAAAAAAGAAAAAAATTATACTAATGTGCATTGCAAAATCACATCTGCAATGCATATTGAAATTATGAATGCTCAGTTTTTTTTAGAACCTCAACTCGATGTTAGCCCTAGCTCCCCGCGGTGGTGCTTTTTTTCCACCACGGTTTTTCTTGTCAGGGGAACCATTTGCTTTTACTTTTCTTTCAATGGTTTCAAAATTATCCTCCTGGTTTTCCTCATCACTCTTGCGTGGCGGTTGTGAAGACGGAGGCTGAATTCTCTTTGCAGGTGTGGCAGTCAGCAAACTGGGTGAAGTTGTCCCCCTTTCATCGTCCTCCATGGCTTCTTCATCATCCTTTTTGGGCACCTTAGGAATGTTTGCATCCTGCAGAACATTATTCTTGGGCATTGGGGTGCAGTGGGAACACTGCATCTCCTCCATAACTGATGTATGGGCTGATGCACAAGGTTTCAGTTCTTTCAGCCCATACCACTTTTCTTGGACTTGAGGGAGAAATTTCACCAGTTTGCCAAACTCATACTGGTTGAGGTTGATGCCTCTCCTTGTAGGGTGAAGGCTCTTAACATTTTCATTTTTAAAAAAATAGTGTCTGACATCACAGGTGTTGAACGCTTTTTTAGCAACGGTGAAAAGGTTTTTACCGATGTGATATTTCAATTCACCTGGGATGAATTCTTCTCCGTCATCGCCGCCATCTTCCCCTCCTGCACCTACACTTTCGCCTGAACAGCTCTCATATTGATCATCATACATTATCTCGCCATTTTCATCGGTCATGGGTGCCCTATCATCATAGGTGTCATCCTCACTTTCATCTGAACCCTGAAAAAAACAAAAAACAATTAGTCGACTATGATAATAAACAATACATATTTTCTCAAGTAATTAAAATGAATGAAATGCTGTAGTAGGCCTATGTGTAAAATAACAAAAAGTTATGAAAAAAAGACATGATTAATATGTATGTATATAGCACCTTTATATAAAAAGAAACAGAACCCACTTCTTCCCTGTAAGCACAGCATAATGAGTATAACATCTAACCCCAACCACCAAGCTGTCAGACTAATTTCAACTTTTTTTGTTTTCCAACACTGTAAAAAAATGCCGTGTAATGAATTTCAGTTATAAAACTGGACAGTTTGTTAGCTGATTTCAAAACTTTCACAGTCAGACAAAACCATTCAGTTTTTTAACTGCAACTCTTTCTTTTTTCCTTGTTCATCATTTTCAGATAATGGAACTATGGGGGTGTGTTACATGTGTGTCTATGCTGGGGGGGGGGGCAGATCAAAGATACCACCTGTAGTAGTATAAAAGGTGTAACACGGAGTGATCTTAAAAAATAAAAAAACCCTTATCATTATATCTGCCTTGTAGATTCCACTCTAGTGACATTGTGGTATAACAAAAAATGTATATGAAAAAGTCTCCTCTTTATTTTTCATTTGAGCTGTAATGAGCAGCAGAAAAAAATTCTGTGATGTTGTATGACTTGTTTTAACTTTACAGTCTCACAAACACCACAGAAATTTTCACCTGATACTCTTCACTCTTTTTTCTGTGTTTATGATTAAAATTATATATAGAAAAACAACATATGATTGAATGTATGCTAAATCTACTCACGCTTTTCACAACCTTTTCCAGTTGGGGCAAGACATCGATAAGATCCCTGGTTTGCTGTTTATCCAGCACCACTACTCTTTTTGTTGGAATATAAACATATTCCTCCTCTTCCAAGATGTAGTTTCTCAGGTGTAGACTAATTCGACCTTTGTATCTTTGTAGAGCCATAAATTTTCTGGTGCCCAACTCCTTGAACCATAGGTATTTCCCTCTTACCAAGGTTCCAGAATCGGAGTAATAACGACGACCTTCGGGGTTTTCACCTCGTTTGCGTGTTGTCCACCATGGTGCTGAAAAAATCTGTGTTGTCGCAGGAATTGAGAGCTGAATGCGAAAAGTGCACGTGTGGGGAGGATGCTCCAAAACGTGTACGAAAGACTGGCAAGTACGAAAGGGGACGAGGACTTGACAAACAAAACCCTTTATACAGTTTTCATCACATAGGCTTCAATGGGGAGGTGGGGAAAGCAGACAATCAGCCAATTATGCGTCATTTGCACATGGCGCACGCTAGGGGCACTGATGCGCAACTTGACGCCCCCAATGAGCGAAGCACTAGGCCTAGGAATCATCTTTACATGCAGCTCCCTTTTTTTCCTTCAAAACCCAGTGATGAATGGGTTTCATTGAAACGTGCATTCACAACAATACACAAACACTGGCACCAGTCATGCTGCATTTTTCTTTACTTTTAAACAAAAGAAGCAATTTCTTTACTTTTTTTTTAAAAAAAAAGAAGCAATTAAATAACACATGCTTTTTGTAAAAACAAGAATCATGGTGTAATAACATCCAAACACCCCTTTTAAGATGCAAGTATCGGATTTTATTTATTACTGATACATAAGAAAGGCAAACAAAGCATAATGAGCAGTTAATCATATTATAATAAAGTTTGTCATTACATAGACAGCAGCTAAACAATAATAAAAAAGTTTATTATAGACAAAAATGTTACTACGTGACGATACACAAAAACTCTCTTTTTTTTTTAATTCAAAAAGTCACTTCATTGTTACCCAGTTCTTTTTAAGCTGACTCAGAGATTTATTGTTATGTTTCTTCTTTACTGAAGAATAATTTTTTAAAGAAGTGACTTTGGTTATCCTTGAGGAATTCTTCGGCTCAGGTTTTTTCACTCTTTTTCCTTTCTTCTTCTTCTTGTGTGCTTCAGAGATTAATTTTCCAGTTTGTTAGGTGATATGCCTGGAGGTGTTACATCCATGGGTGCAGGGGAGGAATTAGCCGATCCATCAAAATTTGTAGCATCGGTCTCACCAGCATCTTTTTCAGCATTGTAGTCATGTGCAGGGTCTTCAAATTCTTGGGAGGGTGTTTGGTCATCTTGTCTGCCATCTTCATTTTTGTCATCATCAGAACTATCATTGACCTTTTTTTCTGAAAGCTGATCCATCATTCGCTGGTACCTGTCTCTAGGTATCACTACATGTTCTTCAGCCATTTTCTACTTTTTTGCCAAGTTTATTAGGGTGTTCAACACAGACCGTATTAAATGTGAAACAGCATCAGACTTTGAAACTATTTTATAATGCTGGTTTTTGTGTGTTGTACCATCCTCTGCAATTGTTCTAATGACCCACCTATGGCGTTTGAGCGAAGATTTATAAGGTTCTGATGGTCTAAGGTTATTGGTTAGGATATTTTTGGCTACCTCCCCTATAGCCCTTATCTGATCTTTTTCGGCATGTCTTAACAGCTCTTTAACTTGTTTCTTCGGAAATGTTGCAACAGCTTGCAGAAATAGGATATTTTTCTTGATCAGACTCATTTTTTAGGCAGGAAAATAATTGGCTGATCCTCTGGAAAAATATTAGTTTTCAGTTTACACCTTTTATCAATGTTCGCCGATAAATCAACAACAAGATACCCGTAATTCTGTGCAGTGGCCAGGTCATAGCTAGCCATAATGAAGTCCACCTGTGCAGGCATTGTTTGACTTGCAAGTGTTTTCACTTGTCTCACACTTCGGTTGTTTCGGAAAAGACAAATGTACTGACAATTAGGTCCTATCTCTCTTACAGCTTTACTAGCATGATACATGTTTTGCAGAGTTATGATGCAAGAGATGTGACAATGGTGGCACAACACGCAAACTATTTCAACTATGGCTTTTCCCTGTGCATTATCTTCTAAGCTACCCATTTTATCATCTAATACAAGAAGTGTTTCACCCCTAGTATTCTGCCAAATTTCAATAAGTTCCTCCTTTGTTGGTATATCAGATCTGAACTGTATCATATCCCCTAAAGCACTTTCTAGCTCTTCATATTTATCTTGCCATACAGAAAAACAATATATAATTTTGTTAATAGGCTGCTTAAACATTGCTTCATGCTGTAGAAGCAGGTTGTGGACAAAAAACGTCTTCCCCCCTTGTGTAGAACCTACAACAAGTGTGTTATTCGGGAGTTCAAACTGTGTAGCTGACCCGTGAATAGAATTCATGATGTTCACCGTTTACAGGCTGGATCCAAAATGGTTAAATTTCATATATAGCGCGGTTTTTATTGATTTTCAGAGCAGCTGGAAATTTTGCAAAACAGATTAATGTGGTAGGTTTTGTGAGCTGTGAGTCAAATTTTACAGAAATTCTCATGTTACCACTCCTCTTCAGAGGAATGGTGTCATCATTTGAATCACTGTTGGTGGGTTCAGAATAAAACCTGTACAGACAAAAACCGTTGGGGTAATCACTCCTGCTAACAGGCGTTACACCGTCATTCCCATCAATTCCACACAAAGTCTTGTATGCATCCAAATTCAGACTGTTTGTGTCATCATTATCAGTGACATATCTTGGTTGGATAGGTCCCTGTGAAAGGTCAAGACCATCTACAGTAACTAGAATGAAATTAAGACTGTTGTGTTCAAAAAGGTAGGGATTCTGGGTTATAGTACCATGATTGGCTGAATCAGAAACAAAACCACAGATCATTTCGGCTGGCACTCGTCCATTGAACGGGTCATTCCATTCACCCGAAAACACACCTCTTCCTAGGGTGAGTTTTTTAACTTCTGTTTTAATATAAGGAAATATTGCAAGCTTGCTCAGCAGGAGTTCAGCATGTGACACGGTAATCAGAGGGTCAACCTCGACCATTGTTACCTCAAGGGAGACTTTTGTAATAACAACTTTATAATTACCTACACCGACATTGGGCGATAACAGGCAAAACTCTGGGGTGCTAGGATACAGTGTGATGCTTAATGGAACACCATTAGGTATATACCTGTTAATCGATAGAACATCAGAATAAAGATGACCACATAAATCAACTTCCTTTGAATTTAGGAAAAATTCAGCCCTCTTCCTTAGACCTAAATTATCTGACGTCTGCCAGTTGGGGTCACCCAACTCTCCACCGGTATCTTTATAAAACATTGCCATCTGAAGTGTACCATTTTTAATTTCATCTGTTGTGTAAAGCAGAGCCTTAATGTAAGAAAGATAGGGATATGACTGATCTGAATGAGTAAGAACTTTATTCGGAAGAGACACATCAACTCTAGAAAACATAGAATGTAAAAAATTATTGACAACTCCTATAGCACCTGTCATGGTGTCAGATTTTTCTTTTTTTGTTTCTGCTTTTGCAGAGGTTTCGCCCCCTTCATTTGCATCAGCAGCAGTATCTTTATCATCATCATCATCTTCCAATAATGCAGGAGGTGTAATTTTTTCACCATTGCGCCCTACAATTTTACAAGTAATATTCAGATGTGTTGAACGCAGATCAAGGTAGTTGGACCCATTATTAGGGACACAAAACTGTATGACACCTTTGTTTGAATAATCATTGATTGGGTAATATGTTGAGACATGTGTCCTTCTAATACCTACATTTTGCAGAGGTTTCTCAAATATGGCTAACTCTTCAGAATACCCTACATAAGAATCAGATAAGATAGATTGTGCCATTTTTAAAAAAAAGAATATCTTACACTTATTCAAAAAGAAAACAAAAGAAAAAAAGCTGTTACACAGGAGCCAGGTGGTAATCAGTCGTCAAAAATATCCTTCACCCTTCTGATCTTAGACTTTGCAGCGGAAATTGCAGACTTATTTTTCTTGACAGAACTTGATTCGTCAGTGGTGTACCTCTTACGACTCCCTGCAGCTGAATGATGGTTTCTAACTTTGCTGGCTTCTTTTGACATCTCGGCCTCCTCTCGGACCACTTCTGAAAGCGCACGCCTTCTTTCTGCTTCATTGGGGTCAACAGACTCGATCTTGCTAACTTTTTCACCCTTTTTTGTGGTGCCAGCATCCTGCCTCGTGTCTACTAAAATGAGTGCGATCTACCTGCTCTTGCTCTTTTAAAAGATGTGCAATTAACTTTTGTATTAAACACAAGTGGTCTTTCTGCACATTCAGCTTGCTTTTTGAAGTGGTCCAGAAATGCTTTATAATCACCACCGCCATCCGTAGTGTAATAATTGCTGTTAAGTGGCATATTGTTAATTAACTATCTTTAGCAAGGTGTAGTGTGCATGACACGTTGCCAGGCTTGAATGATGGCACGCCACTGTCACTTGCTGTTAAATAAATGTCGATGGTGTCAAGGGCGTCACTGGTGACCTGTACATAGCGCGGGGTGTCAAATATCACAGGTCGCCCCCTGAAAACGTCGTTAAAGTAAATTCTGTTAAGGACAGGCACCAGGGATGAGTTGACAATGCTTGGATGGCATACGGATGAACTTATTATGATGTAATTTATTTTGTAATTGTCCTGAAATTTTGGGAGATCCATGTCCAGAAGTGCAAGTTTCCAATTACCGGTTTTAGATAAATCAATTCTCTTAGGTAGCTTGATTCTGAAGGCGGTTGTAGAATTACCTAAGAAATAATTGTCACTCTGTTCACTTGAAATGTAAATGTACATTATGGTTACACTTTTCCCTTGTAGTTTTTTACTTTAGTTGTAGGTATGTAAGAGTTGAACTTGTCTGAATAACCGTACCACTTAATGAGACTGTATTTCTTTCCACCTATGGTTTTAGTGGCGACAATCTTGTCTATTTTGTATTCTATGTCTTCCAAGGAGCCTGTAATGTACCTTTTGAAGCTCTGGCTCATAATAACTACCTTTTACAATTTCATCAGTTAAATCTTTAACTTTGTAACGCGGCGGATGTGATGGTATCCTTGTGTGAATTTTAAAGATTTCTTCAGTGAAATTTTCTTGGTAACTTTTTTTGAATGGTGTATTTGCTCTGGACAACCTGACTAAATCACCAATTTCAAATGAAAATTTAACAGGTTCTTTAGCCCTTTCATTGAGAATCGGTACATACACTTTCTCATAAAGTGCACATGAATTGAGGGGTGTAACATCAGCAGGAGGCATTCCAATCGACTGGTGTTTTGTATTGTTATATGACTTAACAATGTCATCAATCACGTCAACAAAATTATAGGTTTGTTTTTCATAAAAATATTTGTACAATCGATCTTCAATTGTACGGTTAACTCTCTCGGCATAACCAGCATGATAAGGCCCGTATGCAATCATGTGTGACGCCTTGTAGTCATGTAACATGTTCTGAAATGCTGACCCCAAAAACTCCCTACCCTGATCAGTCCTAAGTGTTTCACAGTGACGGCCTTCATCAAAAATATTTTTACATGCAGCTGCTGTTTCTATTGATGTTTTACTTTTTAGGGGTCTGACCCATAAATATCTTGAGAACAAATCAATACATATTAACAGGTACTGGTACCCTCTGTTATATTTTGCAAAGCCTGACATTTGTAAAAGATCTGCATCCCATTGCATGTCCATATATTCAACAATTATAGCTTCGGTTTGAAAACGTGTTTTAGGCAAAGAATGTATAGCATGTGTAGTTTGTTTTTGTAACCAGTCTTTAATAACCTGATAGTTGATACCCTGAGGTTTGCTTTTAAATTGGCTGACAAACTCCCACAGTTTATTTGCACCATAAAAACTCGCAGGGCTTCCAGGTTGATAGTAAATTGATGACAAAAATTTATCAATGGCCTTACGTTGCTCCCAATCCTCTGCGGGGTTATTGTTGTAATGATGATCCATTACCAAGTTGTGTACCTTGATGTGTGACAGCCTTTCCTGTTGAGTGACGTATTTTCGGGTTAGGTAAAATTGCTCCAAGTGAGGTACTTTCAAAAAAAAATAAAAAAATTTTTTTTACCATCTTCACGTTCAGTTTAACAGTAAATTGTGATTGAAAGAAGAAAAATATTGCATTTCAACACCCCCCCAAAAACAAATTACCTTAGAAGGACTAACCAAGTCTCTGAACTGTTACCTAGTGAAATGTTTATAATTGCACTGATAATAACTACAAATATCACAAATGTTTGGCTGATGAAAACAATCTCGCCTTTTGGTAACCTTTTTCCTAAAACAAGCCACTTATCCGAATCAGTTGATGATTGAGAATAAAGAACACTTTCTCCGTGTTCTGTATCCATTGCTCACTGGGATGCAAATGACAAAATATGCACATGCTATGGAAAATATAATCATGAGAATACTTGAGGCTGCAGCCAAAAAAAAATTTTTTTTGTACTGTGTATTTGAATAATACATACCTTTGATCAAATTTTATATAAACAATCGAAAACAAAAACACAGGTTTTGTATGATTCAAAAAAAAAGTTTATTAGGAAAAAATATAATATCAAACATATAAAATCATTATATATAAATATTCAAAGGCAGTTATTTCAGATAATTACTGTAACTCAACAGTGGTGAGCTCAGGAAGAACAGCTTCAATTTCTAACATTTTTTCCATTACAAGATTGAACTGGTTAACATTGAGACATACCCCCTCATCACTATTTAAAACAAGTATATCATCATATATTTCATCATATTTAGTAAAATGTATGTAATTGGAATTATCCATGGTTTTAACATAATAATTACAACCTAAGTTAAAAGAATAGTTTGTGCCCACAGCATTCTTCACCATGTCTGCAACGTGAGCAAAAACAGCATATCTTTCTAGAGGCATAACAAAACGGTCACAATTTTCAGGTGTGTCATTGATCTGAAAAACATAATAATAATACATACAGGTTGAGTTCTATATTTTATCATACAATGACATTGTCTTAATCAGAGCGGGAAAAATCAGTAGAAATAGTATGCATAACAAAATCCATCAGAGCTTTGATAAAAAATATAAATACCTGTATTCTGTTCATTTCAACTGTGATATGTCTTCCTTTGACAACCACTTTAAGAAACATGTCGTCGCCCAGATACAGAGAATACCTTTCACCGTGAAATATTTCGGGGGTCATGCTGGCTAGATCAGGGTATTCTTCATAAATGATGTGAAAAAGTCTTGCTATGCCTTTGATGTTCTGCTGGTCGAGTAGCATCTGTATCAATTCAAAACTTCGATCATTCACATCAAAAATGTTTTTAATAGTTAGATATGAAGACACGTTCAGAATTTTTTCTTTTTTTAGAGTTTTTGAAATGTCATATGGATCAATGTATCCACTAATAAGTTGTGAATATTTCCTTAGGATATCCATTGTAGCAAAAGATACTGAAGTTTTTTTGCAGCAAATGATGTCAAATCAACTGTGGCCTCAAAACGGTTCTGTGAAAACTTATATCCATGCAGCAATTTGCATAACTTGTTTTGTGTAATTCTATTGGTTAATTAAACAAAACAAATTTTAACATGTTTAGACATGTGCAAGAGTATGATGTCATCTCCATATAGGGCTCCATGTATCTGGCAATAACTGACGGTTTGTGATGAGAATATGAATTAATAGTCAGGTTGTGCAAAAGTTTCATAGTGAAAAAATAACAATAACCAATTGCCCTGATGACAAGAACATGTATGGTATTGTGTAAAAGTATGGCGAAATTGATAAGTGGAATCCTCCACTGTATTATAATGGATCAGAGAATGCTCGATATCAACAAGGTGAGACTCCTGACCACATTCAACAATTTTAAAAAGCTGCCAATGGATGTATGGCCCCTGGTCACTCCCAAATTCATCTTTAGGTTCTTCAAGGTTGTCAAGAGCGTTTGAAACAAAGGAGGTCAGGGTACCCCTATGTTCTTCGCCGTGACAAAAGTAAACCGTATAACTAATATCATCAAAGTCCCAAGGATTGTTGTCATGATAATTATAAAAATCACTAATACACTCTGACAAAGTGTAGAAGGACTGTTGACTCAACTTAAAAAGTTTACAATGTAGAATCCCTGTACAATTTACATTGTGTTGGATAACTATCCATTTCTTAAGATATGGAAATATCTCACTTGCAGCAGCCATAATGTATAACACCGTAAGCTAGTAAAGTTGTGTGTAGACTGAAATCTTTTGGCCCTCATTGTGAAATATTTGACCCTCATTGCATTATATGGGTGGAATGGGGAGGAGTGAAACATTTTTAATTGTACCTTGAAAACCTGGGAGGGGGCAACATGTAATATATCATGGGTTACATGTAAATGAGGATGAAAACATTAAACACTGGTGGCAGCACTGTACAGTGTTATAGGTTGTAGTGGTGGCAGCACTGTACAGTGATACCACTAGTGCCCTCTGCAGGATCACGTGGTTTTTAAAGTGTAGTGTAGTGGTGGCAGCACTGTACAGTGATACCACTAGTGCCCTCTGCAGGATCACGTGGTTTTTAAAGTGTAGTGTATTACTACTTTCAATGCCACATTGAAATTCTGTCTATATCTTGATAATGCATTCATTGGCTCAGCATCTGTCTCCAGCCTTAATTGTTTGGCATGCTCTTGCCTGTCCAGATATTTTTCAAAGTATTTATCCTCGGCACCATCACTGTCCTCAGATACCACTTGTGCAACATTCTTGATATCGTCATCCTCTGAACTTATCACACTTTTAAACTGGATAGCAACATCACACCAGGCTTTTTTTTTGTCAATGGTTTAGAAGATACAGAAAATTGAAATGTTATTACTTTTTTGCGGAAAAGCCGAACGGCATGAATTTCCAAGTTCAGATGTCCATATCTCTCATTTTTCATAATGTAGGCATGAAATTTTGTACCTAGGGTAAAGAAATTGTATTGAATCCATGTATGCTGTTATATCAGGGCTATTGGTGATATTTTTAAACTGTAATGCTCTGAAAAAGGGAAAAAATGAGAAACGTTGCAAAACGAGACTTTATGTTTTGCAGGGCTGTGTGGAATCTATGCAAGAATAAGAGCTCATATTTATTTTCTTGCTTCTAATGGTCCACCTGCACATATATGAATGGCCAAAACCACCTTATTTGCAAAAAGATGGAAGCCAGAGTAGTTTTAAAAAGACAAGTATATACGATTGTGAAAAAAGCCCTTTATTCTAATGTAATTTTGACCAACAAGAGAGTTCACCATTACTTCCATATTATTTTCTCAATATCACACACATCTAGTGGTTTTCTGGTTAAAATATCATTGTGGTGGTCAGAATCCTTCATATTTTTATGAAATTTTCAAAAATTGATCTTTATATATTAAAAAAATAATAGCCTTTTTGATTTCTTAATATTTGCATAAAGTTTTGAACAGTTTAATTTATCTATTCATTTGATAAACATGCATTAAAGTATATATGATGCTATATTGATTACATAATCATCAAATGTTACAAACAAAAGGATTCTGCAAAAAAGTAATACAATTTCTGTATCTTCTAAACCATTGACACTGGAGACCTGAAATTTTGGATTTTTCCATTAATTATGTAGACCTACAAATGGTAATTTTTTCAAATCTTTTTGAGATGGTGACCTGGGGAGCGTTTGGTGAATTCATATGGATTGACCCTGCATTGATTGCACTATCTCACTGGATATCATACTGCCCACTTTTTGGAAGTTTAAAGATTAGGGCTTTCCATTCTTTCAAGAATTCTTTTTTCAAATTTTTTTGAGATGGTGACCTGGGGAGTGTTCGGTGAATTCATATGGATTGACCCTGCATTGATTGCACTATCTCACTGGATATCATACCGCCCACTTTTGGAAATTTAAAGATTAGGGCTTTCCATTCTTTCAAGAATTCTTCAGGCGATAAATCTGGAAATTTTTTGTAGCGACAAAAGGAACTGCCAGTAACTTTTCAAGTTCTTCCACTTGCTGCCACTGGGTTACTGTTAGTGCAATGTCTGGGACTTCATGTACTTGATGTATGACCATACAGATAATAAGTTTTTTTTTTTTACTATTTGCTATGCGATTGCGATACAAGGAGTCGGGAGTCAGAGTCAGAGTCAGCTTTTCTTAGGTAAAAGGAGTCGGGAGTCGGAGTCGTTGTCTCTTTTACCTGACTCCGAAGCCCTGCACACAATTGAGACAATCTGCATACATACGTATTTGCTTCATTCCCAAGGTCATCAGGAAGGTGGGCTCGTCCAACATGACATGGTGGCCCATCTAGCCATGGTTCTCGGAAGGTTTTCCGGTGCAACTATAGGCTAGTTGCCGTTTGTGGAGTCAACCTAACATCCACGTACATATCACAACCTCCAATGGGTCATGTGTTGCCCTTGTCAGGGAACACGTCTGAAAAGCAAGGTCTTCAATAAAGGCTGCTGTCTTGGCCATGAACCACCTTTGGTCAAGCTCTGGCAGACTTCCCACTAGGGTACATTCTGTGAGTGGTGCCGCCATTGTGCCGAGCCCCATTGAAGGATTTTTTACATGATAGGTTGGAAACCGCCTCAGTAGCTTCGTATAGGTCATCTGGAAGGGATATTTAGCACAGTTGAAGGCAGTGACCTCACTAGCCAATCACCTTGTCATGCCTTATTAAAGCAGTGAGTACAGCTCACCCTCGACTTCAGTTCATCAGTGTTCATTGACTGGGAACTATCCAGAGTCCTGACCCACCCCATGGATAGTTTGGATCCCTCTTCATTCAGCTGCTCAGATTTAATGACGTTGACTGTGAAGCAGCCCTCTCTCAGGACCCCACAAGATCTTTGTTTCACTAATGAAAAAGTTTGGCTTGGTAGTATGGTTGCCAGGTTTCTTCCCAAGGCTCATATGTAACTACTCATGACATGGCCCTATTCATTCTGCCTCCCCTGAAATCTAATGAGAATTATCAGGAAAAGATATGACTATATACCCTGTCCAGTTTTTACGCTTATATGTCAACCTCACTGGAGGTTTACAAGAAGGGGCCCACCTCCTGAGGTTAATCAGAGGCTCTACCTCTCCTCCAACCTACTCAGTCCCACTGGATATTACTATGCTTATATAGCCAATGCAGCATCCACAACCCATGCAAATTAGGGCCGCAGGGTCGCCACTTCTTGGGCTTATTAAGGGGGCTGCCACTCAGTTGAGGATGCCTCAACGCCAGGGGATAGGCTTCACCTACTACATTGATCTGGAGTATGTACACCACCACACCCCCAAAAAGAATCAGTGGTAGTATGGTTCTGATGTTGATCTTTTCACCTCAGAGAATTGGATCTAAAGTGTGGTTTATAGTGTTGGCCTTGTGAGTCTGAGAGATCCCTATCCTCCTTCGGGTTTGGGGTTTAAATGAGCTTTCCGCATGCTCTTTGGCCCTATATATATATATATATATATATAAATGGGCCATAGTCTGTATTTCATATATATATATATATATATATATATATATATAATATAAAATACAGACAGTATTATATATATATATATTCACTGTGATGCATTTAAAATGACCCCTGTTCATTATTTAGAGATTATAAAGATACAACCAGACTGACAACCTGAAAACTGTGATATTCTTTTAATCTCTGTAAAATATTGAACACAATTCCAGTGCAATACAAAGCAGACTTGCAAACACTTATCCCCAAATAAATCATGACAATGACTAGTACAAGTACACATGATTAATGAAACAAAATCACAAAAATAGATTACTCTGTTCAAAAATGGTCATTCACAAAAATATAACTCATCACTGTCAGCCTGTACATTTCTTAGAAGCAAGTACCATTATGTTCATAATCCCTATAAAATAGGAATGTATTTCTTTCTATGTGTATTCATCATTATATGAACTAAACATACTCAAGTACTTGTGTTTTCACATCCAACTCTCAAATCATATACACATAATCAACAGTATTGATATTTGTAGAAAAGTTAGTGAATAGGTTTTACTAGTGGTCCATCTACCACATGCAATGCAGAATGATAAAAAGTGAATCTATGAGAACTTTGAAATTATGAAGTATCAACTTGGTCCAGATAGGAAAAATGAGCATGATGCAGCTTAGTATCCTGTGCAGTTTGTAATTCTCCTTTGTTACTTGGGTGAATGTTATGCCTAATTTGACATTTATAAATGTATTCAAGCAGATTTTGAATTATAACATTTATATGCCCCCAGGTGCCATGCAATCTGACTATCACTTGTGAAAGAATAATTTTCAAACATGTAATATTCGTAGTTACAAATTTAACACAAAATGCTTGTATGGTTTTTGGATCACATAATGCTTATAAATGGTTACACTGTGGACCACAAGAAATGCACCATCATCTTCTGAAGTATATATTATATACAAAGTCATTACAATCAACTCTTTGTATTATTCATCTTAGCTTCAGATTCCTTTGATTTTTCCCTTGACATTATATGAATTTCTGCATAATCTGCACTTTTTGGTTTTCTCTTTGGTTCCTCTTGGTTTTCTACATCTCTTGGTTTCTCTGTCATTTTGTCAAGTTCTTCAACAGTTGCCACATTCATCACCCAAGTGCCTGAAGCAGCGACTTCTGGGCTGACCACTAAAAGCAGTTCTTTGTCTTTGCTCTCCAACTGTTCACTCAGATATGCTCGGAGGTCATCCACACTACCAATAACCTCTGGCGAATCTAATTTGGAGTCCAAGTTGTAATACTGGGAGTTGACCTCACGTATGGCCACCCAGTGTTTGCGTTGCACAGGCAAGTGTAAAAATCCAATTTTGTAATCATTGGGAATATTTAGTATAAATCCAATTATGCTTTCCAAATGCAAGGTTTTCACATTCCTGGAAATAAAATTTAGAATGAAACTGACGTGAAAGGCATAGTCTCATTTGAAAAAATAAAATAAAATATTTTTTACATAAATTGTTGTACTTACTTCCTTTTGTCAAACCATATTGTGTCATGATTTTTGCTCTGAAGTGCTGCCATAATTACATTGACATCGTAATTTCCAAGACCAAACATACTCTTGTGGGGATTGACATAAGCACCTGGTGACATCCTGAAAACAATCAGTTTTAAAATTTAGTGCAATTTGTAGGTCCAGCTTTCTCAGTTAAATGAAAAATAGTTTTACAGATTTATATATAAATGAGAAATAAGATTCCACTCACTGGTAACAAATATTGTCTAAATCGGATTTGGAGAAGGCCTTTTCATCTTGAAAGAGGTTATTGAGGGCATGCAGAGCACACAGCTCACGTGATTGCTTTTCATGGTAGACACCATCCAAGACAGCACCAACTGAATTGCTTTTGCTGTCCTTTTTCATGCAGGACATCGTGCTAGAACCCATGCAATCTTCAGGGACTCTTCTCCATTCTAGGCCAAGGGGTTAATGTTCTCTGATATCCTGTAATAAAAAAAACATGTGATTAAACATTCAATATATGACAAACATCAAGTATTGTGGCTGTCCAATGTAACCTCTTGAATGATTCAGTTATGGTTAATGGCATCGAACTGTTGAATGTTAGTGGTAGGATACTATAGGATGGCTGGCTTAATTTTTTTAAATTCCAAGGCTCTTAGACCACATTGTGGTGACCTATACTATGTCATATTGTATAGTCCCTTCAACAGTAATCATTACGGTGGTGCCCTAATTTATCTTTGTCTCTTGACATAACATTTCATGGCTGTTGTTTATGTGGTTCAGACTTTTCATGGATGCATTAAATGCTGAGGGTAATCGACTTTAGATTTTCATCATGGTTGTCAGTGTTTATAATTATGCATTACACTCGTCGACATTGATTTTTGCCAACATCGAAATTTGCCACTTTGTTGAAAATAAACATTGATAAACTATCACAAACACCTCTAACTGGCTCTAAGACGCCTGTGAAAGTGTTAGTACACTGTCAATATATATGATAGAAACAAAGAGTTTCGTAATAAATCATGTATTTCCAATGTGCATAATCATGTTTTAGGGGGGGGGGGGGTGGCGAATTTCGATGTTGTGGCAAATTTCAATGTGTAATTGTGTAATCCATGCATAGCGCCGGACTGTGGCTGCTTTGACAGCTTTGATATTTCACAGCCACGTTTCTGGCATATTTCCAATTGGCAATTAAATTCAGCAATAAAGCTATCAAAATCACTGCTTGCCTCAACAATTCCTCACCGTAAGCTCAATTCATTTTCACTAAGATGATGAATTATCCTTTTAAAATCATTGGGAGAAGATCTGAAGCAAGCAAGTTGATCAAGATTGTTGATCATTGTCACCATTTTCATTACATAATGTAAACAAACAGTCAGCAATTAAAAAAATTAACTGCGTAACAAAGCATTTGTTTTAGCATGAGAAAATGAGTTTTTAATACTAAGCAAGCACTAACTGTTCAATGTAGTCTATTTAATGCATGTTAATGGAAGAAAAGTCAGACCAAGAGGTTTACTTTTTTGTGATTTCTACATCCGCCAGCTCTATAAAATAGTGGATTTTCACGGAAGGTTCTCTGTATTTCCACCAGGTGGCTAAAACAGAATACTGCAATTCTATTGGCTGAAAAAGTTCCCGCCCTTGGCTGTGATTGGCTGAAGCAAAGTGCATCCTAGCAGCCGTATTTTTAAGGCATTTTAATGTATATTTGACACTTTATCATTTAGTTGATGTTGGTTATTTTTCTGAGAAAGTTATATTTATGGAATCAGTTAGGTATTATCTACTGTATCTGAAAAGCAAAATGAGTAATAAGAGGGGAAGAAAGACTTATGTCCTGCTGAATTCAGGGTTGTTCAGTGAAAAGACTATATTAATACACTCAGTGAATCGGTCTGGGAGATTATTGGCTGGGCTCCAGCCTAACTGAAGTAATCTTGTGCTTGACACAGGCGCGGGAACCAGTGTAGGGAGATTATGGAAACAGGAGAAATCAGAAGTACACTCAACGACATTGAAATTCGCCACGACATCAATGTTCGCCATCCTCCTAAAACATGATCATACACATTGCAAGTTGATGATTTGTTAGAAAACTAATTTTTTGTAACACTGACAGTATTCTTTCACTCCGACAATCATCTAATAAGTGTTTATTGCACTTTATTCCTAGTGGCGAATCTTGATGTTGTGACGAAAATCAATGACGCCGAGTGTAATCAGTGCTAAAATCAGCCCAAATAAAGTGCGTGGATTTTAAATATTTTTGCATAATAATTCGGTTTATTTATAGTTTGTAAAAATAGGGGCAAAATACTGTGACTCTTGTGGATTCGCCAGTCCAGATACCGGTCGAAATCGGTCGCCAGTTTTTCAATGGGTCAGAACAGTATATCATAGAGCTCTGCGGCCAGGAGCTATACCATGAACTGACAGAAACTTGGGTGCATGGGGATCAATTGATACCACTTAGCACCTGCCCTCTATCCCATATCCATCCTGGACCATCTCATGTATTAAAATTAAGCTGGCTATTTCAAGGCATTTGGTATTTTGATTTGCTCACAAAGCCTGCAACTATAGTCTAGTGCAGGGAGGATCCAGACCTAGCCTGCAAGCTGTCATTGCATGCCTTTGTATTGGTAATAGCTCAGTTTTATAAGTTCTTGACAATCAGATATACTATCTAAATGATATGCTAACCATTACCTCTGCAGCACTGCAGAATCAAAACTGAAGACACAGTCAGACACTGATGTTTAGCTCCCATACCATTTGACAGCTCTGCTTCTAGGGAAACCCCATGCAAATGGTGAAATGACGTCACTCTCTTGATTTCCGTAGATGATTTTGTGAAAAAGCCTCTGTTGGAATATTAGGCTAATATTTTCGGGTTTGGGGTTTAAATGAGCTTTCCGCATGCTCTTTGGCCCTATATATATATATATATATATATAAATGGGCCATAGTCTGTATTTCATATATATATATATATATATATATATATATATAATATAAAATACAGACAGTATTATATATATATATATTCACTGTGATGCATTTAAAATGACCCCTGTTCATTATTTAGAGATTATAAAGATACAACCAGACTGACAACCTGAAAACTGTGATATTCTTTTAATCTCTGTAAAATATTGAACACAATTCCAGTGCAATACAAAGCAGACTTGCAAACACTTATCCCCAAATAAATCATGACAATGACTAGTACAAGTACACATGATTAATGAAACAAAATCACAAAAATAGATTACTCTGTTCAAAAATGGTCATTCACAAAAATATAACTCATCACTGTCAGCCTGTACATTTCTTAGAAGCAAGTACCATTATGTTCATAATCCCTATAAAATAGGAATGTATTTCTTTCTATGTGTATTCATCATTATATGAACTAAACATACTCAAGTACTTGTGTTTTCACATCCAACTCTCAAATCATATACACATAATCAACAGTATTGATATTTGTAGAAAAGTTAGTGAATAGGTTTTACTAGTGGTCCATCTACCACATGCAATGCAGAATGATAAAAAGTGAATCTATGAGAACTTTGAAATTATGAAGTATCAACTTGGTCCAGATAGGAAAAATGAGCATGATGCAGCTTAGTATCCTGTGCAGTTTGTAATTCTCCTTTGTTACTTGGGTGAATGTTATGCCTAATTTGACATTTATAAATGTATTCAAGCAGATTTTGAATTATAACATTTATATGCCCCCAGGTGCCATGCAATCTGACTATCACTTGTGAAAGAATAATTTTCAAACATGTAATATTCGTAGTTACAAATTTAACACAAAATGCTTGTATGGTTTTTGGATCACATAATGCTTATAAATGGTTACACTGTGGACCACAAGAAATGCACCATCATCTTCTGAAGTATATATTATATACAAAGTCATTACAATCAACTCTTTGTATTATTCATCTTAGCTTCAGATTCCTTTGATTTTTCCCTTGACATTATATGAATTTCTGCATAATCTGCACTTTTTGGTTTTCTCTTTGGTTCCTCTTGGTTTTCTACATCTCTTGGTTTCTCTGTCATTTTGTCAAGTTCTTCAACAGTTGCCACATTCATCACCCAAGTGCCTGAAGCAGCGACTTCTGGGCTGACCACTAAAAGCAGTTCTTTGTCTTTGCTCTCCAACTGTTCACTCAGATATGCTCGGAGGTCATCCACACTACCAATAACCTCTGGCGAATCTAATTTGGAGTCCAAGTTGTAATACTGGGAGTTGACCTCACGTATGGCCACCCAGTGTTTGCGTTGCACAGGCAAGTGTAAAAATCCAATTTTGTAATCATTGGGAATATTTAGTATAAATCCAATTATGCTTTCCAAATGCAAGGTTTTCACATTCCTGGAAATAAAATTTAGAATGAAACTGACGTGAAAGGCATAGTCTCATTTGAAAAAATAAAATAAAATATTTTTTACATAAATTGTTGTACTTACTTCCTTTTGTCAAACCATATTGTGTCATGATTTTTGCTCTGAAGTGCTGCCATAATTACATTGACATCGTAATTTCCAAGACCAAACATACTCTTGTGGGGATTGACATAAGCACCTGGTGACATCCTGAAAACAATCAGTTTTAAAATTTAGTGCAATTTGTAGGTCCAGCTTTCTCAGTTAAATGAAAAATAGTTTTACAGATTTATATATAAATGAGAAATAAGATTCCACTCACTGGTAACAAATATTGTCTAAATCGGATTTGGAGAAGGCCTTTTCATCTTGAAAGAGGTTATTGAGGGCATGCAGAGCACACAGCTCACGTGATTGCTTTTCATGGTAGACACCATCCAAGACAGCACCAACTGAATTGCTTTTGCTGTCCTTTTTCATGCAGGACATCGTGCTAGAACCCATGCAATCTTCAGGGACTCTTCTCCATTCTAGGCCAAGGGGTTAATGTTCTCTGATATCCTGTAATAAAAAAAACATGTGATTAAACATTCAATATATGACAAACATCAAGTATTGTGGCTGTCCAATGTAACCTCTTGAATGATTCAGTTATGGTTAATGGCATCGAACTGTTGAATGTTAGTGGTAGGATACTATAGGATGGCTGGCTTAATTTTTTTAAATTCCAAGGCTCTTAGACCACATTGTGGTGACCTATACTATGTCATATTGTATAGTCCCTTCAACAGTAATCATTACGGTGGTGCCCTAATTTATCTTTGTCTCTTGACATAACATTTCATGGCTGTTGTTTATGTGGTTCAGACTTTTCATGGATGCATTAAATGCTGAGGGTAATCGACTTTAGATTTTCATCATGGTTGTCAGTGTTTATAATTATGCATTACACTCGTCGACATTGATTTTTGCCAACATCGAAATTTGCCACTTTGTTGAAAATAAACATTGATAAACTATCACAAACACCTCTAACTGGCTCTAAGACGCCTGTGAAAGTGTTAGTACACTGTCAATATATATGATAGAAACAAAGAGTTTCGTAATAAATCATGTATTTCCAATGTGCATAATCATGTTTTAGGGGGGGGGGGGGGGTGGCGAATTTCGATGTTGTGGCAAATTTCAATGTGTAATTGTGTAATCCATGCATAGCGCCGGACTGTGGCTGCTTTGACAGCTTTGATATTTCACAGCCACGTTTCTGGCATATTTCCAATTGGCAATTAAATTCAGCAATAAAGCTATCAAAATCACTGCTTGCCTCAACAATTCCTCACCGTAAGCTCAATTCATTTTCACTAAGATGATGAATTATCCTTTTAAAATCATTGGGAGAAGATCTGAAGCAAGCAAGTTGATCAAGATTGTTGATCATTGTCACCATTTTCATTACATAATGTAAACAAACAGTCAGCAATTAAAAAAATTAACTGCGTAACAAAGCATTTGTTTTAGCATGAGAAAATGAGTTTTTAATACTAAGCAAGCACTAACTGTTCAATGTAGTCTATTTAATGCATGTTAATGGAAGAAAAGTCAGACCAAGAGGTTTACTTTTTTGTGATTTCTACATCCGCCAGCTCTATAAAATAGTGGATTTTCACGGAAGGTTCTCTGTATTTCCACCAGGTGGCTAAAACAGAATACTGCAATTCTATTGGCTGAAAAAGTTCCCGCCCTTGGCTGTGATTGGCTGAAGCAAAGTGCATCCTAGCAGCCGTATTTTTAAGGCATTTTAATGTATATTTGACACTTTATCATTTAGTTGATGTTGGTTATTTTTCTGAGAAAGTTATATTTATGGAATCAGTTAGGTATTATCTACTGTATCTGAAAAGCAAAATGAGTAATAAGAGGGGAAGAAAGACTTATGTCCTGCTGAATTCAGGGTTGTTCAGTGAAAAGACTATATTAATACACTCAGTGAATCGGTCTGGGAGATTATTGGCTGGGCTCCAGCCTAACTGAAGTAATCTTGTGCTTGACACAGGCGCGGGAACCAGTGTAGGGAGATTATGGAAACAGGAGAAATCAGAAGTACACTCAACGACATTGAAATTCGCCACGACATCAATGTTCGCCATCCTCCTAAAACATGATCATACACATTGCAAGTTGATGATTTGTTAGAAAACTAATTTTTTGTAACACTGACAGTATTCTTTCACTCCGACAATCATCTAATAAGTGTTTATTGCACTTTATTCCTAGTGGCGAATCTTGATGTTGTGACGAAAATCAATGACGCCGAGTGTAATCAGTGCTAAAATCAGCCCAAATAAAGTGCGTGGATTTTAAATATTTTTGCATAATAATTCGGTTTATTTATAGTTTGTAAAAATAGGGGCAAAATACTGTGACTCTTGTGGATTCGCCAGTCCAGATACCGGTCGAAATCGGTCGCCAGTTTTTCAATGGGTCAGAACAGTATATCATAGAGCTCTGCGGCCAGGAGCTATACCATGAACTGACAGAAACTTGGGTGCATGGGGATCAATTGATACCACTTAGCACCTGCCCTCTATCCCATATCCATCCTGGACCATCTCATGTATTAAAATTAAGCTGGCTATTTCAAGGCATTTGGTATTTTGATTTGCTCACAAAGCCTGCAACTATAGTCTAGTGCAGGGAGGATCCAGACCTAGCCTGCAAGCTGTCATTGCATGCCTTTGTATTGGTAATAGCTCAGTTTTATAAGTTCTTGACAATCAGATATACTATCTAAATGATATGCTAACCATTACCTCTGCAGCACTGCAGAATCAAAACTGAAGACACAGTCAGACACTGATGTTTAGCTCCCATACCATTTGACAGCTCTGCTTCTAGGGAAACCCCATGCAAATGGTGAAATGACGTCACTCTCTTGATTTCCGTAGATGATTTTGTGAAAAAGCCTCTGTTGGAATATTAGGCTAATATTTTTCATAATATCACTGATTTGTTCCTAATTCATCTAAAATAATTTTTTTGTATGGAAATTATGTATATAAAAAAATTATATATATGAACTTCCGGCTGCGCGACTTACGTGCGCTTTGTAAATATTGCCATCTTGTTGCAGCAGACCAAATTTGGATGCCGGCAGATTGCAAAATTGCAATAAAGATTGCAATGTTATTGCACCCCCCTTGCGTTTGAGAGTACGTATTTATATTTGGACATTCTGTGACTGATCAGAGATCTAAGTAGAATTGTCTTGAGATATTGGTGCTTTTATTTACTCTAACTTCTAAGTCTGCTTGGTTTGTTCCAAGCTTGACGTTCTCTTTCTCGAGATCCAAAACACACATATGTTTGAATAAGATCGTGATAGAATTTACACTAACAGGATATTCATTATTTTATAGGTTGGAAAGAGATGAATGTGACCGATTTGGTAAAGAGGATAAAAGCGCTCATCTAACACAGCTGTCGTGCAAATTGGGGCTGGATTGAATCAATCTGGCTTTGTTGACACGCATGCAGGGAGAAGTCCTTCTTGATCGTAACATGTGCAGATTCATTGCAATACGAGCTCGAACATTAAAGAAGACGATAGAATATTGAATATACACGGAATTTTATAATTTTTTATCCACTTTATTGGGCAGCATTATTTGTTCACCTGCATTTCAGCACAGTAAACACATTATTCCTCAGTCAAGGCCAAGGTTGCTCTCCTCAGCTATAAATAGCTCTAAAGTTTTGGAAACCCTACCAGGATTATATCAACTCAGGTGATTTGTTCATTTAATACTTTAACAACAAATCATGAGTGCTTCAAGTTCTCCACTCAGCTCTCCTTTGAAGTCACCAGACATGGAAAAACTGGTGCAGGCTGCCAGTTTGTTTGCACCTGAAGAATACAACAATGCCAGTGCCAATGGAGAAGTGGAAATGCTCAATATCAATAACAAAGTAAGCTTCCCTTCATCGTTGTGCCCTGGCAATATAATAACAGGTCTAATTGGAATGATTTCTTTTGCATCATTGTTGAAGCATTATAAAGTATTGTAAATTTGTAATACACATTTTTTACTCTTGTATTTCAGGATGCATTAGTCAGTCCTTCACATGAAGAGTTTGATATGCTATTGGATAAGTTATTCCTGAGACTACAAGAAACCGGAGAGACTATCTATGAGTTAGGAATTGGAGGTAAATCTTAAAATATTGTCAATGTCTTACATGCTAAATACGTACATTTAATAGAAATAAACTATTGCAAATCGTATGTGTTTTTAGAGGGAGATAGTCCAGGGCTGAAGGAGGATGACATGCAAGCATCTGTAGCGACTTTAAGGAGTTTGGCAACAGCGCTTGATGCAGAGTGTGTGCTTCTAAGAGAGAAACCAGTTCCAGATGGAAAAATCACAGAGTATCTAATACGGAAGAGAGCGGATGAAAAGGATTTCATGGAAGTCAGGTTGGTAATGTTTTTCTTTAAAGGTGCCAAACTATAGGCTTTTTGTGTGATATTTCTAGCTGTTTGTCACACCTTAATTATGAAATAGGTATAAAGTAAATTAATAATCATAACTAAATCTTAGAATTGTGACTACAAGGATATGAGGCGTACCTCTAATTTCAGGAAATACTTAAATACCCAAATGGAAATCTCTCGCACAATTGCTGTAATGATAAGGGGTCAGCATATAGCCTACTAATGCCAAATTCATGACAAGCAAGCTTTCACTGATACACACGAACTGACAAAGGCACTTTCAAGTATTTTAGGTAACATTAAACCTGGAAACTAGTTAAACTAACCAAGATTTCATACCTTTCATGCACAGGGTAGCAGTAGTTGGAAATGTAGATGCAGGAAAGAGCACACTCTTGGGAGTATTGACGCATGGTGAGCTGGACAATGGCCGTGGTATGGCTCGACAGAAACTTTTCCGTCACAAGCACGAGATGGAATCAGGAAGAACAAGTAGTGTCGGAAATGACATCCTTGGATTTGATTGCTTCGGAAATGTCGTCAACAAACCTGAGCATGGCAGTCTGGACTGGACTAAGATCTGTGAACAATCTAGCAAAGTGAGTTTTCTTATTGCTACATGAATCACTGAAGCTATTGTTAAGGATTTCAATACCAAGTGCAATTCGATATCATTTGAAGGATTTCATTTACTCATCTTTTTCTATGTAATGTTTCAGGTCATTACATTCATAGACTTGGCAGGACACGAAAAATACCTTAAGACAACTGTATTTGGAATGACAGGGCATGCACCAGACTTCAGTATGCTTATGGTAATCTAATGTTTTACTTCTTGACTAGATATAAAGAGAAATACACTGCTGGAGAATTGTATGATGTCTTCATTGCATTAAATATATTTTGATGAAAGAATACATTTGCAGGTGGGAGCCAATGCTGGTGTCGTTGGTATGGCAAAAGAACATCTAGGATTGGCCCTGGCACTGAGTGTACCAGTCTTCGTTGTTGTTACCAAAATAGACATGTGTCCAGCTAATATCCTGCAAGAAACGCTACGCATGCTGCAGAAAATCCTGAAGTCAGCGGGTTGTCGAAAAATTCCGGTCCTAGTGCAAACTGTGGATGATGTGGTTGTGTCAGCAACCAACTTCACATCCGAGAGGTGAAGATTGTTTAATTTTTGACGGAGGCACTGCTTCAGCAGTCCGCTGTCCATACTACCACTTGGGGTGAGTTGTGAGCCATAATGGGTTCAGCAAATCAGTTGTAATTGATCAACTGGTGCCGAACCCATCTGCAAGGCCCCGACCTGTATAAAATAATCTTGGATAGTGTCCCATAGGTCGGTTATTGGGCAGATTTTGCCATAAATGGTCCATTCTGCAGAAATTGTCCGTTTCAGCGCTCGATGTGTTAGTTCTGAAAAAGGCTGCTATAAGCGCTAGCATTGCTATCGCCACGATAAGGTTTGATTGGTTGATATTACATTTTCTCATTGGAATAAGCTGAAGACATAAATTGCAATTGGGAAAGTTCTGAGGGCTGAATAGGTTAGTAGCCTCAAATGTGTAAATTTCAATTGAGGATTGTGTTTGAGATCCAGTGAATTATTGAATTTGATGGGATTCTAATTTCAGCCATGATCAAAGATTTCTTACTTTATTTAAACTCCCAATACTGGGAAAGTCAAAGTATATGTGCAAGGAAAGTCAGTGAGACTTTTTTTAAATTCTTCTTTGAATGAAGAGACACATTTAACGTATCTGTTCCTCCGTCATTAGAGCCTTCAGGTCTAGTTTACATTGCAACCTTAATTACAGTAACCAGACCTAAGTTGAATTAAAACTGATTCAGTTTGAGCAAGGCTAAGTTTGGACATTCTTTGCGAAGCTTTATAACAGAATAAATCTCCAATTTGAATCAAATGTTCTCTAAACTTTGGCTAGAGTTGTGCAAAACTTTGATTTAGACACATTTGTTTTTGGCTTGATTTACTGCCCTTATTTTTTAGGTAGAAGTACTGTTAAGTGTGACAATGTTTCATTGTGTTTGACCCTTATGATTACCCATACATTCTTTATTGGGCGTTTTCCTTTTCTTGTATTGTTTACCATACCAATAAAGTAACATGGATATCTACCTGTCGATAGTAGTCAGAATATTATTATGCAAGAACAAGCTGTGAAAATCTGACTTTTGATTTGTAGGATGTGCCCAATTTTTCAAGTGTCAAATGTAACTGGTGAGAACATGGCCTTACTACGGATGTTCATGAACCTCCTGTCACCGAGAGTAAGATTCAACTCGAGCGAGCCTGCAGAGTTCCAGATAGATGATACATTTTCAGTACCAGTAAGTAATGCATAGATGTCTAGGGCTGGCCAGTTCTCGTGTGACCTTGTGTACCTGGAAGTACTTATGCAATACATGACGTCACTCGTACACAATATAGTCATCCACAATTGGGCTGTAGTGATGACATGTATTGTTTTGGTATTTCCGGGTACAAGGTCACACAAGACCTGACCAGCCCTATTTAGCAAGTATATTCAGCATAGCTGACATCTTTGAATGCTGTTTGGTTCTGATCTGTTCGCTAAAGGCAAATTTGCTTGTATTTCAGGGTGTAGGAACTGTTGTATCTGGGACAACACTAAAAGGAACCATTAGGCTAAATGACACACTTATGTTAGGGCCTGATCCTCTGGGGGCATTTATACCAATCAACATAAAAAGTATACATCGAAAGCGCATGCCTGTGAAAGAAGTGAGGGGTGGACAGACTGCGTCTTTTGCTCTTAAAAAGGTTAGTTTGCAATGACAATATTCTGGTATGTTCTTAAATTGTATAGATTTTTTTACACTGAATACTGAATCTACATATTGAATTTTGTTTTGTGCACAGATCAAAAGGTCGCACATACGAAAAGGAATGGTGATGGTGTCTACTAAACTGGAGCCAAAAGCCTGCTGGGAGTTTGAGGGGGAAATCTTGGTATTGCACCACCCAACCACTATCAGCGCCAAATACCAAGCCATGGGTATGTTATCTAAGAATTAGTTTATGGCTTCGTGCAGAAACCATACAATATGTATGCTTATGATAATCATAGTGAAGGGTCTAGTCATGAAATTTATAGTGTAAATTTAAATCCTGTATGGCTGTTAACAAGACTTATCTATTGTGCGGGTATAGATCCTATTCGTTTTGTTGTATCAAAATTATGAGAGATTAAGATATTTTTTGTTTTACAGTTCATGTAGGAAGTGTGCGGCAGACAGCTTCTATACTGAACATGTCCCAAGAACATCTACGAACAGGTGATAAGGCTCAGGTCCGTTTCCGATTCATCAAGAACCCAGAATATCTGAGGACAGGGATGAGGATGGTCTTCCGAGAAGGCCGAACGAAAGCTGTGGGAAACGTCACAGGGTTGTATCCACATATTAGTGCGGTGGCACAGAACACGCGGCAACAGCGAGCGGCAAAGAAGGCCAATGAGGCAAACCATCAGTTGAAACCACAAAACGAAC
This sequence comes from Alitta virens, assembly GCA_932294295.1. Lineage (NCBI taxonomy): Eukaryota > Metazoa > Annelida > Polychaeta > Phyllodocida > Nereididae > Alitta > Alitta virens. Next base: position 38,815,407 of record OW028575.1, read on the forward strand.
CACAAAAACCAAGCAAGAAAAACCGTTATGTGAAAGAGGGGGGTAAAGAGACGGTGGCTGATCCAAGTGGGAAAGAGAATGTCAATGTTGTGGCTGAGCCCTCCTGCTCAACTTGAACTTCTCAATTTTGTGATATTTATGAGTTTCTCGATTGTCGGTTTGGATGAGGTTGATCCTCGTACGTCTGACATTGAACTGATACTTGTGCGATGTTCTAGATTCTACTGACACGTATTTCCAGCTAGGCCCTAAGCAGTATTGACTTGTGCCCAAGCGTAGATTCCCGTGCTGTGAATGTGCAACTTGAAATTGTTATCATGGACTCTGGCACTCATCATCTGATAGCTTGCTTTGTCGCATTCTCCGTCTGTTAGAAACGCAACAGATTCCACTGGACAGTTCATGATTAATTCGTTAGTAGATGTCTCTCGTCTTTCGTGTCACCATAAAATTTTTTGTGGTATAACGCATGTAATTTGCAATAATATGAATGCTCAGTGCTTGACAGTGTGTTTGGCATGTGTCAGTTCTTTGTTTATGAATGCATGGATTTGGTGAATGGGTCTGAATGGATTACTGTTACTTAAGTTTATCATTGGGAGTTTTAGCTTTGTGCATACCTAAATAAAGGTATATTTAGAAGTGTTTTCAATTTAGTTGTTATGTTCTTGCTACATAAAGATAAGGGTGCTTCCATTAAAAAGTGTGGGTAATATTGTTATTTTAAAAGAGAAGTGGGAGGGAGAAATTGGGGGAAAATTTGCCAGTTCCCCTCCCTACACTTTAATGGAATAACCCTTAGTACTTCAGTATGGTAAATGTTGTTCAAACAGGCGTATGAAACAAGTACACAGAGCAGCATGTGAAGGCCTTTCAGTGTGTTGTGCTAGGCAGTTCCAACTCGCCTGTCATGCAGTGCTTGGGAAAAATGGGGCTACGCAGTATTAGGATGATATGTAAGCTTGAAGAAATGTTCTGCCATGAAGTTTACAAATTTCCTCTGTGTGGTTACCCTTATGAAATTTGGAAAAGACCACATGGTTGCCTTGCCGAGTATGCCTTGTTATCTCGAATTAGATTGCCCGATCTCCAGATTCATGACAATTAATTTACCTACGGGAAATTTCTCACAATTTAATCACCTGGCAGAGGGCATCTATGGTGTGCCGCAGCTTAGCAGTTATTTGAGCACTTTCAGCATGGTTTTTAAAGTAATTATGACAAACTAGGCATAAGTCTGATGCAGCCCATGAACCAAGTAACTCAACGGAATAAGTTCCACTTTTACGTAGAAATGGCATAGACTAAGGGCCGGTTCAGGATTGTGTCATAAACTGCCTTAATTGAACAAGATGATTGTTATCAGGATACAGGTGTAGGGTTTAGTTTTGTAAAATAGTAGCAGAAGCATAAATATAAAGTTATCAAATTTATCAACTGAGCTCTTTCATCCCAGTTTCAAAGGCATGGCACCAGAATGGAGATTTAACAGCTTCATATTCCAATTTCGTGTACTTTTGAGCTCTGTGCACTAACCCCAATTCCATAGAAAAGTCTAGCTTACACTCCAAAGGGCAGAATGGGATCCGACTAAAATGCTGCAGTTACTGCTAAACAAAGAAATTTCACAAAACCCTATAGATTCAGCTATATTTATTGTTGGGTAAATTTGAGACAGGTAATGACAATGTGAAGCCTAGCTCATAACCTGTTTACCATAACTTCAGTACATAGTGCTAGGTTTATAACAATATAGTATGCAAATCAGGTACAAAAATGCAAAGGGTGTTAAGAAGTACCGCAAATATTGTAGTTAAATAACTTGAAAATTACACAATTGAATATCCTGAGTGACTAAATTTCACTTGACTTGGGGTAACAACAATTTGTACAGTTCTCATGAAGTCATCTTGCCATGATGCATATAAAGCAACCTATAAAATTATCAAATAGTGTGCGTTTTAGCTACATAAATGGACAAAACTTCACAGCGTAGGAACACTATACATGTGGTACAATATATATACAACTTAACTCCACATTGCAATGTAAGTACAAGCCACTATGTAAATAGGCCACTCAGCTTCACAACAATTTGTAAAGCAATACAGATGCAAGGAGTTGCCAAATGGTGCAGTGAAAAACTGAGTATTGCTCACCATTAGGCCTGGCAAAAAATATATATTGCCTTTATGCACAAATAACTGGCACTTGGATTGAGTCTACAATGAACACTGCTATCATTACTGGAAAATTTTTAGCTAATTCATTGGAATATGAAGCTATTCACAATTTTTCAAAGTTAACCTGGAAATTTTACGCACCCTCACATTTGCAGAAAACTTATAAAAGACATTCATCAACAGTACAAAAACACAACAAGCAACAAAGAAATACATAATTATTCCTTTGGACTTCTTAAACTCAATAAATTTCAGTCTTTGTTCTGAAAAGAACTCGGCACCCAAATGTTCATCACAAATTGCCATGGAATTTAACACTGTACCCAAAAATATCTCTAGTATTCACTGAATACAAAACAACTGTACAATAAGTACATAGGACTGCTACGTATATAAAAACACTATGAGAACTGACAACTAACTGTATGGTATCAAGGTATCATGTGGGACATTATGTTTGTAATCTTTTTTGGCACTGACTAGAATTCATAATAGTATATCCCAATATGACTGCAAATTAATATAGGCATGTATACAAATTGCACAGTGACCCTAGCTTACATGAGTTTTTACAGGAATGTTCTGAAAATAATCAGCCAGCCGTATAACATGCAGTATAAGCTATGTGAATCATGCACCTTAAGATCTGCATTCTGTACAGGACTGCAGTTTTATGTATTAAGCAGTATTGCAATATTTGGCAACTGAAACTTGGCTATGTCAAAGACCCATGTAGGTGTTGGGTGCAGATCCCTCACCAACATTTGAAGCATTGCGGTGTTTAGTTTTCCTCACTCGACCTTTTCCCTTCTTATACTCAGCTAGTGGCTGATCACTGCAAACACACAAATGAAAATTTATTTTTAACCTTTTTTTTCAAGCAGCAGGGGTGTCAATACAGGAATATACACCCCACTTTTTGGTAAGGAGGGAATGATTAATGCAACCATCAACCCCTGAAATTCACAAATGAAAATGACCTTTTTTGACACACTTTTGTTTTAGAACATTTGTGCTTCGTATTGGACACTTCTATTCACATTAGTATAAGTTTATAAAGTCACACTGCAAAAAACAGTTTGGCATCAATTATCCAACTCCTGACAAGTGTCCCCATGACTACGGCCACTTGTATGAGGGAAGGCACACCGTGCCACTAAGTAGGCCTGCATCCCTCCAGTCAAGGCGAATAGACACCCCTGTTAAGCAGGCACACCAATATTCAGTCAACATGTCAACACCTCAAGGACAGCTTCCAGTGTTGCGCTATTTTAACACCTCTTCACTGACTAGAGCACATGTACCCTTTAATTCCCAAGCAGATGACATTTCAAATTCCACATTACAAAATTTAGCAAAGAATGTGCAAACAAAATATCTCTGAATGTGTATGCATACTCTATTACAGCAAATGAACATCAACACACTCCTGGATAAAAATTAAATCTGCAAACACCATAAATAGAAACCTTGTTTTGTTTGTTTTTTAGAACATAATTATTACAGGGCCCACAAGTTTCACTCCTTAACCAGTAACAGTTGTAGTTTCGGGTGCTCCATCCTCAGAACTGTGCATGGAGATGGACAGAAATGATGTAAAATGTGGCTTGTTGGTGTTTTATGTAATGGTAATTAATGGTACATACCCCCATACATTATGTGGGTAGGTAAACTTGGTTAAGAAGTGTTGGTTGTGGTTGTGGAAATAGTGCTTTTTGCCCTCTAATATTGGGGAGTCTACCTTCACTTATGAGACCCTAATGAGATGAATAAGTTCATATAAGATCTCCAGTGTTATCACCATTGAATTCTTACCTGAGGAATGGGAGGGCCTGAATGAGTTTTCCTTTGCTGACTCCAGCAGACAGGTCTGGATGAAGCTGCATTTGCAATTGAATGACTTGACGTAGGTACTGCTGCAACTTTTTGCGCCTCTCTTCAACAAATTTGGGGTCCTGAAAAGAGAGATAACAGAGTCCTGACAAAAAAATTCTCAAAGCTTACAAGTACATTGATGTGTTACACCAGGAATTCATTGCATTCTACTTCTTTAGTGCTTTCAATCTCCTACTAAAATGTCACTATGTTTTGATTATATCAAGAAGTTGCACCTGTAGTTACATTTGACATCATTGAATTTCACTGCCATCCCAGATAAAAAGTAACATAATACACAACGCTTTGAATCATTTAAAGTTATAATTTGTTACACTGTTGATGTTGTGCAAAGAAGTTTTAGCCTTTACGAGGAGAGTTTTACAAGGCACTGTCCTCACCTTATTGCCCAGAGCCTTCTTTGGAGGAAAACTAAAAGTGTTTACAATCGGAGCTTTTTTCTTCAGTCCAATATGCAATTCATAAAACTCAGAATATCTTTTATACACCGTCCATTCTTCATCCTTTATTCTGATGAATACCTAAAAATAACAACAACAAAAAACCACATAAATGTCATGCTATTAATTCCAAGATTCAAGTAGCACCACTTACATATACAATGTTTTGTATTTTTTATTATACGGTATAACCTTAAATTTGTATGTGTCTTACATTAAGGTTTGGGGAAAAATTTATAAACTTGATAAATGTTTACCTGGTAGACATGGTGAGCTTCTGCTGGTGATCCTTTGAGGAAAACTGATGGCACCCAGATGTTAACTAATGGGCGAGCTGAGTGAAGCCTGAAAAACATATTCAATTTATTAAATTTAAGCTTTGCATAAGTTGAAACAATGCTTAACTTGAATCAAAACAGGTGGTACATTTGAATTTGACTTTGGCAAGGTTCACTGCATTACCAATTAAATCATATTTGATGCAATTGGATGCCGCGTAATTACAGTTCAGAAAGAGAAAATCAATTAAATTAACGGAGAAACATCCAAATTCAATTCATCAGCAATACCTCGTTAACATCGAAAGGCATGTACAATTTTATTTTTATTATAATTTTTTTTTGGTGTATTTTCAATGTAATTTTTACTTTCACCTTCTATGAGTTTTGTTACTATTACATGATTATACTATAATACAATTCCTTAAGTCAACAGGCAAATACTACAAACTACAAAAACTACAGAATTAGCGAGCAACAATACTTACAGATCTGTGTCTGTATTCGGGCTACAACTGTCATCTGATCCTTGAAGGTCTTCAGGAAGCTGTTGAATAATTTGTATCATTCACTAAATGTTTCTAATCTCATAAATTGCAAAACTCATCCAAGCCTGATATAATTTTCACTGTAAAGTCAATCCTGTGTTAAGTGGTCACTCAAGAGAATGGTCATCAGGACAGGTGGTCTTTCTAATATAAAATATAAACTGCAAAATCACATTTTGTTTGGCCTATTTAATATAGATAATATAATAATATAATATATATTAATTAATATTGGTAACTCAGATGCTGTTCTGTAGGTAGGAAGTCGCCTTTTAGCAGGTGACTATACAAGTGGCCATTAGTGCAGGTTTGACTGTATTAAGACCAGAAAAAGCTGGTAAACTTACTGGACCCCTCAGTGTGATCAACTCCTGTCTTAATCGATGAAGTTGTGTTTCTTTTAAATTCAGCTGTCGATGTAACACTTCGTTAAACTCCATTAATTCACCATGCATTTCAGCAACCTGCAGGACAGATGAAGAAGAAATAATAGAGCATATGACAAGACTGCAGAAAGAATCATACCCACATAGCATGGGACCCGTAGTTAATTATTTGATAAGCACAAGTCAGAAAAGATCACCATAGCATGCCTTACTTGAATAAGTTTCCTTTCATATTCGCTAGCTTCATGACTGTAGTCAATAGTGGTCCTCATTGGGGGAATGGCTATCGTGTCCGCTTTAATCCCAGCATCTAAAAGTGACATGAAGATTTATTAAAATTTCTGTATCAATAGAGGTTGCATTGAAGTCTTAATATATCATAAGAAGAAATTACCTGGAGAACTACTTCCATTCTGACTCCTCAGCATCTGAACTGCACTTACATACTTCTTCAGCTGATGTTTCAAAAGTTCGTTTTCTCTGAAAAACAATAGAAGAAAAAAAAAAATTTTTTTTTTCAACCACTTTCACAAATTATCAAAAAATAACGAAAGCTATGAATACAAATACATAAAACCAGTTTTTTTTCTCTGGATATAAAATATTAAAAAATACCAATTTAAACAAGAAAAAATATTTTGCTGTTCCTGAAATTATATTTAAAAAATTTTGAATACGAGAGATACAAATATATAAAAACTATAGACTTCTTTCAAAAATATATTTCATAAAGTTTTGTTATGTTGTTAGGCCTACTTGGTTAGTGCTTTAATTCGCTCTGCATCTCTGTCATGGGACTGTTGTGTTGATCGCCTGTACTCCTCCAACTCCAATTGAAGGGTAAGGCACCTCTCCTTCTCTTCACTGAGATCCATTTTTATTCTCCTAAAAAGTAAAATGAAGAGTTCTCGTAAATGACCTGTATTATAACAAATCAATTGTTCACTTGCAAGTGTATGACATCTGATGATTCAAAATGTTAAGTTACAATTAATTGCACGCTGTCCTTCACAAAAAGTTGATTGACTAAAACATGGAAATAGCGTAAATGCCAGAATAAAACTGTATATGCCACTCATGAAACACTGCATAAACATGCATATTAATGCATGTATATAACACATGTACTTAAATAATATATCTAGTTACTGATCCTTTATAACCATAGAAATTACCTGTTATACTCCTCTATCTCATCCTTTCTGACCATCATGTCAACAATTGCTTGCTTTAATTCCACTGAAAAGTATGCATTAAAATATAATAACATAATATTATACATATGTAGTATAGAATCTAAAATTCAAGGTTGAACACATTTATACCTTCGCTAGAAGTTTATGTAATAAATATGTATATATATTAGCCTGGAATGTCAGCGACACACTTTTGTCTATTCATATATTTGCAAGTTTGACAAAGATTGTTATATTACATACTACATGACATTGCATGTTTACCCAATTCAGTGCTGCTGTTTTTTTTTCTTCTGATACAGCTAGTTCAAAATTCATCTTCCCCTTTTAAATATCCAATGAATTTATGCAGAAGCATGATTGAATAACAACATTGTGTCGCTGAACTGTGAAAATAGAATTTACCTGTTGTTAGAGTGTCAGGAGAGAACACAGCTGGTTCTGGAGTATTGCTCCCATCACCCTGAGTTCGAAATATATCACTACAAAAGAAGAGACTTTTTTTTAACACACAAATTCCAAAATAGATCCTGCAATTCCTTAACTTCTGCTACCTCTAAGACCAGGCGACAACATTGGCCTAGCTTTTACTGTTTTTTATTACCATCAGTATTGCACTATAGTGGCATATAGCTCATGATTGTTAATGTCATTATGCTATGGTTAGAAAATAAGAGTGATCACAAATGAAAGGCTTAGTTTAAATGCATTGTACAGGGGCAGATCCAGGAATTTGTGAAAGGGGGCACACAATTAGGTGAGGAGTAGAGGTGGCATACAAGCCTACATTGGGAGGCACAGGATGTAGACCTGTACAAAGCCTTTGAATGCTTTAAAACAGGCCAAATGGAAAATATATGCAATTTCTCTATTAAAAAAAGGGCATACCCCCTAACACACCCCTGCTATAATATATTTCTAATTTACCAACCTGTACTTAGATGATGATTCTGCTAGACTCATGGCCAGTGAAGCATGGCTTGTGTCTTCAAGATAACTCAGGGCATCTGAGGATGTGGCTGAAATGTTACTAATTTTAGATTCAAACTGAATACACTGATGTTAATATTATCTTGATAAATATATTTAAATATAAAATGAAAATCTGAAAATTATAAGGAATGCAACCAACTAGATCTGACGTCATCAGCAGCCAATGGATCATCCACCATAGGTTTGCCTTCCGGGCTGACTGGAGTCATGAACATGGGTAGACTCTCTGGCCTAAAAGTAATGATAAAGATGCTATTGATATCAGTGCTATATTTAGGTCAATTAGTGAAAATTCCTGCACCCGTAATTACTGCACCCCTTAATCTTGATGGTGCGGCAAGTGAAGTTGCTCTTGTTGGCACAGGAACCTATCATGATGTATCCTGGTGATTAATCAATATCATTTATGATTCTGAATTCCTTGCACTGGGCTTCTTGATTCCCCGAATGCTGTCAGTCACTTTGAGACCACTCATATCGATGATATTTATCGTGACTGATATTCATTGACATATATTAATGTCATTAAAACTAGGCACCAGAGATCAATATTATGATTGCACTGACCTGTTCGTATAGTCTTGACTGCCGTTTCTGCTGTGAGACAGCTTCTCGTACGATGAAGCACTGGCCACTGATGTAACGTCAACGCTGTCATTTGATGTGAAGGAGTCCCAACGACTCATACCCTGCTGAGTTGGGGACGGAGTTTGGTCAACTTTGCCAATTAGTCGACTCCGCCATTCTTGGCTCCCATAAGTGGCTGGGCTGCTCTGTTTCATTGGACTTGTGTTCTTCTGTAAGTTGTTCTCAAGTGAAGTGCTCCGGTCTTGTTCAGTAATACTGTGTTGATCTTGCCTAGATTTAACACTACAGTTCATGAGTAATGACGCAAACCCTTCTGATATTGAACGCTTGTGACCTTTGCCTGAACTTTCAATTGAGTTTGCAGTGAGCAATTTCAAATCTTCATCCTCCACCTGGACTTTTCCTATTTGTGTGGTAACCACAGACTTATCCCCATTCCTCCATCCAGCATTTCTGTCCAGTATCTTTAGATTTTCGTCGGAAGGAGAAGCTCCTACACATGCACAAGAGTCTGGCTGTTCTGATAAGGTGGACTGAGTATTGTCTATGAGATTTTGCAAGTCTGCTAAACGGTTGAGGGTGGGGCTTGTGATGTCTGTCAGAGATGGCCTCTCCTTATCACTGTTATCAGTCACACCTGGATCAGACTGCATCATGTCTGTGACTGTGCCTGCTCCAGTTCGCAGTTCTGATGGTGACGCAGGCCATTCATCTGACCTTTTAGCACCAGGGACAATATTAGATCCGCCGTGTGGACCAGCAAATGTGAGACCAGAATGACCTCCTGGTCCGGTGCTGTAGTTTTCTAATCTTGCAGATTGATCACCTACAGTGACACCAAAGAATCCAGTCTGCAGTGGCCTGTCACTAGCTGTAATTGATACAGCATCATGCGGCACATTCCCTGCATCTGATGAACTAGGACTAGTGACTGATGATGCAGGGGACCCACTGTATGAAGAACCAAGATCGTCTTCATCAAATGACACAAGATGGGCTGGCTTCTTTCTTTTCTTCTTCAACTTGCGTCGATCAGCTGAAATGAAACAATAATAAAAGGTACTTTGTGAGTATATGACACCAAGTATATAACATTTTACAGCCTAAACAATGAAAACTTAGACCAAATTTGACTACGACACACAGGCCATAACCTTAACCAGAAGGTGCTAACGCCGCCAATGACAAGGCCGACTAAGCGACAACAATAACTCCTCTGTTAGACAAACAGATGAGCTAATAAAAAAGACAAACAAAAGCAAGCAAATAGCTAGAATGTACTTAAGAATTTAGAGGTAATGAAGCACACCAACTTTATGGGCACATAAAAAACAGCCAACACACAAATGATCTTAACAAACTATATCTTACTGCTTAAATTGGTAGGGTTTTGGTTACCCTGTGGAGAGGAATCTCCTGCAATTACTGGCCGCTGTTCCTCCTCTGCTCTTTGGAAAACTGGTGGCTTCACAGCATCTTGACTGAAGAAATTATCAAGTCCTGTGGCATTCTTGATTGTGTTCAAGTCTGGATTGTCAATACTGATGGCAAATAAGATGCTGTTGAGACCTAAACGAACATAATGAATGTACCAAAATTACAAACAATTAGCAACTAATGTGGATTTTACTTTGTGAGCAGCACATTTAACCAAATTGTATACTGTAAATAAATCGGGCCAGGTACTGAATTATTTCACATCATTTATGACTACATTTTACACAGCAAGATTAATCAATGTTAATTTTTAGTTAATCTTGCCATGCAACATACATGCACTTTAATCTATATAGCATGATTATGCTTTGATGTGTAATTAATCCTTTCACTTTGTTGTATCTACATTTACCAGCATACAATCTGCTATTCGCTCTTTGAGCAGCTAAATTTGACACCTGATATGATAATATATTTTTGAAGACATACGTACAGTAGTATCATAAACATCCTCACAAGTCACACCCTTACGCGATTATATATGAAAAAAATAGTTTCCTAGCAACTTCACTGTTCTAATGGAACTTTTTCTATGGTGCAGAAATTTTATGGAACACTTTATCTCTAATACCTGTACTAAACATTAAAACACATGAATGCACGCTCTTGTATGTGACATTACATATCATTGTATTTTAAAATTTATGGACTAATTAACTACCTGCTGCCATTGATGGTGTCATGCTGGCTTTCTCCTGGTCCAGTAGAAATGCCCAGTCTTCATAGTACTGTCTGTAATAAAGTGACATGCTTATCACGTAACAAAATACTTTTATTTTTATAACCTCAAACTTTTGCTCAATTTCATATCAAATCGAAAGCATGTTGCACCATAACTTACCTCATAAGAGCAGTATCCTCCAGCAACATGTGCAAGTATCTTTCGAGTGAATGCTCATTGAAAGTGGACCTCAGCCATGCCCTTCCTCGCCCTGCGTCAGTGTTTATGTTACTCAACAGGTGGTAACGTTGCATCTCTTGCTTGTTGAGGTGTTCCCTCACATAATACCAAAACACTGAAAGAGGAATTGAAGAATGATGTTTCGAATCATCATGACCATAATAACAACACACTTTTGTAGAAAACAAATTTATGGCTTTTTCTGTCAAATCAAAGACGCATGTATACCAGGCTCTGTCTCCATGTTGCTCAGGTCTTGAATTATACTGATGCCCTTCATTTTTGTTATACCGGTTCTCTGTGTCACTTGCCTGTCAAGGTAATACTTCTTGTTAATAAAGAATTGTTAATTACACAACACTCTACTAAAATAGTAACACCAAAACACAAGATGATCTTACTTCAATGTTGAGAGAGCGCGATTGGAATGCTTCAACCCATGCTGTAGCGCACTTTCCCATGTTGAACACAGACAACTCACTCTGTAACAGAAAGTCTATTGTAATCAAACTGTAGTAACTTACTAAGATTAAAAGACCGGTTTAAAAGGTGAAACTTTAATTTTCTGAAAGTGGCACTTCCACCTGTACAAGGTGCTTTATGATTTCAGCTAACTAAGGCCTAGAAAAAAATTTGTTTCTGTTTCCGGTGACCAGCCCCTGAAAAAATGAGGGTAGGTAAGTAGGAAAATAAAATATAATAAATTGTATCTGAATAACTGCAACATCAGGATAACTTTCTCACAATAAGACATCGAGACACAGCTTCTGTTAAGTAAACAATCAAGTACAATTGTATGTGGATGACACGACAAGTATGTGGATGACACGACTGTAATTGAAGTTTTGGAACACAAAAAGCATCTCTTGGTCCAAACTCAACAAACTCTACTTGAATGCCAAGAAAACAAAAGAACCGACAACTGATGGAACAGAGGTTGAGTCATCAGCAAAGAGCTGCTTGGCATCACTATATCGAGCGACTTGTCATTGAATAAACATGTACATAATATCCATGCAAAGGCATCGTCACGTCTCCACTACCTGCGCCAGCTTAAACATGCTGGATTAACACCACGTCAACTAATGCAAGTGTACCTAACATTAATACGCCCCATCACAAAGTAAGCTTGCCAGGTATGGTCATCTGGACTCACTCCTAAGTCAAATTCCCTCCTAAAATCAGAGCTGGAAAAATCATCGACCCAGACACGGACTACTGTGATTTTTGTACAAAGAACAATATTCATAAAATCACTAGCAGAAAGAAGACTCTCCCTCTGTAGAAAAATGTTTGTGGCAATGCAATCAAGTTCCATTAAACTAAATTATTTGCTGCCACACCAAAGAACTTCTCACTAAAATACCAGACATCAGATCAAGTACCGATCAAGTACTGATCAAGTACTGATCAAGTACCGATCAAGTACCAATTGCCTAAACGCAGGACTAAAAGATTCAAATCTAGTTTTATACCATTTTATCTTTTTAACTTCCAATAATTTTGTCTTTTAATTCTATTGATGTTATGTCTTTATCTTTACTGTTTACATATTCCGCATACATTATAGTCCTACTATTTAATTGTACATATTTAATCATTGTACAATTCAACCATTAGTTGCAAAAAAAAAAACATTATTATGTACACTGTCTTTCTAAAATCTAATTTTACTTGTTATCTATGAATAATAAAGTGCATAACACTGAATTTTAGTCATATTAATATATTCTGATCCAGGCAGAGCCCATCAAATGATCCAAGGAAGCATTAGAAGTAACCGGGCCAGTGATACAAGTCTGAGTTCCTCCTCTTGACTACCAGTTCATCTTTCATTGTACAATTTTTTTTAAACATATAACTTATGTCTTTTCTACTTATGGATGTAAATTGCTGTACTATTTGTGGGGAAGCCTACTATGCAATGGTAGCCTTGTTGCCATGCAAACGGCCCTCCTAACTTGTATTATTACTGAAATAAAATACCTGAATCCATGAATTCAATAAATATGCTACAGTATGTCTGATTCTATAGGGACGGCCGATTCGTCCAGCTGCAGTTAAATTTACATAGGGATCATAAATGTATCAAAAGTTTGAGACAATTTCTTGCTTAATATACAGAGGTGCATAAACTTGTGAGCACAACTCTATTTTTAATTGGGAAAATATTGTGCATGAATAGAACTTTACCTAATTTAACAATTTGAGTTTAAAAAAATATATATTTAAGCCAAATTAAATTTTTAAATTTCAAATCATAGATTTTTTATTTTTTTCTAGCCTTGATATGAATCATCAGACATCATTTCAAAAGGTAAGCAGAAAAAAAGGGACAAAAATAACTTTTGTTAAATAACAACAAAACGCAACTTAAATCACAGTACTTCACCATTGTAATAAACTTTTCTATGACTTCAATATATCTTTCTTTTTAGCCTAACAAGAGTTCAACAGATCAGCAGCCCAAAAACTTTCACATTTATTTAAAAAACCACTTGCGAGTGTAATTACTAGTAAAGAGAAGTTTAAACTTAAAACTTTTATCATTTGATGGCATCATTAAGTAACAATACGTAATTGTAATGTGTTACCTGCTGTCAACTTCTGTGGCTAGTTCAGTCTTTCCACCAAACCGTACTTGACACTGCAAATGTAATCATGAACAAACGTATATATAAATACTAAAATAGCGCCTATAATGTACTGAAGTTAATTCAACATTAGAATCTAATTTATATATAATGTACAGCTATATATATATATATATATATATATAGTATATTATATTATATATATAGCTTTACATTATAATACGTACATTACTACATATAATAAATATATTCTAATAGTCGTAATACATATATATTATAAATATATATTTTTTAAATTACTATATATAGATTATAGTATATAGCATAAATACATTTGTTTCTATTTAACATTTGCACACCTCCTTTGTAGCATCCAGTAGTCTTGTCAAAAGAGACTGCCTTTCAAGTTCGTAATTTCCATCTGCGAAGTGAATAAAATGTATATTTCATTAGACTCACAGGGAGTCATTGCTATTGATTCAACTAATTTTTTTAAAAAAAAAAGTCAATTGCAAGAAGCAGCTAGAGTCTACACACATAGGAAGAATACACAGACTGACACTGCTCTAGCTCAATGACTGTTAAAAGTGTAGATAGTCTTGGTTTTGACACTTTAGCTTTCAGGAATGTCATTCGTTCTAGAAAAACTGAGACCACATAACCACCAAGTTAAATATATTACTTACCATTCATATTGGTAGACAAATGCATCTGCTTTATATCTCGTCATGTGACTAAACCTATCACAATACAAAAACAATCCACACTTGTGAACACCTCCCTACCAGCCAAGTGGTCTGATTTGGTCATGTGACCAGTCATGTGACTTTGTTTAGGTCGCTCATCTGCTTCCGGGTCAAGGCCTTTTCCCAAGGTAAGCCATAGTGAACAGTAGGCATGAGAATTATTGCACAATTTTTATCAGCTATCATCGTGACTTAGCAAGAATTTTCAGTATATATTTCAGGTGGTAGTGATTAAGCAGGTTTTCGAGATCTGTTACCTACAGTAATAACGTATATTTTCTGAATTTCAGCCTTAAAATGGGGCGAAGACCGGCAAGGTGGTGAGTACAATTTTGTGAAATCGTTGCCTTCCGTCACGTCACTGTAGTCAGACCTGTCAAACTGTTAAGAATTTAATGAATAACTAAAGTTTGGAAAAAGTGTACTGCTCTAATTTAAATATCTTTGGTGGTCTTGGTGTATTTGACCATAGATGTCAGTATCTAGAGAGGTGATCACTAACCAATATAATGTATGTTTTCAGTTATCGCTATTGTAAAAACAAGCCCTACCCAAAGTCGCGCTTCTGTAGGGGTGTACCAGGTCAGTATATCATGGAAGTACATTTTTGTGTTTGTCATAAACATATGACATGTAACTTGTAAGGTAAACGTTACTGTAGTGACAAAACTAATCAGGTAGAAAGCTTTTGAAGTTGTGACAGTTGTAAAGATATTTGCCAACTTATCCCACATGTCGTATAAACTCCCGTGTCTTTGCTGTTCTAAGTCGGGCCTTTAATTGGGGTGAGTGTTGGTCACGTCATAAACCTACAGATCAAGTGGTTTTATAACCAAGAAGGCTGAAAGTTTCATTCGCCTATGCTTAAAAATGTTTAAATGACACCTGCAGTCACATGACTCATTGAAAAACCCTTCGCAATATTGGTGCCACATCGCACATGGGATGTGCGGGTCTAGTATTTAAAACTGCCCCATATTATAAAACTTCCGCTGCATAATAATTTTTCCAGATCTGTTGTGATGATGTAATCTTTTTGATTTTCAGATGCTAAGATCAGGATCTTCGATTTGGGCAGAAAGAAGGCCCGTGTGGATGAGTTCCCCCTCTGCATACACTTGGTGTCTGATGAGTATGAACAGCTCTCCTCTGAAGCCCTCGAGGCCGGACGTATCTGTGCCAACAAGTACCTCGTGAAACACTGCGGCAAAGATGCTTTCCACTTGCGTGTTAGATTGCACCCCTTCCACGTGATCCGTATCAACAAGATGTTGTCGTGTGCAGGCGCTGATCGGTAAGTTATAAATAATGGTGACCAGCAGAACTTTGGTCAGTGGTAGAATTCATGACAATAGAATTCTGAAAAGGTTGATGCTGTGATGATACAATTATGCATTATTAGTTCTAAAGAGCTGTAAAAATGATTAGAATTTCCCGCTAATCTGAGCATCTAACCCATGTTGCAAGACGTGGACGTTTTGGGTACAAATTAATGCTTGATTATGTTAATTGGGTTAAATATTGTGCTCCTATTATTGACTTCAATATTAGTAATTGCATGAATTTACCAATGGCCTAAGTATTTAATATTATGTTTCGGTATAACATGAATTGTTTGCATTGTTAACCTAATTTATTTGTTTTGTATAATGTTGTTATCAGCTGCAAGGTTCCAAACAGATTTGTGTTAATTTCAGCCTGCAGACTGGTATGCGTGGTGCTTTTGGTAAGCCCCAGGGCACAGTTGCCCGGGTGCGCATTGGTCAGCCCATCATGTCAGTACGTGCCAGAGACAACCACAAGGACAATGTTGTTGAGGCTCTGCGTCGTGCCAAGTTCAAGTTCCCTGGACGTCAGAAGGTGCGTAGACACTATCGTAACAGGATTAATTAATAATAAATAATGTAATCTGATGTCAATATGTTGCTGTTGTACCACTCAAGTGTCTGGAACTTTGTGATTGTTTATTCACAGTATATTTCAATTTACAATTTTTCTGAAATGCCCAGCTAAATCCAGGTTTTCTTCTGTCATTGTTGTAAGGCAGTAAAAGAAATGTTAATCCAATAGTAACTTCAGTTAGAAGTAGCGTGTCAGTTGTGGTTTTGCTATGATGCCGTGATGATAAATTCTGTAATAACTCACTTGTGATTAAAATTACCCGCTAATCTGAGCATCGTAGTAAAGAATTTATATCATTGTTCAGTTAATGAGTTATCACTTTGCTGTTATCTAGGGGCAATGCCAAATTAAATTTGGGCTTTACTTACCTTTCACCTGACATTCAACTACTGGCAATGAACTTAATGTATTCATATGTTATGTAACCTTAATTGACACACTTGACTGTCAGCCAGCACCCCAAACTCATGTTAAAACTTTTTTAACTGAAGAAAAACTGCCTCTGGGTTATATAAGCAATTCGAAACAAATGTAAAACCCCTTAACATCATGAAGTTAGATGTTAGAAGAGACTCGCATTATGTTTATGGAGTAAGACAGGGCAGCTTTTCAGTGATGCAACATAAAATTCAGTTTGTAGAAGTAGTGTGTTGGTTGTGGTTTTGTTATGATGCCGTGATGATGAATTCTGTAATAAGTCACTCATGATTAAAATTACCCGCTAATCTGAGCATCATAGACTAAATGTAATATTCACTTTGGTCAATGAAATGTTATCTTAATCACTATTAAAAACTTCCCCTATTGTTGTCTGTTACAGATCTACATGTCCCGTAAATTTGGATTCACCAAATTTGACAAGCCCGTTTATGAGAAGTGGCGCAGTGAGGGCAGGCTCGTCCCTGATGGAGTGATCGCCAAGTACATCCCTGACCATGGTCCACTTGCCAAGTGGAAGGAAGCCCAGAGTTAAATTTATTGTTGGGACTGAAGCAAATAAACATTCAAATCAAAAGATCGGTTTGGTTTTCATTGTGTAGTAATAACCGGGTTCGTATGGGTCTTTTTTTAATTTTGGTTAGGGTCCTTGAAAAATGATAGCTGGGAAAGGGTAAAATGTGCATGTCTTACATCAGTGTTAAGGTTGCTGCCTCTCATGTAGAACCTGAAGTTAGATTAATAACTTTGGCGAGTAACCAATATATATAGTGGATTTTTTTTGGTTTTGAGGTTTTAATAATGTGAGATAGCTTGGGGCTTGCTTGAACCCACCCCATGACCGGGCTAGGGAATTGAGCCAACTTGTACCATGCTATATTTATATATACGAGACATCGGCTTTGTTTCAAGAGAAACGGCTGAGCGGACGCATGCATACGCTTTAGTGTCAGATTTAAATTGGGAGGAAGCAGCTGCTGCTTTGATGTTATTAATTCAAAAGCACATGAGCTCCTCTGTACTGACACAGCAATGAAATAACCAGCACTGCTATCTCTGGGAAGAGGCATTGGTAAATAATCAGCCTCATGGGAGGTTTTACAAGTCCTTGGAAACCTGACGCACGGGTTCTAATTGAATCGGCAGTTCTGGAAATCTTGTTTTGAGGAGGCTGAAGGATTATGTACACCATAGCTACAAGTCCCTGCAAACAGGACAGGGTGACGTGAATTTCGACGTGTGGGAACTAGCCTTTCAATAAACGTTTGCCACACGAAATACACCTGCTCTAGGGTTACACACCTCTTTTCTATTGTGTGACAGTCCAAAACGGTGGCGCCACTGGCAAAGAAAATACTAAGAAACGCCACTCCCATTGTCAACACCCCAAGTGGACCATAAAATCAGTTTGAAAATATTTCACATTTAAAATAAGTAATATATCACGATTCCAGTGTTACGGGTCTAATGAAGCTGAAGTATTAGATATTTATCTGGACTATTGCATCTATATAATCTGTTAGTGCTGTGATGTCGCCAGGGCCCTCTTGTGAGTTTTAGTGGAACTAGCCGGCAATTGATCCTACATCGCATCTAATGCAATGTACTGCCTATGCCCACCAATGCTGCAACGCACAATATGAGGACTCATTTTACAAACCACCGCATCAAGCGGGTTATTTCTGAGACACTAGTTTTGAACCAGTCTATGTGGCCGCAGTGGTTAGGTTTGTCAAAACCATCTGGTTTTTAATTGACCGGGCCATCTCGGTCTATCTGGCTTGGTTTCAACCAGTTGCTCGTCAGCTGAGCCTCAATTTATTTTCAATATTTTGAATTCTATTGCATGATAGGTGATCATGCCCACCCAAGCATTCACTAGTCATAACAAACTAGTTGTAATTAAGACCAAGGAAATTAATTTCCATTTCTTTGCATGTGCTCGACTGGAAAAGAATTCCGCATGGAAAATGGAGACATCACTAGGACACGTCAAGTGGCTACCTACAATTCCGAGCCATCCTCAGTAAGTGCTTGAGCCAAAGGTTCATTACTGCCATAAAGATAAGTCTCCACGTCAGCCATTTATCAAAGTTCTTGCAATGCCAAACTGGCTAATGTCTGCCTACTATATTAATTGAAACAAGACCAAAATTTACTGGTAAGAAAAAATTTTATTCATGGCATTTGATTATTTCTCATTGAGGAGTACTACATGGTAATTAAGATTATTATTTACGTTTCTTCTTTGCCACATGTAAAAACCTAAAATGCGTTAAATTAACTAATTGCCAAACAATTCAAGTAGAACAGATGAAATGACAAAAGAAAATTGGAATGAATAGAGAAAAGTTAAGACATTGGGAAATTCGATGAGTAAGAGGCGATAAACGATTGGAGATGATGAATTTACAACTTTTTACAATTCTCCAGAAGCAGCAATTTTCACTGGTTTTCTGGTCTTTCCGCTCTCAGACCCCTCAGCTTCCATCTTGGTGACAAGATCCAAGCCCTCAACAACCTGGCCGAAAACAACATGCTTGCCATCCAACCAGCTGGTGCCAGCTGTACAGACGAAGAACTGGGAACCATTGCTGTTGGGACCAGCGTTGGCCATGGAGAGGCATCCTTTTCCGGTGTGCTTCAGCTTGAAGTTCTCATCAGCAAACTTGTTTCCATAGATGCTCTTTCCACCGGTTCCGTTGCCAGCAGTGAAGTCACCTCCTTGGCACATGAAGCCAGGGATGATTCTGTGGAAGCTGGAGCCAGCATAGCCGAAGCCCTTCTCTCCAGTGCACAGAGCACGGAAGTTCTCCGCGGTCTTAGGCACGACATCGTCACGCAACTGAAAGAAGAAGGTAGGTCATTGAAAATGTAAATGCTGTTTTCCACCTCATTTTGTGTACTGCAGTATACAGGCTATTAAACTATGCAAAAACACTAGTATATATATATAGATGCAATAAAAAGTAGGCCAACGGAAATCTTTTGGTTTAAATGACGCACCCACGTGCTCATTGTCAGCAGTCAAGCATCACGCGTGCCCGTCATGGCCAAACACACGTGGTGGTGCGTCTGCGTTCTTTTACTATTCAAGCAGCTGATCGAACTTTTCAAAGCACCAATTTACCAGTTAACATTTTCTTAGTTCGCAAAAATGTGTTCTGTGATGTTCATTAATTTTACAGCAACCTGCTATCAAGAATTTATGCCGCCATTTTGTAGTTCCTTCTTTACACAGTACCGGTTGGATTCCGGATATTAATCCTGAGAAAAGTAAGACACTTACTTCCATGACGAGGCGTCCAGCTGGAGCACCGCCAATGGTAATATCGAAGAACACTCTTTTCGGCATGTTGGATGCTAAACTACACAGAGTTCTGAAGAGTCGAATGATGATGCAGGCCAACCGGCTAGACTTCACAGCTCTAAATGGGAGGAGGCCACAGACGCTTGGCGCGAAGTGCGCGACAGTATCACTCCGCATCCAATTAGCAATCTCTCAAATTTTTCCAAATAAAAAGCCTTGCACGTCAAAATATATTTAAAACTCAAGAGAAATGCTATTATTGTACGCATATTATTAATTATGTGGTTGACAAGAGAACATTTTCAGGGATTTGTGTCAAATTACTTGGAACTATATTACGGCGCGCACCGATAACTAAAATAACGTCATTTGTTCCGTGCTGCCATCACACGGCAGAAAAGGGAAATTATTCAAATAAAAACCCTAGATGTGGCGCTAATGACGTACTGGTAGGTGGCGCCAACTGTCGACTAATTCAGAAAGAGTTTTTTTTGCGTCATTACTGACCCACTTATAATTTAAAGTTGATGAAAATCGAATAAACATTAGTGCCGAGGTGAGGATAGCCGTATGAGGTCTACATTACCGTAAATATTCATTTTCTAACGTTAAATATGTCCTGCGTGGTTTTTGCGCATGGGCGATATTGAGGCCCTCCTGATCCCTCGATCAAAACAACCCTGGAGCAGAAGAGTCTGGCATCGCTCAAATGGAGCTTGCCAAGTCAGTATTGGGTCTGAATGGACCAGAAGGGTACAGCTCCAAGAGACTAAAAGGTACTTCGCTTATGTTACGTTGTTTGTGTAATTGAAGTGAGTTAATGAGTGGATATACTGAACATATGGGTGACTGAAGGCTGAACATGGAGTGTGTTAGTGTTACACTTCGCTGACATAGCAGATATTTGAGCTTATTTTCTGTGTGTTTATAGCACGGGATCATTAACAGTTGAACCGTTCTATTAAGGACCTCCAATATTAATTGAAACACTCAGTACAAATGTATAGATAAGGACCACCCGTAGCGGCGTAGGCCTACACAAGGGATCGATATGATTATCTACACATATCAATATCATGTTAAAAATCATACCACTAAGGCTAGTAATGGCACAGTATAATAACTGTTCAACACACATTTGAAATAAATAGAAATAAGAAAGGCAGCATGAATTGAGTTCTGAGTAGTACACAATATATATTTGGCTATTTGCCAAGCTGGGATTGTTGTAACAATAAATTACTATATATGTCCACCCAATGAGCCAGTTCGTTGATGTTGGTCATATGATTGTATATTCAACGAGCCTTTATTGTTACATATACTCCATTTTTACTGTTGTTAATTTCTGTGTTTCCCCCTTTGAACACTCAAATTAACTATATTCAAAACCACCTATATCAGCTCTGTGAATATCATATTTGAATAAACTGAATTGCCTATCAAACAAGCCAGGTCTGTCGAACCATTGAGCCCTGGAATGGTGAATAATAAATGCTGTCATCTACATGCTGAGTCAGACTCATTGGATAGCCTCGGCCTGTTTGTTTAGGTGAACCCAGATAACATGCCATGAAACGGCACTACCCAACTCATACTTTTTGGCGTAATGTTGGCTAAACGTCAGGTAATTTAGCATACTATTATTGGGCAATATGTGTTAATTGTAACTATTTTGCAGCTGAAACACTGTCAGAAGATGAAGACTTTGCACCAGAAGCAGAGGGTGACAGTATCAGCATTGCTGCCCTGCCAGACTACACCGACTGTGGGTCCGATTTTATCCCCACCACTGGTGGGCCCTTCTCAGCACTCACACCTTCTATGTGGCCCCAGGATATTTTCTCCCGACTTTCAAATCCTGTGAGTGTATCACCTGTCAACTTGACAAAATTCAGACCAAGAAAAAGCTGATCTACATATATATATATATATATATATATTTATATATTATAATCACAAGTTTGCATCATTCAAATTTGTATAACCAATTGGTTGTTTAATGTTAATTAAGCAAATTAAACAGTATGAAATATATGTATACTTATAACAACTCAATCAGAGAACATCATTTATTGTTAACAACATTCATTTTGTAGCCTGAAGATGCCACAGGGCAGTTAGACTACAGGTACGATGAGTTTGGCTTCAAGGTAGAAGAGGAAGGTAAATTAATTGCTCTGTTAATTCCATGATTTGTCTGCAAATATGAGATAATTGTGGATAATTTTGACAAAGTGGCATTGAAATATTTTCCAGATGGACCAGAGGAAAATTCAAGCAAACTGTTGAGTACTCCTTTTATAGAAGATCCTCAACATCGTCTGAAGTGGACTGCTTATCTTGAATTTACACATAACCATGAAGTTGGTGATCTCACTTGGGACAAGGTGATTATTTTACAAATAGGACTTCTATAAATAGCCATATTTATGTATGTCAGGAAAAGTGTCATACCGTTTTCTTCCGAAAGGCGGCGCTACGATCCGGTGCGAAGCATTGGCCTTGCTCATAACCGATTTGCCACTCCCCCCAGAATCGGGGGGGGGGGGGGGGGGGAATGTCTACGTGTCGTCTGCGCTTGAAGTAGTGCGATTCATACGCTCATTTTCTTTATTGCGAGAAGCCACTCGCTGTAAAACTGTTGCAGCTGTTTTCTCTTCCCCAAACCTATATCAACGTGACAAAATTTCACAATTTGAGACGAGAATTCCACCAGCAGCGTGACATACTACTTTCGTGAATGTCACTGAGCAAGTGTGTTATCGGCGTTACAACGCCTTTTCAACAATCTTTTTTTTTACCATATCCCTTGATGCTTTGCTTGAGTTATTACAAAGACGGGACAAGCGCCGTCTTTCGGTTAGAGATTGGTGTCATACTGCTTGATATTCTGCAATAATAAATAGCCATTGTCTGTCATATTATTCCAGGTTGAAGCTCGAATACCAAGGTCAGAAAAGCTACGAAGTATGGTGAGGAGTGGGATTCCACACTCACTTCGCCCTCAGCTTTGGTTGAGGTTCTCAGGAGCACTTGAGAAGAAAAGTAAATCGGAGACATCATACAAAGATATTGTAAAAGCCAGCTCCAGTGATTTGCTGATGACATCAAAACAGATTGAGAAGGTGAAAGAAAGCGTTGAGAGTCACGTTTGATGCTGTGAAGGTTAAATAAGTGTGACTTTAATTTATATAATACATTATCAGTGTGTATTATTGCCAATGTTAGACTTCAGAGTTAAAGTAATACATCCAAGAAAATTTCATCATATGCAAATGCAGTGTCGTTTGTTCATGGTAGGTGTCCAAGATTGTTAATCTTAATTAATAATTAATTAATAATACATTATCAGTGTGTATTATTGCCAATGTTGGACTTCAGAGTTAAAGTAATACATCCAAGAGAATTTCATCATATGCAAATGCAGTGTCGTTTGTTCATGGTAGGTGTCCAAGATTGTTAATCTCAATTCACATTCCACACCTTCAAGGCTTGAGTGTTTGATTTCAAGCTCCCTAGTGCCCCAGTATTAATTCAAACTGACTTCCTAAAATTTTGCATCAGGTGCGTTCTGCGTTAATACCTGTCCCATGGGGTAGGTTAGTTTATGGTACTGGCTGTCCAACAGGCAGTTTAATTACCCTTACTGGACAGTCAGACTGGCGTTAGTGTTGAGCCCTACAACTGTAGTTAATTTTTATAATCCGTAAAGATAGACATTCATGAGAGAGTGAGTTGTCTCAAAAATAGGATCTTGTGCGAATCTTTCTTCTGCATTTATAACCTACATCATACACAGTAAATTAATATTGGTGTTTGTTTGCTCGTAGGATCTTTTACGAACGATGCCAAGCAATGCTTGTTTCTGCCACATAAACAGCACGGGAATCCCTCGTCTCAGGAGAGTCTTGCGAGGTTTGGCTTGGCTCTACCCTGATATAGGATACTGCCAGGGAACAGGAATGGTGAGTGACATCATTGACTTGTTTGATAAAATATCAGATGTAACTTACTTCTGGTTCATGTTTTACAACCGCAAGTACTTTTTCAACATACACATGTCATATTCATTTTGCAGATCGCATCATCATTGCTGCTTTTCATGGAAGAGGAAGATGTATTCTGGATGATGTGTGCCATCATTGAGGATCTTTTACCAGCTTCTTACTTCTCATCCACACTAATTGGTGTCCAGGTAAAGTGCACTTCTAAGTATGAGTAATTATATGCAGGGGCATAAAAACTTGCACCAGCAGCTACTGCTACCTCTTTTGTTATAACCTCAATTGACAGTGATCGCATGCAGCTACAATGATATACACAAAAGTAATAATAGTCCTAAATTATCTTTATGAATATATTTTCTTGTTTCATCCACCCAGGAAATGTACCCCAGGCAAATCTCGCAAAGTTGGGGTATTATCATAATTTATTCATGTGGCCCGGCCAGGAGTAGTGGTCAGGCATGTCCCGGCAGGGTCAACTCATTTAAATATAACGTTTGGCTCTCTGCTGATTGGCTAGCTTGTAGCCCTATCTCGACTTATTTACTGGAGCCTTTGCTGGAGTGGTTTCATCAAGAATGATACATAATATGGATCTAAATATAGCACACGCACACTTATCACACTTTCAGGTCATTTTTACCTCGGCCTTTGCAATACAAGCATTAGATCACACACACCTGTCTTGACCTTTGCCCCTAAAAATAGGGCAAATATATTAACTTTTATAAGAAGGTGGAGCATTGACACCTTTCAGGCGGAGAGTGCTATTTTGGTGTTAGGTCAATATTTTTTTTTCCTATCTAATTAACTGGCCCATCCTCCTGAATATCATGTGATTATTTCCTGATTAGTTAGTCCCTCCGGAATACCATTATATTTCTGTTTCAATTTTATGACCTTGCTGGATCAAAACTGGAACCAACCTTCATATCATCTAATACCATAATATATGCATGTATACATACAAAAAAACACTGAAGGAGAATTCTGTGCAAATATTATATTTTCTGTGACTTCAGAGGTGTAGTAACTAGGAATCTCTAACTAAAAACTTTTCTGCAACTAGAGACACCATGCAAGCAGACAGAAATCTGACTTCTGTGATATGTGTCACTCAGAACAAGCCCTGCAGCATGCACCCTCTCAATAATTCAGACACTGATATTGTCGGACATTATGAGATCAAAAATATTACAATGACCAATTGCTTATACCCCTGACTAAATGTGGCAAAACTTTAAAAGACCTCATACACATTTGAGTAACCTAGAGCTATTCTGAAAGTAGAGATGCTTGGAGCAAGTTTTTAGGCTGCACCCTGTAATACAAGGAAAATCAAAAAATACACCAAAGTAAATAATTTAAACTATTCATCCTTAGATAAATTTAAAATAGATTTGCAACAACCTGCTGTACTAGATCAGCTTTGCAATATTATTGAATAAGATCTTAATAAGAGCTATGATAAATTCAACAACATTTTGTCTCAGTTACTTTCCTTGAATAAATAGTTACATTCAATAAATACAAACATAAAAAATCAGAATGGATTGAAATCAATTTCACATAGAGATGGAATGTATATAAGGCTAAAATCTACAATAGTAAATGATGCACAAATCTGAGCTCCAAAAAAAAAACTGAATTTTCCATACAACAGAATGCTCTGACAAAGTATTAGAATTGCAAAGAAATTATATTATCATAACATTTTCAATAAAATATTAAACAGATATTTAAAAAAATTGGTCTAAAAATGAACGAATGTCAAATAAGTTCCTAAAAGTCGTTAGACATGAAATTTCCTACTCAGTAAGGTTAATTTTTAATCAATCAATTTGACTGTTTTATTTCTGCAAATTTGAAAACTACAGACCAATCTTATTTTGCCTAGTGTTTCTAAAAGTTTTGAAAAAATCATTTATCAACAAATATACAATTACGTCTCAGATCTTAAATTATTCTATACAAGTAAAAATGGATTCAGATCTTTACATTCCAATGAATTTGCTGTGTTGGAATTAATAGAAAGGATTAAAAATGAATTAGATAACAACAAAATTCCTCTTTATATCTTTCTCGACCCATCTAAAGCATTTGATGCTTTAGACCATGAAATTCTTCTTAGTAAGCTGGTACATTATGTATAATAAAAAGCTATCTGACTAATCGTAAACAGTAAATTGACTTAAATGATATTTATTCAGAATATTGCACAATAACTACTGGCATCCCCCAAGGATCTATACTTGGTCCAATCCTATATATGAATGACCTACATATATTGCATCACCTTTTTTTAAACCATTAATTATGCCGATGATACAAATTTTTTTTTAGCAATAACTTCATCTTAATTAATGAGTTTAAATAGTAAGATATATAATGAATTAAATAATAAAAACATTTGGTTGAAATTGAATGAACTTTCTCCAAATGCTTCTAAAACCAAAGCAACAATATTTTCACACTCCACAAAAGTTAATAACACAACTGCCAGATTTAAACATTAATGGTCATAATATAGATGTTTTAAACCTATTCAATGTTTTAGGCACTTTATTTGTAATATTAAATGGACTTCTCACATTAATTGATAATCTTAAATGGACATCTCACATTGATTTAATTTCCAAGAAAATATCAAAACTAATGGCGTTCTCAGTATATTAAAACACATTTTACAATTATATATTAGTAAATATTTACAATGCTTTAATTTTACCACATCTAAATTATGGCATTTTCTTATGTGGATGGTGGGGTAACAAGATTATAACATTACAGAAAAAAGCAATGCAAATTATCAGTAAATTTAAGTACAATGCACATACTTCTGCTTTATTCAAATTTTGTTGTACCAGATCTTAATCTGTGTAATACCTTATACTAATACATCTTCTCTAGGGGTACTTTCCGTCATCATTTCTACAAAAATCTTGAAGGATTGGAAATGTTTCGTCATCACTTTTGTCCATGACCAAATATGGCAGTCCTACATCTATTGCTCTATAACAATTGTTTCAGCTGATGTTTGCGATAAGTCTTTAGTTACCACATTAAAAATATTTGCATAAGACATAATTGAATCAGTAACCATGGAATTTCACTGCAGTAGAACAAACTAAACAACATGTTGTTCACAATTACGATATTAGATCTTCTACAGATATAAGGTTGCCTACGCTTAAACATGAATTTGCCAGACGCAGTATAGCCTGCAGATATCCACAATTTTTAGAAATATGAATATTAGTTTAAAAACAAATATTTGTTCATATAGTACTGAAGGTCTTATTGAAAATTGCTATATATGCAATAAGTACAATTGAATTATTCATGTCACTGTCTTCACATTTAATTATTCTCAGAGTTAACCTATATTACTTCATGATGTGAAATTGGCCTTCATGTGCAATCAATGTTCCCTCACTTCCAAGTTGGCCTCCAGGCGCGCCCGAATCTCTTTTAGTGGTCTTCAGCACAAAGTATTTTTCTTTGTTTTGTGCAAATAAAGAACAATTGTGATTCTGATTCTTTGTTATTGCTCTGCAGGCTGATCAAAGGGTCTTGAGACAGTTGATAGTTAACCATTTACCAGATGTTGATGCAGTTCTCAAAGAACATGATATTGGTAAGTAAGCACCTTAATGTGACACACACAACATTCGTTTCAAATTTCAGTTACTTCATGTAAACATGGCTTCAGGTTCAATAATCAATTAATCATGCAGTTTTGGTTGAAATTTTCAGAGCTGTCGCTAATAAGTCTACATTGGTTCCTGACCATCTTTGCCAGTGTGGTCCATATGAAAGTTCTCCTCCGTATTTGGGATTTATTTTTCTATGAAGGTTCCATTGTTCTATTCCAAAAGACGATAGGCATGTTAAAAATGAAGGTAAATGTTTCTCCATTTCAACAGTCCCATAATGTCAGACCGTATTTGTATTTGATTGGATGTAATGGTCTGCAAGCCGTGTTAGGTGGATTGATTATATGGTGAAGTGATGTTTTTTTGTGTCTTTTTTTTTTATAGGAGGATGAGCTGTCGCGTTATGACAATTCCGCTCAGATTTTCAATGCCTTGTCAGATGTTCCTGGGGATGTGCAGGATGTGGATGAACTTATAGAGGTAAAGGACGGCTCAGATCTATCAAATAAACACAGGCGCTTGCCGATGTGAATTTGGCATGTTAAGTAAATAAAGAGAGATGGGGAACCACTTGCCAATCGGCTCTCATATCTCATGACTGTTGTCATTTTGCTGTTCCAATCGACCAAATGTTTCCTTCTTGGTCTGCACTGTGCCTGCTGCTTTGTGTTTTCTCAGGCCACTGCGCTGGAACCTGCTGCTTGAGATGAGAATAGAAAAATTACAAAACAAGTAGTGCTCAATACCATTATGATGTTTATTGAATAAAACGGTACGCTGCCTCCGATATGAATAC
Source organism: Alitta virens (assembly GCA_932294295.1). Classification (NCBI taxonomy): domain Eukaryota; kingdom Metazoa; phylum Annelida; class Polychaeta; order Phyllodocida; family Nereididae; genus Alitta; species Alitta virens. Next base: position 38,843,762 of record OW028575.1, read on the forward strand.
CGGTACGGCCGCGACGTTTTTCGATACGAAATGAAATGCGTAATTTTACCGTATTTACATGCTGGGAAAGTGCTTAAATGGTCTTGTACAATCCTAGATCAATTGAACTTTTATGAATTGCAATTAGGAAGTTGCCTACATGATTGCAGGTGTTAATCTAGAGTGTAAATTGAACTTGACCGCAACCAAGCAAGTGTCAATAATTAATTGCAATTCAACATATCAAAGCAGAGAATTTTTAGGCCTGATTATATTAATTGAACTTCCTACTTTTACTATTTCTCTATTACCTCAGGTTACCATGAACACTGACTTACATTATTTTGACCTATCATAATAGAGAATACCTGTAAGTTTTACACAGTTCTGGAATATATACAACAAAACTAATCTTAGAGATTGTGCATATGGTACGTTTTCTGGGAGACCTTACCAGAAATTATTGTTAATTATGATTTATGAATAACTAAACATAAGAAAAGTGATTTTCTGATAAAAAAAAAAAGATGGAATGTAAACTAATATGGCTTCAAAAGGAAAATGGCCACATTAATTTGTGGTCCCCAAGCCATTTTATTCTATTTCTTTATTCCAACTGCATATCGATGATACGTATCTAATATTGATTGACTGTATCGTTGATACGTATCATATCAATTTGAATCAAATGATATGGAGCACTAAAAACAAGTGAGACAGCAGTTCGGCAAGTGCCTGTGATACAAGATATATTGTTGTTTTTCACGAAGTTTAGACCTACACTCAATTATTTTTTGCAATTTTCAGATATCATTGAAAACAGCCTCTGGGTTGACAGACATGATTGTTGAAACTCACAGAAGAAAGAACCTGGCTTATCTGATGGCCGATCAAGGCACATTGGTGAACCCTGAAGGAACTTCCAATTTGCCAAAACAGGTCCGTTGTTAATATGTGTTATGCACTCTCTGTCGGAATCTGTCCTGACTACTAGTGTGGGCCTTTGCGAATTTATTAGTCATAACATGATTTTGTGAAATGACTTAAACGTAGAAAACCTAAAAAAAGTCCTTTCAGACTTAGTGTATATGACTGTTTGTAAAAATAGGTTAAAGGACATTGTAGCTGCATAAGAACTGTCTTAATGGTGCATGTAATCCTGCCTGGACAAAATGTCCATCTTGGTTCTTATAGAAATGATGCTAACGACTTCTACGACTTCTAAGGGACTATTACGACATATGTACACCTAACCAATTGCATAAATAACACATGTGTATAATATTACATATATATTTCATTGTTTGTAGCAACTAACAAAGAGACAGCTCAAACGATCTCGTTCCCTCATCTCCATGTTGTTGTGGGGCGAAGGAGAAGATGGTGATGGAAAAGCTAAGAACATCCGACAAACTGAGATTCTGGTCAACCTGAGGGAAGCGATCCTCCAAGTGGCAAGGCACTTCCAGTCCCTGGATCCAAAGAACAACAAAGTGGTATGTATCTGTTGTAAATTTCTTGCGATTGTCTTGCTAAGCTTGCAATTTTCAAATCCAGTTCTTAAGAAAAGAATTATAACTTGAAATTTCCAACAATTCTTCCCTTAAGTTTATTCATTTAACCAAACTGCTATAAAACTGTTGCACACTTCTTAGGCTGTACATTTTAATCTTCAACCTTTTAAAGCTCACACTGTGGGAACTGTACTTCGTGTACTAGCATGTTGTTGCAAGAACTTTTTAGTGGTGCACCAGTACTGCTATTACTATCACTAAGTATAGGAACTCAGCACATCAGATCAGTTATAAAGCTTAAAACGCAACAGAAATTCTATGTATTGCTTTGCACTGACTGATATTAACATTTTGCGCAGATTCTCCAACCAGACTACACTATGGAGAGCCATGCCAAAGACCTTGAAAATTATGTCAATGTAGCCCGGAACAAAAGAAGACGCGCCAAAGCTTTGTTAGACTTCGAGAGACATGATGACGATGAACTTGGCTTCAGAAAGAATGATGTCATTACTGTAAGTTGTCTCGAGATTCTTGATATCCCATTTTAGAATTTTGTATGAAAAGTAAACTATTTTCATTAGTGATGTTGATCAGTTACATTTTCGTAGTCGATCAACGGTTTTGGGTGCACCAACCGATGATCGATTATTAGTTAGTTCGTGTGCAGTTCGTATTTGAGTAGTCACCAACGTTAAATCAACTGCTATTGTAACTAGTTTGTCCAAGATAATTAAAGGTCTCTGTATGTAAATACAATTTATAATATCTCAAGTCATTTATGATCATATGAAACTAATAAAGGACCTAAAGGTAGGAAGTGCAATAGGTTTTCTTTTAATTTCTTGATAACCAACTGATGTGTTTAAAAAATAATAATCGACTTAAATCAGTTTGAGAGATATGTCATCAGAATCAATCTGTTTTCTCCAGATCATATCACAACGTGATGAACACTGCTGGATTGGGGAACTGAACGGCCTTCGAGGTTGGTTCCCTGCTAAATTTGTGGAACTCCTGGATGAAAGAAGTAAGAGTTACTCTTGTGCTGGTGACGACACAGTTAACGAGGCCATCACTGACATTGTGCGAGGCGTGTAAGTTCTCTGATTTTCTATTTGTAGGATTAAAGGGCTTGTCAATCCTCGCCTTGGGTGACAAGTTTTTTTTTTCCTGCCTGGAGACAATAGTTTTTGATGCTAATGCTCTCTGATAAGTTCATTCTCTTTAATGTTGCATGTTTCAGGTTTTGCCCAGCTCTGAAAGCAGTGTTTGAACATGGCCTGAAGAAATCCAGCTTAATTGGTGGTCCCCTACATCCATGGCTTTTTGTTGAGGAGGTATGTTCCAGTTTAAAATGTTAAAGTGATATGATGTCATAGACCTTCCCAGGCAAATCCAGCCCTAAACTGGAGGAATGGCTACATCTACCACTAAACTTACTTGTTTTGTACTTGTTTGAAACATTTAGCTCACATTATTGACAGTACACAGCTTAAAAGCACTGGTAAAATCCGTTAGGCAAGATTTTGGCATCATGGTGGAGTTACTGTGTGATTGGCTGCTGCTGCTGCAGACTATGGGGTATTATCATAATTTATTCATGTGGCCCATGTGGTCAGAGCTGTTAAACTAAAAAAACAATTAGATGGGCTTGTCCTCCATTCACAGTGTATGATATTCACTCATATGAATTGTGAAAACAGTTTACCTTGTTCAGAATCACTTTTCATAGCTTCAATTAATGTATAAACACAATTTCCAGAGTAAACAAAACCCTCGTGGTTCCTGGTGGTTGGAATTTCGCTCTGCCTGGCTGTGGTCACGTGACCCCAGAGAGAGTTTCAAATTATTTTGGTGTACACCAAAATCACTACAGGCGATTTTAAGACTGAAATACTCATTACTAACAAATGGATGGGCACAAAGCAAAGTGGTTTCTGACAATACACATCCTTCACTATCATTTAGTGGTAAATTAAAAGAAACTTTCAGTTTGACCTAGATATGAGACTTCATATCACTTTAAGGTCTCGAAGACTCTTTACATCAGTTAAGTGATACTGGCCAATTAAAAACAAAATTTGTCAATGTTAAGGAAAGTATCTTAAGGTATGTTCACAAGAACTGACATCTAATTCATTGACTCTATTCGTATTTATGATTTAACTTAAAAGTTTTCGTGTTCTGTTAACAACAGCAATAGACAATTGCATCATTTATATATATTTCTTTCCAACATGTCAGTCGGCAACCAAAGAAGTGGAAAAAGACTTTGAATCTGTGTATTCTCGACTGGTACTTTGCAAGACTTACAGACTTGATGAAGATGGGAAAGTTTTGACCCCTGAGGAAATCCTTTACCGGGTAAGAAATATTTGATACATTTCTCTCATGATGTTAATTGGTTGTTATACCAATGTGCAGTAGAACCTTTCTATTGAGACTACCCTTGTTTGGTACATTGAATGGCCTGGATTATAAGATGGTTATTGTGATGTAAATTGTAATCATTTGATAATAGGCCATGGTTTAGTTTAGATATCATAATAGTGAGGTAGTCTATCCAGTTGGGAGGTCGTAAGCATGATTGTACTCTTTGTCATTTGAACTTCTATACTGATCTTCATTAACCTGCGTTATGTTCTCTTCCACTTTCCAGGCTGTGCAAGCTGTGAATATCACTCACGATTCTGCACATGCTCAGATGGATGTCAAGTTCCGATCCCTGATTTGTTGCGGCCTGAAGTAAGTGCGAAGTTCATTTACGCCATGCATGAACTCTTAGCATTGTAATATTTGGCAGGTTTATGTGCTGGGTTTTCTGTAATAACTAACCCATACCTGCAAAGAATCTGCACGAGTAATCATCTAAGAGCATAAATCCTGTGATTTGCACTGCAAAGGTAATGTTGGTATGATAAGACCTAAATTCAAACACATTTTCTCAAAACACTCAGATGAGCGGAGTGTGTGTAGTTTGTATCTAATGATTTCTCCTTACAAATTGTGCTTTTGTAAGCCTAACCTACCACTTAAAATTACTTTTATAAGTATCACTTACACAGTACAATAACTTTCTATTTGCAGTGAGCAAGTTCTGCATCTTTGGCTGGAGACCTTGTGTTCCTGCGTTGATATTGTGGAGAAATATTACCATCCTTGGTCCTTCATGAGGAGCCCAGGCTGGGTGCAAATCAAGTGTGAATTAAGGTATGCATAGCTACTTAAACTGTCATGTATTCTGTCTTATAGTCTCTTGTAGTTGTTTTTGTCAGTAAAGTGACTTTAATGCCTTGTGCATCACTGTGTCTGTGTAATGTGTACGTAAGTCTGTCACTTTCATAGTTATTTTGTGTACAGTTTTACATGTCTTAGAACAGATCATAATATTATTATACGTTTGATTTTATGATCTTGTTTGCTGCTTTGTTTGTGATGTCATAATTTCCCTTTTTTAGGCAAATGTGTCGTTATGCATTTTCCCTGAGCTTAGACTGGGAGCTGCCTCGCAAGAAGCAGTTTTTTGAGGAGATGAAAGTTAGTGTCAGAGAAATGCTCGTCAGACACCACCTGTTCAGCTGGGAACTCTGACTGGTGCTGCCACCTTGTGGGTTTTGTTATCTCTGTATTTATTTATTTCCATTTTAGTTCCTGCTTTGCCACTAACAGTACATTAAGTCATGAAGTGCAGTTCTTATTCATGCAAATATCAGAAAGAAAAGGTTTTCCTATTGGCTATTTACCCCATCATGAACAAAGTTACTCATAGAGTCTGCACACGCATAGCAATAAGCCACTGACGGACCTGGCATAGATGAGATTTTTAAATATTTTCGTTTCCCTGATCCATATTTGCAAACCCCTTACTCAAACTTACTGCTGTTAAATAGAGATGGTGTTATGCCAGATTGTGTCCTTTGCATTCAATCAGGGACTTTGGAGCCAACAGGGAGAGCTCTATGCTGGCCATTACAACCTTTGTTTGATGAGGTAATCACACAGTTAGATAGGTCTTGAGACTGGCATACAGCTCCCCCCCTGTTGACCCAAGAGTCCCCCATCATCAGAAGCTGCCATGAAATACACTGCTTTCTTTTTTTTCTATACGCTGCTATTTAACTAGTTCCTTTCATTACAGTTCCTGCACAACAAAAAACATTGTTCAATTTCTTGCATGGGTTTAACGCATGTTCTCTTTTTCAAGCTAACACATGTCCATTTTCAGATTATATTGGTGAAATTAATACATTTATTCTTATGTTTCCTATTTTCAGCAGGGTCGGTACCCTGCCATGGTTGTATTAAATGTAAACCTGATGATTTGGAAAAGCGTTTCTAGGTATAGGCACTGTTTTCGCGTAAAGTTTCATACAAAGGCTTATGTTTATGATTATTGTTCAGTTTCCTATCAGGATGGTTTTGAGATCTTGGAATACATCTGAAGCTATTTTATATCATCATTGCTGTTTTGAGCTCCATCTCTGAAGGGTGAACGGTGTTCATATGTAATTAGTTTTATTCCTACAGAGGTTGTGTACTTCATGTCTCCCAGGAAGTCCCTCATTACTTAGTGTGAATAGTTCAGTCAATACCATGCAATTTGACGTCGAGTGCCTATGTGAATGCTGCTTTGAAGCATACTGTATTATTTTAAAGATATGTCCCATCCTTGTGTTACTAACAGAGAACTGATGACCTATGCTTTCCATCTCTCACTCGACTGGGAACTGCCCTCCAAACGACGTCGACACTCAGTCCAGCACCGCGCCCTCCAAAAGGATGTGCGTGAGATGTTAATCAAACACCACCTCTTCAGCTGGGATTTGGAATGAGCTGAGCCGTTTTGTTGAAGCTTAGTCAAAATGTACCTAAGTCAAGATTTACTTTAACTCTGACTGTAACTGTAGCTCGGCATAAGAGTGAAGTGTTGGCGATTACTTAAGAACAGACTTTGCCTTGGAAGTTCAAAATAATGGCGTTGGTGGAATGAGGCTTCATTCACAATTGTTGGTTCGGTGATATGGTGACTTTCACTGATGGACGGGGGTTAAGTTTCTTTTTTGGTTTATGGAGGTTTGGTTTGGTGCATTTCTTTATTTGAATTCCTTATCTGCGGCAACAGTACTTAAGCAGGATCCTGTTCATTGTTATGGATGTAATTGTTTTGTCTCTGTCATGTTTATATTTTTCAACCATGATGTCTAGTTCAAGTGAAAATACTTAGTATTTGAGGGTTGTGTCCAAGATCTATAAAAACACTGTGTGAATTGATAAAAATATATTACTTATTTCAGACCAATTTATTTGTTAAGTTCCACCTCTCTCCTCAATACCAAGAATGTTGTTATGGTACAATGCATATCTCAGACTTTCCAAATTAGAGTGATTTTTCAACTTCATTTGACAAGTTCATCACCTTTTCATTGTGTAGATGCAGTTTTTGTCTTCAGTTAATCCAAGACTAATGAAGCCGAGTGTTTTTTATTATAGCATTGTGTGACAAAAAAATTACTTTCAATAAACTTCAGAAGTGTCGTTCCCTAGATCCCCCCTTCCCAAAAAAAAACTGTTGAGCCTAACAGTAACACCCATAGGCTTGTTCGTTTTATTTATTAGGTTTCATTAATCTAAACATGGGTGTTGGACATAGTGCGAGTAGTTTTTGGGTGTAAGGTGGTTCTTGGTGAAAAGTTATAACGTTAAAAGGCTCATATTATTCGCTCCACTTTTGTTTTTGCTGCTCCTACTCAGCTTATTTTCGGTGACTAACCACTAATTTCAAGCGTGTTGCTTTTTAGTTTTAAATGCATTGTATAAGTTGTGAATTTTTTTGTTCCATTTTGAATGATAATTATTATAGGTCCTTTTCTTTAACCTGTCAGCTTGAAGGTGATGGTTCTCTCTTTTGCAGGCTTCTGGCTCAATTCGCTTTCAACCTTTCCAAAGACTGGGAACTGCCCCTGAAACGTGACCTGGGGGCGCCACTGAAGGAGGGCGTGAGGGACATGCTTATCAAACATCACCTATTCAGCTGGGACATTTAGGCATCCATATAGACGTCCTCTGTACCGCTTCAGCTTAACATCATGTCAGCTGTTCTGTATTGGTGGCGTTCTCTCGCTAACATTCCTTGCGTAATTCTGGTATTGTACAGTGCTTGTTGTTTTTACCCCCATTATCTGTATCATTTGTCACTCATGGAAAAGTGCCAAGTCAACGTTATCATTTTGGCAATTTATTCTGTAAATTTGTGCAAAATATATGATGTAAAAAATCTAATTCAGATGTATTGACCAAAAACAAGACTTGGAAACTATTCCTAACTTCTACTCAAACACAGTACACTTTTTCATGTTTTGGCAGTATTCCAAATAAGTTAGGTTGACATAATATTATTTATGATACCTTGTTTTCTTATCACTTGAAAAAGAAAAGATACTTATCATGCTTATCGGATTGGTGGATATCATGTCAAAAACTCGGTAATGACATGATATTTTAAGTTCTTTTTGACACTTTTCTCTTCGAATCTGATAACCCATATTCCTCAAATATGTCTTAATAATGCTCTGAATACTTGTATTCTAGTAACTTATTGATTTCATGATTTCTCATTAAGAGCCAGTAAGTGATAACAAAATTGTGGACGAGTTGATAAATATTTTGTCGATATGTCATGGAAACAATGACACTTCAACAATGAATCTGTCACAACTTATGAGCCTTTCATGACAGTCACATTAACTTTTCAATTTATTACCAAGTTACAATTGTTGGTCTAGTCACTAGTAGTCAGTACCAAAGATGTTTGTTTCTTCAACTTTACTACATTTATAGTAATTGTAATATAATAATTATTTACTAGTTTCTGTTTTGTCTTATCAGGGTTTATTCAAGAGAAAATATTCATCTTGGCAAAATTTCTAGCTGACACTTACACAATTGCGCGAACATGATTATGTGCATTTTTACTTATTTCTCAAATTACTTTCTAATCATTCCTTGATCTGTGATAGTGAATCTCCTTGCAGTGTTGTACATAGTGAGGACTTGTTTCCATGGTTATCATGTTGTGTTGTTATGTAGTATGTTATGATTGTTTTAGTATTGTAATTCAAAGGTTACTGGGTAAAAAGTCCAATTGTTTATTGCTTTGGTGGTGCAAACTAAATTAAATTGTTGTTTGCTTATTAATTTATAGTTGATAAATCAATTGTTAGTGGAGGTATACAATATATAACTTGTTGTTGGTGGCTAGTTGTCAATTTCAAAATAGAAAATTGTGAAGAGGGTACATTTACATATTTTACCAATTTCAAGTTGTTGGGTTGTAAGCTTTGGCAGATGATTCTGTGGGCTTAGTTGAGAATTTAAATGCAAAATCATAGGTGCGAGGAAAGAAATCATGAGAAAAATGCTAAAAGTTTTTAATTTTGAATATTCATACCTCCTATGAAATTGTGACGTGAGTTTCACAAGTTTCTGTCAGAATGCTTCTTTCTTAATTGGTTTGGAAATCCAAAACTCAAGAATTAAAATCATGGCACCTATAGCTATAAATATATTTGATAAAGAGGGTCATCCTATCGTTGTTTTGCTGATTTCTTTATCAGAAATGGTTATCATAAAGGGTTCTGAAGTTACTCCTTGTCATAACTGCTGTGTCAGAATTCTTTGGTGTCATCATTTGATTGATGACTCATTGAAGTTCTGGAGAAGGGATGATAAGAGTCTGATTGTTTTACAATTTTGCCTATTGTTTACTTAAACATACTGAACAATAACATTAAATTGACCTAATAAGTAAAGGCATTTGGTTCAAAATCAGTAAGTCCATTCGGTTTTGCTTCATTTCCTTTTAAAGTAATAAATAATTATCTTTGTCATATTACATCATATTGCGAAATAAGTTTACACCCATTTTGTGTATGCAGTAAAATGAATGAAATCATCTAACTGAAAAATTCTATTATTGAGTTAATTGTTCTCTTAACTGACCAATGACCGCAAAATTCCCAGAGGGCAGGTCATGTGCACTCAACAGTGGACACAATGACCACTGACCACAGCTGACCATAGCTTTTGACCACTTATGGTAGGATTGGCTGGATGGACATCCTTTGTTATCAATGAATGCATTGACTACATAAAGGACCAATTTAATAATGAAAACACACTTGTTGTAGGCATAAGTATTACTTTATTGTTACAAGTGGACAAAATGTAACAAAAGAAAGGCTACTTTATAACAGCTGTGCTACAATTATTAGTCAGATTGCTTCAACAAATAAAATGTGACAAAAATGTGATATGCCTTGTAAAATTGTACATGTTTGTTAAAATCAAATGAAGACTATGATATAATTGCCCATTCAGGGTGGTGAGTTTCAATTAATATAAGGAATTATAAAATGTTGTGTATACTTTAAAAAAATAAATAAAAAAATTATATTTAACTATAACCTTTCTGAGAGTTGTTATTCCATGTCATTCCCAATATAGGTCTGAGATTTGTATGGTTAGACCTTTCATGGGGGAATTTTGTTAGTGGGATCGAGGGTATAAAATGTTGACCGCAAGTTCCTGGCCTCATTTCACTGGCTATCATTATGATCATTGCATAGTTAGCTAGTTCCTTGACCCTAAATCCTGTGTCGGTCAAACCATGGGGTCAGCTAATCTATTTATAGCACCTCACATGTAGGTGAATGCTCCTTTAATTATAGAGGCACAAGAAAGGTTCCACAATGAAATAAGAAATGCCATGGACGACTCATGAATGCATGACGACAAAAGCAAAGCTGGTCACGTGACCTCCAATCAGCTGACTACCACAACAAAACGCCGCGCAGGCCAGCCGGGGATCAGCAGAAGATATCTAGAGCTCCAGTGGCCGCAAGAAAACCAGGAGTTTTATCAGGAAGGAGAGAGATAACAGCTGCCATGAAGGGTCTAGAGCAGACATTATGCAGCATACTTACTGCACTGTATTGCGTCTTATCTTACACAGGTACGTACATATTCGTAGTGCTGCTGTAGTGCATTTATTATAATGTGCAGTGAGGACCCGCGTACGCTTGATCCTGTTTACAGTGCAGAGCAAGTGCATCTGCACCTAGACCTTTGTTCTCACGCATCTTGTTTTTGATAATACATCATTTCTGCTGCTGATTCTGGTACTGAGCTGTGAATATGGTTACAGTTCTAAGAAGCGATGTATATGCGCTATATTTCAACACTAAAGCATGATTTATTTTATAATTCACAAATATTAGCACTTTTTACTTTCTCTGCCCTGATTTATGCAAAGGGAATTGATTTCTCAGCAGTCAGCAACCCTGGCAACAGCAGTGTATTAAAGGTACCTGACCCACTGACCAAATCTCATAATTTTGCATATGACATCTATCTGTTGCTAATTTTCCTGTAATGCGATGATCCATGATTGCCAAAAAAGGAAATGTTGATATCAGATGGGCCTGGGTTCACTGACTATCATATTGTTCTATAAGGTCAGGAAAAGTAGGGTAAGCCTATGTGTGAATTGTGATTCCCATGCCAAGTCATTCAAATACACTATTATTACTGAAAGTATAATTATATATATTATGTATATTAAATTAACATTGTTATACACTTATAGTTGATCTGAAATTAGCCAAGGAATTAGAAATACTGGATGTGCTGATGTCACTGTACAATGTACATGTTTATCGTGCACAGTTACTTGAGCACAGATCTCGAGCATGAATAGCTTAATTTTACTGCTTGATGGATCAAGGAAAGAAATCGAGTCACTTAGAAACAAATACCTGAATTAATAGCATAATAAACAAAAAGCTTAACCTTTTTTACCTGGGGAGTTAATGACAAAATGATTTTTCACTGCATTCATGATTCATGAATAATTAGATGGAACCAATCAAGCGATAACACATTTCAGGGACATTTTGAATGATTAGACTTTCACACACTGGACAAATAATTAGACAGAAAAAGCATACACAAATTTCAGTGAGGGGATAAAACTGTTAACGCATTGTGTTTTTATAATATAATCATGCAATTTCACGATTAAATTCCTTTGTTGATGAAGATTCCTACTATTCAATGAGATTCCTCAAATAGATATCCTTTCTTGGCAAGTAATCAATACACAGTGCTCAGTACACATTACACAAACGTGACATGCCCATTTTTCATCAAAATTTCACCAAATGGGGCAAAATATCACTTGGGAAAACATCCTGTAGTTCCCATACTAGACTTTCAAAAACCAGAATTGCAAAAATATATAAGACAGTGCCAATGTTGCAGTAACGTACAGTTGCACTATAAAATTTATTAAACATATATATTAAATTCATTACAAAAGCTTAGAGCAGTAATTTCAGTATCTGAAACCATGGAGTCACTAGTGACTAGTGACTCCATGCTGAAACGCATGCCCCTGTTGGTTTTCACAGTGAAAGAAAATCCCCCATTTGGTTCCAAGTGCACCTGCACTCCCCATGCACCATGTGTCTATTTTTAGCTTCTAATAGCAGCTGCATTGGTTGAACCATGGAGACAAGAGTCTCCATGTTGAACCACGGTGTTTGGCAGGCATGAGAACATGCAGTATTCATAGTAAATGACTATAATGATTGAGACCCTGCCGTGTGGATGATGCCACACTTAGTCTAATATTATCAATATGTTTATTTATAAGACTGTAATTTTCCCCATATTAAACTCAGAAAATATTTGTTATCGAAAAAAGGCTGATGGGCCACGTTATATATAGCTAGTTAGAATTTTTCATTTCAAAACTATTTTTGAAAAGATAATTCTGACCTGTGTATGACCTTTTCGTAAAATGTCTGTTTGATTTTATGACAAAAGGCATCATCCAATATATATGTTTGTATATTAATTTGTGAATGATAGAAAGAAGATTTTGTGAATGATAGAAAGAAGATTTTGTGAATGATAGAAAGAAGATCATCAAACATGAACTGTCTGGGAACTTAGTTCGCTGAGGGTTAAAAATCTATATAAAATCTATATCTGGTAACACTATTCATTGCATCACCTCATGACCATAGACACATATTTGTAATTTTCCTGAAGTCTAAAAGCTTCTAAAGGGGGCCGGAGATAAAGGACCAATCATTAGATTTAGACCTGATCTGTTGTAAAACACCTCATATTATAGCCCTGGGAGAATACATCCCCCCCCCCCCCCCCCAGGATCTATCCTTATGCACATGGCTACATAGTCGGCTAATGATCTAAGTACTGAGGATTATGATTGAACTTATTGTTTCAGATGGCATGCCAGCCTCTCAGGCTCAGAAATCATCCACAGGATTCCAGCCATCCAGAACGCAATGCTGCAAGTTGGGAGAGGCGTTTGCTAAGAAAAAACTTGCTTGTGAATTTGGTGAAAAATTTGAGGTTGGACGAAATGCTACCAGCGCTTGGGACAAGCTTAGTTTTGTGGACCACAGACTTAACGCAAAAATTACCAAAGAACAAATGATGACTTCTGCGTTCATCCGCAAAATGGTGGTCAAGGCTGACCAGTGCACAGATGCTGATTTAATCAGCTACACAACAAAATGCTGCAGCTACAGAAGGCGGTACTATCGGGAACTGAAAGTGTGCAAAAAATACACTGATTCTCTCAAAAGAAAACTCTGTGAATCTGAAGTCGGACGAGCCTACCCATGAAGAGATGGAATTGTACTTATGACATTCATTGAACTGTTTCTGATCATTCATATTGACTTCCTGGATTTCTAAATGAGGGAAGAATACTCATTGATGCATGATATCGCCATTTGGAACATGACTTAGTCGGCCTGCCATTTTATATAATGAAAACATGTGTCGAACACGTCCATCATTTTATTTTCTCACTCAATTTTATGCTTAAGCACTTACACGTACCATTGATAAATACACTCAACTTTTTAATTGTGTCCCTTGAATTCGACAGTGATCAATGTTTTTTAATTTACCTGCAGACGATTTTAATTATCTGATTTGTTTTTACAACACTTGCTTGATTTTATATCAGCCATTGCGACCTATTTATTTTGTACCCGCTCATTCCTATTTCTTTTCCATGCTTTTATTTTCAAGTATTTGTTGTCATGACACAAGTACAAAGTCATATTTACAGTATTAAGGGTTACACGTAGCTGGATTTGGTGTAATTATTCTTTTATTTATCCATGTGAGCCGTCAGTTGACTGATGGGTACAGTTGTCGACTGACTGGTATGCAAAACAGTGTATGAGCAATAATCATGTCATTGTTGAATGTTATCATGTTGATAGAATTACAAGATCTTTTGGTGCAATTGTCACTGTGCAGCACATTGCGTTTGGTGGCAGTACCAGAATTTGTCAATGCTCCACTCGATCTTTTTTGTTGTTGCAATTGTGGTCCTCATATTTCATATTCTGTTGGCGTCAAATAAGCTTTCAAATATGCGTCAGAGTAACATTATTGAGAAGATGGAGTATAAAATCAACAATCTGAATAATGTCTATTATTTTACTGTTTCGGGTGAATGTTTTATTCGCTATAAAATGTGTGTTAATTGTGGTGTTCTATCCATAGACGACTATATTTGCTTAAATCAGGGCCATTTCATAAAATATTTGTGTAACTACTGCAGTTGGAAAAAGACAGGCTTGTGAGAAAATGAACATTAAATGTGTAGTCCTCAAATGTTATTTGATAACAATGTTTGCAAGTTTGTCAAAGCTGTTGCAGCCCATGGGCTAAAAGTTAATAAAGTATATCTTTGAGAATTATCGTTCATAGTTTTGAATACAAGTTAAATTATAATTTGATATGTATACCAAAAAAAAAAAAAGGTATGCATGCATACAAATTGTCCACAAAAAAAAAATATATATATAGCTGCAAAATATGCTCAGTATGTTGGTAGCTCATAAAGGTCATACAGCGATTTGCATTGAAGCTTTAAATTTTGATATATAATTAAGAGTATAAGCTAGGAGTCTCTGAGCATAGGCCGCCTATATATATGCTATAGGAGCTCCTAAGGGCTGGGCATTGTAAAGTGAAAATGAGGGGGTTCCAGGCAATTTATTATTATCTGTTCAACCTGATTTTTTTTTTGATCTGTGGCAAAAAGAGCACGTTATAATCGGCAAGCAGGCTGGAAGGCAATGGCGGCCAGTGCGGCTTTGCAGCGTGATCACCGCATATATATACACAGGGGTGGAAATTAGAGGGGGTCCTGACGTCTGACCCCCCCCCCCCCCCTCCCTTTTTCCTGCAAAAAAAAAAGAAATAAAATGTGGTAGTGGAGGGTGACAAACATTCGCTTGGAGGTCAGGGTTTTGGAACAGATTGGCAGCGCCACTGTCACTTATTTTGTCATATAAGGCATTTCCATAATTGACATGGGCATCCACAAAGTGGCACTTGCTCCTCCTTGGATTTTGAATATACTCTTAACAGATTGCAGGAAGAGAACATCTTATAATTGTACCAATTGCTATATTTTAAGTAAGATAATTTTAATCTTCTGGGGTCTTGGCCAAATTTTTGTCAATAACTACTTTAATGAAACATACAGTTGTGCTGCCTGTCCAAAATGTGTGTGCTCACTGCTCATCGTGCACGAACCTGACAACCATCATGGCGGACCTCAACCAGGTCTATAGTGACAATTAAAACCTTTCTACTGTGCACCCTAAGCAGGTTTGGTACAAATGCATTTGCATTTGAAAATGTCGCATTTGCATTTTTAATGATTTTGTTTAACTCTCACCACATTTGCATTTGCACTTTAAAAACATTAGCAATTTTCAAATGTCTACTCAAATGCCTAGTTTGGGTAAGACTTGAAAATATAAGCACATAATAATATACTAAGGTATAATGAATTACTTGTAATATAACTTACACAGATTTAAAACTTCAGATAGTTGATTACACATTGATAAACAACTTAATTACTAAAATTTCTTCACAAAATAATAAAAGGTAGCATTTATTGTTTAGGTTAATACCAATGTTGCTCAAATTGTGTCACCTCCAAACAGTTGTCAATTACTCAATGATTAACAGGTGTATATATATGAAGATTTTTTATTGACAGCAACATATTAAATTGATACATGTTTCAGCATGACAAAAATAATAAATGGCAAAAAAAAGGGAGAAAAAAGATAATAGAAATACACGGATCAACAGTTAAAATAATTAATAAGTTGAGCTATAATATGGCTAATAGTAATCAACACTACATAGTATATCTAAGAACTGACATACTATGATTGTATTAACATGGTGAAAATAAGTGATATGCAATACAAGATGGCAATATGATATTATATACAATTGAAATGACATACAATTAGTAGATATTTACAAATATACCAATGTGGCCCAGTAGGTTACCTCATTGATGCCAAGGAAGTGAGGAGACCCACTAGGATTATCCTGTTGGGTCTTCTCACCTCCTCACTATTGCTGAGGTATCCCACATGGTCTCCTCACCTCTTCAGTCTTAACTATCATGACCAAGGTATCTCACCTCCTAACTCTGTTAAGGGCGTCTGTAAAATGCGGAACGGAATGAAATAGAAAAACGCGGGACGGGGAAAATACAGAATTTATATAGATTAACACACTGTGGCTCATCCCACACTTGACAATGGAGTTTATGTCCTGGGTCTGTCAAAGTTATGTGGTTAACCCTGAATTACTTTAATATTAAGAAAATATAAACTTGTAGGGGAGGGGGGGGGGGGAGTAGGCCTAATACAATAGACAAAGTCTTTTGGTCTTCTTTTTTTTTGGGGGGGGGGGGGGAATGTCCAAATGATGTGGTCAGTCACATGCCATTTTTGGGTAAAGACTTATTAAAGCCTGCATTTTACAAAAGTGGTCATTCCCTTCCATGCATTTTCATTCCACTCCATTCAGTGTTTTATCATTCCATTCCATCTTTTACAGACGCCCCTCTGTAAAAGGGGATTCCACTATAGCTTGGCAGCTCTTGGGTCTCCTCGCCTCCTCACTCTCTAACAGGGGTCCCACTAGGTCTCAGTAGCACCATCGTATCCCATTAAGTATCCCTACTTCCTCACTATCATTGAGGTATCCCACTGGGTCTCTTCACTTCCTCAGTACCATTGGGGTGTCTTACTGGATCTCCCCACTTCATCAGTACCATTGGATCTCATTGGGGTGTCCCACTGGGTCCTCCTAGGTCCTCAGTATATTATGGGTATCCATTTGGTATCCTCACTTCCTCACTATCACTGAGGTATCCACTGGGGTGTCAAGCTGGGTCCTCCTTGGTCCTCAGTATCTTCTAGGTATCCCATTGGTTCTTCTCAACTCCTCACTCTTTTAGCAGGGTCCCACCAGGTTACTATAGCTTCTAGCTTAGGGGTATCCCATTGGGTCCCCTCACCTCCTCACTTTGTAAGAGGGGTAAGTGACGGTGATGGTCCAGGGCCGGATTTAGTTACCCATACAATGTGTTGTAATAAAATTTAAATGGAAATAGACTATGGATTACAGTCAGGTTCCTTCTTTTAAACAAGTTCTTTTATTTTTATTTTTCCTTTTTTGGTCGTATGGCTATGGCTAGTCTTGCTACCTATGTAACAACTCCCACTTACAAGGTGGCCATCTAAAAAATTGTCAGTCTGTGAAACTCCAAAAACTGGGCTATCATTTGATAGAATAAAGTACCTGTTATGAGTTAGGCCAGGGTGTTGGTCAATTGGGCTTATGAGCTTGTGCGCATTCATGTTTCTGTGCCTTGGTGTCAATGGTGTGAGGCCCTTGACTTGATGGGGCCCCTTACTGTAAAAAAAGAATTTTTTTTTTTTGGTTTTCATTTCTATCTTTAGGGGCCCATGATTCTGGAGCTGCTCATAACGTGTGAGGTCAATGAGGGTCCTGACCCTATGGGTCCCTTTCAAATATAATGTGTTCAAATATTACAATATGGTTCATATTTCTTTGGCTTTACGCGAGGCCCCTAGACCTGATCATACTGATAGGCCCCTTACTTTTCATAAACGTTTTGTTCTTAGGGGCCTTGGCAAGAAAGCTTTACAGTGACTCACAATTCATCTTTGTGGCCCGGGCCCCCTGAAGCTCCGGGCCCCGGGCAATTGCCCCGACTGCCCATATGTAAATCCGGGACTTACCGTAAGTCCCACTAAGTCATGAGGTATCTAACTAGGTCGTCCCCTTTAGTCCACATGCACTAAAATTCCTATTGGGTCAGCTCTATGCTCTACTTTTTTGGCAAATACAGCTGCAGTAAAAACTGCTCCCTGTAAGGGGTGTCAGCCACGGAATACACCCAGACCGCGTCAGTAGCTGAAGAAGCAGAGGCTGTGCGGCGGGGCAGGGCAAAATAAACTTTAAAACCGGAATACCAACGCTTTGTCTTTCTTGGGGAACCTTACAAATTGGCCAAGTCCACCTGGTGGGCATCCGGGAATCCCACCAGGTTCTTCATTTTGGCCACTTAAAAATGATACTGGGCCATTTTGGAAAGCTATCTGGGATGGTCTGTGCTGGTGTTAAATTAACACCAGCACGGTCGTGTAGCGCCCACCCCCCCCCCCCCCCTCGCATATTTTTTGCAGTTAGAGTTTTTTGTTCATCAATATGATGTGCTTTACATACAAAGAGTATGATAACTCAAATATTTGTAGGTGCTTTATTTAAAGTACACTAAATAAATTCAAATAATTCTCAAAATGTTTATGTGATTATGACGTGATCATCGATAGTTCGAAAGTGAAATTTTTATTTTTAAGACATTTTAATAATTTAATAAAAGCTTTTCATAAATGTAGGCATAATATTAGAGAGGGGTCTGAGATAATCTTAATATATATTTTCCACTCATAGCATCAGAATTAGGTAGTTAAACCTTTGATCAAGTTAGTTGGAGCAGCGATAAGCTTAGCGATGGTTCAATTCTTACCAATAGCGAATATCCTAACCCGTGGGTTCTAGTTTAATAATGAATCTGGTAAATTACTTTAAAAATTCAACTAACTACTAAAAATTCAACTTATGGCACACGCACTGGTCCCTGGACGGAGACCGCATCTCTACATAGATTGAACACTTGATCTCTACAATGGTTTCTGAGCTAGTGTATATCTAGCACGTGTCGCCCTCTGGTGTTTTTGACAACCAGTTTCTGACAGGTGTGTGAGCTGCTTCGCGTAGCTTTGATAATCGTTGTCACGATGGACTTTCCCTATGGTCTAACAATTTCTTGTGGCCTTAAACTAAAAAAATGCTATACCATTTGTATATTCAAATTCAACGGTTTTTTCCCAGGCAAATAAAATCAATATTAATGAATATACGTCATGTTTGGTACGGAAGTTACCAGGTGGCTACGACAGAACACAGTAATTATATTGGCTGAAAAAGTTCCCGCCATTAACTGTGATTGGCTGAAGCAAAGTGCATCCTAGCAGCAGTATTTTTAGCATGTTAATGAATATTTTAGTTCATTTTTGTTATTTCCCTGAGAAAGTAATATTTATTTAAAAGCTTAGTTATGATCTTCTATGTCTGAAAAGCAAAATAAGTTGTGCTGAATTCTGGGCTGTTCAGTAAAAAGACTCTATTTACATTTCATGATATAATGTCGCTGAGGTTAATTATTCAATAAATATATGAAGCCATGCCGAAAAGCAATACCAGGCCTTAAAACACGTATTTCCCTATTTAAAGGGGAAGGTCACCCAGGAATGATAAAAAGGAGTTTGAAGTTTTGTGAATAATTAATTGCATTTAGATTTAAAGTTTTTGTATCAGAATCTAATTCCATAACATATCCTACTAGCAGAACTCATAGAGATATAGATACTTACTAAGATTGGTTTTACAAATAATCATACAGGAAGATATATACAGAGGAGGATGCTCACCAGTTACAATTGGACCTTTGTAAGCTGCAAGAGTGGGCGGACAAATGGCAAATACGTTTTAATGTCAACAAATTTAAGACCTTAAAATCACCAGAAGAACAAGAAACCGTGTCAACTACATCTACTACATGTCAACATCATCAGCATCAATCACCATAGAAATCCCAGAAAACCTAGAGAGACAAGCCAGAGGCATACTAATCACCATACCACCAAACGGCCACTTCACTGGTTTGGGAAGTATCACATCAGATAAATACCTTGGCATCATCCTAGATCACCTGATAACTCAAGAACTGAAGTGGCCAAGCCTGCAACATCGCAGAGCCCTAAGCGACTTAACTACCTACAAAACAAGACAGCAGTACATCAAGACACCACTCCCATCAACAGTCAAGTTGTCACCATCCAATCCTAATAGATATCTTCATATCCAAGGCGTACATTCCAGTCTACCACAACAGTTTCTACCCACGCACAATAAGATTATGGAATTCACTGCCACTTCACATCATCCGGTCTCCCAGCCCAGATGCCTTCTCAGGAGTCATACAACCCATATTGCCAATGACATGGCTTAAAATGAACAACATCTGGACCCTTGCAAACTGGATGATTGTCATGTTTTTAACATGCACCAACACAGATTTTATTGTATATAGTCTATGTATGCACCAGATGTCGCCACTGTGCAATCCACCATTGCACAGCCTGGGACGGCCTCGTGCCCATTAAGGTTTTAAGATTGAAGATTGAAATTGAATCTTCTGAGCCTTGTGAAGGTCTGATATTCACATCCTTGAAAATGGCTTAAATAACCTAACTATGGCACATTTGTCTTTGAATAAAATGAAGCAATTTTGAATTGAGGACCATATGTCAAAAGTGCCTGGTTTTATTGTACCAAGGTATTTATTAAATCTTAACAGTTCCCCCCTCAAACATTAATGGACTCATCCATGTTAGTGTGATTTCCCGGAAATTAGCATGATTCATTTTGGTCTTAGGGGTGAAAGCTTGTGAAGGTTTGCAACAAATATCTGTTGGAGGCCCATCATGTAAAATGCCTAGCAACTCAACAAAAGCTTAATATCTACTTACATTATTTCATTCATATGAAAACTAATGTGATTTGAATGGTAACTATGGGGCTTTGGCTGTTAACAAAAATCCATCAAGAATTTGTGCTGCTGTTGTATGTCAGTGTGGCAGTGGTCACTCCATTGCAGGCATCTAGCTATGATTGGCCAGTTGAGTGACACACCCACACTGACCTATAAAATGAATGAACCTGACCACAGACATTCACTGTTCTCACTCTTTCTTCAGTGAAACAGTTTAATCACACAAATTGGATTTGTCAATTACTCTTTATGTTTCTGATAGCTGATTGCATTTGAAACTGTACACTGTAATTAATTTCAAGTAATTACAAATAGGCCAATGTTGAAATGAAATTATTTCTGAAAATGCTTTTAACTAGCAGATATGCAGTTCAAAAATGCTACACTCACTGAACCTGTCAATTATGTATGTTAATGTGAAAAAATGAAACATGATTTTACATTTTTTAATTTGGATCTGAATTATTCTATTAGATTTGAAACATGTCACATTTTTCTGAAAGAATCAGTTTTTTTGGTTGCAAAATTACAGAATAATAAAAGTATTTAGGCATATTAAAAAAAGAACTATAAAAAAATTCTATGCAACTTAATAGCAGGAAAGTTTGAAAAAAAAAAAAAGAAATATATATATATATATATATATATAGGTCTCTTTTGTAATTAACTAATACTATAGATGGTACAAGTGGTCCATTTGCAGACAGCGGTGGGTAGCTAGGCAAGAGTAGCGAAGATCTATGGAAAAGTCAATTTTATAGCACGTCGGCAATAAAGACAAAGACATAAATTTATATGAACGATACTAATTGATTGGAATATTTTGACACGATACCTTGTCAGTATCTGTTACCTGCAACTAATACCCTTTAGTCTGTACAAAAAGTTCAATTAATTTATTGTTATTTTTTGCATGTCTAGACTTTAACCATTTCTGATACAGGTCTCTTTTTTAAAGAGAGCTTTTCTTGTTAAATGTGAAATCTCTTTAGAATGGGTGTTGCCCCAAGCCAAAACTCCATAACTGAGGTGTTGATATATCAGCCCATAAGATAGTGCTTTTCCAGAACTTAATGGGATGAATTTTTTGATGCATGCATTATGGCAAATTTCTTTGATACATATTTGATATGATGAAATTTCCAGTTGAGAAGCTCATCAATGAAGACACCAAGGAATGTTATTTCAGAAACTTTTGGTATTTTTATGCTATTGATTGTAATTACAGGGATAGTAGGGATAGTTTTATGAGCAGTCCGAAATATGATAAATATTGTTTTGTCGACATTCAGTGAGCTTATTTGACACGAACCATTTTGAAATATTTTCTAATTCAGTGTTGGCTAAATTTAATACATCATAAAGATTTTCATGTTTCTATAAAAATTGGTGTCATCAGCAAATGATACAAGTTTTGCATCAAAGGATGTGTTAACAATGTCATTGATGTATAAAAGACAGTAATGGACCCAAGACCGAACCCTGAGGCACACCACACTCAATTGGAAGTTTATGGCAATTGTATTCTGTTTGTTAGGTAGCTTCACCATAGTGAAAGAGCTTCTGCAGTAAGATGTTGTAGAAAAACGCAGTGGCGGGACCAATTGGGGGGGGGGGGGGGGGAACATGCCCCCTCGGAAAACAAAAAAATGGGGAAATGTACATGTAGCGACTTTGGGGAAAATGGGGAAATGTACATGTAGCGACTTTAGGGAAATCATAATTTTGTTTGCCCCCCCCCCCCCCCCAAAAAAAAACCTGGTCCCGCCACTGGAAAGACGCCAATACACCATTTCTTGTTGGATAAACTTTCTATTATTCTATTTTAAAGTTCCAGTATTGCTAATTCGGTTCTTCTGGAAGCCATACTGAGCAGATGTTAACAGTTTGTTAATTATGTTTCAAATATTTATAAAGTCTATTGTAAACAAGTCGTTCAATAATTTTCTAAAAGATTGGAAGCAAGGAAATTGGTCTGTTATTTTGAAGGTTCCTATTGTCTTGTCTTTATTTTTATAATTTGGGACTTTAGCTATTTTCATATCTCTTGGGAAAATACCTGTTTGGAGTAAGAGATTTGCAATGTCAAGCAAGCATTACTCTAGTACATGACATAAGGTCAATTTCAAATTTTCCCCTATCCTCTGTGCTGCCACTGAACGGGGTTTTTGCATCCTTCCACTATGACTACGGTCATAATAAATATGTCATAATAAAATATGTTAATCTGTATGATAAACTTTTGCAAGGCAATGGTGTGATCCAAGGTCCTAACTTACAGCACTTACCATGCTTACAGAGTTGACTAAACTAACACACATGCAGTTCAGAAAATATCAAATGGCCTTGAGTGAATGTTTGTCAACAGAGTTGAAGGTCGTCTGCTGATGACCCATGTGAACCTCAGGTGCGGCAGAAAATGATATATTTGACATACTCTAATTAGCTCACAAGCAACACAGGGAGTTGTGCACGTGACATCTGTCCAAGAAGAAGAAGTAGAAGAAGAAGAATTAAAAAAACTTCCTTTTTTCATTCATTGACATTTATATGAAATAGTCTTCTCCCACTGAAATTTTTGACTTAATTAAGTGATGTATAACTAGGAGCTAGGTCACGAAAGAAAGGTCTGTAGTCAGCGACAGTATTGTCCCTGTTGATTGAACTTCTTATCCCGCAGTCACACAGCTCTTTGTCAACTTGGCAGACGACACCCACAGGTGTGAACGCAGAAGTGCGATTATCAAAGGAATGCTTGACCTTGTGATCTCTGAGATAATCATAGGTTCGTTATCTTTGAAGCACTTACTAGAAGTAAAACTAGGTGGGACTGTAAGTGGCATTTTGGAATTCAAAGAGTTAGTCATCAGCGTCAGTTATAACGTCATGCCATTTAGAGGCGCCGGAAGGTGAAAAAAGGCAGGAGGGGGGGGGGGGCAGCTTAAATGAGGGCTCTCCCCAAAGAAAAACATAGTACCTAGTTTAGGGCATGGGGGGGGGGGGCTCCCTTCCCCCCCCCCCCAAAGTTCCGGCGCCCCTGATGCCATTCTGAACGCGCGTCTCAGTGCCACGTGCGTCTGGGACGTTCCTATCAGGTGGGATTCCCGCCGCATTCTCATTGGCCCACAACACAACAGCCCACCAAACTCCAGGGGGTCTGAGAGGTTTTTTTCACGTGACTAAACAGAAATGAATTCATACTGTAACATTTTGAAGTATGGTACATTTGCACTAAATTTAAAAATTCCACAAATCCTTGATCTGCAACCCATATTGAAGAATAATGTTGCATATATGCAGCTGTCCTGAATAATAACATATCATATAATACATTAAAAAAAAGGCACCACCCCATTTTTCTTCTAAAAAAAGCAAAGAAAAATTAGTGGCCATAATTATCCATTTCAGATTCTTAGAACATGCACTGTTATCTCATATAAGGAATTGAATCTATTGCTTTAGAAGGTGCCAGAAAATAACATTAGTAGCGCAAAGACATTTTAAAAGACAATTAAACAGTACACAGTTTGCCAATTTTAGTTAATTTGTAAAGACATTTCCTTTGAGAACAGAACTAAAAGGTCAATATCAAAAATAAGTTCGAGGATTGTTTGTGTGACATAATTTTAGCTGAAATACAAATTCATCATAACACTCTCACTGTGCTCATTACCTACTTAATTTCTGTTTTGTTTTGTATGCATACCCAAGGATTTCTCGTACAATTAAACGATGAACCTCCCCCTCCCCCTCCCCCCTCCCTGCACCCCTCAACTCAAGCCAGGCCCTCTGATTGGCTGGTTAGGTGATCACATGATCTGGCACAATTGCTGACACCTGGCTTATATGCTTGCGACGAGAAGCAAGTGACACTTTGTTTTGCTCAATCACGCAAGGACACACCTTCTCAGCCCAGCAGACGACATGAAAATCATTGCTGTTTTTCTGGTTTTTACCATCTTTGGATGGGCAACGTCAGAACCTAGCATTCCTAGAAGACCCAAGTATGAGTTTTTTGATGGTAAGTACAAATTTTATTTTAATATTCATAGGACCTATGAAGTTCAGTAATAGTTAATAAATCTAGTATGCTACCAGCCATGGAGTGCTCAACAATGTATAACATACAAATTTATACGTGTACAACGTGAAGTTGCAATATTTGGCATGATTTGTCGTAAAAACGTATAAATTAATGACACGTATGACCTCAAGAAAAACAAATCTGTAGACGTCATACACATTTTTGGCCCACCTTAAAAAGAAAGTCACAAGATGCACTTTTCCTTTTTTTTTAGGATGGTTACGTCCCTTGGTCAACAAAGCGTGACTAAGAATACTTCGCATAATGTTAGCTCATCAAATTTGGAAGAACACTCCTTCAATCGTGTTCCTCAAAGAATATTCAATCTTAGAATTATTTTTATTTCTGACAAAGTGTATCATTATATTATACATACAAAATAGCCATGTGACAAATATTTGCTGCACACTGAAATCTGGCCTTGACAAAACATGCAGACAGCATGATAAACTGCTGAGAAATTACTGCACCTGAGCCCCAATCGTGGGTGCATTTCCTCCAACATAACACCATTATCTGCTATTTCAGTTATGACCTTGGCCCTTACAATTGCATGAAAATTTACTGTATTCGTGCATTGCATTGACTTATAATGCATCATTTGAGCAATCATTCCTAATTGTCACAAATTAGATCTGGTCCTAATTGGTACTAAGTAATTACAGGAAGAAGCTCTCCAGTGTTGCTAATTGGTTTGTTTACACGTTCGTATTAACTGTAGTGGGAGCATATAGATGCAATATATGCTTATATCTGTAACGTTGTAGAAGGTCCAACTAGCAGGCGTGATGCAGCCTGAGCTACCAACATACATATATACATTAAATGTTTCGTTTTTACAGATTATTTAGTGAGCATCACAGCCGACGTCCCCACGGCTCACAACGAGGTCCTGGAGAAAGAGGAGGAAGGACAAGGGCACCCACGTGACACGCACGTGGCCCCTGAAGACGATTCTGTGACCCCCACACCTGCAGCAGACGAACAGGATGCTAGCAGCAGAGACATTCTTGGCTACTTCAGAGGTGAGAATCACTGAGACATCACCTGATTCATAATCACATTTACATTTGATAAAATCGTCTGACTGACTAGGAAGGGCCTTTATTTAGGCCACTTTCAATATTGACAAAAGATGACACCTGCACCCACTTGTTATCAAAAGACTAGCTGTTATCTTTTAAAGATCAGAATTGCAGGGAATGCTGATTAAGATAGAGATCAAATAGATAATGATATCAATGTTAACATGTTTATAAATATAAAATAAACTTGGCCAACATACATACATGTAATGATTTGATAGCGCGATCTTGATAGGCTAGCTAGGCCTACATAATTTGACAAATTTTTATTTGTCTAAGTTCAGATGAGCCTTTCCATTCTGTCATTTTCTAACTATTACAATTTTTATTTTCAGACGTTCCAAGACGCCACTGGTCTTGCTGTATGTTGGGAAAATTGGCGGGAGACAAGGGATTCCACTGTGACGCCAACTTTTATACCACACGCATCACACGACGCAACAGAAATCGTGCGCACAACAGACGAATGAACTTTCAAGGACGCGACGCCATTCCAAACTGGGGGTTGACCATTATGACGACTTTTGAGAGATGCATTGCTCGCCATGCTGCTGAATTCCATAAATGCTGTTACGCTGCCACAATCGAAAGACGAGAGATAGACAGATGGCATTATTACAGACAAGCAGACAACGTCACAGAAATCGCTGCTCCCAGACAAACCCACCGTGGGCACCACCGCCAGAGTTCTGGTACCTTCCATAGAAGCTAGATGGTGCTCATGCATGCCTGTGAAGTTCTCAAACGAAGAATTGATCTCCCACCCACCCTCAACAAGACTCTGATCTTGACACTGGCTACGTGGACCTATTATGACATTTTGCCCTATTTAGGTGACCTAATTAGAGCTTTGACCTGACTTGACCTCGACTTGACACAAGTGGCATGACCTTAACCAGATAGCAGAAGATTATACTCTCAAATCAGACCTGGAAATAACCATCAGGTCTGCGAGGTCATTTTGCTTAACCTTGAAGTCTTTTGACCTTCATTTGACCTTTCTGTCACAGTGTGACAAGGTCAGTTGGGTCCTTCAAGAAGCACTTTTGCTGTATACATACAGACTGTGGCTGGTTTGTGACATTGTGACAATAGCCATATAAAAGGCAGCTTGTAATCTTAATAGAATACACGTCGTCATATCAACATAATAGTTATGATTTTAATTTATTTGATATAGATTATAGCTTTGTACCATACATTTGTTTTTGTGAAGTGTTGTATTATCAATGTGTGAGATTGTGAAAATGGGAATTGATTTTTGTTTAATAAAGAAGTGAAAATTACCTTCTCTCTATTTATCATTTCTTGATATGTATAGGTGTATGTTTGCAATAACGTAACTATGCCACCAATTCAGATTAAGTGCACAGGCAACAGGATTCACCTGTCGGCCTACGTCCTAAATAATTAAAGATTTTGATTTGTCAATTGAGGAAATTAATAGCAATGATCACACGGTGATTGGATTAGTTCTAGAAATCGATTTCTTTAAATAAATAGAATACTATTGCCGCATTCCATTTGGAACGAATTCGTTCGATCTGCGAATAATCTGTAGGCGCGAAAGCAAACATGGCGGCCTGCAGAACGAGGCTGCGTCGCTAGGCAACCGTAAACAACCTCCTTGAGTGGAAACGATAAGACAGCTCCAGGAGGCAGAAAACTGGAGAAAATATATAATAACAGCTGTGTCAGTTGATGCGATTATACCAGCTGGGTTTCATAAAATGTCAGTGCTCTTAAAGTCACAACAAACACCAGGAATAATTTGTTTACCAAGAAAACAACTGGGTAAGCAGGTGCCCGCTTAATTGGAAGGCTGGAGCCACCAGCTGGCAACACCATGGTGCACTTGTAAGAGGATTAAATTAGCTACCAAAACAATGATGTCATCCCAGGACGTCATAAAGTCCGTCTCCAAGAAATTGTAAGTATTGTAAAATCGTGCACATACAATGACTAAGATTTTAAATCAGCCTAACATTAATTACTTGGGCTTACTACATGCAGTATAATTATCTTCTTGGGACTGAAATTCAGAATGAACCATTTCATAACATCACTATTCCAAAAAGTCAGGCCTTTATCAGTGAGATATTTTAAAAGATCGGAAGATGCTTAAAACAGTACTCTATCAAAATTGAGAGGCTTATATATATATATATACTCCATGGTCAGTCTAGAAAGACCATATAATGAGTTGTTAGATTTATGATGAAGGGGGAAAAAGATATTAACCCCATTTAGCTTTATAGTTATGTTGACCACTGATTTAATAAGAAAACTGGCAATTCATCTCAGAAAAACGGCATTTTTTCCCCCAGGAAGCATTATTTCGACGTGAAGAGACTAGAGGATGGATTTGACTTGAGTGGACCAGACTGCCCCAAGTTGGACCATCCTCCTCTGAGAGCTGTGAGTAAAAATCGGTTATCTTATCACAATGGTTAATCATATCATCACTTCTCACTTTTAGGAGCTGCTTAAATTCACAACACAAAGTCCAGACACGTGCACCATAGTAAATAATTGCAGGATTTTCCATGCAAAGAATTATTATTTCCACACTCTCTGTTCAGTGTTGTGCAAATCGAGAGACACAGACAATTATCTGGAGACAGAACACACTTATCTAGAGACAGAACATAGACAGAGCATAATCATAGACAATTAGCCTTACAAGTGAGGTTAATTATTAAGCCTGGCTCTGCACTTGTCTCCAAGTGAAGATGGGGACAGGCAGTGCGGTTATAAATAACAGTTTCAGTGACAGCAGTGCATTTGGTAAAAAAGGAATCTGGCAGAGATTTGAAGTTCACTGATAACATGGGCGTCCATGCTGATGCAACTACACTGTGCAATTGTTGTTTGACCATATGGATGACTTAATTGCTAATCTCTTAACCAACCATATTAGGTGCAGGCCAATGGCATGATATATTTATTTAAAAGTCCAGTCGATCATATAAATTATCACATTGTCGGAATATAGTGACAGACAACATGTATTTCCCCTTATATGTAATCTTTATTTTCGTACTAAACGTACAATGTACAAAAGGCATATCACAGTTGTGAAAGATACCCACTAATGTATTGACAATCTTGTCTTTCTCGTAACTATGGATCAAAAGAATCCCAAAGTAATACAAGCTCTAACTTGAGCGCCTATTCTAACATATGTTCTTCTGAAATACAAAATTTCCAAACCTTTATTATTTCTTCACTCAAGCGATGTACTTGACTAACATGAGTAAAATTTACATTGTACTTGCAAAAAAGATAAATAAAAAATGAAGCAAGCCAATGTATATATCAGTATGTTATCGACGTTAAGTCTGTAATTGCAACAGAGTGCAAGAAAGTTCTGTGATAAGTGCTTTTGTCCAGCTTTGAAATACTTTAAACCATTTCATAAACATACTGTGCCTGTTCACATAGCATGAGTGTTAAAAAATGGGTTTTGCACTCATTCAACAACTTGATTCATTTTGGCATTTACCATGTTTATCTCAACTTGAATAATATGTAGCAAGGGGGAAATTTTCAGTAGGCAAGACATTTGGAAGCTAGCTTTTAAAGTCTGAAATGAAAATAAGATTTCTGTCGAAGAAGCCTGCCGAGGAGTGCGACTTCAAAACTACTTATAAAAGTGAAATTTCAGGAGAAAACAAAACCATTCCATTTTGAAATTTTCCAATTGTTTTTGCGAAATACTATGTTAAGGTTTTGGATAGTGTTTTTCTCGCGGAAAATATACAAATTAAAATTTATGAAAAACTAATCTGGTTTATTTTGTGTCCACCGACGTAGGGTATTACGAATGACTTCCAATTAAAATTTTCTTTCCCTCTTTGTTGTGTGCCCATCCTAACCAGTTTAGATCTGCCATCTGTCCAAGTCAAAATAAACTGAATTGTTGAGTCACGACTAAAACTCATTTTTGTCATATTAACTATACGGCTGACAGAATCTTTCTGGAATGTAAAATTTTTATTGACCAGTATAAAAGCCATTTTTCCTAAAACTTCTCCTGTTTTATTTTTTGTTGTTTTTTTTTGCCCAGGAGGGTACATGTCTCATATTTCTGCCAATTCTACTATAACAATAGCTAGATTGATTGAATATAAGTCTTAAAATTGGATTATGACTGTGGTACCCAGCGAAAAGAAATTTGTAAACCTCATTTCGAGTACAACATCAACTGGTAACAGTTCTTGGATATGTGGTTACAAATGACTAAGTAACCTCCAAGGGAGGTTCAGATTCTCCTCATAACTTTTCTATGTATACCATTCTTGTCATACAATGTGCTAACATTAGAACCATAAAAGCTACTACAATATTTGCCTATATAAATAACCTTACTTTTAAGGTTACCTTGTCATTAAAACAAATTTGCCCATTAAAAGCTGATCTTAGCAGAAGACAGACTCAAATTTGTCTCCCTTGTTGTAACAATGAGTGCATTTCAAGTGAGATTAGTTATATTAGTTCAGTGATCTGGTGGTATTCAAAAATCAATGTCTTCCGTCATAAACGTTAACATTGCCTTGGACACTGAGCTCTAGTCAGTTTCCATTCAAATCACCGTGAATTATTAATAGGAATATTGACCATTCAAGTGAGAAGAAGCCAAGGCCAGCATATATGGCAGACAGCACACTTCCTGCGCTTTTCGATGCAATAGTATGCTCATAATGTGCTGTCAAATTTTTAAGTGATAAAAGTATGGAAGCTATATTAAGGGCAAATGGGCCACTGCAATATTGTATTGGAAGTCACTAGTTCGCCACTATGGTTTGATGCTTAGTCTTATTACCAACTGTTAGAGGCGGACATAATGACGAGATGAAAAGGCTAGGAGTGTGGTCTTTTACTTGCCCCAGCATAGCCACCGATAGTATAAGGCACTTCCAATTTAACATCTCACGTGAACTATTACTTTAAATAAATCAAAATAATGTAAAGCCATTATTTTGAATTATATAAAGTATAACAATATTTGGGAGAAGAGCCATTTCATAGCTTGATTCGAGGTCAGACAATTCATCCATCTGGACATTGGCTAACCTGTAAATGTAGAGTTGCCATGCAAAGCTTCCATTTGGGTCCGGAGTACCACTAGAGTATACTTCATCTCAGAGCACATTATTTGGTACATGTATGCCAATTCACCACGGAAGTTCAAGAACACTATAAACACTATATTGGGCAATATATAATGCAATACTGCTCTCCCCCTTCCAAAGGTTATAGGGACCCAAAAGGAACTTAAGACCCAAATGGAAGCTTTGCATGGCAAGGTTGCAGTCAACCATCTCCTGCCAGGGTTTGCAAAAAGAGTCTTGATGGCCATAATTGTTAAGTATATCACGACTTATTAGAGGACTGCACTGTATCCTTTGGGTTAAGTTGCAGTTATGGTGCCATTGCAATATGGAATACACATGTATATACCGTCCAAATTGATCTAACCTGTCAACAGTTTGCCGTTGATGCCAAGACTCCTCCATGTGGTGGAGAATCCGGTAAAGCCTGATGATAGCAAGGGAAAGAAATAACTGAATGCTATGCAACCTCCATCAATAAAATAGCTAACATTGAAACAGCAAACATTTTAAGACCTAATGGTTTCACTAATCACAATATGACATCACAATCACAATAGATGACATTCACAATCACTTGCAGCGTCCCACACTCATGTATGATGGGCTGCATGACCGTCCCTTGAAGCACTACTTCAGTCCTCACGACGTTCGTGTCACACTCACCAAATTTAACGCGGTAAGTTTTAAGAAGATATCACTTCTTTTATACACATGCTAAAATATCTACACTGTCTCTAATTAACATCATTGAATCGGAGACTATATACTGATTCATATTTTGTCACTAAACCTTCACTACATTAGGCACATGGACAATGCTGATAGTTCAGATTCCTTTCCATAAGTATTGAGAATTATTAGAGATTTAATTGAATTTTCAGCCTGACAAAAAGAAAGCCAGAGAAAAAGACATTCGGAAAAATTTGGAGACTTACATGAAAAGATGGAACTACTATGTGAGTATGGATTATGATTGTTACAGGAATGATTTTGCCTACATGACTACAAATATGATTAGTTCATGTAAATGGAATTGATTTCATAAAGAAAAATACTAATGAAGCATTATGGCCGTGAATTGTTTGTGAATCTGATCGAGGCTACATATGAAGCTACTGACTTGCTATTCACATTTATAAGAATTTCAGATGTTGTATCTTTCTTTGTAGTCAATCATTTTCCTGTACAAAAATTTACCAAATCTTAATCCTTCTTTCCTAGTTCTACATAAGTCTAAGAATGCTAGGACCTTCGAGGCTAATTATAGCAAATAATTGTAGGAACAGCTGCAGGAACCGAGGAAACTGTCTCTAAGCCACGGGGACAGACCTCGATACTCCCACCCTTGGCTGGATTCAAGGCATAACCCTACCCGCCCCCCACCCTCAACCGTCCATCGACATCGAACACTCAGGTCCCCGCGGAGCCAGTTCACCAGGGCAAGGACTAGTTCTGCTAGAAGCAGACAGGTGATGCATTGCATGCATCCTGGTGGATATTGTCAGAACCACATTCAAACTGCATGTTTTGAGTTCCCAACTGATTTTTTTTTTTTGTAATTTAGTGACTCTTGCTTCAGGCTATGTTTGGAACTTGCAATTTCACCACACTTCATTCTTCCCTTATCTTTTGAGAAGTGTTTGGTCTCCACCGTGTTGTTTATATGTTTATACTGGATTTGGCAACTTTAATTGCACATTTCATGCATCCTTCAGGCATTTTTCGACATTGATTGATCTACATGCACTGGAACCTTCTCCATCTTACTTTTAAAAAATAAAAATAAATCAGCTATATTTAGCCTTTGATTTATATGTTTACAGCATGCTCACTCAGCTAAACACTTATGTCCATTGCTCCATTCTTTTGCTTGCAGTCGAAAGTATCGGACGAATTTTGGGTAAACCGCATGAATCATTTCTAACTATTTTGTTGTGATCCCTAACAACACAGCTATTCATTCCTTGCATTTAAATTTTATTTCTTTTTTACTTACTGTTTGATATTCAAACCAGATTTCAATCGCTTTGTTATTGTCTGGTGTGTTTGATCGAGTGAAGTGATTGATTTTGGGATTCATTGATTGTCCCCTTGTGCAAATTCACATGAGCAAAAACAAATTGATTGAAAACGACTCATGGCTTTGGTTCCATTACATTCTTCAACAAAGACAAGACCTACCCATGAAAGTAGAGCATTAAAGCACAATTTTTTCCTGACATCCCTTTCAAATATGTGACAATCCAACTTGAATCAGAATTAATATCTCATCATGCTAACAGAAATTTTTTCCAAGTTACGAATATAATGATACCGTTTGAATTACTAGTAATAACTACTTATCCTACTAGTAATTCTTTTCCAGGCACCTGCCCTCACTGACCATTATTACAGTGGAAAATCAAACACCAGAAGGCTCAAAAGAGAACCCGCATTTGGAAGTTCTCCTCGGAAGAGTAAAAGGTAAAAAAATATGTGAAATTTAACCAGGATACAATGTAAATGTTAGCAAATCATGGTCAACTTGTTATTTAATACCTTAGAATAAAAAATTAGACACAATGTGATCTGCGTGTGTAACTATAAATCAACACATTGTTTTTAAGGACAACCGGATCTATTCAAGTGAGCTTACACTTAAAGCAAACAATGTTACCAGAAAAATATGAATGGAAAATTTTACAAAACTACGGTTAACTTGCTAGGCATTACCAATGACCAATGTTTGCCATCACTTAGTATGTTTGAGCGAGCCTAGGAATTTCCATTATTGATGCAGTCAATCATTTATTATCAGATATATGAATGACCATTAGTTAAGGTCTCTGGGATCAATTGATAAAGGGAATGATCCAAATGGAATTAACCTGTTTATGGGAGTCCTGTCTGATCAACACTTGAGGTGTTGTCTCATTAATACTGCATACACTGTAATGATCTGTATAGCTTGGAAAGCTTGGCAGAGTAAATCTTTTAATCTTCCTTACTACATATAAAACTTCTAAGGTACAATAACTGATTTTATGTTCAAAATATTCTGCATTCCTGTATTATGGTAATATATAGTTACAAATATATTTATATTTCCCAATAATACCTTTAAGCGTAGTCAGTGTGTACGAGGCCATAGGGCAGGCCTGATGAGTCATTGATGAGATAATAAGACTTGGAGTGCATGCCACATTACACTTTTCCTTTCTGACATTGCCCTGGTGCAAAGCACAGCGGCTGTCAGTCTGCTGCCATCAGATGCAAGACATTCAGGAAAAGGCATATCCTTAGCCACTAAAAATTACAATCACAGCTAACTTTGATAAACTTAGGGATCAGGTAATATGTTTTTCCCACACCTGAATATTTTCCTAATATATATTAATCACTCTCTTTGTCTTTGCAGCCCTCACCAAGGAGGGTACCCTCTTCTTCGCAGCACACCACCGCGACATATATCTCGAGGAGAGGCAGAGCGCCTCATCAACATCGCTTCAAGACTTCTTCTTGCCTCAGTGAGTTTATTTCACTAAAACAGTAACTTAATGTACCACTGGGCCAAATAATAAGATTACTCAACAATAGCTTACCATCAAAAAACTTCTTTCAGGAAACATTTGACTTAGAGACAGGAAAAGTGCGCCAAGATGATGCTTCAGGGTCAAAACAGGTCAGTTCAACATTTTGGTGTCTTTCGTAGTTTAAACAATTTAGATTTTTCTTACAGAGTGAGACTTAATGTACATTGTCATTCATCAGCTGATTACTACTTTCAGAACGATGGTTTGCCCAGACTACAAAATGGCCAATCTAGGCCTAAGGTGAGTTTGAAAACTTGAGGTGCAGCTTTTACTGAGAACATCGGTCAGGGAAAGTCAGAAAATTAAATTTCTTGCAGGTCATGGAAAAGTAACAGATTTTTGTTTGTACTCAGATTGAAATATTTTGGAAGTATTTTAAAAGTCATGGAATTTTAAAGTTTAATATCTTTTGACTTATATATACTTTGATACATGTCCACTCATTTAACATTTCTGGATGGGAAAAAACTGGGAAAATTTAATTGAGTTCTATGGACTTTGCTGTCTATAAAAGGCGGAACTAATCCTGATGCCACATAAGGTTCGCTTTGTTGCATCTTTTGGCATCCAAAATATTTGTACAAGTGGTAAAAGATGGTTAACAGAAAAACCAGGATTTGTCTTCTACCAACTGCTGGAAACCTTTAATAACAATGCAAATTTCTCCACAAAGTAATAAAGTGATAAGAAAGTACCTGTTATGCTCTTTCAGAGTGGCAATGGCAGGTATTCATATGATATCAACGGACGAAAAATTGTTGTGAAGGTAAGAAATAAAGATTGTTTCAAAATTATGTCGACTATTATAATGGTTTTCTATAAAATAATGATCTGACACTAATTAATCTATCTTTTTCTAAAAGATTCCTGCAGTTTACTTTTCGCCAAGGTTCTCTGTAAGTCTGATAAAATTGTAGATGACAACTGTGCAGAAGCATTGCTTGCAGAGATATGCATGAACGTTAAATGCATGAATAGGTTGCTTGTATATTCCTAATTACTAGAACGTAGAAAATTGCATATTTTGCATGTCAGTAAATGAAATGCGAGATCTTTTAAAGATACTAACTTTAAAATTTCCATCAGACTGATCATTATATATGCATGACTGTATAAAGTAGTATATGAATGGTTTTATCGCATCAAGTGCCAAGGAGTTGTGAGGTATTCCAGAAATTATCAGATTTTACATTAAGTACCACATACAGTTAGTTTCATAAAAACAGTTGAATCTAGACGGCTGTAGCGACCTATACCTGACTGTGATCTAAACATGCTAAAGCCAGCTGCTTCTGTCCACTTCTATAGCTAATAGTCAGCTTACATTTATCATCAGAAAAGTGTAAACACTGGCAAATATAAGAAATTAATATATCATAAATATGTACTTTTAGATCCGGTTTTAAGTAGCCAGCAATGACAGCTTTGGCTAGGCTCAATTTTATGGGCCGTTTTTAATGAAACCAACTGTATATAGTAGAGGTGGCACCGTGGCTCATTGCAGCTCACTTACTATTTGATTTGATGTTTACATACACTGACCAAAAAAACAGAAATGCAGAATTAAATTGTAGAAGTTACAATTTGTTGAGTTTCTTGTTTGGCTGAGTGTAGTCACATGCATGTACAATATACTCACAAAATACTGTTGAATTACAAATACAAAAATCAAAACATTTAAACCTAAACACCACAAATTAAAAAAAATTTGCAATGTTACAGAAAAACAAGAAAGACGAAAATGAAGATGACAGTGCCTATCAGTCGCCTCAAGATGAAAATGATGATGTACCCAAATGGTTGAGGTAAGCTACAACAAGGAAGGCAACATACATTGCATGTACTCCAGACAACTTGTTGATCCTGCTTTCCCAGTGACACTTACTGTATACTTCATTAGGTTGACCACATTAATTTTAAACTTTTAATGTTCACAAGTCCATTTAACTCTGTAGAAATCAGGAGCAAATGAAATATCTTGGAAAAGTTCTGCAATGAAATCTGTAAGTTGTAGGAGTATGCCCTTTGCACGAATTAAAGCAAAGTGACATTTTTGTGTAATTCAACAGGAAAGAGATGAGAAAAGTTGAAGTTCCTCAAGATCCAGGTTACTCCGAACATCCAGCCAACACATCCTACACGCAACGCCCCAAGTCAGCCTATTCACCGCATCCCCCAACTGACACCCCAGACTCAGGACGTCCTCAGTCAGCGGGGTCTCGTCCTAAATCGAGTAGTCGGCAGGTGTCAAGAAGTCAGTCTCGCAGCAGTACCAGCAGCAAAAGTAGTAGTAGCAGTGGCAGCAGCAAAAACAGTGATGAAGGAAGCGGAGATGATGAGAAGAAAGAGACCAAAAAGAAGAAGAAGAAGAAAGACACTCGAGAAGATGCTGCAGCACAGACGAGCAGAGAACTGATCTCAGCCTATGATCCTGTGAGTAAGCAAAATTAAAATGAACATCTCTAATATTGCACCAAGGTGGTGCATCAGTGAGGTTAAGCATAATAGCGATGATAAACCCTCATCTGATAAATTCAGATGAGGGTTTATTATTGAGTAGGCTTTACTATGAAATAATTAAAGGTAATATCATTACCTTCACCTGTCACTTATAATCATCTCATGGGTGAAACGATGTGAAGAAGATGGATGGTCAAATCTACTGTTCAGGTGCCTTTTAGTCTAAGTATTACTTGATATTATAGATGGAATCAGTGATCTGGGATGGAGACAGAGCAAACTACAAAGTCAGTATTTGGACTGGAAACAGACTTGGAGCAAGCACAAGGGCAGACATTAAGATTGTTCTCACTGGAACAAAAGGAAGAACACAAGAAATCGGACTGAAAAATTCAACGACATTCAAAGTCATGTTCCAAAGGGGCCAGGTGAGATAATCATTGATATATATACATATAAGTTATTGTAATTTATAAAGCTGCACAAGGTGATTTCCAACAGGCTCTAACACAAATTAGGAAGTTATTAAACTTCTCGATTCGCAGTATCAACCAACTATAGCATCAGAACATTTTCATATTTTTACAGGAAGATGTTTTCTTACTGGATACTTTCTATGTTGGACCACTCAAAATGGTCTCAATAGGTCATGACAGAAGTGAATTAGGTAGGGCTATCCATAAATGGTAACCACAATTAAGGCATCCATCTGTGCAAGTACAACATGCTGGAGGTTATTCACTAACCGGGGTTCTATCTTTACAGGATTTGGTTGGTACCTAGAAAAAGTGGAAGTTAGAGATAAAACAAACAAGATGCTTTATCAAGTGCCTTGCGAAAAGTGGTTTTCCTCTCGAGAAGATGACGGAGTGACATTCAGGAAATTGACAGTTGCCAGCAGCCAGTCTTATGAAGAAGGTAAAATGATTGACATAGGCTCCAAATGCCCATATAGACTTAAATTGGATCAAGGGTTTTTGAAATAAGTGCTGCATATTATGCCCACTTTAAGGGTGCAGTGTACATAGATGACACTGTGAATATCACCAGTTTATTGTAGTGTCTAATTTCTTTCTATCTAATAGAACCTCAAGATTCTACCAGCCACCACAAAGCCAATGAATCTCAGTTAACGGAATCAATACATTATGAAAAGGCTGAATCCGAAGTTTCACATAAGGCAAGATCAGAGAGTGCAGTAAGCCACACAAGTCTCGACACTCTTTACAGCGATCGCAAAGACGGTGGGGGGTTCACCTTAAGATCTAACCACTCCACAAGCTCCAGCTCAAGCACAACTGCTACAGGAAGCTCTTCTGGGACATCTTCTCAAAGCAGTCAAAGGCCGAAGACATCACGTGTCAGGCAAGACAGGCCACTGCGAAGGACAGACACTTTCTTCGATGTAAATACCCCAAAGAACGATTATGCATCTGTACTAGACTCCCTGTCACAGACAACCACCGAAGACCACCGAGAAAGACAAAAGGATTTTGAAAGGGAAGAAGATGATGGGGAGACAGGAAGACTGACGAAGGCTGATGTTGATGATGATGATCAACCCAAGGACACAGTGACCCTGAGCTACCAAAGTCCAAGGAGAGAAGTTGAGAAGAGCACAGACAAAGAAGAAAAGATACACGAAGAAACAAGGAGAGAAGAGGAAAAGAAAAGAGAGTACCCTGACGAATTCAAAGTAAGGATAATACTGTTTCACTTGCGATGGAACCGTCAGTGTTGAGACCAAATTTTGGTGGTGGCAAAACAGAATAGCAAGAAAGTCAGTGCCAAGTTTGGTGCTGTTAATTTTGATCAGTCTTGGTCTTAAGGTGGAGTTTAGTTTATCCATTAGATTCTGTCAATTAACAGTTAAATTCTAAATGCCATAAATTGCATATTCCAGGCTGGATTGGAGGCAACGAAGGAGAACGACGATACTAAACAAGAGAAAGATGCACCTGAGGATAACACAGCTCTTAATGGCATGACAATCCACCAAGCAGCTAAAGTGGGTGATCTGGATCTCGTTAAAGCTCTAATAGATCACAATGCTGCTCTGAAAATGTAAGTATGATGTAATAAAAGTAAACTCCTTCAAATCATGCTCATAATTATGTTTGAGTTGCCAGTACTGCTATTACTGCTGCTGTTATACCTTATATTAAGGTCATTTTTACAATTTGGCGATATAAGAGATGGCTTCTGACTGTAATACAGCAACGATGGCTTACATTTGCAGGAGTCTGGATGAACGAGGATGGAATCCTCTGCATGTAGCTGCATCTAATGGTTCAACAGACATTGTAAAATGGCTGGCTGTGGAAGGGATTGGTTTGGATGAAATGACACCAACTGGGTACAGTGCCATGCACCTAGCTGCAATGAATGGCTTTACCAACACTATGATGGTAAGTACTAATTAACTATTTAATTTACCACCTCACAATTATGGGTGGCCTTAATAGTGATGATTACTGCATGCCAAGTACTTCGCCTTCCCACTTATTTCTATATTATTTAATTCACTTCCAAAAATAGTTCCAGATGATTTCTTATCTATTCAGGTACTTAATGCACTGGGTGCCAAAACAGAAGCGAAGTCAGTAGACGATCAAACGCCCCTTCACGCTGCAGCAAAGAGGTGAGAACATAAATTTACACAACCTCAAGTTTGTTCTGCCAAGCACATGAATTTTGCTTCTGTAATATAGAATTTTTACGTTCATAACCAGTGGTGCCATTGATCCGAATGCTTTTCACGAATCATTGAATCATGAAATATGAGGCTGGAAAATATTTTGCGACTACAGTACCACTCTTTTCATGGATGTAAACAGATATCCCAATACATTTAGCCTACTCATTAATGATGATAGAAAACCTGAATGGTGGACAATCCATTAGTCTAATGATGGGTCTAAAAGTCTTGGTTGTAAGAAAGTATGCGTTGGTAACTAGGCAGCCATAGCAGCCTGTGGTTGCCATGGATACCAAAGCTTTCATATGATATGTCATTTGTGGGGTTTTTTTTTACATGGTGCTAGCTGTGAAGTAATATATCGTTGGAATGACAGAAAGATTGCCTGATTTACATATTTTTGAATAATTCTATTGGTGACATTGACCTTTAACCTCCAAGTTCTCTATCAAATTTCCATTCCTATATACCCTTTTGCTATTAATTCTACAGATTTAGGTGAATCACAGAAATTAGGATAATAGAAATCTTGTTATTTCACCATTTCTGTGTAATGTTGAAAAGTGAAAATTTTCATTTCATGACAACCATGCTCCATAACAGGATGCTTTTGGAAGTGGGTTCATATCCAAAAATGATGACCCCCTCTATCATTGTGCAAAGTTTCAGAGCTGTATCACAAAGTGAACAGTTTTAAGCTTAGAACCCTGACTATAACTTCCCTACTGTGAAGTTATAATAAAAACAATTACATGACAATATCTATTACAGTGGACACCTGGAAACCTGCAAATGGCTGGTGGCAAACAGAGCATCTCTTGATGCCATGGACAACCTGGGCCGCAAGCCAGTAGACATAGCAGAAGAGAATGAACATTCAGACATTTCAGACTTTTTGAGAAGTTGTGAAAAAGATGTCCAAAAGCCCAATAGTAGTTTCTCTCTCATTCGATCTAACAGCAAATCAAGGTGAGTTCAACACTTACATCAATTTTTTCAAAATCATCAGCTTCCCTATATACACTGATTTGTCAATCATAGTACTAGCACATTAAAATATGATCAATATCGCTATCTCCAGACTTAAAGTATGGTCTCTATCTTTCTTCTTACCAGGTCCAAGGATGTTTACAAAGCAACTCACAAAACCTACAGTAGTCCTGTACTACGGCAGTAGCAATATCATAACACTTGACAGAGTAGTGTAGAGTTTGATGATAGTAAATAAATAGTATATACACTGTAATAGCACATATACACTATATATGTAGTGCTAGTGCTTTGAAGTTCCCTAGTTAATGATATACATCAGACCTTGGTGAGAATCTGTTGAATTAAAATAACGATTTAATAAATAAAATATACTCACAGTTTTTAAATGTCTTTCAGTTTTAACATCAAGCCAGATGACAGCGCTTCAAATGCTGGTGGTCAGCAAGATACAGCAGCTGCAGGAGGAAAATTGAAAGATGTAAGTTGAAGCACATTTACCACATGCATAAGAACCTAACTTGAATACCATGTCACTAGTAAGTCTACATTGCTAATAAGTAAAGCGTATTACTAAGGGTTCTCAATTCTGGCAGTAACGGAGTGTAAAACTATCTCTTACATTAAAATCATTATAACCTGATTATCAAATCAAGTTTAATTTAATTTCATACATCTATTGTCACAAACTTACCAGCTGCTGCACAGTGCCGATCTGAGGATTTAAAAAAGTTGTGAAGATATCCTTTTGACCTCATAGTATAACGTGTCTTTTCTTCTTATATTCTTCTGAAGGACAACCATTCGAACACAAGCAAGGCTAAAGAGACTAAAAAGGAAAAGGCCTCATCGTCATCATCTGGATCATCATCCGATTCCGAGGGAGACCTACCAAAACCAACTGACTCCACCGATGAACAGCTCATGGTAAATGATTATTCCTTTGTATCTGTAATGAAAGTTAAAACATTTGGGAATATATACTGAACAGCAGATGATTAATAATGTTATCTTCATTAAAAATATAAACTTACCTCAATCAAAATCATAACTGCAGGAGTTCACATGGTATTGTAAAAATTAACGCCAAAACCTGTACAGAAATTCCCATACAAGATGACCTCTCAATTCAGGTCACAGACATTTTGGCCCTTTATTTATTAATTAGATCATTTTGGTTCTAAGGTAGGCTTTAACAGAAAAATGAAGTGTAGTACACAAACAATTTTGGGACCAGATTGACATGTGAATGTATAGATGCTTCATGAAATTTGATATGATGATAAATAACATGTTATGGAAATTCCTTTCATAGCAACGCTTCCTCGCAGCTTGTATGACATATCAGGGCCAACAATAACATATTTGTATGTACTTAAAATG
Source organism: Alitta virens (assembly GCA_932294295.1). NCBI lineage: Eukaryota > Metazoa > Annelida > Polychaeta > Phyllodocida > Nereididae > Alitta > Alitta virens. Next base: position 38,885,725 of record OW028575.1, read on the forward strand.
TAACACATGAGATGTTTGTCAACCCATTAGCATGGTTTCACTAATTTTATATCAATTTTGGAATCAAATTACTGGGACCGTGTATCCTATGGAAAGCATGGCCTGTAAGATCACATTGTTGTATAAATGTGTATCCATTAATATGTTCAACATGCCATCATTTAGCCTGCATTACACATAAACATTTCTGCTGCCCATCACTCCAGCATTTAATTTCATATTTGCCTAAATGCTGCATAGTTCTACGAAGACTTTTAGTCACTTCATAATAGTTATCACAGTTGAGCATGACAATATACACTACCCTAAAAAAATATAAGACTACTTTGACCATGTTTTTCTTTTTGAAATATTCAAATGGTCTTATGTCTTTAGTGGGTGGTATATTTTGTACAATTGTTATTTTAATCTTAAGAAAACTCACATAACACTACAATCCCATTTTCTTTTTTAAACCAATATCATCCATTTTGACAATCTTGTCTCAATGCTATTGGTCTGAAGCTTAATTACTTTATATGCTCAAGGCAATAGTAATTATGAACATATTTCATGAAAACACTAAGTTGTATAGTAAAAAAAAACAAATTGTAATAACTCTTCAGTAAATGACTGTAATATAAATCTACCACATTCTTCATTAATATTTGCCAGGAAAAGAAGAAATTGTATGATGAACAGCAGAAGAAAAAAGACAGCCGAAGGATCAGCTTTTTGGACAGTGTCCGAGATGAAATAGACGGATAACGAATCTTATAAATTAAGACTACATAATTTGGCTCATTTGCTCACAAACAAACCTATCTAATTATAAAACTACAATTTGGATCCCTCAAATTTTGAGTTTTATCTTTGTACTTGTCATTTTGAAGAAGAGCTGGCCTCTCCTTCAGCTAACAAAAAAATAATGCAGAAGTTTAATTTATTCATTTTCTTTATTATAAAAAGCATAAACATCTAAAATCATTGTTTATGTGTAAGGATTTATGTTTGTCAGCTGGAATTTGTGTATATTAAATCACAGGAATATATCTTTATATATACATCTTAACAAGAAAAATGCAACAAAAACTTTGTATTTATCAATATAACAGATCTTTTTGCATTTTCATTACTATCAACACAGAATAACAATACAATATGATTCCTACCATGGGAAAGTTTTTGTCCTTGTCAACAAGTAAATGGAGCAGCAACATTTATAATATCTCTCAATTATTTTGCAACAGTCACCACATATTTTCCTGCATATGTATTAAATTTTGTGATATAAACACTACCAAATAAGTATAGCTTAGCAATTTGCTAATATTTTTCTTGCAAACCCGCTGTATTTGTATTTTCCGTTACACATTGAGGCATCTCACGCACACAGCAGATGTATTGACAGATGTAATTTACAAAGATGTATTATTATTATACCAAACACACATTTGTATTACAGCCATTGTCACAGCTCATTTGAGTTGCATAGAACTGCAGTATAAAATGTACATTGATTCACATGTTGCAGTATTTAGTTGTATTAATCACAATCACTGTTTGATAACTCCGATTTTAGAATTTTACAAGTATGATATTTGAGCTTCTTAATATTGTTTGTGAAAATGAATTTATCTTCTTGTCTGCCAAACTATCTGTGATAATCTGTTGAGTGATATATATAATACAAATATGAGATGAAAGATTTAAGTATTTTGCTTGTTTATAAACTCTGAACATTATTACTCATAAAATACTGTCTGACATTAATATGTAGCCACATGCAAGAAAATGTTAGTAACTGCTGAATATTTAGTTCACTTAGCAATTCAAAAAATGAAAATATAACGATTTATACTTCCAAAATTATATCGAAACATTCTAAATGCATTTGCAGTATATTTCACCAAATATTAAAATTCAAATAAAATTACGTACTGGCACTTTTTTTTTTTTTTTTTACAAATCATACATAAAAACAACAAATGACTTAAACGTCTCCTCCCCCCCCCCCCCCCCCTCAATTATGTATTAACTTCCATTTAACAATGTTGACACCCAATGTTGACTAGCTTTTCCACTGTTAAATGGAACCATTTATGATCTTTAGACTCATTTCCAGCTCAGCTATATCCACAAATATGACCTCATTTTCAATTGACCAGTATAACATCATCGTCCACAACAATAACGTCGCAATAGGGCTGGTCAGTTCTTGTGTGACCTTGTACCCGGAAGTAATTAGACAATACATGATGTCACCACAGCCTAATTACTGATGACGTCATCTTGTATTGTACATTGGTGACATCATGTATTGTACTGGTATTTCTGGTCACAAGGCCACACAAGAACTGGCCTGCCGTACGACCACAAGGACAACGGTCGATTCTACTATATCACAATGCTGTTATTGGCAATTTGACTTTGAAAAGAGGTTAGTTGTGCAAGTGTTTGATCTGGGAGTATGGCCGATTATCCCTTGAAAGAAATGCTGGGCTAATCAGCATGCAAATCCTAGCTGTATTAGACATGTCCGCATCACACTACTATAGAGAATTCACTTATGACCTAATTAACATATGCAGTAATCAATCTGGAGCTTACATGCCCCAGCTACAATTTCATAATGCATTATCATGTGATTTTCTACATGTAAATGCCAATTAAGAAATAATTTGAACAGTGAATTTATAAGGCCACATTCATTAAACGAACGATACCATTATTAGATTGATTCCGAAGATTATTCCTAATGACTAGACAAAGACAATACAACAGTACATCATTAGTTACTTAGCAATACGAACCTATTCTTAAAGACGTACATCAGGCACTCAAATATAAACTGGCCCAATATGTCTCATTGCATACATCTCATCTACCCCATAGAATAATTATTTACTTCATTGGCACATAACGAGCACCGGTACAACATAATTTATATATATACACCATTTGTAGAATGTAAGTATGTAAGTCAGAAGAGACTTTGGTGTGGCCATTGTGTCTCCCTACTTTAGGTCTTTGAGTATGTACTGAGCGGTGAGTCTTGTTAACTTTTTTTAAATAAATCTTTTTCTGAAAATAGAATGATAGACTATATCTGTTTTCAGGTTTAGCAAATAGGTCAATGTGTCAAGAAACTTCGGATTTTAAAGTATAGCGTCTTCCCCAAGTAGACCTTCCTAATGCATACATTTTTGCCTGGGCTAACAGCAGTGCGTCACACAGTAACCCCTAGTCATGCAGAATAAGGAAATGCAGAAAAACAGACCATATTAAAAGAAAGTCTTATAAAAGACAGAGTATAAAATAAAAATGCATCATAAATCATATTAATCATTGAGTAAATTAATATAAAAAGAGACAGTTTGTTTAAAAAAAGATTTTTTCCAAAACTAGCCATCATAATATAAGTATTGTCATATAATATGTTTATGAATGTGTACAAGTCTTCCATATGTTATTCAACTTCATGTGTAATAACAATGACACATATAGCACCAGCTCTAAACTATGCCCCACACACGAGCAATTATTCAGTGTAAAATGTACAAAGATAAAATTACACTTGGTTATAAAAGGTCACTGGAACAAGTTCCTGAGGATTTTTCTCCTGCATATTCCTAAACAAAATGCTTAAAAAATGTTTGTGCAAAAAGGCAGAAATTTCTGGCTGTGTCATGTTACCAATCGACACATATACGTATATTTTAAAATCACTGACCAGAGTCGAAATGCTGGTTTTACATACTTACTTCAGATTAAGTACAAATCAGTTAAACCCCTTTCAACATCCGGGAATGCTTTAACAAACTCAAGCTAAAATACACAACACACAGAATAAACATTATTCCAGTTAAAAATACGCACTCAATAGAAGCAACAACATGGCATAATTAGTCTTTAAGTATCCGAAGATCAGCAGTTCTTAATTGAATTAGTGTACCAATTATTTTGATTTCATAAATGTAATGAAAACAGAATATCACAGCAAATTCTAACTCGACGACACTATTCATGTATTCTGAGGTCACAGACCTCACAGGCGCTGAGAATCTCGAGATATGATGTCATAGTGTCCTCCAGGATACGGCAACGGTGGCCTGTTGTTGGGTGAACCCTCAGCATATGAAGGGTTAGCATTGTCAGGTGTCGAGGGTCCAGAAGGAGGTCCTACAATTGATAGTCTGTTGGGATTATCCATAAATCCGTCCTGATAACTCTGGTCCACCAGCTCCGCTGACTGTGGACGTCTTCGTCTTGATGCAATTGGGGAATCTTTCCGTGCTCTTAGTGGAGTTTCATAGCGAGGTTTCGGCACGTCATACAGACCAGGCTGTGAACCCCGACGTGTCATCCGAGGACTGCCGGGAGGAGTGCTTCCCGCTGGGGAGGTCAACCTGTCCTGGATAGCATATTTTGCAAAACGCCTCCGCCCTGATAAACAATGACTTCAATTAATTTACTGAGTGACAAGGCGTTGTTCTTTGACCTATAATTTGTCAAATATTATCCATAGATCAGAAATATCCGAAGAAACTGCCATCACGTAATTTGCAATTATACAACAGTAAGTTACTAGGTGCAATTCATTGATCTGTCCTTTGTAATAAGTCATTGTTGATACATCAAAGTATTGAAAAAAAATGCCATCAGGCAATTTGCAATTATACAGAAGCAACTGCTTGGCATATTTAACAAATAATTTCTTTAAAATGTCAAAGCTCTTTCTGAAGTTGAAACAAAACTGGTATATCCATAGAAGGTTGATTTGCACAAAACTGAAATTTCTCAAGACTTATCTTTACATTAGATTAGTAAAACTTACTAATAAGTTAATGTAATTAGTAGACAACGGAAAAATGTCTTACCTGACAAAGTGGGACTGGGAGTGGCAGCTCTCGGATTGCTGACATCTGGTGGCATGCTTTGAATTCTCTGGTGATAACCACTAGGGGGCCGACTTGCACCAATTTGTTGCAAAAGCTTCAACAGGAACAGTTTGTCCTCTCCTTCCTAAAATGGGAAGCCATTGTATTAAGACATACTTCTCTATGATTTGACATCTGCCCATTCTAATAATTTAGATTTGTCTGTGATGTACAAGACTTCTGTGAATTGCAGGTTCTGTACATTGATACTTACCAATCTAATTTGCTTTTCCATAATGGTGACCATTTCTTTCAAACCATCAGCCATTACACTGGTGTAATACACAACAACACTGCAACAGAAAGTGATGTAAATTGAGCTATTTGTTTTTAATATTTCTTTAGGTTCAGGAAAAATAAAAATCTTTTGGTGCTTTGTGGAGAGGGGTGAACAGTGAGACATGGGGAACAGTGAGACATGGGGAACAGTGAGACATGGGGAACAGTGAGACATGGGGAACAGTGAGACAAACCCCCATAGTTTCAACACAATGAAGTTTATAACACTGCCCTTTAGTAGGAACAAAGAAGGAACCTGAAACTGCTGGAAAGTATGCACAACTATATTACCTACATCTGAGGTAGGAAACCAGTTATGCCCTGATGTTAGAATCTTTGTCAGGATTGAAAACAAAAAAAGTGTCTCATTGTTCCCCACTCTCCCCTACATTAGATTTGTATCGAATGTGACACACGACTGTAGTTACAGTGGACCCTAATATATTGTTGACACTTACCACAATGCTATTAAGCCGCAAGCCAGAAATTCATTGGAAGTGACAAAGTCAATTATGTGACCCACTGTAGGGACTTCTTCACGCCATTGGTCAATGTTTTGAGTAATGACTCCGTAAGTTGCATTGAAATTTTGATAGGGACCACATACTTTTGAAGGTTTTATTCTGAAAAAATAGAAATAAATCACCATTGGAGGTCAATAAAATGACAAAAGACATCCTGGATGACAACACAAAGGTGACTGCAATGTGGAATACTGTGGATTATGTGAGCATAGGAATGCTGGGCCAGCACGGTTAACAGATCACCAAACTATGCATTTACCTCATAGGCATGATCGTTTATTGTCTAAGCACAGATATAAGTACATAACAGTGCCAAAAAATCGAAATGCCTGTGGTCTGAAATCAGAACTTACAAAGGACATCAAATCTATCGCCCTATAACCACTAATTTATCAACTGCACAACCTGTATATACAGCAACATTGTAATGTTTTATATCTTACCTGATAATACCATAAATTAATGAACTGGAGCAAAGCAACAGGTTGAAAAGTAGAATACCCATGATGACCATGTGTGTCTGGACACCTCGCCACGCTCTCTTTGGTTGCGCACAGTTCTGCACTACACTGAACTGAAATAACAAAGACAGTACATAATGTATTTGCATGTACATGACGAAAGTCCAGTAACTCATTGAAATATGTAAAAGCGTACATGAAGCGTAAGTATCACAAAACACTTAAATTATTGCAAAACAAAAGATGCTATCTCTGGTAACACTTACTCGTTTCACATAGAACACAATGATGAATTTCAGGATTACAAGCACTGGAAGTAATGGACTATAGAAGGCACCAATCCTGAAAAAGCCAAAGATGTTAAACTGAATATTTAAACTGAGATACCATCAAGTAGATTTGAAAGCTACAGTGTACCCACTATATCTGTTGATACCTACCAAACCAAGGCTTGAGGGTAGACTAGATACAACGTATTTCTGCCAATATCAAATTGTGGTTTTTCAATCCTTTTGCTACACTGAGACAGCAACCTAAAATAGATTATATTTCATAAGTAGAAGACTCATTAATAATTTTTTATAGTTAATCTACAAAGCACTAAGGCAATAACCCTACCTCATAATAAACTCAGAGAAGAATGTCACTCCTATGGTGAATAAGAAATCCATAACAACCAATTTGTACATTTGATGACCAAGGAAATTTTCCCAGCACTGAAAGACAATGAAATTTCATTCTAGCGACAACAGATACAAATGAGTTTTGCACCAATGCCAGTTAACAAATCCAGGATTCAAAATTAAGTAATGTTAAATTTGATCAGTATTGTTATCATATTTCAAATTTGTTTTCATTTATACATTTTTACCATGAAGCTGTATTTCTCACATATTGTCTATGGCATTTCTTTCGGAGTAAGACTCAGTTGGGCATGTTAGTCACTTGATTTGGTTCATGCCTGTCTCGAACGTCACCAACTGTCCAATTGCACTCATTGACCTCATGACCTCATCAATTGACCTGTCATCATAAGTTTGGAGACAGGTATGCACCAAATCATGCATAACTTACATGCCCTTTTCAAAATGACAAAACAAATCAATTTGCATTTCTCAAACATGAATTATTTCTCATGAAAATAACACTTCACTTACATGTCTACAGTGGCGATCTGTATTATTCTCAGGACAGTCGATCTGGGTGAACCAAAAAGCCACGATCACACCCAGCGTTACACAGTACAAAGTCATGGTCCGTAGCATGGTTAAGTACAAGGCTGTCCGTGGGTTTCTGTAGCGTTCCCAGCCGGTTAAGATTGAGAAGAAGAAAGGAAGTAAGTAGTTTATGGCAGAAACGGCGAAGGGCAAAGCAAGGTCGTTCCACAATTTACTGTCACTCTGAAAAGAAATGAAATGATAATGTTTCAATTTTGAAATCAGATGCTATACAGACAATTTCTATTTACATATTTTCATATACATCTCTTCCAAGGCCTATAAGCAATTTTTTTTTTGGGTGCACTTAAGACTTTCTGCAAAACTATTGACAAGAATATTTGACATCCTGTGGAGTATAGTTTCTATGAAATTGACTGTAAAGAAGCACAATGCAGAACTATACCTTCAGTGATTGGGTATCAGACAAGTACCAGACAAGATAACCAGACCCTCCAATAATTAGAAGTACGATCATATTGGCAATAATTCTGAACCATGCCAGACAACATAACTGGAAGAAGGTGTGCTGCTGCAGCATGTCTCGAATAGTCTCCAGATATTCCTGCAATAAAATTTACCCATTAAAACATACCAATTAGTACAGAGAAACCTCTGATAACAGGGTACATGACCTTTAAGCTCACAGGTAATTTATGATAGTATTACACAGATTGGAACACAGGCACCCCACAACCCCTGACTGTCTTTAAACTCTGTTATGAACAACAGTCACCAGTTGGTAGCAAGAGGAAGAGGGAGGGGTCAACAATGGGACAATTGAAGTGAATGTGGATTGGAATAACATTTTGTGTTCTTAATATAAAGATAGCTTAGTTAGTTAGGTAGTCTTTTAAAAGTTTTAGCTGTTGGTTATGGCAAAGTAAAGATATATACAGCAGACATAAAGAAATACTTTTCTTTTATGATCTCTCACCTGAAATTCTTTGGCAATGTTGCCATGCCTCAGATTTGCTGCTTTGATGTCTGTAATGTTGTGGTCCCAGCCGCTAAGCACCTTGATCACATAATAGACCCGCATGGTGCCACTTGAGTCTATGTAACTTTTCTTGTAAGCTTTTGTCAGACTGTAAGATAAAGATATGAGGTTGGTATTATTACAAACACGAAAATAAAATTATTCTGGATGTAACAAAGCGGACAAAACCATCAACTTTTAAGATGAATTGTAAGACAATTGATCCATTTACCCAAATATTAATGCTTTTTTTTCTGTACCAGATTTATTTTATTTCATTAATTTATCTTATTTTTTCAAGTTGTAACATATCATGTGTGATTATGCCAATTTAGGCATGAATAAAATATATATAAATTAAAGGTATTCACAAGCTGTAAATATAGAACATGTGCTGTTGAACTTACCTATATAAAACAGCAATAAGAGTAAGAATGTAGTAAGCAATGATGACAAAAAGGTAGGCATACTCCATATTGTATGGTAAGTTTGCAATGACTCGAATGGTGTCACTCACGTAGCAACCATAATACAAGACTGTCCCGAGAAACCAGCCCTGCAACATATAAAAAGAATCAGTTATTCATCCAATTACTATATTTTCAAACATAGAAAATTATAGAGCTGAAAACAGGGTTGGCAATATTATGCTACACGGTTCAGGTGTATTCTAGAACCTTTAAAAATGTTGTTGTTTGTACACAACAGAAACTAATCTTTGTGTAAAACTTATGAGTGAATTATAGGCCTGTTAGGTTGAGCAGGTTAATGTACATTTGTTGGTTTATAAATGTACTTGTAAGTCATTTAATTTAAATGTTGAAGTTGAAGTGTATCAGAAAAAAGTTGACAAAAATGGAAAGGCATCTACAAAACACTTTTCTTACCTGGCCAGTAATTAACTCTGCTCCTGAGAATGTTGCATTAACATAACAAGCAACTGGCTGTGATGGATCACGGTAAGCGTTGTAAAGAATTTGCGGCAAAACCATGAGACAGAAGAGAACAAGAAACAAGGGGACGTTCAGCAATATTAACCACTTGAGAAACAGAAAGTAAGAGGTGACACCAGTGCCAAATTTCCCTTCAATTGTCTTGATGTGACCTCGCCAAAATTCCAGAGAATATGCACACTCTGCAAGGCTTATTTTAAAATTGTTCCATCTCTGCAAGACAAAAATGAGAATAATAGCACCAATAAATTCTTTTGTAAGAATCACATATTTCAGGTTTAAACTACATCTATAGATCATACAACTTAACAATGGCATACAATCAATGACAATAAAATTACTTTACTACCAAATTATTCTGTAGAAATGAGACTAACAATAGAATACAATTACTTAATGATTTCATCCAAAAAATTGTCATGTATTATGATTAGGGCAAAGTTATCTTGAATAACTCTTGAAAGAATAAGTCTTAATAATTACAGCTGTATGTCTCACATCTTAGCAGCAACAAAAACACTGATGCAATCATCTAAGAATTGGACTTACCAAAGAATATGAATACTTCATAGTTTTCCAGCAACTAAGCCGAGTTCCTTCCTTTCTACGAGTAGACGACTTTTTAATCTTCTCTCTGAATTGCAGTAATGAAAACTGAGCAAAGTAAATTTCACGAACTGATCTATATTTAATTCTGTAAGAAGATTACAATACAATTTCATATATTCTCCAACTTTATAGGCAAACACGATGAACTTGTTATGCAAGGAAATTGTGTCAACATTCTTGAAGAGTCGGAAATAAACTACAACATTACATTCAAATTATCTCATTATTAAGATTAAGGGCATCTCAAAATGTGGACATAGTTCATACATTTGCCACTCGATAGAAGTTAATTAATACTAGGACCCACGGGTTGGGAGATTCGCTAGGCAGAAACAATGCCTATTAATGAGGCAGTAAGCAAGTTCTGACTAGGGACACTATGTTCATCAGACAGATTCATATGAAAATATGAAATGCATTTTCACATTACAAGAATGGTGAAAATCCATAGTACATTTTTCATAATAATGAAAAATATTAAAAACATTGCTGAAAATTGTGTTTAATTAAAGATTAACTAATTATACTGTATTTTACTTTACCGTTGTTATTGTTTTCACTATAGAAGCTTTTGTACTTTTATAATTTGTGCAACTTAAAATAAAGTTTTATTCTATTCTATTCTATGTTGCTACATTCCCCCCAAATCCTGGTTAGATGACCTAAAATGTTGGAGAATTACACAGTGTATATGTGCACATTATAAAAAGTGCTAGACCCAATTTCATCGTCACTGAGATTATCTTTGGGCACTTCGCCAATCACTCTATATGCAATGGTGCATTGCCATATTATATTGCAATACATTCTCATTTTAGGCCACCCCCCCCCCCCCCCGCCAATTTATTTGTAATAAGTTCACATTCTATAGTCTACATTTTACACCAAGGTCGATATTAACTGTTAATTTTCTTCAATCTGAAGAGGGTATGCTGCTACAGCAGCCTATGTTTTTTTAATACCTAAACAGTTCAACTGGCATGAACTTCAGCCAACAGGCTTAGCACATTATCAGCCATGGCAGACAATGTACACTTAAATAATGATGTCAGAGTAGAATAAGATTTTGGATAGTCAGAAATGGATGTACTTGGACGCCTATGGAATTATGTGACTGAGAGCACATATTAATTGTTAACACAACAGAATGGTCTCTCATTAGACAGAAGAAAACTATTAATGACATTAAATTAATTTACAGCTTAAAGTTTATTTAGAACTACATAATGGATGGTTATCCAAAATTAGCATTTTATAATTTAAACAGCAATTACTACTCAAAATTGTTACAGAAGAAAAACCTCTATTCTCAGAACAAGGACATTAAGATCAACAATTAAAATTCTCACCGAAGTCAAATTTATAAAATAAACAAAATTATGTAAATGTACAAAACAATGCTAATAACCTATCCAACTGAAAAAACACCTCAAAAGGGGCCTGCCACACCCTCTATTTCACTTTTTCCCTTTACAATCTTAGCCCCTAGTGCTCAGCTGAAGCCCCTTCTGACAGCCCAAGTCCATTTTATGAGGATGATACAAAGTCTATACTCTTCATTACATCTGCCCAAACTGATCGTAATGATCCGCGCCAGCTCGCTGAGCTTAAGCAAATCAAATTTATGCAGTACACTAGACCTACATCATTAATAATACAAGCCCTCAATTAAGGACTCTAAATCAATCCATAAATTTCACATCATAAATAACCCAATAACGTTACCTTGCCATTATGATCACCTTGGTTTGGAACCCTAGGTTGCCTTAATGGCAAGATAAAAATTTACATATTTTGAAAGACTATTTGATTTTGATAATAAATGTTCAGTTTATGAATGACTGAAGATCATGATGCTGAATGAATGAATAAATGAATGCATGAACGAATGAATGAATAAACCCACCTGACAGCTCTTTTGTTTGAAAGATTAATTGGTAACTGTTTGATATCGTCATTCTGGTCTTCCACAGTCCCATCCACAAAGTCTGGATCATCAAGCAGACTAGAAGCAACTCCTTCCACATTGACATCTTTAGGAAGTCGCACGGATGAATGTCCTCGATGGTGTCTCTTAGTTTTGCTTCTCTTTATTGCTGTCCCTGGCCTTCGGTCAATTGTGAGGCTGCTGGGCACTGAAGAGGTCATTTCAATGAGAATAGACATGTTTGCAATCCAATATATTATAAGATATATAACCAACGACTAAGACCAATGAAGAAAATTAATCCGAAAATTAATCGCGGATTATTTAATGTAAAGTCAAAAACTGGTGCACATAGTCATCCCAGTACACAACAGTTGTGATCAAATAATACACTGAGAACAAAATCTAGAGCACTGATGTCACTGGCATGTCGGAGAATGACACTGAACTTGATATAATGTAGAGATGTGCTATCTAAACCTTGGTCATTGTAATGCGAAAAAGTTTCAGTCAGAGTCCTACAAATATGTGTTGAGAGGATGACACATAGATCCGATTTGCATTCACAACATGACAGGGATAACAGTATTAAATCCACCAATACCATGAGTGCAATAAGAATCATTACTTCAATGCTTCAGCTGGGTAACTGAGTAGCTGTGTCCCAGTTGGCAAGGTCACAACAAAAATGCATTATGCATAACAGAGGCTGTTCCAATGTATACCATGTACACTAAAGTCAGTGGTTACTAGTAATAGACCAGTGGTCTGAATATTATGATATCCTCTTTAACATGTTTAGTATTCCCCAATGCTGAATAGTCCAGACGCATGGTGACCCAACTTGTGTATTATATATTTAAGCTTACAAAGTGTATCACTTTCTGACCTGCTTGTAACAACATCCAACACCACAATAGCATGGCATTGAACATATCCTGAATAAGATCTGTTATACAGAAATGCTGACACCATGTTTCTAGTGAACAAATAAAATGGTTCACCCTGCTACTGCAACCTAACCATCAATTGATCATGCATATGCCTTAGCAGTGTTCAGCTGATCTGCAATCCAGTAGTGCACACACATTTTACCCAGAGGATGCCTCATGATGTCTGACTCAGTCTGAGTCATTCAAGAATACTCAGCCGAATGACTAGGACTTCAACAGTTTCAACTGCACTACCACTGAGACATAGCCAACTTAACCACATGACTTACTATGATGCGTAATGTACAGGGTGCGGCCTAAAAACCTGCACTGGGCTTCTCCTCTTTCGGGATAGCTCTAGATTACTCAAATGCTTATGAGGTCTTTTAAAGTTTTGCCACATTTAGTCAGGGGTATAAGCAATTGGGCATTGTGATATTTTTGATCTTGTAATGTCAGACAATATGAGTGTCTGAATTATTGAGAGGGTGCATGCTGCAAGGCTTGTTCTGAGAGAAACATGTCACAGAATTCAGAATTCTGTCTGCTTGCAATGTGTCTCTAGTTGCAGAAAAATTTACAAATTAGAGATTTTCTAGTTAATACACCTCTGAAGCCATCGAAAATATAATATTTGCAGAGAATCTTCCTTCAGTGTTTTCTATACATGCATATATATTATGGTACTAGTTGATAAGAAGGTTGGTTTCAGTTTTGATCCAGCAAGGTCATAAAATTAAAACAGAGATATATAGTGGTATTCCAGAGGGACTTTTTGAATCTACAACTAATCTGGAAAAAATCACATGATTTTCAGGAAGATGGGCCAGTTAATAAGACAGAAAAGACAGAAAATTGATCAGAATCCAAAATTGCTTTTTTCACCTTAAAGGTGTCAATGGTCTACCTTCTTATTAAAAATGAATCTATTTGTCCTATTTTTGGTGGCAAAGGTCAACAAAGGTGTCTGCAACACATCTGTATGATCAGTGACATAATCTATTTTTTGTATTGCAAAGGCCGAGGTGAAAATGACCCGAAGGTGTGATAAGTGTGCATGTGCTATATTTAGATCCATATTATCAATAATTCCTGAGTAAACAAGAAAATATATTAATAAAGATAATTCAGGACTATAATTACTTTCGTGTGTATGATTGCAGCTGCATGTGGTGATTATCAATTGAGATAATAACAGAAGAGGTAGCAGTAGCTGCTGGTGCAAGTTTTTATGCCGCACCCTGTATGTATGTATGTACTTTATCAATCCCAAATGATTGGGAAACTTGTCCTCTGCATTTAACCCATCCTATCCTGTAGGAGCAGTGGGCAGCCACAGTGCAGCGCCCAGGGACCTACTCCTATTCTATGGCCATTGCCTTGGTCAAGGGCAATGACAGGAGTACCCACTGGGGACCTTTTTACTGAGAGGCAACAGTGCTAACCACTGAGCCACCGTGCTGCCGGTAATACAATTTATAAGAATATCATTTATGAAACCAAAAGGAATGGTAATACATACTATACGTACATATGGTTAATTGTTAAATTTCTGGTGATGAATTCATTTCATGTACAAGCATTAATAAGCATAGGCTTAATCACAATTATACTCCACTTAGACTGTTTTCCTATTATTCTAAGCAGGATATAACCAACAAAAATGTTAGTTAATTCCCGACTATGAGGGATATAACTAATACGTCTTCACATCAATTAAGACTTGACAAATGAACTTGACATAGTAAAACACAAGCAGTGTGAGTGTAATAAAATGGCACGAAATATCCATGTAACACATCAACCAGCCATGGTAAAGTAAAATTTCTAATGTTACCCGATAGCATAATCTAATGTTAAGCTTGATAGAGATTTATAATTTTACCGCATAAATTCCTGGATGTGAACATAATGCTCATGGCATGCTGGCATTTTTTAAATCAAATGGAACAGTTGTAAAATTATGAGAACATAATATTATCAAGTGGTAACCATGTTCACAAACCATAGTTAATGTAGTAATAATTCTGAAAATCACATGAAGAATTAGTGAAACATTCACATTTAGTCGAACTTCACCATAATATGTTCACTGAAAAATTCTATGTAGAGCTCAGCTACACTTTCAATATTTGATATGATTCTTAAAATTATGCTGTTCATGTTCAACTGCAAACATTAACTTTACTTAAATTAAATTTTTTTTTAACTATTTTCTACATTACTTTAAGCTGACAATATGTTTACTGCAGCCTACAAGTTGCTGCTTGAAGTGCTTCTTGCCAAGTATGCTATGCTGATACTGATAATTTCACAACATAAATAAATTTGTTTAAAGAAAAGGAAACACTCAAATGTAACACTAGCTCTGACACTCCACAGCTCCAGTAAATATGGAAATGAGCTGAACCTAGCAAAAAGTACCCTGGCTTACCCTTAAACATAATTATACTGGCTGTGTTGGCCATTCAGGGGCCGTCTATCAAACAAGGTCACCTAATCTGAATATTGCCAAATACAGCTGCCAAAAAGCTGTATTTTCTACTAGGGTAAATTTCACTGGGTGATTTTCAAGAAAATTAATTTAGACTTAGACGATGAGATGGTATGTAAAACTTAAGTCTACAATAACATTATAGGTTAAACCCAGGCCTATACTGTTGTAATACTTCTTGGGAAGCCCTGACAAAGATATACATTGTAACAAACTACATGTCCCATTATGTCCAATTATACAGTTCTTTGTCAAACTCCACAATGAGGGCATCTGCTGATTGAGTCTTTCACACCACTTGCAACTCCATCAATGTCTATTGACTGCATGCCTAAGAATAATAACCTAGCAATACTACCCCTACTTGATTGGCGGGCTTAATTCTTGAGAGACCTTGAGCTCTCCTGACAATATAATTATTATATACATTAACAAAACTCATCCATGAAATGAATGAAAATCCAATCCACTATCACTGTTAAGAAATGTTTAAATGCTGACACAGAGCGACAATAAATCAAGTCAGAAATGCATAGATAAGTAAATTACAATTATGAGCGTCATAACATTCCAGGCACTTTGTGATGCATTCACAATAAACAATTATACATGCAATGCGTCATAGGTCTAGACAATAAATTGTAAATTCACAACTTACCACTATGGTGTATCCTACTGGGCATCTGGTCAAGAATGGCATTTGCTGACTGAGTAGCTGATGGTTTATTCCGACTCACTGTTCCAGCTTCAGGATCTACATCCTTGTCAATGGGCAGTCGCGCCATCTCCAAAGAATTGTCAGAATAAATTGGATTCGTTCTCTCCATTTCGGAACCTGAAACAGACAAAACTAGACTGTAGAGTCATTTTTGTGGCGTGAATCGCAGCACACAGACACTATTGTTTCGTGCCCATTGACTTAACATGGGTTTTCAAATTTGCCGCCGACCTAGTTGTAAAAGCGAATACAATGCCTTGCCTCGCTGGCTTCCGCTGCATGATAAAGCTGTACACGGATCACTGGACTAGGTCTACTAATCATGCTAATGGCAGTATGGCTAATTTCCTCATCTCACTAATATGTAAATTGTTTCATAAATCTAATCTATATTTTGTTTTGGATTAAACAATGTAAACAATTTCTATCATATCCTTTTCCCCCGTTTCAATTTACTTATTGGCATTATGCTGCATATATTCCCAATTGGAATCAGCCTACTAATCATGCTAATGGCAGTATGGCTAATTTCCTCATCTCACTAATATGTAAATTGTTTCATAAATCTAATCTATATTTTGTTTTGATGTTACCATGTAAACAATTTCTATCATATCCTTTTCCCCCGTTTCAATATACTTATTGGCATTATGCTGCATATATTCCCAATTAAGGACTGATATTTACAGGAAGATAATAAAAGATGAATATATCGAGATCACAATGGCAAATGAATGAATGAATCTGCAAATGAAATGCTTACTAGATGCCATTTTGTTTATAGGACAATACATTGGACAACGATATTTTAATAAAAACAGGGCATACAGCGTTCATTCGTTTGCGTCCTGTTCAACATGTGGAGGTAGTTAAATCAAATTTGTTGAATCTAATGATAGACATAATCCATTATGCCAATATATCACTTAGGGCGGGGGCCTAACTCAGACGTAGCGCTCTGAGCTGCCAACCGCTGGGTCCCGGGTTCGATTCCCAGTCGAGCCCAAGTTGGATGGCTTCATCTTATTGCCATGGTCCCTGCCTGTCCTAATTAGCTCAACTGGTGCAAAAATACAGGACGTAAAGCCCTAATCACACACACATGCCAATATATCATTGTGAACAACATTGTTAATTATAAGTGGTACTGAAACAAGTGATCCCTCAATCCTATAGATTTTCATGGAATGAGATTATGAACTGAGAAGTTTATTGAGATGCATGAGAAATCTCAGTTGGATTAACACTGAAACTAAAATGGACTTTCTGCCAAGTACTCTGGTGATCCGAAAATCTGAAGAAAAAAAGTATCGACATTTGATTTGAATGCCAGTGCACAGCTGTGTACGCAAAATCTTTTTTCAATAGAGACAAAATCATTTCATGTCTGACATCTAAGTGCCTCATCCAACAAAAAATTTAAAAAAAATTTTGTACCAAGGTTGATACACTAAGTCTTGACATATTAAAATTGAATAATTTATATGACCCCACCCATAGAGTTAACGTGTACCATGGCGTTGACTCCAAGCCTATCATCTCATCATTACATCTGCTTTTTAGGTTTAATGGCTTATACATTGACTTAGATGTAAATAGGTGTGTGACATAGAAATTTTTGAGATCCACTTGTCCAATGAACAATTTTAAAACTTCGGTTGTCCTATAAGTAAATATGAAATGCATTTCCCAAGAAGTATACAACTCTGTAGAAAATAAGTATTTTCTACAGAATAGTTTTTGATACATTATTTTACACTGGTAAAAAAGTTAAGGCCGTTAAAATCTAAATGAATCTATCGATATATCTATCTATATATATCTATCTAGGAAAAAATTATAAAAAAAGTCGACAATACAATTCAAATAAATTTGTTAAAATCCAAAGATTGTGTGTGAATAGTTTTCAATACCTTATGATATTGTATTGCATTACTATTAAACATTATACATTTTGTGTTAAAATTATAAGATATAATATACAGATGTTTTTTAGCAGCATTCAGACAAAGGAAGCATAATATTTGCCCAGGGAGCATACGTAGGTCTTTGTTCAGGACTTTATTACAATAAGTAATTAATCCCAGTAATTAATTGGCATTAAATAAGTGCAATTAACACATGGTGTGCTATTTATATATTGCAATGAACAATGATATTAGCTGCATTTATTCACTCAATAGGACATAAGGGACGTCACTAGCCTGGCGTGCTGTGTGCAATAATGGCGGCCTCCTACGTTTTGGCGGTTGGTGCTTTTAACTGCCTAAAACCACAACTCGACTTTAAGACCCTTTTTTCACTGCAATATATTCTTACATCTAACTGATCATTTAAACATGAAATACAAATTTCCTTTAGTTCCCCTTTAAAATTAGGTCAAGATGACCCATCTTTGAACTCATCCAAGGTCTCCCCCTAAAGCATAATCCCTGTGAATTACATGATCAATACATCTCAAATTATCGCTTCTACAAGAGCGATGGACAGACAGACAGATATAAGATGCCCTAAAACTGCCTTGTCTACTGGATTACATGCAAAGCTCTGTAAGGCGATTTTGACTCTTGATCCATTTCCAATTTTTGGATAATAAAATTTGCTCAAATATCTGTTGAATACTGTCTCTGTATGAAGGAATTTTAATTGGAAGGTTAAACGTGGAGAAGTTGCGCACACATTGACTTGATGCTCGCGCCATCTCGTAGGAACTACCCTGGGACCGAGGAAAGAGATGGAATGACACCTTGGGGTCACATAAAACCTATATATCCACAAGTATTCAACAGATTTTCCAGGCATATCTCTCAATAAAATAATTTTTGTGGTAATGTCCAAGACTGGTAATTGCAATTCACATTTGACACCTTATCACACAGGGTGACTTATTTCAATTTGCTCCTCTATGGCATATGCCCAAGTGGCCATTGAGCTTTCTAATTGCAATTAGGCAATGTGTCTTCCAACCTTACCCATGTAGTATGGTAGCAGGTCGATTCGTCACTGCGCGTTTCGTCCCACTGAAAACGGGTCAATTCGTCACCGTAAATAAGTGCGTTCGTCACTATAAAATAGTCTATTCGTCACCCAAAATTTTTCGATTCAGCACTGCTGTAATGAATGCAGAATGTTGTGTGATTATCGTTATTGTGTGACGAATGGACCTGTTTCCACTGGGACGAATCGTGCAGTGTGACCAATATGAGCAGCTGAGTAAACTGGTTGAAGCCCTTAAAATATATATTTCGGCTCAAGTCCAATATTAACCTGTGACATCACATGCTTGGATGCAACTGATGACGTCAAAAACAAATTCCTACTTATAATTATATGTGACATATATGTCTTTTCTGACATCTTCCATCAATAAAAATTATATATATATTATATATATAAATTATTTTTTTCCTTTTCTTGGAGCGCTGTCGCCCCCAACCCCCACTAAACTACACAAATGTTACACTTATTGTGCCAGAACTATAAAATATTGTCAGAATCACAATATATATATAATAATAAATCAAATCACTACTATATGTTACTACACCATTGGCACTATTGACACGGGTGACCTCACTTCAGACAGAAGATATCGTTGCGCAAATTTGCATGATCACGCAATTTGGGAAACTTTGAGGTGGAATTGCTCAATAACATAATGGAGAATCTCGAAAAAGACTTGTAGAATTAGGTAGGCACTTCTCCGAAGTAATCCTGTTCAATCTCGTGACTGGCAGTGCAAAATTGACAGTCCCAGCTCAGTTTAGGTATTTTCCTCTATTGCCTTTGCTAATAAAAAAAAATCGCACAGAATTGCACGATCGCGCAAATTTGTTTAACACCGTCTACTGTGCTGGATCATGGAAGCACACTTATCACAAATCTGTTAGAAAACACGCAAGTAGGAAAATCTGCCAATATTGTTAAATCGCACAGAATTGCGCAAATTTGCGTACACCATCTACTGTCAGATATTGGACTGAAGTTAGACTTGACATGATATTTATTGCTTATTCTCACTGTAATTAAACACACCTTGAGTTCGACTCTTCTCGTCAAAATGACACTGATGCCTTGTACAAAACTTGGATTTGAGTCATTCAAACACTGAATACACACTCCTGCATTTTATCGTAAGTTTTCGATTTCATCCTGAAGTTGGTAATGAGGCGCCGGACACTACTTATACAAACATTGGAAATAATATATATTTTTATGTTAATAAAACGAGGAACAACCAACTAAAAATATTATTATTTGTAAAATGTATTAATTTATTTTATGATTCATCAATTTTTTTTATTAGAACCACTGTAAAAAAATCATACATATTTAATTTGTGTATATTTTAGATGTTGCTTGCTGCCATCCTGCTATTATGGGATGGCGCGGGAGTTTTTTGGTTGCTTGAAAGAATCGCTGAGTCAAGACACCGATTGCTTGCCATCATTAGCCAATGAAGATGTGACAAACTGACAAGGTGATTTGCTTGTTACCTGGTAACTCTGTCTGTACAGTATATATCGGAAGTTGGTCAAAACTTAGGAGTATCCAAGTTATCCAACCTCACTCCTCAGATTGAGGTTGGGGTCTCAACTTGTGGGAACTCGGTTGTGCCCCTATTTAAGATCTTATGTTTTTTTGTTGTTTTTTTTTCTGGCCAAAATTTTACTAGATAATTTTTCTGAAAAGTTGTAGACTAGAATTTTCATAAATGTGTTCAAAATTTACATAGATATATTCTACATGACATTTTCATGATTGACAAGTGGTTGAATTGCTAATTTTTCCGCTGCCATGCAATGCCATTTGTTTTGTTGACACAATGCATTGTTTGTCAATATCAAAATTTAACAATTGTTAAATTTTGGAGAAATATAGCCTTTCACATACTGAAAGGTAACCTATCATGGTAGGCAAAAAAACAAATGCATGTTTAAAAAAATAAATAAAATGTTTCGCTGAATACTGAATGATTGAAACACCTGACTGATGTCACCATTGTAACATCATTAGAGCCAGTGGTGACGTCGTCATAGGCAAATTGTCATCAACCCAGAATGACTTGCAGAGTAAAATAAAAATGGTGGCATCAAGATGAGCTGTTTTCTGTCAGAAACTGGTTAAACTAGCTGGAGGTAATTTATTGTACATATTTTCAAATATAACTCTGCAGTTTACTTCGGGTAAATAATACAGGGAACAAATTTGTTGTCTACTGAAGTTATCAGATCAGTAATTTAGGCCAGTGGCAGAAATGGTTGGAAATGTCAAAAATTGGATCTCTTTGGATCCCAATCTGTCTGATCTATCCAGAAGTGCACTTACTAGCTCTTAGTATATTCTAATGACAGAACAGATGAATTACAATTTTAGCAATTGACTGTCTTTCTTCACTTGACCATCAGACATATAAAAAAGTGTTTGAAATGCACTTGAGCTTTGATGAGAGCATGCCAGTGCCACCCTCGCACACTCGGTCCCAGTACCCTGGGAATCTACCCCTGTAGTTTCACCATGGATTTACTAGACATGGTTTCACGACTTCACTTTTGACCTAGTTCACTGCTCAGCCAATCATAGGGCTGGCTTAGAGGAGGTCTAAGCAACAATTTATGTGACTTTTCCTTTCACACCATTTATGGCAGCCAATTAGCTGTGGTCTGGCACTGTTTGAATATGGGAGCAACAAGTACATACTTGTAAACTCAGCTCTTAACTTTCACATAGACAACTGTGCCTGCTAAAATCTATTTCATTATTACATAACTTTGTACTTAGGTTTGACAACTTAATTTAATTATCTTGTATAGTATCCCATGCAATATGCATTTATGGTGCTAATTAATTTAAACTGATTAATATTATAAATGACGTAGACAAAAAAATAAATAAAAAATAATGTCATGTTGAAATATTTACTTATTATCAATGAATATAATAATATATAATTGATACATGGACATATTATTTCCATAAAAAATTATTTTTATCATCACAATAGACAAGAAATGTTAAAAAAACCCAGCTTTAGTGAAATGACCAACTGCACCTCTGCTACTATTGTTGTTGTTGACTAAACACAAGTCAAGTCATGAGCTTGGAGAAATTAGATCTAGTTTCACTTTGACATTACTGAGGGGGTTAACTTGCTATTGGCTAAGTCAAAACAGGGCAGGTCACCAAGGTCATTCTCATTAATATGCATGAGTTGACCCACATAGTGAAGCCAGTGGAGAGGGTTGCCAAGGCTTGGTGTGCGAGGGTGGGACCGAAGATTGCCAGTGCTAATTGCTTTTATCAACAAAAGTTCATTAAGCTGAGAATGTTGTACATATTCACACATTTCATTGAGTGATAAATTCTCATTATCATACACTGAAAACAAATGTCAATAGTCTGTGGTCTCAACCTTGTTTGTTTCTCTGTTATAACATGTTTAGTTTGTATTTACAAGTGTTTTATTTAATTCCTTAATTTCAGGTAGGTAGCCTACACTGATAAACCGCATAAATTGCCATTGCGCTTTGTCACCCTAAAACCTGTAGCTCTAAATGAGCATCTCCATGTATACATAGTAAAATTTGTTGTTTTTAAATATTACTATTATTAGCAGCTAAGCACCACCAGCCTGAAGTTGAACATGTACTTTACTTTACCCCTTTTAAAAACAAATATCCCTCCATGATGACATTTTAAAATTATGGCACAATTCTTTGACTTCATGTGACCAAATGGCGGCAGTGATCAATTTGATCGCCTCAGATCTTCCAGCAAAGATTTTAAAGGCTGTGGGTAATGATAACTCAGTATCTCAGTGACAATGAATTCATTTTAAGGACGCGTGCGCCCAATTCACCTGTCACCGAATTATTCCCCAATTCTAGGTAGGCCAGAACCGTGGCTATCTTCAACCCCTCTGTTATGATTACCGTCAGGTCTAGTTCCATGAAATGAGCAAGTGTCATAAATTGGAATAGGTTTTCTTGATGAAGAAATAATTACATCAAAATCAAGACTTTCAAATTGTTTTATGTAATACTAATTGAATTGTAGAACAAGCAATTGTGAAAAAAAAAAAAAAAATTATAAAAAAATAAAAGTTTGTTACTTTGGATTAATCACATAGTTTACATGGTGTGTAGACAAACCAACCCAAAGACAAAATCTTTTCACATCCAAGTGACAACAGTTTTAATAATCTACAAGACCGTGATAATACAATGACATGACAACCCGGTGTGGACATGGACGAGCATTTGCTGGCTGCTGATTTGCCAAGCTGAGCGAAACATTTAATCGATTAATAATGCAGCTGCAGGAGTCCATTATGAATGCATTTATTCTGAACTGACAAGAATCGATTCTGAGATATGTGCGCAGCTGCGCACATTCACAAAATATTCAGAGAATATCTGAGAGTGTGCTAGGCTACACTGTAACACAGCATAAATTGATAATTGCAATTAACTGAGCATTGAATCTTTATATGTAGCCCCTTTGTTCTGGTCGCTGATAGTCAACTGCAATTGTAGGAGTGTAACAATTAAACCTTCACACCTTCCAATGAGTAAATTTCAACCCAAAAGAAAAGATGGAGAGCACATTTTTAGGACATAAAAGTAAAAATGGTTGCTGAAACTGGGGTTTATATTAATAGATACATGTATAAAAAGTAATTGGGTATTTTTGATAAGTAACATTTACTGAAATATTCAGTAATGATCTAGTAGAAGTTCAATGCTTTCATTTTGATGTTAATTTAATTTTCATTTATTAATGTGTATTTTTGTATTAAAAAGTTCATTGAAAACAAAATTTATATTTAGAAACGAGACTTCCCGAATTATAATTGATTCAGCTGCCAAAACCAATTTCCCAACCCTATAACTCACCAGGGTGCTTTTGATTTCTCTCACACAGTAAACAAAGAAGCTTTAAAAAAATGATAATGCAATATAAAAATTAAAAGATTAATGTGTGTGTTTCAGGGACTGTCTTCACGGTAAATGAAATAACCAATGAATGTCACCAGGATGGCTGATATTCCTGCTCCCCAATACCTGAAGCACAAAGTTGTGCTCCATGTGAAAGAGCACACCATTGAACCCATCCTCATCCAGACTGATGTGCCTTTCTGCAAAAGGCTGTGAGTGCAACGTTTACATATTGAAATTTTTAATTCGTTTTTTTTCTGGAAAGTTACATATCAGAACAATTGTATTTTTAATTTTAATTATATATTTAAAAGAAACACTTTGATTCTGTAACTGTTGGTATCTGAGGTGAACTTTGATTGTAAATTAGTATGATCAGTTTAAATGTTTGTAAATTAAAGGGAAGTGGTAAGAGAGTTGTTTGTTTCGACCTATGTGTCCTGATTGTCAAACCTCCCCCAAATGAATTATGTAGGGGTGCCAGTAGTCTTTATAAATGCATTGATCATGATCAATGGACAGAATAATTATAAAGTTAGTGTTATGTTATGTATACTAGCTTCCTGATGAGCTTGTTCTGAAGGTTAGACTGTCCATTCCAGACCTAACAATCTGACAGCCACTGCCGCACTGAATTATGACGATTTCCGTGACAAGATCATCCCAAAAAGTATCATTGAAGGGAAGCAGCAGTTGACATGGGATAAACTTGGTAAATAATAGTAAACGTACCTGACTCTTGATCGTGAAAGTTTTCGATAATCTGAAAATGATATTTCTTTTGATTGCCAAACCTGGTATTAACAAGAAAATTATTATTAAAAAAAAGATAGATATCTGGCAATGTGAACAATATGGTGACACTAGTCTAGTCAAGAGCTCACTTCGTTGAAGTGAGCTCTAGACTGATTTCAGACACTTGTGTGAATTATGATAAAAGAAAAAAAAGAAAAAATTTCTGAGCTTGATTTGAACAACTGTCAGTGCCGTCGCACATCTGTAATTGTGAGTGCTGCGCCACAAAATCTGGTTATGATAACTTTTTTTTTTAAGTGTAGGCTCTGTGTTCTATAAATAGCACGCCTGAGCAGTGAAACGAACGATGTGTTTACTTTTTTTACTGCAGTAATACTCCATAGTTACAAGTTTAATTATGCCTAAATCTTTAATTTATGAACTTTGGGAAGTTGTAACCAAGGATTTTAGCCCCAAAATTAAGGTGAATACTGCCTATGTTAGTTGAGCATGAGAATTCTGAGGGCGAATACATTAAAAACAGTCAAGAGGCCCCCGACGGGTTCTTCATAATTGAACAACCAATCAAATCAAAGAGCCTGCTAAACTACCCCGCCTGGTTCCTTGACCTAAATGCTTTCACACTCAAACGTAGTGTTCGTAATATATATCTGACATTGGAAACAAACCGTATCAGTTATAGATCTATTTTGTCATAGGTCTAGACGCCAGATATAAAAAAAACAAGGAGTTTGCAATTATAATTTCATGCACTAAATTATTAGTATGAAGAAAATTTTATTTAACCAACTTAGCAACTAAATGACTAAATGACTATGCAAGTGAAGTTTTTTTAAAGTTGTTTTAATGCATTATATCTTTTTTTCTTTTTTTTTCGCAGTTGACTGTGGAAGTAGCCAACTCCAGCTATGCCATCTGACAGCCTGCCAGGGCCACGAAGTGGCACATGGACGGCTATTGCTGTTAATAAAAAAACTCCATGGTTCATCTTTGGTAAGGTTTGCTTCATGGTAGATTTATAATCTTAAATGTGGTATGGAGTTTGTGTGTGTACTAATTGATTTAAATAAGACTTCTGGTCTATTTTAATTTTAAGGTCATCTCTGCTAAAGTGACCCCTGGAACCTCTCTCTACTTTCTTCCAGCATTTGACGGATTCAAGAGTCTTATTAGTAAGTCCAACTGATGTCCATGAAAATATGTACCTAAGTATTATTTTAGTTTCATTCAGTGAGGGTCTTTTTGTGATGCAGTTGCAAATCGTGACGATTGTCTGGATGAAAAGAAAGCTGGATTCAACAATAGCAATGGCCCTACAGACCAAAGCAACCCAATACCCCAAAAATGGCAGGTGTGGGAGTTCATATATGCACAGGTTATGTAACATTACATACATGTTGCAAAACAGCAGTAAGATTAGCAAAACATGACATATTTTTACATTCTTAAAAATTGATATGATTGCATTTGTCATTTATGTCCTGTGCAATGTTATAGTTGGCACATTTTCATGCAAATTCCATGGGGGTTGAAAAATTCTGATTCCAACTGTGCGATCTAATACGTCCATAATACGATTGTGGTCATCTGTACTTGGCCTGACACTATGTGTTCTTTTTGCAAGAAATATACTTATGAAAAATTGACACCTGCGTAATTGGTATGTGCATTGTGATTTTGGTGCTTCTTTTTGCAGAGAATGGTTGTCCCGACTGGCGTTTGGGTTCAATGGTTTGTGTTATTGCTTGGCATGAAACAGATTTCCAGATACAAAAGGAAACGTCTAGAAACAGTGTTAATCCTGTTTCAAGGTAAAAATGCTTGACTACTGCATTATTTGCATATACTAGATGTTATAGTGGCAGAAAATGCCATGGTCGTTTTCCTGACCGATTGTATTATTATTGAAATGTCATCCATTTTCTTAAGTGATAAAATAGATTGAAAAATTAAACAAACAAACACAACAGTTTTTACTGTTTTTTTTTCTTATTTCAGGAAACCTGTGGTTGTTAAACAGGAGCCCCTGGATATTCCTGATAGTTCCAGTGCACTAACTTCCAAAGATGCTACTGATGATAAGCTGGAGCAAAAGAATGATTACACTACTAAGAAGATGCATGTGTCCAGATGGGACAAGCTTTCCAAAGAGAGCCTCCCAAGGTGTCTCGGAGCATAAATGTTAGAAACGAGTCGCTCTCGGAACGAAGCCCAACCAGCTATCACTAAGCCAGATGCCGAAGAGCTACCCGCACAGGGATTACCGGCAAATACTGACTTTGTACCATCTGCTTTCCAAGACATACCACCCATAAGCCGCACAAGAAAGCTGTCTCACATGAGCAGGGCCAATTCCAAAGATGATGGCCAAGATGTTGCCCCAGAAGAGTCGTCTGCTCAGGAGTTGGAGAAAGAAAGTAATCGTGAGCCACTGACTCGGCAATTATTAGGGGGTCACTTGGCTGATTCTGATGGAAAAAACTCAGCTTTGTCAGAAATTCAGAATCATCCAGTTACCCCCTGTTTGTCTGTCACTTTACTTACCAAACATCACACAGCTCAGTCGGAAAATTCAGAGCATTTTTGCTCCAATAAACAGCAGATCTCCTCAATAGGCAATCATCAACAAGTACATTCTTCAAAGAGTTACCATAATAAGGACCAAGAAAATGACTTTACTAGTGCCCTTCCAAAGATGTTTCCCTCCAGTTCATTGGAGAATACCACAAACACACAGGAATCAACTGAATATGGTGATTCCGACCGTGAAGGACGCGTGCAGAAGGACAGTGAAGAATTTCGTGCCAACAGGTCTCCCCGTGTGATACTCAGTATAGTGAAGTGTTCTAATGATTCAAAGGTATGGAAAAGTGCTATCCGAGATCCAACTGAGAATGAGCTGGAAAGTGCCAAGAAATCAATATATGAAAAAACTGTTGCAAATATAGATAATGTCAATGGGATGGAAACTGGTGGTGCAGATGACACCTCATCGGTTAAGTCAGAACCAAAAGGCAGTGTAGCAAATGTAAGAAAGAGAAGCTGGAGCTCTGAGAAGAATGCAGACCACAAGCAGAAAAATACTGCACACCAAAAACACAAAGAGGACACAAAATCAGTCAGCTCACATTCACGTGAAAGTGCCGACTCGGATGTTAAGGAAAGCTCTGCAAAAAGACCAAGAGGAAGGCCCCGTAAGAACCCTTCAACTGATCGAAAAACCGAATCTAGGATGGAATCACAACTTCAACATGCTGGTGAGCATATCTCAAATGTGAATACCAACACTGAAGCAAAGAAACAAGGGTCAGAAAAGAAGATAGAACGTAGAGGGAGACCTCGAAAGTATCCAGCAAATTCTTTCGTTGATGCTGCTGCAGATAAACTGACAAACACTCAACTAGATGCTCAGCTCAGACATGTGAAGCAAGTGAATGCCAAGTTTATTGATTTTAAAGCAAATGCAGAAGAAGCATACAGCGAGTTGGTCAGTAAATATGCAACTTCAGACAGTAAGTTCAATGATACTAGATCTGTGGATTCTTCCAAACCTCATTCTGATGCATCGAATACGATTTTAGTCTCAAACACAGATACAAAATCTTCCTCACATTCTGTTGAGAAAAGGCATTCAAAAGAAAAGAGATACAGTGAATCGACATCGCCTTATGTTGCTCATGGAGGCAGTGACAAAGATGGGTCTTCATTGAAAACATTAACAATCAAAAAACTGTTGATCCACAGCTCTGACAATAATGTTCACAAGAGTGCATTGACACCGCCTTTAGAACAAAAGACAATGGCTGCTACGGCAGGTTGGAAAACATCTTATGTAGATGTGCCTGAAAAGAAGCCATTATACTCCTCAATGCCGAATGCAAAAATGGGCAATTGTGATCCTCGGTTAGAAAAGAGTCAGAGACATGAACGTAAATTATCAGAGACTTGTCTCTCTACTACCTCGCTGTCAAGTCACAAGAACGCCAAGTTTCAAGGCATTTTGAAAAAGGCATCCTCAACTCCTCATTTTGTTTGCAGGAATACACAGACTGAAGTAGCTGTCATGGAGGCAGATACGCAAACAATAAGTGTCAGTAGAAGCGTATCAGTTCAGACTAAGTTGATGGTAACAAATTCTGAGACTCAAGTTGAAGTTAATCAGACAGACGCCAGCACAATGACGGACTTCGAACCCACTAGTCAAGAGCTACAGCAAACCGATGATACATCAGAGAAACCATCCTGTGGAGAGCAGAATGTGCACAGTGGCATACACAACCAGATCATCATAAACCTCCTCCAAACTGTCATGAATTGCATAGGCCTAAGCACTCCCAAAGCATCTGTACTGAATGAGGTTAGTTGGTGTTAGCCTTTGAGCAGAGAAAAGTGAACTGCTGAACGAAATATTAGCTTGGTAATGTTAGATTATCATGCAAAAGTAGGAATGCCAGGTGGCATTTTATAAGTCTAAAAAAATTACTAAGTGAACAAATGTTGATTTAAATTTAAATCGTATTTGACTTTGGGGCATACTCCGCTAAGTTGTCTTGGTTACATAATAACTTGTAAATTGTTAGTTAATAACTTGTAACAGCTATCATTCTCAGATATCTATCATACATCACTGGAAAGCTGAGATTATAATATCATTTCAGGCTCGTACTAGTCTTGGAGAAGTTTGCAAATTTTTGGAACAACAATGTGAGACAGGAAATTTACCTAACGTGATGTCATTGTTGACTCAGTCTGGCAAGCTGCTTGCAAGTCTGAATTCTGCAGGAACAGGTGCAAGTGCTGATAGTGAGTCAGGTTGGTACAAGAGCTTGTTATTGTACCCAATTTTAATCTTTTTTCAATACAATTATATTTACACGAATGCTGAAAGTAAATAGTTTTTTCTTTGTTACACATTCTAGGCAAAAACGACTCTGAAAAAGACAAAAGCAAACAGTTTGCTGAGAAGGATGAGAATAAAGATGTTGAACCAATGATGACGTTAATCAAGCAGGAAGTATCTCGGAAACGGTTTCCTTTAGAAAGTCAACAAATTAATGAAGCAGAATCTGGGTCATCATTTTCTCAAAATCAGGAAAGGAAATCTGTATCCCCTCAGCCAACTTCTAGTCAAGATGACCAATGTAGCAGCATATCTCCTTCTCGTAAGTCACTAGGTACTCCATGTCGCGATGAAAAATGTCAAGAAACTCCGATTTCTAAGTCACCTGTTGAACCTAGTCAAGAGAAATCGCCGCATGACACTCCATTGCCCCTGGTGCTAGGAGAAGATTTGAAATATGGTATTGAAGTTCCAGAGGTTAGTCATGATGTGGAAAAAAGAAGGAACTCGTATAAAACAAGCAGATCACCAGCATCCACAAAGACTAGTCCAGAAAACCCTTCATGGACTTCAATACATCCCCATCTCGACTGCAACCTTGGTTCAGCGCATCAGTCCAGCTTCCTTCATATATCACACACCTCAAGTGGACAGTTGCTTGAAAATACTTCATTGCAATCTTACCTGCAAAGTCCAGGTGAATATTTAATTTCGTCAGAGCAATGAATCTCAGTTTTAACCTAGGATTAGTTGGAGTTGTATTTGTATTTCTTTGGTTGAATTGTATTGAAAAGTTTTTTAATTCTTGTTACAGGTGAAAATGCTATAGCTGTGACTCCATCTCAATCCAAGTGGGAAACAGAAGTAGATGACTTTCTTGTTAATCTGAGAAGTACACATTTGGAGAATGAATTGACTGGGTTGTCTGACAGGTGTGTGGAAATTTTGCCAATTGAACAAAACAGGTGTGAATCAAATAAATTAGCTGAAGAGAAAAGTAGTGATTATAGAAAGTCTGTTAATACTGGAACTGTAGATGATGGATCACAGTTTTATGATCCATTCCGTTACCAAAGAAACAAAGAAGAAGACCGCATTCCAGGGCTTGATCTGTGTCCTCCAGACAGGGATAATACGGCATCCAATGAATCTTTAAAAGTCACCAACCAAAAATGTTCATCCGATCTACCTGCACCTGTCAATAATGCACCGAGTGTATGTGGCACACAGCATTTGTTACTGATGGAAACCAAGGCAATTTCGAAACAAGACCAGAGAAGATCCAAAGAGAGACGTGATTCTCAAAACATTCCAGGGCTTGATCTGTGTCCTCCAGACAGGGATAATACGGCATCCAATGAATCTTTAAAAGTCACCAACCAAAAATGTTCATCCGATCTACCTGCACCTGTCAATAATGCACCGAGTGTATGTGGCACTCAGCATTGGTTACTGATGGAAACCAAGGCAACTTCGAAACAAGACCAGAGAAGATCCAAAGAGAGACGTGATTCTCAAGGCTCTTCAAGTAGTGTATCTTGTTCTCGTGGAAGGTCGAGTAGTCGGTCAAGGTCAGCCAAAAGACGCCGTTACACCAGATCCGGATCTAGTTCCAGGTCCACCTCTGTCAGCAGCAGTAAAAGCACATCTCGAAGAAGTCCTTCGCAGTCATTGTCATGCAAGCGTTCATGGTCCAGAAGGAGATCTTTTAAATTCTCAAGACAACTGCATGGGGGAAAATTTTCTCATGGAAGGTTCAACCGGAGGTTCAGATACAGCTCTAGTTCTGATAGGGGCCATCGGCGTTCCAGATCAGGCAGTAGGTCCAGAAGAGAACACCGCTCTCAATTTTCTCCATTCTCATCCAGATGCAGGTCAAGGTCATGGAGTAGGTCAAAAACTCGGAGCAGGTCAAGTTCACCTAAGAAAAAGGCTCCTAAAAACCCGATTGTTGACCATGTTTCAGGGGTGAAGAAAGCGAGCATGGCATCAAAACCTGCTAGTACCTGTAGTGTCACAGAGACCAGCAAGCCTGCTAAAGATATGCACACAAGGTTTGTATGGATTCAGAAGAGGATACCTAACAACAAAAGTCTGAAAACTGGATCAGTCTCCAAGAACATTTATCCAGACTCTAATGAGCTAACATCTCCGGTAAAAATGAAGAAAGCAGAAGTGAAGAGACCTTCTGAGTCAGGTGCGAAAATTGATATGAAATCAAAAGCTGAACCTTCAAATTTAAAATTGACTACTACTGCTCAACCGAGATCCAGTACCCTATATGAAAGGTTTCCCTCAAGAGAAGATGACAGAACTCCACCTCCCCCGGGAGTAGAACCTTACGAATGGTACTCATGAATCTCTCTGTCATCTTTGCATGGATTTTAGATACTGATTTGAATGGGCTGTTTTGTTGTTTTTGCTAGTATTTTTGTTTTTGTTTAATTAGTTAGTATACCAAGACCGCTAGCAAACTGTTTTTGGCAAACTTGTGCTATATCACATGTGCTTACAGTACTTGTAATTGATTTGCTGCGATGAAAGTTACCTAAGAGATTAGGGGAACTTCAGTTTTTAAGAATTGATATCTGTATGTATTTGCCTGTAGGGTATAAATCGACATAATGTGTTGAATATTTCGTGAGTTTACAGTTAGTTGCTAGTTTTCTTCATTGTTGTATTACATATGATGTTTCACTGTTCTTTTGTGCAATTACATATATGTATTCATTAACCACAGGAAAATCTTGTATGAATAGAAATCTCATTATAAATATAGTATTACATGATAGTGAAAATATGGTCTTTCATTTCAATCATGACAACCCAAGTTATTGTTGTTTCAAGAGCACTGCATTATTATCACGTCTAAAACTGGTAAAAGATGTGTTGAATGTTTCTATGCATAATTGTGTCAAAATCCCTGATTGCCAAATTCTCATATATTTTGCCATTTACAGAAATCCTGCCATCATGATGTTCAGTATTTGTTCAGTTCTTTTATATTGTGTAATATTGTCACTTGACAATTGTATAGGTTTATGCAGATTATTGTCACATAATAATGACTGCTATTGTACAATTTTGTGTATACTGTTAATTGAAAGCCTGGTCGAGAGCCGGAGTCGTGTGTAGGTTGGGTTCAACCATTTTAATTTTACTCAGTATTTTTGAATAAAATTTTGATACTAGTTCATTTTGTTGGACTGTGCACAAGTGATATATTTATTTAGTGTTATTCTGTAAAATATCCTCAGAAGCATGGCTTGCTTATTCCTTTTATGATGTCTTTTTAATCAGTCCGCTTGACAAGTTGATGAAACAATAGTTTTCGTTGTGATTATGTATGTCTTTCTGAATTCTAAAGATGGCAATTCTGGACTTATATCCCACTTTGTATTGATTGGAAAATGCTTGTATCATGGCATGTGAATTTCATCTAAAGCATTTATTTTGATTGTGTCTAAGGGAATTTTATCTAAAACATCTATGTTGTGGACAATAGTCTTTGGGCGAAATTGTTTCATGGTGAAAATGCTTGTTCTATGGCATATGCAGTATGTTTATATCCCACCTAATGTCGATTGGAAAATGCTGATATCTCCGCATGTGAATTTTATCTGAGGCACTTTTTTCAGAAGTGTTTTATGGCCAACAAAGTATGTTCATTAGATAATGTTTGTTTTCAGAATGTGAATTTCATTAAAAGCATTTATTTTGTGTTTCATGGTTCTAAATATGAATTGAAAAAGGCTTGTATCTCAATATGTGCATTTCATCTAAAGCATTTACCTGGTGTTTAACTTTTGCTGCCTCAACCTCTTCCTGCCATTACGATTGTCACATTTCTAGGTGTTTGCTCACATTTCAATGGATTTTCAATTTCATTATTAGCATCTGGTAACCTCTCTTTTCTGTCTCTTCAGGTTCAACTCTCCACCATGGCATGGAGAAATTGGGGAGATATGTTTCTTCTGCAACCCCTGCCTCGCCCTACCCAAGTGTAATGTGTACTTGGCAGCAGGCAACCAAATTGATTGTGCCTATATTAGTTCTATTATAAGCGTCTGGGGTTAACAACACATTCAAGGCTGCATTATAATCCAACAGACTATGTACATTAAGCATTGGCAGACTATGGCTGGCTCTTATCCTCAGATCAAGTTTACACTGCTAGTGGCTCACCTCTACTTCCATCGCTGGTCCTCGCCATCCTTCCTGACATCTTTTAGATGACTTCTGTTTTAATGGCTGTTGCTACATTTACAGTTGTTACATGAAGAAGTAAGGCATTGCATCAGTAGATGTAATGAAGGCATGGGCATGTCAGGTTTTACCAACATTTTTGCCTCTTGTAGATGCTTCATCTTCCAGATCGTCTTATAACCTTTTCAATAATATTAACTGACAGCTGATTTTGGGGGGAATCATAACATGTATGTCGATAGCATGACTGGCTTGAGTGTTGATCATCCACATCTCAGTCCCTGTCCCATCACTATATACTCGTCTCATAATTTGTATACCTTGTATACCTATTTTTAGGTCAATGTGACTGGTAGTTTTCATCAACCTGCATTTGGCAAAGACTTTTTTAAGGTGGAAAAAATAAATCCAGGGGTGCAGATGGGGGATGTCATCCCCCCCCCCCCATAAAGCAAATGATAGTGTAAATACCCCCCCCCCCCCCCCTGGAAATTTACTGTATGAACACTACAGCATATTTCATCATTTACATAGTTCCTACAGCCCGTTAAAAAAAAAAGTTCAGTCAGTTAAATGATAGATTAAATCCAATAATGCTGGCATACAAAGATGTCTTGAACTTGGAACTATTGATCAAAATGTCTTGAGGTACTACTCGTACTACTCCGAAATAGACAAAGTATGTGTACAAAAATTTGGAAATTGCTCGTTATTGCAAATGAAAATCATTATGCACCTAAATTCCATGCTTTATGAACAATGGTCTTTCAATGGGGATCAGTCTGATAAGCCATCCACAGGACATCTAGCATATGTCTAGAGATAGGTTTGAATAGTTCCACATATTTATGGTTTCTGGTGTCTACTGGCTGCATGAGATTTAAGTCAGCCACTTTTAACAAGTTTTTAATTTAATGTTTGAACTTCATTTTAGCATAATTTTGTGAGTCTCCATTGAAATTTTGCAGGATTTAAGGATTTAAAAAAAAATGTAATCGCCAAAAATTTAGCATGTAGGCAGGCTACTATATCTTAACTTTAGCTGTAATGCAACAGTAAATCACTGTCATATAGACATTTGAAGAATGATTTATGTAGGGGAAATATGCCTGCTGAATTTATGTTTGAATAATTTAAACTCTGAAAGTGCAAACATAGGTCAAACCAACTTGTATTGTAAGCCATACATCAACAATGGTGTGACATAGCTAAGATTATGGTTTTCCTTTCCATTTTCTAAGTTTAAGCTAGTGTGTTAACATTATTTCTAATGCCTGGTGGTTTATAATTTCCTTATCAAAAATTTTGACTGACATCAAACTCCAGCCATATGCTAGGGGGTCCAGTTCTCCCCACGTGAGGTGGCCCAGTTCTCCCCAAAGCTGTTGCTTGAAAGAAATGGCAACCATATTTTTCCACATGGAGAGAACAAGGTGGCAGTTGCATGATTGTACTCTGATTATGTGCTGATTATAATATTTTTATTTCTAATCTATCCTTTATTGGTTTTTGTCAATGAACAATTGTATACATAATAGAAATTTTACTTACTGACACCAAAAACAAAAATTTCACTTTATCTGAAAAATAAATATCTCAAATGGTTTCTTGCTTTCAGACATGCACTTATGAACACTTAGGAGTAATGTGACACAGTTTCAGGATATCAATTATACATTTAGCTGGAGGGAGGGTGGCCCAGTTCTACCGCTGACCCAGTCATTACTTTCCCCATCATTTGATCATTTTGAAGACAGTTTTATTGCAACATTTGACCCTCAAAACATAGTGGTAGACACCTTACTTTTTCAGCTATCTGGAATATTAACCACGTGGGGGACATTTTTAGGACTTCTTAACAAGGCTCATAGGTATGGAATTAGGAATTGTTGGATGGATTTGAAATTTAGTGGGCAGATTGATATTGCCATACCCTAGAACTGATTAAAGTTTGGAGGTGATCCGGATCATATTATGGATTCAGAATACTGTTCCAGCCCATACAATCATGCTGCTGGGCTAATCAATTTGGTTGGTTGTCATCCATTTTTATGTTCACACGGTGACACACCTCTAGTTAATGGAGGATATGGATCACACAATGGGTCTAGAATCTAGCTCAAGTATTGCGATCTGGATCACACATCACAAGGACAGATTCTGGTCAAATAATCATTTGATAATGCAACAGATGATACCTTTATGAAAAGGTCTTTTTGGAATCATCCAGACCACATTAAGTCAACAATACACCGCGCAACATTGGGCCAACAGCAGGCTAATAGTAAGCCAATCATGTGGTCTAGGTTATTAAAAAAAAATTCTCAAACCTCTGAAAGTGATAATTCCATGGTGAAAATAAGAAAGGAATAATATCACAGCATACAATCCCAAAATTTTCATCATTTATTACTTACTGTTCTTAATAAGTTACACTAAATGAGACCTCTACATAGCCCACTCAGGTGCTGATGAGGCGTTAAACAATAATACACACACTAAATGAGGCAGCGAGTTGGGGACTCCAATATGACGTCATCTAGTTCTCAAGTCATTTATTGAAGTTCTCGTGACTTGAGTCCTGAGTATCCTTGTGGCAAGGGTCCAGTGGCCAACATAGGGCTCTGTGCAATGTACACTCCATACCTAGCACAGACAAGAATGACCTTACAGGATAACATGTCATCAAGTACAATGGCAGTGTTATATCACCTACTCACTGAATGTTTGCTGCACATCTTTAAAAAAAAATTGTTATGTCATCATTCTTTATTTTTATTGCCTTACATAATTTCCCCCCATTTCCTTGAAGTATACAGAAAAGCAGTGAATGTATTTTTTGTGTAACATGCATTTCTATGGGCTTGTAGTAACAATAAAATTGTCCTCTTATTCTTGTAACTTTTATTACGTCAATGAACCCCAAACCTATGAATGAAAAGTAGTAATACACCGTGTGTCGCTTGCAAGAGTATGTAACAATGACCCCCTGTTGGAGTTCGGCCTAACTAGAATATGCTATGGAGTAGGTAATTAATTTAGAGTGTGATTTGATAGGCCCTGTATGCAGTACTTAGCAGATGTGGTGATGACATAAAGTCCATGTTGTATACGTCATATAATGTTATAACTGAATTGAAAAAGTCATGTGCACCTGGTTTCTTCTGGCAGCTTCGATTTCTTGAACGTAAAACAATGCCCACAAGGTATAGTGTTTCAACACAGTAAGAGCTACTTGATTTATTGTAATATTGGATTTTTCTGATGCCTACCACTGCTAACTATTTACAACTTGTATGTAGATTGACAAAAGGCATCAGAACTAAGCTTCCGACTTATGTAATTGCCATTTCTGTACTCTCTGTCGCTATCACTTACAGCTGTTTTCGAGGGGGCTTAGCTTTATTATGCACATCTGCTTATAGCTAGTGGTAGGATTTGGTTTATTTGTAGTTATCACTAATGTTCTGAAAATAAGTTCTCTGGAATATTGTATACTAATTAGTGCCTGTATTACTTTGTATTTGTCACACATCAACGTAACACACACAGAAAAATTAGAGTTAGGTTACTCCACCAGGTGGAGTAGAGTGCACAATACTCTAATTCTGTACATCTCCTTCATTTGAAGAATTCATTGGTGACAGAGTATTTGATCACTGTAGTATAACTGTAGTATGGAGAAGTATGGCGAATGTAGGGAACGTTGTATGCGAGAAGCTTGTACAGGACACTAAGATTTAATAGTTTGTTGAGAAACTATTCACTGTGCCATGTATTTGAGAGGGACTTTTATCTTGTGTGTGACATTGACAACTGTCCACTTAGGGATGAAAACATTAGCCATAAATAATTCTATGCTGAATACCTCCGTGATGCCCATAATGAACAGGTGCACACTGATTATGCTATTGACCAAAATTAACTTGGCAATGAAAAAGGTGATGGAGGTCATTAACTACATTCAGTCTACTCTCCCACACTCAGAAATCCTGAAAAAAAAAATCAAACCTCAATTAACCATGTAGATATTATTCACTCGATAAATTCAACATAACCAGAAAGGAATTTACAATGACAAATACACTAAAACTGATTCATCATAATATCCGTAGTCTTAACATGCACTTCGACGAAATTGTGGCATTCCTTCAGTGTATAGAAAATTACTTTAACTTCCTTGCCCTAGCAGAATTAATAACTAAAAACTTAGATCACAGAAAGTCACAACTCCCTAGGTTACATTCTGTCGTATGATAAACCCAGCCTGTCCAAAGGAGGAGCAGGGATAATATATTAAACTGGGTCTACAGTAACGGAAAGACCAGACCTGAAAATCATACCACCTCACAATAATGAGGTAGCGCTCTGGGCTTCCAACCGCTGGGTCCCGGGTTCAATTCCCGGTCGAGCCTACGTTGGATGGCTGTTTCCTCCTTCGTCTCATTGCCATGGTCTCTGCCTGTCCTAATTAGCCCAACTGGTGCAGAAATACAGGACGTAAAGCCCTAATCACACACACACACACACACACACACACACACACACACACACACACACACACACACACACACACACCTCACAATAATGACAATTTCTGAGGTGGAAAATATATGGATAGACAAAGTAAACACAATAGTAGAAGAAGTCTTAAAAACACCAAGGTTTTCATTCAAGCATCTCATTGCTATGGTCCCTGTCCTAATTAGCCCATCGGGTGCACCCTCAAGGAACTATTGAAACTCAATTCGAACAAGGCCTGAGGGCATGATGGTATATCACCTAAACTACTTAAAGAAAATGCGAGCGTTTTTAATGACAAAATATGAGGCCTCAGGCCTTTCACTGGTCATCAAACTATTCTTTCAGGACAGTTTAATCCAGGTGGAAAATGAGGTTAGAGGGGGGTTCATATCTCTGGTTGATCCAAAATTTGTCAAGTCTGGATTTAAAGAAATTTAGTGATAGTGCTGACACTAAGTGCTCAGGTAGTGAGTTCCAGGGTGTTACGAGTCTGTTTCTGAAAAAATTTCTACTTAATTCCAGATTGCAATTCTCTTCTTGAGTTTGAGGGAGTGACCCCAGTGGTGATGTTAGGATGCTTTCTTCTTAACAATTCATCATTAGTTGTGTACATGTTGTGTAGGTACTTGTAAACGTCTCCTATAGTTCAAGCTTGTTTGATTCGTCTTTTTCAGTCTTTCTTCATATGGTAGGTTACGTAAGCCTGGTACAATTTTGGTTGCACACCTTTGCACAGTTTTAAGTAAGTTCTTGTACCTTCATCATTCTACGGTTAGTTTCATAAAATATGGTCGACTCTAGACAGCTGTATCTACCTATTCCTAACTGTTACTGTAACTGGCTAAAGCCACCCGCTACTGTCTACATCTACCTTATAGTCGGCTAAAACTACCACCACGGAAAAAATGTAAATTTAAGAAATTTATCTAATGTACCATAAATATGTATGGGCAAGCTTTCAACAAAATATTACAAATCTGCATAACTCTCAACTTATGCACCAAATGGTGTTGCATGTACTTTTAGATCCGGCTTTGAGTAGCCAGCTATAGCCAGACTGTTGCATTTAGTGGCAGGTATGATCATGTAGCAAAAGTTGTCTAACTTTCTCTAGGTTCAATTTGACAGGCCTTTTTTAATGTAACTAACTGTAGATACACATACAGAAAATATTTCAGACCATAGTCGACAAGAACCCCAGGTCCTTTTCCATATCGGATTTCTCAATAAGTGATCTGGTTTCAGACTGGTGAGATGAATGCTTTTTTGTTGCAATGTTGCGATCATTAGCCACATTAGCTGCCAGCTGATCTTGGAACCTGACTACACTACTAACACCCCTGGACGCATTAACTGCCATTTCATTGTTTGCCATTATGTAGTGATCGGTCGATGACCGCGTCAGCTGCCCGTTCATTGTTACATGTCATTGTTCCTATTAGCGTGGAATAGTTAGTCCTGGGGTTGCTTCTCCCAAAGTGAACAAACGTTCATTTTTGCTGCTTGTCTTCTATTTGTGAGAAACTGTTCAACCCATGCTAGGACATTGCCATACCGTATCTCTATACCGAGATCTTGTTCAAAAGCCGTTGATGGGGGACAATGTTGAAGGTCTTTGCAAAGTAGTTTACCATTGTTAAGTGCTTTGAGCAATCATCCAGCTGCCCAGTAAGTTTGTGGAGTGAGAGCGGCCTTTGACAAATCCATGTTGACAATCTGCAATCAGTTTATTTTCCTTAAGTGCTGCATAATTGCATCTTGTACAAAGGATTCCAAGATCTTGCAGACGATACTGGTTGAACTAACAGGTCGATCGTTTTCCAGCTTAGACTTGTCTCTTTTTTTTGTAGATGGGTGTTATGGCATCCTTCCACTGTTGAGGGATGAATCCTTCCTCTAACATTTGTTGTAAATGAACGGGCAGCCCTGAATCTTAATATCTCTGACTGGCAGGTACCTTCCTCAGATTTCCTTAGATGACACCAACTTATACTTATCAGATAAAAATCGAAACAACCTCAATACTGAATATGAAGACAAACCTTACCAACCGTTTTACTTGATGTAACAACAATCTTACAGTAAATGTTTCTAAAACTAATTATTCCATATTCAATCCTAGAAACAAAACAGGTTCCAGCCTATTATGAATTACATCAGAATTTAAAAACATATTATCAAAAGAACACCATGCTCAAAATACCTTGGATTAATACTTGATGAAAATATCATTTTTGGTGAAAACATGCTGAGGCAAATTAATCTCTCATAAAGGTAGGCAACGCTTTTAAAATCATAAAAAACTACAGACCCATTAAAGAGACATTTATATTATGAGTGTGTCCACAAAAAAAATTCAATATGGTACGACAATTATACAGTGACGAAACCTTCTTATATATATAGAGATAAGACTTAAAATAACATTGCAAATGTTGCTGAGGCATTATAACTCATCATTGTCTTCAATGGTTCACTAGAAAGGGTTTATCATACCTAAAATAACTTATCATTACCATGATCACATAACTACTCTAGGGCCCCGATGATATCACGATGACGTAATTTGCCCTGAGGGCTTGATATCATATCGAGCTGTACCTGCAGACCCCGACGATCCGGAGTCTCTCCTCCATTTTGCCCTCAGGGCGTTGAGCTGCAGGGATCAATTGTAGCGCCTGAGGGTATTCTCCCTT
Source organism: Alitta virens (assembly GCA_932294295.1). NCBI lineage: Eukaryota > Metazoa > Annelida > Polychaeta > Phyllodocida > Nereididae > Alitta > Alitta virens. The sequence continues at coordinate 38,926,696 of OW028575.1, forward strand.
TGTAGTTAGATTTAATTAAGCTAATTTATTCAGAAAGATTGTTACTCAGTGTTTAGTTTACGTATTAAATCGCTACTCCGCGCTTAATTTATGTATTAAATCCCTGAGGTTTTTATAAAAATTATTGTATACACGCTGTCTGTAGACACATCAATTTGAGCACTGTAGCCTTTGGGGGTCTCAAAAAACGGTGTAACATGACAGTAGTCTGTTTTAATTAGATTTATTTACTAGCTGAGACACCAAGGTTCTTTTTGATTTATGTATTACAATCAGCACTTTATTTCCACCAAAATTAGTGTATACTTAGCGTTTTTTAGAAATGTATACAATATATTTGTGCGCTATGTGTGGAGCTAGCAAATCCCAAAATCTGTGTATATGTCTCGCAAATAAATAATAAGCCATTGAAGTCTCTGAGGTAGCACTACGTATTTATAAACACGTGCGCCGTAATTGAGAATTAGACTCGCTATTGGAATAACGCCTTCACTGAATTCCTTATAATTCATACATGCGAGAGTGCTCAGACAATTCTTTAATCCCAATCACAGCTCGAGTACAGTACACCTCGTCTTTACAAATTGCTCAGCTCCAATCTCTCCTTTACGCAATATCAAATATATATATATATATATATATTTAACTTGCTAAGTGTAATTTCTACACTAGTATATAAAACATATTTATTTTTTATTTAAGTTGAACGAATTAGCAGGTAAATTTTTAAGTGATATAGCTCTGCCTGAAGACATAACCGTTAAGTTAATCAGTCATGGAGACCGAAGGACTTTCTCAAACCCTGAGGGCAGTCACGCGCTCATCAGTACGGGGAGTCACTGTTATCTGACTGCTAGTTGTTTGTAAACGATCTTATCTCTGCTCCGAAAAGGTGCGCAGAGCACACATTGCGATAAGGATGTGTTGTATTAGCTGAATATGATAAGATTTACACACGCGATCGTATCACTGCATTATACCCAAAGCAAATTGGAGCAGGTTTTATCACTGCATTATACCCAAAGCAAATAGGAGCAGGTTTTTTTCGGCCTGTAACACAGTGGCATCGTGCACCTGGTGTCACACCAAATGAGCTCTATTATTACCTGATATGTAGATCAGTGTAATGTTAATAGTTTTAAAACAAAAAAATACATAGTAACTCTATTCGAAAGTCTTTTATTTAAGTAAAGCCAGTACTTCGGTTAACAAAAAAAACACACACTGTCAAGTCCATTCAAATTGCAATAAGCGTAAAAAAAAACGATCTACTTAAAACACAAAAGTCATACATAAAAAACGTAAGTTTAAAACAAATTGGTCATGGCACAAGTTAAGTATTTTTTCCATATATATATATACTTTACTGAAGTCTAGACTAGTAGTAAAAAGAGCAACACATACAATAGCTCAGAGTCAATAGCACAATGCAAGCAGTAAACTACTATCAAATCTATCAGAAACACAATGATACATCGACTGTCAAAGAGCAAGACGCATCAATTACAGCGATACATTAGGTCTAGACTAAATCTACAATGCATTATATCTATACTAAAGCATGTTCAATACAGAATTAATATAAGTCAAACATTATACTGACTCTCCATCATCGTCACCCCTAGCAGTATGGTGGCGTATGCTAGGATCGTAATTAACATTCGCAGGGTGTCTATCGTTGTTGTTGTTGTTGACGTTCTCTCTGCGTAGAATACCTGCCTCCTCCTCATACAAGATCCAAGCCACAAAGAAAAACCGTATCAGGCCCACCAGTGTCCGCAGGTGTCTTGTAATCGTTTCTCGCTTCTGGAAAACATGTATATATGATAAGTACACTTCAAGGCGATTGTTTAAACAACTATAGTGATTATCGCGAGAACGTTTAATGTAAATGTTTACTCAGCAGGTTTAAGTGACAATAGTCACAGTCTTCATCGAGACAGTTGAGAATAACTACTGAAAAAATATCATTTCAATTCAATTCAAAGAGATCCTACCTAAACCTGGAAAGGTGTTGTTGCCTGAGGAGGGCCCCTGTCCATGGTGTGCATATCGCCCCAAGTGCAGTTACAGCACTTCGCGATGAGGTGTACGGGGTAGAGCAATAAAGCCATGCACTTAAGGCAGCCTGCCACAGCAAACAGTGCAGGGTCATTGGCACGCGCATGGCTGTTGATGCGGGCATGAAGGTTGACAAGACTCACCAGTATACAGCACGTGGTGATCCCGCCAAAAATGGTGCTCAGGCTTGTCCACACCATCATCCCCACGTCATAGCCAGGCGTTTTACCAGAGCCAGTTAGGGGCTGAGCATGTTCTCCATGCGCTGCAGTGGTGTCGACATGCACTGTATCACTTTCAAGCCCTGAGGTAGCATCAATTTTCGTCATCGGTGTAGTATTCTCAGTCGTCATACATCTCACCCAGGGGAAGCCAAGGGTCATTTCACTGCACTGATCAGAGGAAGGCCCCACAACTAGCATGTTTGCAAAACCAACTGTGTTACGGAGACTCGTCATATCGAATTTCCCGCTCGTTTTAATGATCAGCATCTTGTTGTTCCTGTGATCAGCACTGAAAAAAGGCGCTGAGTGAGCATCTCTGCACAGCACATAATCCGTGGAAGTGCAGCTGCACTGGCCATCGTTACCGCATGCCCATGCAGTAATCTGAGGTAAACTCAGAAGCAGAATAATTCCGGCCCCAATCATAATTCCTTTTCTTGATTCTTGACGTGCTCTCTGTCCTCTTGAAAAACGCTCAATGATCTTGTGACCCCTAAAGAAAACCCCTCACGTGACCACTGGGCTGCAGTGGTGTTATGTAATGAAACAAAAGGCAGTACCAGGGTGTACAATGTAGAAACAAAGGACTGGGGTATATTATACTCATGGCCACAAGTTATATTCAGGCAAACCAATTGACCAAATAAAATCCGATTAATATTTCTCCCACTCTCTTCAGCCGCGTAAAGAATATCGTGTTTTTTTTCCATTGAAATTTAACCAAATTGGTCAAATGGATATTATGAGTTATTCTGCATCAAATATATTAAGGTGACCTTTAAAGAAATTAAAGTCGATTTACTAAACACGTATTTAGAGTTATTCATCTCATAATTTGCATAGTGTTACCTCAAATATTTTAAAACATCATTTACATCACATTTCACTATAAATTAAACTTATATATTACACGCTACTTTCATAATACGATATATATATATATATATATATATATATATATATATATATATATATATATATATATACAGGCGAAGTTTTATTAAAAAATTAATATAATTGATTATACACTGCTCATACAGTCAGCTGTATCGCGGCTACGGTCTCCGAAAGTGAAAAGCTTGTGCCCTAAAGCCACCGAAGTGACATACACCTGCCCGATCTGACACCGACGATGCTGGCCTGGCCGGCCGCGTACCTTGGGGAACCGCTCTCTCAGCCCTCGGGGGAAATATCGAGTATAAAAAGTACTTGTCACAGGGTCAGAGGGCATCATTGAACGGCAGTATCACACTGTAGAACGACAACCGAGCTTTCGGCCACCGGGATCAGCACTTAGACTTTCTACACTTCACTCTACACTTCACTCTACTCTAGAAAAAAGGTAAGTCACATTGTAAATTTATTGCGACCATATACTCTGTTTATTTGGGCATACTCTAGTGAGTATCGTGTTACCGTAAATGTATTAATATGGTACTGAAAAGCCAAGACTCATATATGATTTGAGGTAGACATTTTATTCAGACATTTTTTTTTCGTTACACATCATTGCAAACACATATGTATAGAACCTTAATACCTTTTTAATCAACACCATACTCGCAAATATCTATACCTATATATATATGTTTATAGAAGAAGCTTAGTCATATACACGACAAAAAAATATGTTTACACAGTCGCATTTACATATTACATGTAATAGTTCAATTCAATTCAATTCAATTCAATTTAGTCGAGACTAGTAGATTGGCCATGCCATACCGTATAGAGACCGGTAGATCGATCAGCGCATGTAGTATAAGTCTAATTAACATATTACCCGCAATAGAGTAATTCAATTCAATTCAATTTACCGGAGACTAGTAGATTGAACAATGTATACAGTGTAGGGTTAATTTACATATTACATACAATAGCTCAAGTCAATTCAATTCAATTTATCTGAGACTAGTAGATCGATCCGTGCATACTGTATAGAGCTAAACAATGACTTTTTACATCAGTTTTTTTACTCAGCAGATGTATCACACTTGCAGGCTCATATTTCCTGCTTCTATAGTAAACGTATACAAGCGAGTAGTAGCCGCACTGCCTATTAGCTAAATGCTCAGAATATGTGGTACAATATTTAAATTTGGACATAAAAGCAGTCATTTCTCCATTGTAGGTCCGCTCTCCCAAGGAATCGAAAACCTCTAGACCACAAGATTCTTCATTTCGAGTCTTCTTAATTACATCTCGGCTATGAACGATCAGGATCATCCAGTGTCCCGCCTCTCCGCGTAAGTACGAGTTTTCGTTACAATTCACGATGTAGCAGCGTTCCCGCTGGTCTGGTCTCACATATTTCAGGGCATTCGAGGGCATAATGGCCATGACATATGCAGTGGCAATGGTGTCATTCCAGAGTATCTCATATAGTTGATCGGTGTTCATGTTAAATAGAGATTACGTGCATAATCAATTTCGAATAGGCCTGGATATGTCACCTTGGTGAGCATAACAACAGACTCCTGTAAGGGCGACTTGAATCGTAGCTCTATTCTGACACAGCCCTCTCTTGTCACGGGGTAGAATTCATCGTAATTTTGAGGAGCCAGGTCAATGACGAATAATGTGTAACCGTCCCTGTATTCCTCCCTGCTTATTCTTGCCTTGTCTCCAATAGCTGACTTTCCCCTGTAGAGGTCTGAGTAGCAATGAAGATACTTATCCGCTGAGAAGTCAATGCTCAGAGGGCCACCGGGAGTGGGCGTCCCCGATAGCGTGACATTGATGAAAGTGATGTCATAGTGCTGAAAATTGTAGGGATTCTTGAGCAGGCTACCGCTCATTGATTCGCCTGACACAAACCCCATGACAATTTTACTGGGTACTCTTCCATTGAATGCATCCGCAATGTAATATGAAGATGTGTCTCTTGCCAAGTTGAATTTTCGTAGCTCTTCTTTTGTGTAGAAATATTTCGCACGCGAAATCTCCTTCAGCATCACATCCTGATGGCTGAGTAGAATAAGCCCGGTGGGAGTCACGTGTTTCAGAATTAAAGTAATGTCCACAATCTCTAATCTGTAGTCAGTTGACTCTTTATTGGCGCTTAGTAGTCTGAATCTGTTCGATGTGGGTGTGAGTGTCAGGTCTATGGTGACACCATTTAGGAGATATTTGTTCACTTTGAAAACATCAACATCGACTTTACCTAAGAGTTCAACAGTGGTGCTTCCACTCATAGCCTCGGCTCTCTTTTTAAAGCCCGCATTGCTACCTAGAGCAATACTAAGGTCCTCCATGAACTGAGTTGTGTCTTTGTGAAACATTGAGCATTCCAAGTCGGCATCATTCAGCCCATCCTCGCATAGGAGGGTGTTCATTAGGGCCTTGTAGCTGTACCCTGTTTGGCCGCCAGTCACCACTCTGTCATTAAGTCGTACTTCCACTTGGTCCCATAATGCTTGGGCCAGGTTATTAACTGGCCCCACACTCCATAAACCCTCGTCTTCGATTATGTCTGATTTGCTACTTGTAGGAGGTGCATCGGCTGAAGGCTTTGATGCGGGTGAGCCCGAGGTGGGCCGTTCTGGTACTAGTGAGCCATCTCCTCTGACTATTCTCACCCGTGTAGACAAGTAGACATTTGCCAGGTCTATGTATGAGGTGCCCACACCCGGTACGTGGAACTTAGCATCGCCCTCGGTTGAAAACTGGTTTACGGGTTTATGCGTCAGGTATTTCACGTCTGTAACTCCCAGATTGCTCACAGGCACACTGAACAAATTTAGTGTGTCCTCATAGGCTAGGTCAGCCGATTCTAGTACTTTTTCACCGCTTGACATGTTGAGTGAATATGTCTTTGAGTCTCAGTATTTTCTTACTAGGAGTCCCGCTCTGAACCTGTCGCTTGCGTTTAAGTCGCTGCGTCACTGCCTTGCGCTGAGAGTGTACTGATTGCCCTCGTTCTGTGGCCACTCTTTTATCGCTTTTAGCCACCAGTTCCGCTTGAGCCATTTCGTTTGACTGTTCTATAGGTGACACCACTGTCAGAGGTAAATTTTCATGGTTCTTTTTCGATCCATCTTCGTCATCGCTCCCTGTACCCTTCCTGCTCCTGTTCTCACTCGATTCGATAACTATGGCCCTTGGTTTATTTGACCAGGGTCTCGTGCGACCTACAGTTTTCTGAAAATGGGCTATCCATGGTTCAGCCTTCATGGCGGTTAGCGATTTGTATCTCTCTTCCATGTCAATTCCAGTGTGCAGTGAGTCGATTGCACTGTCTCTCCGGCAAGTTCTGGGAATAAAGTTCCTCTCGAGTCCCTAAGCGCTATAAAAAGATGTCTCACGTCCGACACTCTCAATGGAACATACAGCACTGGTTGCATGCGAGCGAAGTTGTGTCTTTTTATCTCTCCAAGGGGGATAGCTCGCAGCACTGGGCTGTAGCTATCGCCAACTATTGAACCTTCAAGCTGAGGGCATGTGACATACATCACCTCACCCTTGGACCACCTATTGTTAACCGAAGCAACAGTTATGTCAATCAGGCCTAGGTACCACTGTCCATTCAGCTGAGTATTTTTTGGAGCGACGAATGACTCGGGCATCTGCACAGTAAAACTCCCTGCATTGTTGGATGGATTGATCCCTCTTGACTGCCAGCTGGATACGTAAATAATCATCTCCACCTGCTTAATTCTTCTTCTTCCTTCTCTTTTTTTGCTTCAGCGTCTTGAGGTCACTACTCTGTAGCCACTGGTTATATTTGCTAGGCCATGATTGATATTTAACCAGACTCTGACTCACGCCGTCGCTGTTCACTCTTGTCTTAATCACCTTTTCGATGTTGAAGAATGCATCAGGGTCAAACCTAACAGGCGTCAGTTCATTCGAATAGAAAGGTCCATCGACTGTCTCACCGCCGTAATCCCTGAGGTAGTATACGGCTATACCATCCGAAAATTTTCTCCCCCGTACAGTGAACACTTCGCCTGTAAACTGTTCGTCATATGAGCGAGAAAAGTTCTTTCGGCGATGATACGCAGCTCTTACTCTGTCTCCTACTGCGAATTTGTAAATGATTCTCTTCTTGTTCCTGGCGGAAGAAATGGCTCTCTTGAAAGCTGTAGCTAAGTCTGTGGTGTTTTGAGTCACATACTGGTAGTCCCAAATGTCCTGCTCATTGTCCTCATTGACCTGAGTCGGAGTGATACCTATGCTCGAATGAACGGTGCGATTATACGAAGATACTATATTCTGAAACTCATCGATGTACCTGTAGCTGTTACTGTATTGGAAAAACTGGAACAGTCTTTTCTTCAATCCCTTTATCACTGCCTCAGCGTAGTTTGCCTTGGTTTCGGTGTTAGTGTAAACAGTCTTGACACCGTACTCAGTCATAAGAGCCGCTACCCTTGCATTGGTAAATTCGGTACCCCTGTCACTCCTCAAGAAGCGGGGTAGGTCTGAATCGGCACCCTCATTAGTTCTACCTCTAGGCTCCTGAGCCGCCGTAGAGTCAGGATCTTCATCAGTATTAGCTTCTATGGCCGTGTTAGTTCCGTGTGCGCTTGTGTCATTTGAGCCTGAGGGGCCTGAGCCCTCAGCATAGCTGTCTGTAAATATTTTCACGAATCCCCCACAGATGTGTTTCCCTCCTTTGCTCTTGACGGGTACAGCACGGCAGTATCTCGAAAATACATCTATCGCAACAAGAATGTATGCGAAACCGTCATTGGCCCCAGTGAATCTGACGTCGTTCAGGACGAGTAGGTCGCAGTCCCACATGTGATTTATACCAGGTGCAATGACGCGGCGATACTTGATCGGTTTTTCCCTAGCCTGTCTATGTAGCGTGATAATGTCCTGCGATTTGGCCCAGTCGTTGATCCTATTGAGACTTATATTGTATCTCCCTTCACGCTTAATGACTGCATGTAGCTTAGTGGTGCTTGTGAAACTACCAGGCAAGCTTGGATTGTAAAAGCGCCTCGCCAAACATGCATCTATATCTTTAGGAATGCCCATTACGCCGGTTTGACGCAAATCCAGGCTGTTTTATTCTTCGTCTTTCGTACTTCAACTTCAGCACTACTTTCACCGCTACTAGCCCTACTACTACTACTACTACTACTACTACTACTACTACTACTCTTCGAGACTATTTTCTTTTTTCTCTTCTTCAAACTTTCTCCTTCTTCTTCTTCTTCTTCTTCTTCTTCTTCTTCTTCTTCTTCTTCTTCTTCTTCTTCTTCTTCCGCTTCCCTCTCTTCTCCTTGAGAGTACTTATTCTTCATGTAATGCAAAATTCGTCTCAATTTGACATTCGAGATGAGGTTTAGAGGTACATCGAACTCTAGGAGGAGGCAGTAAAACTTGCAATGCCCACGAGGTACAGGGAACTCACTCGATTGAGTGTGGAGTAGCGATGCGGGGTAATCGATCACTGACGTGTCACCTCCGCACGAGTCGGTACTAGAACCACTAGCAGTTAGCACTCGTAGAATGGCGTGTGCCCTTGACTTATGTTCTTTAGAAGTCAGCGTGTTCTCAACCTTCCTCAATATCGACTCGCCACTGTACCTATTGTCATCAACACTGGGCGCATTGTCTCCACTGTCACCCCGAGAGTGCGTAGAGAGCTCATCCGATAGAGTTGTCAAAGTCTCAGCACGCTCAAGGCTGAGAGATTTATTTTCATTGCTAGAGGCCCCCCCACCGCTGCCAGGGGGCGTACCTGCCCAAATTGCAGGAGGCACAAAAGGCGTAGCAGCGTCTGACTGTGGCAGGGAGGACGACTGGCCTGCACCGCTGCCTATGGCAGCGGTGGCGGCCAGACGTCCTGGCTCATCGTGAGACTTCTTTCTATTACTCTCAATCAAACTTTCGTATTTGTCATGAGGTATCAGATAGACCTTCCTGTTAAATTTCAGCGTCAGAGCCATCTTCGCGTTTGTCTTCGAGTGACTGTAATTTCTTCACGTGAGGTACGCAGAGCTCCAAAAACTCCACCAGTGTCTTGTAGTGCGTTACGTAAACACGCTTCAACTGACTCCTGACTGTCGCGCTGATCCTTGTTGTTCGGCGAAATTTACTAGCCTTCCCTAGAACTAGGCGTGACACCTTCCTAAGCACTCTCTTACCTCGACCTAACTCGTGCAGAGTGTCACTGGGTAGGTTCAAGTTGCCTTCCATGGTGTTCACTATGACCTCCGTTATGCAAAGCACCTGTTCTCGGGTAGCACCATCCAATAAGATTCGACTCAGTCTCGACGTCACTCTGTAAGTGCGTATTAAAAGTTCTAAAAAATCCAGGCACATCCTGGCTCCCATCGCCTCTGACATTATTTACGAGTGTATAGTACGAGAGTGTCACCGGGCAGAATAGAAGAGCTCAGCCGTATGTCCTCGTCACCCGAGCCAGTCAAGTTGTTAACTACTAGGTATCCGCGTGGGTTACGCGTTGCGTCCTCGTACGCCTCGACTAGCCTCTTGGGAGTGCCAGGGAACATCTGTCGTGAGAGGAAGTGTATCTGCTGTAAGTCTCGACACGTCTTCATCAATATTAAGTAGCCTGTATTGAGACTGATGGTGCGCGAGTAGCGCGACTGGTGGTAGACATTTTGAGTCAGCATAATGACTGAAATTCTACTATGGTGAACATCCCTAGTGAAGAGAGAGCACATTTCACTAGATTTACATATTTCGTCCATAAGATCATCCAACACGAGTAGACTGCCCCTCCTCGTCTGGGCTTTTCAATTCCTCAATCATCTCGAGTGTAGGTAGGCCATGGTGAGTGGATAGGTTAGGCAACTCGATCTCGAGTTCTTCAATTTTTTTCTGCTTCACGCCGTATGCGTAAAGTATTCGCTCGGGTGGTGTAGTGTACATCTCCCCGGAGTTCCTCAACACCGCCAGCGTTAGAACTGTCTTACCCGACATCGAAGGCCCCGCAATGACTGTAGAGGACGGCGATTCGAACTTGAATATGGCTCGATGCTTCTCCATGATTTTTAATTATTTTCTTTCTTTCTTTCTTTGTAGACTAGCGGATAGAGTCATGAAAGACTTGAACGATTTGGCACGAAGAGCGAATACGAGACCCTCTAACGCCGAAGAGGAAATGGACACTGATTCGAACTCACAATATCAAAAGCCTGTGGTAGCTACTGAAGCTGCCCCGACGAATGGCTCAACTAGCTGTACCTCCAGGCAGGGCAGCTCACCACTAGGGCCTCAGACTGTCCCTGCCTCGAAAGCGGGTACGTCAACTGGAGGTGTGACCCGTACAGCCACTGTTCCGTCTACGCCATTGTACTGCATGTGGCCTAGTGATGAGTCTGACTGGTCCGATTCGTATGATGTATCGGAAGATGAGGGACAACTTAATGCGAAGGAGGGGGAGAATGATCAGAAAAAAGGCAAAGGCAAAGGCAAAGGGAAAGGGAAAGGGCAAGGGCACGGGAATGGGAATGGGAATGGGAATGGGAAAGGTGAACAGTCTAAAAGCCTCAGAAGCGCTCAGGATGCATCGGCTCAGAGACCTGTTGAGTTAATCCCTCAGAGAACGTCTAAGAGACTAGCAAAAACTGCTGCCTCTAAGAATAACATGGCTAGTGCGGATGGGAGTACTCGGCAACAGACTTCTAGTTCCCGCACTAGCTCTAGTTCTACCTCTTGTTCACCGACCCGAGCTAATTCTAGAACACCGAGTGTTGTCTCCGTTGCAGGCGCATCGAAGCTTAGTACTACGCCGGTTGAAAATAAGATCGAGATTACTACACAGAGTAATACTACTACTACTACTACCACAACAACGAGTGCACCTACGAGCGCTACAAGGAGTACGGTGACGAGCACCCCGGCAAGAGACAAAAGTGTCTAGAATGTCTCGGAAGTTGATCTAGCCGAAGAGATGGACGTTGATAGTAGCACATATACAGGCACCGTAGCGCCGACTGCTGATGACTGTGCTGGTGCTGCAGACAGAGGTGGAGCCGGAGATGAGCCAATGGAGGGTGTCGTTGAGGGATGGCAGTCTGATGATGATAATGACACCACTCTGCGCAACACTGAGAGTCAAATGCTCAAGGTAAAAGGAAAAAATAAATAAATTAAAAAATTATATTGGAGCCTCCGACATGCTCTTCGGTCTCAACATTATTTTTAATTATTATTATTATTTTTTTTTTTTCAGAGGTTGGAGAAGCAACTGCAATTTCATCGTAAAAGGTCCAGAGAAATCGAAGAATTCCTGGTCCATTTCACTTCAGTGAAAACCGGTGAGCCCTCACCAAAGAAACGAAAAGTTGACACCAAGTGAGTTTACCGGCTGTAAAATGTTTTTTTCATACGTGAGTGCTGTATTGGTGTACGGTTATAATTGTCCCCCTGACTTATGCATTTATTTCTTTTCCAGCGGTCAGGAGAGCCAGTCAGCTGTAAATAGGGGTCTGTGCGGAGGTGCTGCAGCGGACACCGCTTCCGCTTTGAGGTGAGTCCGGTAGTGTATTACAGCTTTTTTTCTGTGCCCCCACCCAACATAAAACAGTGCGATATAAGGATGTCTGACTCATTTCACTACAGAGAGATCAACACAACCTCAGTGACAGCGAATAAGGCGAGTAATGGCAGTGAACGTGAACATGAACATGAGCAGGAGAAAAAGAAGAAACATACACGCAAAGAGAACGGCAAGGAGACAGAGGGCTCAACACCCAGTGCAACTAGTGCGTTAGTAGTCGTGTATTTCAGTCAGTGATATCGATACCTCAAAGCTAAAGGCTATTACATACAGCCGAGAAAGATACCTAACTAGCTAACTAACTAACTAACTATTGTTCTTCCATTTCATTTCATTTCAGTTTGAAAGAAATGCTACAGGTTGAGATTGGAATTGACTCGGATGTGATTGAACTGGAGGAGCTACAGGATGGAAACGAAATGAAACTGCTACTCGACATGCTATATGACAACAATTTAGTCGGAGAGGGTGAGGGAGAGGGAGAGGTAGAGGTAGATGATCGGGGTAATGATGGTGAAAATGTACCTATTGTAAATGAAAATAATGACGATAATGACAATGAAGAAGACATGGAAGGTAACATGATATTTGAGGGTCCTGACTACTCCGTGAATTTTCATCGCAGCATCAATGTACAAAATATAAGAGACCTCGAGTTTGACGGTGGAGCCGCACGTGAAACGGTTTACCGCGTACACCTTAATGCCAACTGGGCAGGGGTCAATCTACGTGATATAATGGGGGATCTTGAGGCAGTGATTGACAGTATCATTGCAAAGCTGAATGAGAGCTACAACCCCCATGATCTGGTGAGATTTTTTATGCAAAATGCTGCTTTTTACAGCCCTCACACACTTGGTCTTCTACCTCTACACCAGCTCAGTATTTTTAAAGTATTGGAGCTGCTAGAGTCACTACTGCAATCTGATGAAGAGCTACATTTAGATGAGCCCATTGAAATCCATGTCGGTGTGATACGCAACCCCCTCGGGGCAGGCAGGAGTGCTGGCATCAATTATGTCGATGACCTGCACCGACTGAGATACATCTGTAAAATATCTAATGATGATAATTTATGTTTAGCCCGCTCAATTGTCGTGGGTACAGCCAAGGCTAATCTAGACGAAGTTCCGCCGTCGAACAGGGCCCTTCACCTGAAAGCAAAGTCAGTATACTACCATATCCTTAACTCAAGGAGAAATATTCAAAAGACTAAGGCTTCACAGCTGCACGCTCGTGCAGGTTTTGATATCGACCATGTTCCATCTTTCACTGACATTCCCGCTTTCGAGAGGGAAGCCAACGCACGCATTGTTGTTTTTGGCTGAGGGTCGGGTGTTAGACCCCTCTATGTAGGTGACCAAGACAGACAGCGAACCGTTTACTTGCTCTATGTTGACGATCCGCTGAACCCAAAAGCAGTCGGACACTTTCACACCATAACTAGAATACAGTGTATCTTTGGAAAGAGTGCTTTTTGCAGTAAGTGTCTGCAGCCGTATGACAAGCGTTACGGCCATAGAGGCTGTGAGCGCTGTGTATCATGCCGTTGTGACAGGTGCGAAGTTGTTAACAGTGAAAGACATTGCTGTGCAGAGTGTAATCGCTTCATGAGGTCGGCCGAGTGCGCTCGCCGTCATAAAGAAAATGGTGTCTGTTCCGCGACTCATCGGTGTAAAGAATGTGGTGCTTACTACAGACCTAGCTTTGAACACCGATGTGACACGCGTGAGTGTAAAATTTGCAATGAGTGGGTCTCCGGTGTTCATTTCTGCTATATCAGACAGCAACTCCCTCGAGGAGTGTCTTGCAAGTACATGTTTGCAGATTTTGAAACGGACCCCACCACAAAGTATCATACACCCAATCTGTTGATAGCTCACTGGGAGTGCGAACATTGCATTGGCTACACGTACAGAGAGAACCAGCGATGTAAACACTGCGGTACGCCATGTACTCAATGTTCAGCTCTCATCTCGAGTAATTCATCAAGGGGCCACCCTGAGAGAACGACATGTATGTCAGGTGAAACGTGCGGAATGCGGTCTGTCAGTTTTTTCGGAGATGACACTGCAACTGAGTTTTGTAAATTTCTATTCAGCAGAGAATTCGAGGGTTATACACTCATCTTTCACAATGGCCAGGCGTATGACGCCTATTTGATCGCCAAGTACATATTCTGTACAATGCGCAAGCTACCTAAAGTGATCTATCGTGGTAGCAAGATTGTGGCTATTGACACTGGGAAGTTCAGAGTGATCGACTCGCTGAACTTTTTGACATTCCCATTGAGTCAAATGCCCAAAGTTTTTGGGCTGCAAGGTGTCAAGAAGGGTACATTCCCAGTTTTTTTTAATCAGAAAGAAAACTGGGACTATGTTGGACCCATGCCGCATCCTTACTGCTATCGAGTGAACAGCATGAAACCAAAGGCTCGTGAAGAGTTCATGAAGTGGTATGTGAATCAGAGGGGTAAAGTCTTCAATTTCAAAAAAGAATTACTTGCATATTGTGAGGATGATGTGAATATCCTACAGGAAAGCTGCAATGCATTCAGAGACTGGCTTTTGAGGATCACATCAAGAGAGGAAGTGGTTGATGTGGGTGAGGGCGGTGAGAGGATGACCAAGACAATAGGTGTTGACCCACTCCAATACAACACACTGGCGAGTGTTTGCATGGCAACATACAGACATTTATTTCTTACTGAGAAATATTCAGTCGCTCTAGAGGACGGGCGCACAGTTTCAGGGTTCTTACAAAATGACAAATTGAAACTGCTAGATGAGCAGGGTGAAGTTGTCGATAGTGAAGCTGTCAGTGTGAGTGGGATGAAATTCGAATCAACACCGTTTGCCAGAATGCCCTCATGTGGTTTTGCCGGTATAGACGCCCACAGTCGATCCTCAATCGTATGGCTGGAATATGAGGCTCAGAGACTGGGTGTGCCTATTCAGCATGCTCGCAATGGTGGTGAACACCGTATTAGGAATAGGCGGGGAGATGGTTGGGTGAAGCTCGACGGTTACTATCTTGACTCAGCGTCGGGTAGGGAGTTTGCATGGGAGTTCTATGGATGTGTCTTCCATGGCTGTCAGTGGTGCTTCAGCGGCGGTGACGGTTCATCGGTTGTCAGACACCCCCACACAGGTGAAAGCATGAAGACTCTACACACTCGTACTGTTGATAGGCTAAACTATCTGAGGAAAGATCTCAAGTTCGAGGTTCACACTGTGTGGGAGTGTGAGTACCGCATGATGCTGAAAAGCAACCCTATGTTGCGTGACATTGAGAGCGCCTGTGACATCATGCCTCGCCTGGATCCGCGTTGGGCATTTTATGGTGGACGTGTTAACGCCGTAAAGCTCTATCACGAGGCAGAGGGGGGCAAGAAAACAGGCTATGTAGACATCTGCTCTCTATATCCAATGGTACTGAAGAATGACATCTTCCCCGTGGGTATTCCTGAAGTCATAGTGGAGCCACAAACCACCGACATCAGCGGTTACTTTGGTCTTGTTCAAGCTCGAGTTCGACCACCACGAGGGTTGTATCACCCGTGTCTCCCAGTGCGACTTAACGGTAAACTATTTTTCCCCCTCTGTGTCACTTGTGCAAGTAAGATGAGCACTGATCCATGTAAGTGTTCAGACAGCGAGCGAGACCTCACAGGCACATGGACTACTGTGGACCTAGGCGATGCCATCAGTGTAGGTTACACAGTGTTCAAAGTCTATGAGGTGTATCACTTCAGGGAGAGTGCAAAGTTCGACAAGGCTCAGGCTACTCCAGGCTTGTTTTCTGACTATGTCAATCTCTTCCTGAAAGGGAAGCAGGAGGCTTCGGGGTGGCCTTCACCAGATATGAGTGATGCCGAGAAGGCTGAATATATAGATCAGTATGAGGAGGTGGAAGGCATTCGACTTGAACCCTGTAACATTTCACTCAATCCAGGGAAAAGAGCAACCAACAAATTACTGCTGAACAGTTTCTGGGGCAAGTTCGGGGAAAACAACAACCACAGGACACACCAGCTGGCTGAACAGGGGCTAGACATTTTTAAGGTGTTAACCAACCCCTCTATCGCTCTCAAAGGCATGCATGTGCTCGATGAGAAGCGATGTATGCTTGAGTACAGTCAGGCTGAGGGTTTCCTCCCTGAAATGCCCCATGTGAATGTATTCATAGCGGCATTCACGACTGCCAATGCCAGAAGTAGACTGTTCAAGACACTCCACAATCTAGACAGACGAGTGCTATATTTCGACACCGATTCTGTTATTTACGAATATGATGATAGGAAATTAGACGAGTACACTCCAGACATGGGGGATCATTTGGGGCAGTGGACGAACGAACTTAAGACTGGACAGTTCATTTCACGTTTTGTTAGTAGTGGTCTGAAATCGTATGCTTTTGTTACGAGTGAAGAAGAGCGAACCACAAAACTAAAAGGCTCCACCTTAAACCATGAAGCGGGGGAGCTGTTAAACTTTGACAGTATTTGTAGGTTGGTACTTTTTTGGGCCGACCCCGATAACAATCCACTGCCCCCTGATGAACAACCCCATGTTGAAGTGCAGTATAATAAAATTCGTCGCAACAAATACCAATTTAAACTCTTTAATAGAGAAGAATTAAAGAAATTCAGAGTCACATACTCGAAACGTCGCCTGATCGCTGGTACTTACGACACTGTATCAATTTGCTAGTCACCGTGTCACCTCCCCTCATTTAATACCTTGTTACTGTCATTTTGTCAATTGTGTTTAGCACTGTTAGAATTTTTGCAATGTATTAATTTGAGTCTTTGACTTTGTGTTTTATTTAATTTATTGCTGTTTTCCCCATAGAACACGTTTTAAGTGACGGTTTCTGGTACGTGTATATGTATATGTATATGTTTACGCCTCGGGTGTGTTTTATTTTTATTATTATTGTTCATGTTAGTGTAACTGCTGTGTATATATGTATATGTATGTTTATTTTTTTTGATGTCATTCTGTAATTGTTTGAATGATACAAATTAGCATGACCCGTATGGGACCCCATGGAGCCCCTGTGTTTACTGTAACACATAGTTTATTACTATGCTGTTACTAAATAAAAATGGAGCCATTGTGCTTTTTTCTTAAATCGAAGATACTGCCTTTCATTTTTATTATATTTTTTCACCTTTGAGTATCATGGCGGTTTTTTTAATTTTTTGATGCATTGGAGCTTCTGCTTGAATGTTATTGAGTAAAGTTAAATAACCGTAATCAGTCAATTTAATGCAGTACTTGTAAAATACACCTGACCCCTTACCAGCTGTCTTACATTGGACAAATCTGAGAATATTTTTTTCAAGCCTTTTTTTTTTCATGTGAAATTCACAGGCCGTTTTCATAACACCATAACAATAATAAGTAAAACCAGTTGTTTGCATTTGAAAAAATATTTATTAAAAAAGCATCATGAAAATTTACATTGACATGTCCTGGTGAATCTCCTCAGTATTTGACTGCCGAATAGTACCAGTATTGGGAGCCGCTAGAATTTCGGGTACAGCTTTTTTGAGAGTCTGTTCATAGCAAAAATCTATCAATCGCTCTGTCACATGCTCAGAGGGTGATTCACAATTTACAATTTGAGCCTCGATTTTGGCTATTCCGCCTAGATAGGCGAATATATCATAAATTTCGCTTAAAAAATACAGTCTCTTGTGGTTGAGCATAGAGGCAATGGCCTCGACCACTCGTAGCACACTTGTCTTGGTCAGCTTCTCCTCGATTGCAGTCTTAATGTCGACGGGTGAAGGCGGGGCCATAGCTAAATCACTCTTGTCATAGCCGGCCTCAGCCAGTAGAAGATTGTAGAAAACTCGCTGCGTGATTTCGAGCTTTGAAGGCCTGAGCAACTGCACTTGCTCTATTGTGTATGCACATTGATCATTGTCATTTCCAGGTGTCGATTCCATGTAGTTCTGTACACTTGCCTCGCACTGTTCACGTTCCATGTACACCGTGAGAGACTTGAGACCTCTTTTCTCGATAGACCACCTGTAGCACCTGACTGTTGGGCACTCTTCGAGATGAGAGTATTTACTTCCATCATCTCCACCTGGTTGAGGTGTACTTATAACCTCGTAAAGTTTGGCAAGTGAAGAGTGAAGCTTTTCGAATTCCTCTCGACGTAGATTGATGGTTTTACTGTGTAAAAATTTGGTCAAATCACCGATTTTCTCCTGCTCAGTCTTGGGGTGTAGTATGGATAAAAAGTACAGCTCCTCCTTGTTATACTTTTGGAATTTAGTGACCATGAGAAACTGCTTTTTGGTCAGTCTCATCTGCACAGGCTTATGGTTCACTATCGCATCGAGTAACTCTGCTGCGGATTCTTGAATTTTCTCGAAAGACTTCTTTGCAATGTGAACATTACGCCACTTGCCTGTATCATCGTTGAGTCTGGAAACAGTTATATATCCGGCCTTGTATTGGAGGGCTGCATGGGCGATGACGCGGGTCTTCTCCGAGAGACAAATAGTCATTCCACTAGATCCATGAGGAGTCTGAGCATTCAACTGGGTAGTAGTCATTGTTGCTGTAGAGTTTTTCTATTTTCACACAGAAGAAGCGAATGACACTGTGATGGGAGCACCGGCTTATATACTACGTGACTTATGCAAATTGATTGTGATTAGGTTCAATTCTACCAATCAAATGGCTAGTAATATTCGATATCAGATGACCGGAGGCTAGCGTCTGTTTGAATTGGCAAGTAGCAAGTGTTATCATATCGAGCTCTGCCTCGAGCAACTGCTGTTTGAGGTGTAGGAATTCATCATTCAGCCTTCAATGTTTATGTGATGACAGGGTGGGTTGGGGCAGCATTATTCCAAGTGATGAAGATAGAAGTGCTGTCCAAAGATTACTGTCGCCATTACGCATTGAGAGATTAGCTATGCACGTGATAATGACTATGTATAGAATCACCACTTGACAAATGAAAATAACTTCATTTTTAGGGAGAATTCTACCAAAAAGTCTCCAAGTACTAGCACTACCTATAGAGTGAATGTCTATTGTTCCCTGTATGTCTTGCACAGTAGCTTTTCCATAATTCTCCTCTTTATGTTCAGGAGATAAATCTCCAATGAATTTCCCTGTAACGTCCTCTCCTTCCATTACGTAAAGCTCAAATGAATAGCATATCATAATCAACACCACTACACAATATTTGGCATGAGCACATAGTAGTTTACATGTGTTCTATGCCCCTAAACTATTTACATTTCAATGTCACTGATCATCATGATTAATGCCTGAGGCAGAAACATGAAAGGATAATAACGTAATAATTAGCATAAAATTAACATCGCCCCGGGCAATCTTAGGAGAGGTCCAGGATCCACAGGTACAGCTCGATATGATATCAAGCCCTCAGGGCAAATTACGTCATCGTGATATCATCGGGGCCCTAGAGTAGTCACATAATCATTTGCTGAGGTCTCTCTGGAACCCAGGTGGGCACTCGCTAGCGTTACCCTCCGGTTTCTTAGAGTGCTCTCCTGATCTGCCCATACATAATATGTACATTTGTGAATTATTATTATTTTTCTTATAATTGATCAATATGTTTGTTGAATAATATTAATTGTTTATGAAATATGTATTGTGCAGGAAATAAAGTGTCTTGAGTCTTTTAAAATGTCAAAGAAATCCAACAGTTTAACCAGTTTGAGGTTTGTTCAGAAGCACAGGCTTAACTTGTATACTAAATGAAACCATTAATACACGTCAATCAAATAAATTATACATACCCAGACTAAGAAACAGCTGCGGCAAACAATCTCTTAAATACCTAGGCGCAGTTTTATGGAATTAATTACCTCAAAAGATACGTTTCTGCCCAACCATCGAAATATGCACCAGACATACAAAAAGTCATCTTACAACTAAACGAAATTCATACTAAAAAAGCACCATAGAAAACATTTCCTTGATTCCTAGAGTATCATGGTATCTGTCAGCTTTTCTTTTTCTTTTTTTTATTTAGTTTTTTTTTCTCCAATGCAGTCTTGACCTTGCCTTCATCGTCTTCAGATTTGAACTTCTTTTTTTACAGAGTTAATACATAATTTTTTATACCTGGGCCTAGGCCTTTATCAAGTATAGAACTATCATACTATGTTCTATGACAGCCCAGGTATCTCTAAGCGAACAAACGTTCTGAATTTTGACAATATATAGGTCAACGCAGCAGCAGCGCAGGCAGCGTAGGCAGGGAGGGGGATGCATTCATATACTTTAAAAGGCTGCTGCTCTTCTAGTATTGGCCCGTTTTTCGTCAAATAAAGACTGAATAGATAAATAAATTTGTGAAATTCTGAGTGAAATATGGAGTATACAAGGCACAAACACTGGTCTCAATGAGGCAGTAGCCATCATACTGTATTAAAGTGTTTACACTGTAGGCCTAGGGCTGCTGGCATTCTACATACAACACCAGGTATCTTCTTTTTTTGAAAAAGAATATTCTTGTTCTAAAGGCTATTAATATTCTCCACAAGATCTGGCTTTCCCTTTCGTGTTCTTTACATATCTTGCTATATGCACAATTGCGCATATAGGTAACTACCTAACTTGTGTTGTATACAGTGATATCCGGACCATCCTGTGCCTTAGCATCCCTGACAGCAATCAATGTAGTAACTTTGCCAAATTTTTTTTAATGGTCTTCTTGTCATAACAAGAATTGCATAAACTTAGCACATGAACAATTAATTGTTCTGTAATTTCATTGTTAGACCTTTAATACCATAGGCCAGCCTATAGACTATAAGAGAAATTCATTAATTTACTTTAGATGAGTAAACGAGAAAAACATGTACATAATTAGTTCGCTGGGCTGTGGGGTGACGACACACAGTGACATGCAAAGAGCCTTTTTCTGTGTGTTGAGTGGACGTTCTGGGAATTGCCAATGGGCCCAGGCAGCCAGATTGGAAGTCCCTGGATTCTGTATAAGAACAAATTATGGTGCATGTACATGTACTGTATAATTCTGCCCAGGTGCTTCAATTCACCTTTTCCACTCAATTCTATAGTGATGTACACACTGGTGGATCACAATAGCTGTAGTGTATTACAAATTCAAGTGGCTCTAAAAAGCAGTACGTTTTTATGGTGCATGTAACAGTTTGATTTAATTGACGTTCTTGGAAATGTGTTGTACATTTTTACAAAGTAATATTATAACAGCATGTTCGTACAGCTTTTAGTCACATTTTTTTCATAAGCATAAAGCAGTGCCTCTCAGTAGCTTATAAACTTACTTTTTGCTATTTGTAATTTCTGCTGTTGACCCGAACTAATTACCATGGTAACGACACCGCAAAACCTGTCAAAATATGACCAAAAATCTGTGGACGTCAGTCATAATTAACTCGTTTAGGTTATTTTTAGCAAATCAAGTATTTTGTTATAGGTTTGAATAAGTTACTTCATATTTATCATATTTCCATGTTATCTAAACCTAATGAGACTTTTGACATGCTAGAAATAGATGGTGAATGTCACTTAAGTCTGCAATTAGAACAAAATGATGCATTAGAACAATAAATTAAACCTTTCCAACACCGCAACGATACAAACAATCTTTAATAAACACGTTGTTTTGGCTATGTAGAAACAAAGCAATTCCACAGTGTGCATTTTTTCATGACATCACTTGCTATGACATAATTGTCGATTACGACGCATGTTGGAGTTTGTTGTGGGGATGTCATGACGTCATAATATCAAGGCATGCGCAATGCTATCGATCTTGCCTTCTTTTGTGAATTTCGTCTGCTCAGTGGCTCATGGACGTTTTTCCCGCGTTTTTAGGTGCTTTGTTGACATCTTGCGGTTTCTGCGTTATATTTTAGTGAGCTTCGTGCGAGAAGTTTGCATCAGTTGTTAAAAATAATTTAACCCGCCAAGTACAAGGAAGTTTGTTTCCCAAAGAAGCCTACAAATTTATCTTGCATGAGTTGAGAAACGCTGTTCATTTTAATAGAAGGTTCAACATTATAGAGCAACCGAACTACTAGTATTGTCCTAGCTGCTGAAGGTTCACATTTTAAGTGCATCACTTTAATAGTTTAACACTTGCAGATAGTCATAGCTGCTTCCACTGCCTGACTAGAATTTGACGAGTATAATTGAGATGAATACATCCGGCAATTAGTAGGTTGTCAGGCCTCTAGCGCTGCCTGATGGTTCAAACTAAAGTCTATGAAATGGATATATGAATCAAAGCAATTGGGATTTGCAACATCAGCCTATTTAGGGTATTATATTATATATAGGGCAAAGTTGGGTAATATGCATGGGCAGCACTATAATATGGGCACATCAGTAGCGCATGCTCATACCTGGTGGAATTTTCAATTATATTCAGTGTCATCATCTGTAGAGCAGACAGCAGATTTGAGGCTGCTATTGTTTTCATGTAATGCAGACTTAAATATTTACCCGTCATTTCTTTTGTTGTTTTTATTAAGGGAAAAAACCTGTAGAATATGCTAATTTTGTGTAGGTATAACAACCTGATGTTTTCTTTTACCACTTTTGTGACTTAAGTGTAGGATTATGAAGTGCGCAAAATAGATATGGGCCCAATGTTTAACAGGAGCTGCTCAGCACTGCTCAGATTAAACATTTATCTTGCCCATATTAAACTGTGGCATTTATGGTTGAAATTAGCATAGTTTAATATATGGGCATTTTAGTGCTCAAATTTTCAGAAAGAGGTGCCCATTAAACCTCACTGTGGTTTAATATGCGAGGTTTTTTATTAAATTTTTTATATTAAAATTAAAATTGGTATGGGTTCTAATCTTATTAGGTATGTAGGAAAATATCTCCAATTTTCTCCCATAGACTTTGCAGTATCATTGAATTTTCAAGTCTATTTGCTAAAACTTGGCAATTTCCAACATATTGCTCACCATAGCGACCAAGGAAACAGTGAAGTGAAACAATTTGGCTTGCACGTGGAAGGCATGTGGATGATTGTTTCATCCTGTAAAAATTAAGGATATCCACACTGTATTGATAAGAAGCAAAATGGTTGCTATGGAAACGTAAATAGCAAAAAATGGACCCACCTTTTTTAACTCTACACCACCCGGATTTTTAACATGTTTAAGGTTCCGGGGCTTATCTTTCAAATGAGACCATCCAATTTCAGCCTGTATCATTAACGGCAATGAAACTCCCTAAATATGATTTCTGGACTTGGCTCCTGGACTATAAGCATGCATTGCAGTCTATTTTGTAATTAATATCATTTTTGCCAAGTAGTTTGTGGTATGATCTCATTTGAACCGTTCTTGAAAAAAAGTAAAAATAAGGATCGAGCACATGTTATTGCAGCTGTGTAAACGAAGTGGCTGCTAAACATCAGACTAACAGCTGTAATAGTAGAGCCTATATATAGATATATAGCAGCAAATAAGTAACAACTGATAATGAGCCGAAGTTATCCTATGGTTCCTAGAAAAGATACAGGTAAGCTAGCTGCATGTCATTGATCCCAGATACTGGGTATTTCTACTCTGGGCATATATTTTTTTAATTAGTTGACAACTGTAGCAAGATGCTGCAAGTCGATTCAACTGGACCACTCATTAAACGTTAGAATTGCGCAAGGTTTACTGTGTATATTATGTGTTTAGATACTAAATATAAGCTAATTTAATCAACAACATTTCAGTTGCAATATGTAAGGAATATGGCATTGCAATCCTTCGGGAGGCCTGACTAATTCAGTCACTATGCTTTTCAATCGAAGTAAATGCTGAAAACAATTCGATGGTTCATTCCAGTCATTTATAATGGATAATGTCAGTAAATTGATATGGCAGCCGAGACAGTAGTGGACAGCTGCAGGTGGACAATGGCCAGCAATTCATTAGGACTGGCACAGGCCTGACACAGAAGCCTGCTGAGACCTTGGGCTGGCCGTTGCCTTGCCAGGTGCAATACTGGCGCACTCATTAACATAAGACCACTGCCAGTGCGGGGCTTGCACGGGAAAAAGAAAAGAATCGTCCATATTGTTTGGTTTATTCAGGAGCAGTTGGAGGACCCCATGCTGGCTGCAAGCAGCGATAGAATTCTGCACGTCTGACAATATTTTTTCAGAGTGCAGTAACAACAAAATACTGACTGGTGAGGAGGCCAGCATACGACAGATTGAGTCGATAATTTTTGGCGCAAAACTCACCATACGGTCACCTGTAGGGCCTCCACAAGGCAACGACAGCCTACCATGAACCACCAGAATTCCACCTGCCCCTGCAGACAACACTCTAGAACCACCTCCGTGTGAATATCAACATGTGAGTAAACATTTCTGTCATTTTCTCAACTCTCACTTGTGCATGGAACATCTACTCAAGTGACGTTCCTTCATGACGCTGTGGCTGCGCTCGTGACGTTAAATACACAATCTCCCATGACGGAGCGTTATCTTATGGGAATCAGAAATCAAATGACAGCCTCTTGACTGCAGTCATTGCTTCTTCCATTGATATTTACGGCATCTACAGTGTTTTCACAAGAGTATTAATTATATGGGAGTATTAATTGTATGGAGACTTAGTTTGTTGTTTTCGAAATTTGTCGTCTGCCTATTTAAGATGGCCTGGTGTTTTGCGTGTATTCACCTGTGCGGTTGATTGGCAGTGTCGCCAGCTAGTCAGGCTTCTTGGTATATATTGCTCTGTATATCTCCCATGACAACAACATTTCACGAAACCTGAAATATACATGCAAACATTTCATTGGAAACAGTTTGGCTTTTTTCCAGATAGCGATTGTTTATGCTCGCAGGTTAGGCTGGGACAGCCGCAGTTTGTCATGCGGGAACTGAGTGGGCGTTTGTGGCCAGCCCGCGGATCAATAAAACTACTATCACACATTTTTTTGTGTCTAACCGCTGTGTTTATTGTTTTAGTTATGATCAACCGTAGCTTGAATCGCCACCAAAGACACCATACCATAATCCTCCAATAGTTAAGACATATTTCTAATGGTTTTCAGCATAAAACTAGGTCTATTGACTCTGCCCAAGCCTTCCATATTGTTCTGTTATGCATCCGTGGCTCATTGTCTCAATCAACAGGTGTATTGGTGCGGAATGGCCAGCAGGGATGGTAATGTTCGGTAGTACTTCTGCTATTGGGATAGGATAGGATAGGATAGGATAGGATAGGATAGGATAGGATAGGATAGGAAAGGATAGGATAGGAAAGGATAGGAAAGGAAAGGAAAGGATAAGAAAGTATTTCATATTACATATGTCAAGTACATTTAATCATAACATATTTGCAAGATATTAATTCATTGTAACATTGGGGGGGGGGGGACACCTCCAAGACACGATGTGTTGCTGCTGACAACCCCCAGCCAGGTTTCAAAGGGAATCAAACAAATGCTTTCCAAAACCAAATGTTTGTTGCATAAATCAAGGAAGCGCAGATTAAAAAATTACAGCCAAAACGCATTCATAGATGATTTTGTGAGGTCCATTATACAATTGTACAATGGTTACATGTGAGACACGAAGATATGTGCACCCGAAAATGTCAATGTACAACGAGGCAGATAGGCCGACGCGTACATAGCATTTGAGGATATCTCATGTAACCATTGTGTAATTGTGTTTGTACCACTGAACCGCATCCAAGTGTCAATGAAAATTTCAGCTATTCTTCTTTCCCATTACGAAGCACAAAAATAGCGCTCCGTCTGCAATTACTCTAATTGGCTGATATTAGTATGACAGATGATGACCGTAGCTTTCGGAAAATGTTTGATTTTTAAAAAATCGGACGAAAACTGACGAAGTTATTAAATAAAACATAAAAGCAAGTCAGCATGATTTCTAGCGTGACGCTGGAGACGCTGCAGCAGGCCCCGCCCACTTTTGGCTGCCTACCAATCCAAGCGCAGCGTGGCTGACTAACTGTTGTACATGAGGATTTGTCAGACGGCATACCTAATGCTAAATTGCACTGGTGAGTGGTACAAATAAATTTAGCATAATAATAATAATAAATACTTTATTGTCGTGTTAGACATAAAACTCATCTTGTGCCGGTCACAGTCATACATCAACAGACATACAAGACACACACATGCACATGCAAATGATTTGCTGTATCTACTGGTTCTGCAGGGCGGGGGCTTAGCTCAGAGGTAGTGCTCTGGGCTTCCAACCGCTGGGTCCCGGGTTCGATTCCCGGTCGAGCCTAAGTTGGATGGCTGTTTCCTCCTTCGTCTCATTGCCATGGTCTCTGCCTGTCCTAATTAGCCCAACTGGTGCAGAAATACAGGACGTAAAGCCCTAATCACACACACATCTACTGGTTCTGCACTGTACAGATATTTTAGTCTTCTGCCTGGTGGAAGAACTTCGTACCTTTTGTGGACGGGATGCGTTTCATCATCATAGAATACTTTATAGGGCTGTAGAACCTTTTTTTTTACAAATCGGATAGTGATGTTGGATTTGTGACCCCAAGTAAATGATAATTCTGACAAGTTTTTGTTTAGATTCTGCTGTTGCATTTCCATACCAACATATTATAGAGAATGCTAACACAGAAAGTATGATGGCATTATAAAACAGGTTAACTATTTGTGTGTAAAATTGAAGTTTGTGCATTTGACGTACAAAGTACATTCTTGAGTTAACCTTTTTTAGCATGGAAGCACAATAGGATAGGATATTATTTCCCAATTGCAGCCATATCACTTGAAATACCGGGTGATAGGCTGGGTGATCTGCATTTCATACCACAGTGAATGACGTTCATGTAATGCCCAAATAAGGAAAGAAGACGTTTGCTATTTCCAAATAAGGACAAAATGCGTACGGCTGAAAGAATTCTTGCGCGACTACAATTGATTTGACAGACTGATAAAAATCTTATATCATAAGAGTAAATTACTTTATGTACATAAAAAAAGTGGACATTTTGAAAATCTGACTAAAATTGACTCAGTTATGCATAAAATAAATCTCGAAGCGAGGACGTTCAAGACGCTGGTGACGCGGCACTCGACAGTGTTCAGGTAGAACAAGGAATTATTTCGTCGTACATTTACTCCAATAACTGATTTGAAAAAGTTCCAAATGGCTGAAATTAATTGGGGGACACAGGAAAACCTCGTCTGTTTTGACAGATCATGGCTCAGGTGCTGATGAGGCGTTAAACAATAACACAATTGACAGATCATTAACTCGTGTGGTTTTGCTATAGGATGGGATAGGTCATTAGTTAATATACACTGAATCAACTTGATTGACAGATTTCCTCATTAATGGGATGCACTGGTGAAGACAATGTGTGTAATAATTCTAATCCATGAATTCAATTTTTGCATTTTTTTTAACCTAATAAGACATAAGCACCTGTTTGATGTTTTTTTCGTCTCATTGCCATGGTCTCTGCCTGTCCTAATTAGCCCAACTGGTGCAGAAATACAGGACGTAAAGCCCTAATCACACACACATCTACTGGTTCTACACTGTACAGATATTTTAGTCTTCTGCCTGGTGGAAGAACTTCGTACCTTTTGTGGACAGGATGCGTTTCATCATCATAGAATACTTTATAGGGCTGTAGAACCTTTTTTTTTTACAAATCGGATAGTGATGTTGGATTTGTGACCCAAAGTAAATGATAATTCTGACAAGTTTTTGTTTAGATTCTGCTGTTGCATTTCCATACCTAATAAGACATAAGCACCTGTTTGACAGATCATGGCTCAGGTGCTGATGAGGCGTTAAACAATAACACAATTGACAGATCATTAACTCGTGTGGTTTTGCTATAGGATGGGATAGGTCATTAGTTAATATACACTGAATCAACTTGATTGACAGATTACCTCATTAACGGGATGCACTGGTGAAGACAATGTAGTGTAATAATTCTAATCCATGAATTCAATTTTTGCATTTTTTTTAACCTAATAAGACATAAGCACCTGTTTGATGTTGTGTTCATAAGAGAGATGATAATTGGCTACCTTGAACAATTGACCTTCGAGTTTGCCTATCGTTTCATCCATCTTTGTTTTTCTCTTGTTTGCTTTCATTCTTTTATATTGTTCATTTCTTTCTGTTTAGAGTGCGAGTATTTCCCTCCGAGCCATAGATATGCTGACTGTTAGGAGTCAGAATTCATATCAATTGAAGATATTGCACCATTGTTTGCCACAGCTCTTGTCAGTTTGTCACACTTTGAGGGTGGCCTATCGTACTTTTGTTTGCCGCATCTGGCTTATCAAGCTCATGAGGAGAGAACTATTGCCGACCTACTTAACCCTTGCCAGGGCTTATCATCACACTCCATTGCAGCTCTTAAGTATGGCACTAACAACAGATTGCTGCTGATGCAAGTTTTACGTTCTTTGTGCTTTTAATTAATGCTATAATTAGATATAATATAGGTCAGCTGTGCCTAGAGCAGGGTATATGCAACCTGAACACAGTAGTTAAAATAAATGTTATCACTCAAAATACATTAAATCCTTCTGATTGTATTTACGTATAAAGATAGGGACCATCTTTAGTTTTTAACTCACTGTATTCGTTCTCTTGTCGCTATCAATTTAATGTTGGCATATGATTGATTGATTAATTGGTTGATTGATTGAATGATTGATTAATTGATTGATTGATTGTAATAACTTACCCGAGACAAACAGGAGCAGTAGCTGCCATGGCAAGATAGTTCATGCACAGAAAACCAAAATCTTTCTTACACTATGTAGGCGTAGTTTTATTGGATATCGTCCAGCGAAGATTGATTATTAAATAACTTATTAGGCTAAGCTTGTTACTTACGTTGTTTGCAAATCCAGCAATTTGATTGCATTAAAATTTGTATGTATATGTAATTCATTTATAGATAATACCTACATGAGGTAATGAAAACAATTTTTAAATTGCATATATACATGGCTTTAGCTATTAAAAACGGGTAGAATTTGCTGCAATTGTCTTTGTAAGCTGCTACTTTCCTGCTGTGAAGTATGGAACAGAAAATTGTGATTATGTCTATTAATTGAATAAGTTTTAAAATAAAACATGTTAGTAGCTAATAGATGAAATGGACTGTGTATGGTGCGGCAGTGGAATTGTGCACTGACTTGCTATGGATATATAGATAAATAGATAGATGGATAGATAGATGGACAGATAGATAGATATATAGATGGACAGATAGATGAAACAGATAGATAGATAGATGGATAGATAGATAGATAGATTGACAGACAGATCGATGGATAGATAGGTAGATGGATACAAGGATAGATAGATAGATAGATAGATGGACAGATAGATGGACAGACAGATAGATGGATAGATAGGTAGATGGATACAAGGATAGATAGATAGATAGATAGATAGATGGACAGAAAGATGGTTAGATAGATAGATAGATAGATAAGGGTCACCATATACAACAATAATAACAGAATGACATGGTAAAAACAGGCCTCTCTAAAAGAAATATGGGAGACTAGAACAGCAATTAGATATATTTATATAAGTGTTGGATATATATGCTGAATTGGAATGAAATGTTCTCTTGTTGGAATAGAGTAAGCGGAGCGCAATGACTCAGATAGTTTATTCTGAGAACCAGAACGGCTCTCACGACTTGGCATTATTTTGCCTCAATAATACCTGTCTTACGTTTCCATCTGAATTTCTCAATAGAAATTTGTGTATCTTATTTAATAGCCAATAAATGATTCATGTGTCCATACGAAATGACAGTTAACTGTACTGGCTATGGTCTTAACGGTGCACTTACTTACTATGATAAGTAACATAACTTGCTAGAATACAACAGAAAAGACTAACAATAGAATTTAATGAATAACTAAAGTTAGACCTGTAAAGCAATAGCTCAGAGCTATTTAATCACCGACTATTACTTATAAGATTAATGATACTTTGGTGTGTCAAAATCTAATCTCATCGTTACGTCTGCCCTAGTGGGATGGTCAGAAGCTTGCCAAATTAACATTATTGTAGTTTGGATTTAGTTAGTTAGACATTTAAGAAGACAACAAATAAGCCATTCGTATCGTGCTAGTTGCGGCAAGGCAATTGTGTAACTTCCAGATTTCGTGCAAGATACGTCAGTTGCTATGG
Organism: Alitta virens; assembly: GCA_932294295.1. NCBI lineage: Eukaryota > Metazoa > Annelida > Polychaeta > Phyllodocida > Nereididae > Alitta > Alitta virens. Next base: position 38,956,675 of record OW028575.1, read on the forward strand.
ATACCTTGTTAATTGAATCTCAGAAATCGTACATTGGACTGCAAATTAATATGAAGTATATGTAACATGAAACCCTTTGGAGATAGCTATTGAATTTCGTATATTATGGTTGTCACATTAATAGGCCGGAAGTGGGTTGCTAGGCCAAATAATTGCAAAATGATTATGGTTTTAAAAGGAATCGAATTATATGCAATTTATATGTATTTCTCCAGGCATTTTATAACTATTTTTTAAGGTGTTCATTTCTGAGATTAATTATAAATTGACTGTCTGTTACTTTTCATATAAAATAAACTGAAATTAAGAAAATGGATTTAATTATGACAACATATCTGATCTTAATTGATCTTATCTGATATAATCTCATTTTATTTTATCTTATCTTATTTACCGAACAGTTTAAATCTATCAAATCGCAGCCAGTTGCTATGGAAATACATAAAACTCTTCAACCTGCCCTTGGGTAATAAAGAAACACAATTTAACACTTTCAAATTTATTTGTATTTGATTGATGAAGGATGCGAAAGGCCATTGTAAAAGAACTAAACAGAATTCCAATCTTCATAAATCTGCCATAAGCCATATTTTTTGCCAAATCTGAAAATTTCTGAAAATCAATAAGCTAAGATCTATGTTTAGATTAAGTGAAGTTCCAAAAGTGCTAACACTTACGGAAAATTAAATGCACTTCTATGAAAGTGCATTTTCCCCCTGGTGTTAGAATATGAATTTTGTATTAAATTTTCTGAGGTGTGTAATTCATGCGGCCATATATGTTCAAGGCCGTTCGGTAATGTCAGATTTTTTCTCAATATACTAAACATATATATATATGAGAGTATTGAAGCGAGATAATCTTTTGGGACAAAAGTATTTCACATCAAGATTTTGCTCAAGACAAGAGGAAGAAGTACAACAAATCCATCCTTAGGATATATTGGAATATCGGGTTTGTTTGGTTCATTCATCAACATTAAGGAACAATATCAATAAGATTAAAACAGGGCCTAGTGCAATAATAATGAAACCAAAATATGACATGTCCCAAGCGTTATATTGAACATTGCTGCTTCCTAAAAACTCACAACCTTCTAAATACATGAATTTGTGGTATTAGTATCATTGTAAGTATCATAATTCCCTTATTTCTTTGTTTGATGCTCACGAATCTGTTGTTTTCTTGTTAAGTTTGACACAATTCAACAATCTTGTATAACGTCCCCTTTTTAGAAGCTCAAATTCATTACATTATTGTTCTATTTAGGTCTGCAACATTTGAATCAGTCATTTCATTCTTATTATTTTGCGCAAGGACTGTTTAGTCTTTAGGCTGGGGCAGAGAATTTAAGAGCATGGAAGATTGGGCATAACGTTCGGGACACCCATTTTCTCATCTTCTTAGGCTATCACTACCCTGGAAACAAAGAATCTTAGATTTTTTCTAATGGACCAGTAATTTTGTAAACATCTGATTAATAAATAGAATGTCCCAATTAAAAATGCAAAGTTTCTCCTGTTCATTTGGTTATAAAGTAGAAAGTGAGCCAGATATATCTAATTATCTATAGATAAAATCAAATACCGGTACTTGAATTGTTTCTAAATTTAAATCCCTTGTAGAAGCCATACATTTGTCTTCTCAACGTGAATCATAATATATATGCTCCTAGCCATTTATGTCATAAATTATGGCATTCTTAGAACTACGCGGGACGGCCCAAACATCACGCCCAGCCACGTTTTTAAACATTATGTAATGTGAAATAAGATCTCTCTATGGTTGACAAGTTACAGAATGTTACCAAAGCTGTGTAATCAATCCCTTGATGTCCTGTCCTGTTCCACATGTTATAATTATTTGTTTATTTATTTTGTATAGAGTGCATACAATGTAAATAAAATGCTCTAAATCGATTTACATAGAGAAAATTTAAAACGTGGAAAATTGGATAGTTGTGTGATTTGTTGGTACCAAGTGCCCAGCGTGCTGCATGTGGTGTATCAAATGAATATTTAGTGTGTAATACATACCAGAAGACCCAAAATAAACATGCCCAAGTGTATGTCAAGTGTTGTCAGAGGGAATTAAGCCTGAATTCCCTTCAAACCATGGAGGATTCAGTGAGGTGAGAAACGACCTGTTGTTAACATTTTTCCACTGGCCATTCACTGAAATCTAGAATGCATTTCATTTCATTTGCGATTTTCGGGAATAGATTAGGATGTCATTGTGCCACGACAGTTAAAATTATTGGTTGTTATGCTTTATTTAACGAGTAATACATCTTTGTTCTGACCAGCCCTATTCATTACTATGGCACAGGACCTGGCCTTGGTTCTGGATGTAGTCATTTACTGATCACCAACGCTGGAGAGCCATCTTCCGCTTGCACGCTCTATTTCTCAGCAACTAGATGGGGTACAGGAGGATCTGCTCATATTTGCACATTTGCTTCTAAATGTATTTTTCTTATAATGATCCCCCCAGATTGCAAAATGGGGAAGTTTCTTCCAAAAAATTCCAATTGGATTAGCATTGGAACAAAAAGTTCGAATTTGTTGCTAAATGCTTCGAAACTCCAAGAATAAAACCTTTTTCTGAAATTAAATCACAGCAAAACATGTACAATTACGACTTTAAAATACGGTGGACCCCCCACAATTTAGTGCTAAGCCTGCAGCGAAGTGGTGTACATTTAGTTTGTTAATTATAATTATAGCTATAGGCTTACTCTACTATTAGCGCAGTGGGAGGTCTTATTGACTGTACTAGGTTTCTGGAGAGCCCACTCGTCTTGGGATTGAAATAATTAGTATACAATTTACGCAAATAGAATGAAAGACATATGCGTTGTTCAGTCAAACATTTTATTGTATATACAGTTCAACTATTTGTACAGTTCAGAGCTAAACTGACCCTGACAACTGCATTGTATACTTAAACAGCAGGCCATATGCCATCCAGCTATCCAACGCAGACAATTATTGATTTTTTACATGCTTCTGGTTTCTACTACCAACTATAGATAACCTTACCCTAGAGAGCCCCTACATAACCCACTCAGGTGCTGATGAGGCGTTAAACAATAACACTAACTATCTAGGACCTAGATTCTAGGTACACTGGAAGCTATGACTGAAGTATTCCAAAATGATTGATATATTGATATATATTAAATCCTTGATAAATCTGCCACATCATGACATGTATTTAATTGCGCGAAATGTATATAAGTTACAATAGTAGTAATTAATAAGTCTATAAAACGTGTTTACACTAATAATAATGTCAGTTTGTTAGGTGTGTCCAGGACTCAAGACAGTCTCAAGACTATAAAACTCGTCAGGGACAGTTTTGTCGTACAGTCGAGGATGGTCTTTAGGTATTATATAGCTCGCTTTGGCTTCTTATATTCAGGTAGCTTGTCCTATCTCTGGAAAGTTTTAGTTGAAATTTCTTTTGTGAGGTGTATTCCTTGATATCTTTTTCCAGCTCAGCCAACCATCCAACTGGTTATCTGACCAGGCGAGATTTTCAATAGAAGTTTTGACTTCATTTTAAAAGTTTATATATATTTGCTGTCAGAGTTGCAAATTCAAGCGATAATGGGCTTAAAGATAAGTACCTATGTATACCTATTGCAGTAATATATATTGCAGAATTGCCATTGGAAAGATCAATTTTATTTCATGAAACGGGATTCTCCGCCATATATAAGACAAAAAAAAGTCCATTAAAGCATCGTTTTGTATTATGATTGGTCATTGCTCCTGGAGCTATTATATAAAAACCTGAACCGCAGTAACAATGATCATTGTGTGGACAGTTATAGAATTGTGGCGTCATTATGGATAGTTCTTTATGGCTCTTGTTCTATGGGGGGCCGGGCCTGGGGGGGGGGGGGGGGAGCCATATGCAAGTGTAGGTGCTATTAATTGATGTAGCCCTCCTGATCACGTGGCATAGCACAATCCCAGCTCCGCTGCCTTCAGCCTGTGCACGGCGTGCTTACTGCCTGCTGAGGCGCCAACCACTATAAATCAGCCTGGCCCCATCTTGAGGCTTCACATGTTGAGATGCTCTCATACTGGATGTAGCTTGGTTTTGCATGCTCTTTCATACACATCTCCATCCATGTAAATTCTGGTAAGTGGTATTTCATTACCTACTGGTGATGTGTGTACATTGATCTTAGTAAGTTTACTGAACATAGCGTCATGTTAGTTCTACATTCATGTATATATGGAAATTATCAACTCTAGACTTGTGAATCATCAATTAGGGTTTATTTGTTTTTTCCCTTATGTTGGTCAAGGTGTACCTTGTGTACACATTGATATGTTTGAAGTAATTTACCAAATGAAGATCTATCTGTAGGTGATATTCTTTGGTTTGCTTCATTTCCATTGCACTGTTATGTACGATTGTTTACTGACTTCATACACAGGAAAGTCTCCAGTAGGAGATTTGAGTCAACTTTATATTGATGTTATTCATTGCATTATTCCTTGCATAACAGCAAACAGTAATATATCAAATATCCACTTTGGCTTTCAATTGCATCACGAAATGGATTTTATTTTTCTTTCTTAAATTTTATTTTTCTTGGTCACAGTTTCTATTTTACTGATGACATGCACTTCAAGAAAACTGGAAAACTTGTCGTCTTTCATTTTCTTTTAAGTGATACGTATATATAAGGACAATTTTCTTCTTTGCTTTCAGAACTACATTTCATCGCAGAAGATATTAGCCACAAAAGATCCTGAAAATGTCACCTGCCGAAAAATCAGAAAATGAAGCACCTTCCTCCAAGGTAAGCATGGAATTATTCATCATTATTACATTAGAGAATGACATTTGCAACATTAGAGCGTCAGTCTGCTTCATGGTTTCTGCAAGTGATAGCTTTAATTAGGTTGTTAGGCTAGCTACAGGAGACCTCTTTACGCAATTAGACATCTTAATTAGGCAAGCTTTATTCTCGAGGTGCCTGGCTAATGGTCGTCCTTAGTACAAAATTATGTTATCGACAACAGCTAGACAGACATGCAGACAGATAGACAAAGGGGATCACTGCATGAAAGGCAATGCTACTACCGAATGCAATGAAGTGCAGTCAAACCCAGTTCAAACATTGTTTTGTAACGTCACAGCTTGCTTAAGTGAATTTTAAAGTTAATATAGGACAATAAATCAAACTAAATATGTCTATTGAATTTGCAAACAGCCTTTACAGGCCAATGATTACCTGTTAAAGCCGAATTCATAGACTTGGAAACAATCCAGATGGTGAATCCTGATCTTCCATTGACTGAGTGACTACCTTAAGCCATGGGTTATACTACTGGCTAGAATTAATGGAAACTTTCTAGACGCACTGTGTATATTTGCATAGCATCAGCCTATCTAGATTGCACATGTCAAGTTATAATGAAGTGTGAAGCCCAAACATATTTTTCGGTAACTACCAGAAATTGCGAGCTGAAATTACTTGCCAGTTGCCGCAACTTGGAAATAGGAAACCTCAGCCAAAACCTGCTTCATTCCAGAAACAACGAAAATGGCAATGATGTTTTAATAACAGCGTAAATGGCTTTTTAGTGAAATGACGTTGTGAGTGGAAGCGTGAAGCCTTTAATAGGACTGACAGTTTTACGTACAGTCTGAAGGCAAGCTGTTGGTGGGAAGTGCCAAACAGCCAATCATGATGGAGTGTCAATCAATTTCTGTCATCTGATTTGGCACAGCACAAAATGGTAAAAATGTCAGCAAAAATTCAACCGTCCACATCCAAACTGAAAATGACACCTCTGAAATAACCTGATTTAAATATGTATTCAGATATTTCCATTGATATTAATGTCGGTTCCCTGTAAACATTTAAAAAAATGCCATAATTATCATGCAAAATGATCATTGGAAAGATAGGAAACTTTCTAATTGTTCAGAGAGGTCTTGTTCAGTTTGAAAGTTCGGGGTTGACCTATTACAGCAAACCCGAAAGACTTGGGAACCGCAGAGGACGTCATATGAATCCAGGACGTCATATGAATCCAGGACGTCATATGAATCCAGGACGTCATATGAATCCTGCTCAACCGATGCCATGGGAGTCTTGCTGGATTCACATGACGTCCTGTGGAGCTAGTTTCCAAGTCTATGCAATCTGCTGTAATATTCATATTTCTGTCCATTTTAAGTTGCTCTTATGCACAAATTGGTATTCCATTTGAATCCTACTACAACTTGCGCAGGATACTGCATAAATATATATTATATATATTAATGTGGCTGACATTCATGGTACTTTTGTTTTTGCCAGACATGCCTGGTAGTGTAAGAGCCAATTGAGACAGTCTTGTAATGCAGCGCCTCCTGTATATGGTGTCTGCTGCTTCAATATTAACGTCTTCCTTTGACGTGGAGATGATGCTGTGTCTGCCAGACGGTTTCGAGTGACATTTCAGTGCGTGTGCAACCAGTAATGTGTCCAAAAACTGTTCCAGCTCCATTAGATGAGGTCTGGCTCTGCAATTTATGGCTTAATTTTTTTTTCTCTGATGTGAGTTGTTTCGCAGGGATGTGTGATGTGGTGATTTCTATCCATGGTTAGGTACAGGTAGTTTCAGTAAAAACGGCCTGTCAAATTGAACCTAGGCAAAGCTAGACACTTCTGCCATACAATGCTGCCTGCCACTGAACGGAACCATCTTTCTATGGCTTTTCTAATCTGTCATGAGTATATCATTACCTTTGTTAGTCATTTCGACGGCCTTTCTTTTTCTGCAAAAAAAAACAAAAAAAAAACGACCAAGGTCTTATGGGTTATTTAAAAAAAGAGAGACCTCATTGGCTTACAAACATCTTTAACTTTGTAGACCTTGTCGGCTTTGATGGGTAGTCTTGCAGTGTCTAAGAAAGGAACCTTTTCAACTCACTTTCAAGTCCTCAGGATTTTCAGTGTGTGTTGTCCTGTAAATCTCTTTAAAGACCTACTTAGGCGTTGTTAATGTGTACAATAAATCGTAGAGCAAATGACTACCACACTTGATGCATCTCTGCCCAAGAGAGTCCTGGGCCACCTCTTGGCGACGGTGCTACACCGTAGCCTGGCAGCAATCATGTCACTTTTTGTGCTATTTTGCAGTTGGTTCAATAAATATTGTCTGGACAGATTCAGTAATAACGTTAATGTTTTTTAAGAAGCACAAGTTGAAATTGCCGATTCACTGAAAGAAAATGGCGATTATGGAAAAATAACAGCATGTCGAGATTAATAATAGTGTGTGCACTCATTATTTTCCAGTATAAATTACATACATGTGGGTAGGAAGGCTGTATAACCGCGTGCGCATACAATTGTCTGTCTCGGTGGGACTTATTAGCAACATAGTTAACCAAAACTTGATTGGAATAACAATTCCATGAGCTACTTTATTTACCAGTTACCACCTCACAATCAGCTATCATTATCTACGAAGTTCCATGATGCTGTATTTCGATCTTGGAAAACTAAGAGGCTGACAGGTATAACCAACAGATCAATTACTGTACAGCATCAAGTTAGCAGTTATGTTAACACAGGTCATGGAACTTCGTAGATAATGATAGAGCTATGTCAGAAACAAAGCCATTGTTACACTAAAAATAGAGCAAAAGCTATTATTTAACTTTCCCACTCTTTTTCCAAAAAAAAACCCTCCAGGCTTCACAGGGTGAGAAGTTGACATTTAGAGTTGGCTTACAAAATACCCACAAGATGTTTTCCTAAAACATTTGCTTGTAAACTACGTAATATTAGTTCCATAAAATTGCCATAACAGCATGATTGCGACTTTGGATTCGTGTTTAGTTCTTACTATCACACATTTATCCTAATATGATAGGAATAGAAGGGATATATTAATTAAGTTAAAATGCTTTTTTTTCTTTCAATGTGATATTTGTTATCATGATTGTCCGGCTTTTACAATTAGTTTCTTATATATGTCCCTTGAATATTCACTCTACATAGGCATTATAAATAGAATCTAATAAAATAGTAGTTCGCTAGTACTTAATTCAGTAAATGATGAATGAGCATAATTCAGTCACAAAAATAATTTTGAGCCATTAAATCTGCACCCAGTTTGATTTGAAATATATTCTCCAAATATTTTTTGTTCATATGAATTTCTAATGCTCTTTATTTTCTCATTGCCATGGCTATGTTGCACTTAAATCAGTTCTTAAAATTTCTGACCACATTTGTTATTATTCCATGAGCTCATTCCAGGAATGAGGAAGCAACAACGGAGTGTACTAAGGAAATGGTTGACCATAACATTATCCTTATCATGTAGCTCATGTTCAGTTTTCATTCGAATTACAATTACATGCTTACGTGTTATCCAGAAATAGCAGTAGTCATAATTTCCTGTACACCATGGTTAACTTTGACCAATCCAGGATGTCATTTAAACCCATAATCACCATATAAAATGCGACAAACGCAGTGAAAGTTTATAACACTTCGACGGAGATCAGTGATATGAGTTCATGCATATTAGTTGCATTAATCTTTAGAAGAGACTGAAAAAAGGAAATTACCTGCCGGCTTGAATACATGTTGGTGAATAAGAGTGAGTTGTACATTTTGTAATATTCTGTAAATGTGATATTCTTATAATATAATATCTCATATGCAGAGTCATTACTTGCGTTTCCTATTGTGAATTATTTTAGCCAGCAGGCAATTACGGATAATGAATTCGTTTTGGTTGTCATTGCCATGCACGGGGGCCATAATTTGATTGCTAATGATGTCGCCAATTCAAACCAGGGGATTATTAAAGGCGGCAGGTAATTCATGAGAGCCTAATTAAGGCTTCAGAATAGAATTTTGTCTGAGATCAGTGCCCTGATAGAGTACTGATTTGAAAGGACTACGTGACCTGAAAAAGTAGATCAAGACAGATAGACATACAGACAGATTGATAGATAGATAGGTAGATAGAAAGATAGATAGATAGATAGATAGACAGATAGATAGATAAGATAGATAGATAGATAGATAGATAGATAAGATAAGATAAGATAGATAGAAAGAAATGTCATTTAATTTAGACTGGTACATTATTTATTCGATCCTGATCTTATATGCCGTGATACACTGGGCATGTAGCCTATTGCAGGCCTAATAAAAAAAATAATGTTTACTCTGTGGTACCATTTTGACAAATGGCTTCTTTTTTTGTGTTTTAGGCTGAGAAGATTTTCCAGAAGGTCTTCAATCTTATCTGTTGCAACGATTTTTGTCGGGAGTGGTGCGACTGCTGCTGGGAACGAGACACCAAGAAGAAGAAGAGAATCACCAAAGACGACATTCAACACATCGTCAACCATCAACCAGTCACTGCAACCCTCAGCGACACAAGCCGAAGCAGCATCTCCACCTCTGCCTCATCGCAGAGCTACAGCTTCTCCAGTAGCAGTGTCCGAGACAGACTTGACTCCGACAACAGTTCCCGCAAGGAGTCCATCTCCTCCAGCCCAGAGCTGCGCAAGCCCCACGTCAAGCCAGTCATCGACATGAAGCCCATCGAGTTCTGGACAGCTAACAAAGAAGCAGTCCAGCCCCGTACTCCCCGTCGTCGCTTGCCAAGCGAGAGTGAGTTCAGCCTTGACAGTTTCCAACTTGACCTGTACGAGTCCACAGATAGCAGTGACGAACCGCAGACGGACGAAGAAAAACTGGCACGTTATGGTCTCGGCCAGGTGCACTTCAGCTTGCAGTATGAGATCCCCATGAAGATTCTTAAGGTGAAGATCATAGAAGCCAGAGAACTTAGTCGACCTTACCACCAGGACTCCAACAAACAAGACATGGCTCATTCCAACCCTTACGCCAAAGTGGCCCTGCTGCCAGACCAGAAGAACTCTCGCCAGACCACTGTCAAACGCAAGACACAGTCTCCCTGCTGGAACGAGACCTTTGCTTTTGAACTACCCTTCGTAGAGGCTCAGCGAAGAACCCTTGAGATTACTCTGAAGGACTTCGACAAATATTCCAGGCACTGTGTCATTGGTCAGGTCCATCTGCCTCTGGCCAACATCAATCTTGTCAAAGGAGGTCACATGTGGAAGCCTTTGCTCCCTTGCCTCAAGGTAAAGCATGAAATTATGTTCATATATATTCAATTCTTATCAACATGACCATGCATTTCTTGATGTTTAATGTAAATTAATACCAATGGTGTCTCTTTTATTTAGAGTCAGCCAGATCTTGGTGAGATCCTTCTTTCCTTGAACTACCTTCCCAGTGCTGGTCGTCTAAATGTGGATATTATCAAGGCCCAACAACTTCTGCAGACTGATTTGGTTGGTGGATCAGGTAGGTGTTTTGTTATATTCCACGAAGAAGTTATTAAAAGTGCCAACTACCAATAATAATAAAAATAACTAGGTGCATGGAGGGGAAGCCTGATGTTGTTTTCCTTGGTGTATCATAATGTTATTTCTTGGCTTGGAGGCCGGTGGAAAGTCATTTTCAATACAGCAGGTGTTATTAGCCTAGATATAAAATTGATGCAGCTGCCACTGATGCTGTTGCTGCAGCTGTAATGGTGCGCTGCGTGGCCTAATTCAGGGACGATCAAGTCACCTGCGATGTCTGCAAATGGCTGCCTCCGTTGGGCCTAATGCAGTGAGCTGAAACGTTGCTCAACTTGCCTCGCATACACAAGTGCCTTGCAACTGGGTTAATGCAGTTTGCTGTTCGCCACATCTAGGTAATCCAATTCCCAGTCTGGCTCTCCTGCTTCACTTGCTGCTGCATCTAGTACATCGGATGAAGTTGGTGTTTCTGTTGCTCAACTGCATCAGTTGAAATCAGATGAGGTGGATTGGAATAGAACCCCTTGGCCTTCTCCTCTCTCACACAATACTAGCCTCGACCGCAAATTCTATTGTGCACAGATCCGCTGCCCAAATAAACAAGATTTTTCTCCCACATTTTCTTCTTAGCGCAGCCACAGACCTTGGCTCTGCTTTCTTTTGGTTTGCTGTTTAATGTGCGAAGTTGTTATGCTAGACACACTTTCTAATATTACTGAAGGTGCTTTTAAAGGACGTAAACAGATATTCCCGAAGACTAACTTTTAGGCTGTTTTCAGTCCATCATTGAAGTTAGTGAGTGAATTCAACCCGAATACATTGCGCAGAGCCCTGTGTTGGCCACTAGGCTTCACCTTGAGGAGGCCCAGAAATTTCAAGGACAGTTTCTCATATCCAACACTGGTCTATCATTGAACTGGTACTGGTTGTGTGAAAATTGGTTATCTTTTTTACTGTTATTTTCTTCCAACTGGTTACCCCATTGGATATGGCATGCTATGCTACAACACGAGTCATTTTATGTCAGCCTGTCAGGTTTTCTTTAGGACTGGCAGTGTTAATTAATCTGGTGTTTTCTATTCTACATTTGACTCTTACAATATGAGATGAATCTTTCAAACCTGGTGCAGGTCTACTGAAAAAAAATAAGTATGTACGTGACATTTCTATTTCACCCAGTGGCTGTTTTTCTGGTAGGATCCACATATGTATAGGTAGACACAAGACAGTAACTATCTATGGGCTAAAGTGATTGGTTCACAGAGGTGTGCTACCATTCAATGGCCTAAACAAGACTTACTGGTGACCTTTTTGGCTGTGGATGTATGCAAATCACATCAGGTGATTTGCGACAGCAGTGGCCACTAACTATAGGAGGCCGCAGCTGTTGGAAGCCTTTCCGCTGGTCACCTCGACCACTGGGGATGTTGACCACCTCACTGGGCAGCCTAGGTGACCACTGACCACTGCATTCATTACTGCCTGAATCAGATTAATTGATTCATACGGAAGACAGACTGCAGACCAGAGATACTCAGCCCCAGTTATCTCACTTATAGCAGATGTAGTTGCTGCTGCTGGTGCAACGCCTTCTGCAGGTAGAATCACACATCTACCTGGTTGCCATGGTGACTGCCTGCTGCTTCATGGCCCTGTCGCCATGACAGCACATACGTCAACGCTAACTAGACTTACTTAAGCTGCCTCGGCCCTTTTTGCTCCCTACTTACTGCTATTTATAAAGACAGAATAAGAGGGCTGGGGATGAGATGACAGGATGATCAGAGGCTCTCCTTTCTTCTCTATTGCGTTATTACAAAATTCTACTTATGCCTTGCTCCTGACCATTCACCATATATGAACTTTATACGTAAGAAGGCCTGTATAGGCCAATGTATGCACTGGAAGTGATGTTATAACAGCTAAAAGGTTTCACCTTTAGATTTAAGCAGTCGAGTGATGTAGTGGTTAAGGCTCAGTGGCTAGCTTCGCTGAAGGTCCTGGGTTCGAAGGTCCTGGCACTATTCATGGACCATAGCCCAGCTGGATGTCAATCCCTTCTCCTGTTGGATTGGGAAAGTTAAAGACTCCAAGACGTATCATCTCATCATTATGTATGCCTTTGGTAGCTGGTCACATTAACTGACTAAGCTTCAGACCAGTAGCATGAGTAGCATAGAGACAATACTAAGTCTTGTAAGATGTGCCAAAGGCAATTATGCTACAATGCGAAGTAGAAATAATGCAAGAACATGCACGTTCATGTTGCAAACTGCTATTATTTATTACATGTGACAGGGACCTTGCAATACTTTGTCTTTATTATGCGTGGACGGGCTGTTCTGGTCCTGGCGTATCATGTAATAAAATGCAATTTATAATGCATTTTCGCCTTCCATATATGGCTGCATTTATGGTAATTTGATTTGTGGTTTAAGAACAAAAGGAAAAAGTTGCCTACGCATGGCAGATTTTTAAAGCTTTCGCTGTCTGGGCACATGACATTGCATAGCTCATGAAATTAACCAAGTTATCCCACCAGTGGTGTTATTAGCCAGATAGATAATAATAAAGATGAATTTTAATGATATAGACTGATCTGTTATTTATTAGAAGTAACCCTATGTCTCTTTCATTGCAGATCCATTTGTAAAGGTGTCGTTGCTGCAACATGGAAAGGTTCTCAAGACCAGGAAAACCTCCATCAAGAAGAACACGATCGACCCAGTCTTCAATGAGTCCATCAACTTTAACATTACTCCAGATATGCTGGAATCCATCAGCCTAGTGATCACCGTCTGGGACTACAATTCGAAGAGTCGCGATGACTTCGTCGGCCGCATTATACTGGGAAAGCAATCCACAGGGGCTTATGAAGTGACACACTGGAATCGCATGATGCAGTGTCACCGGTCTCCGGTGGCCCAGTGGCACACGCTGAGACCGCGTGAAGACTGTGAGATCTCCACCGCACCCCTCTCCATCTCATGAGGTCAATCATCATCACCCTGCCCCGCAACCACTAGATTTTCCCCTATGGCATGCCAATGATAAACTCCTTCATTTGTGGTTGGTTTGCATTTATCAGTCAATCGCACACAGTCATTTAAGTTGAGTTGTCCTCGTCGACCTATCTCAGACTATTGCCCACCGATGCTTTCTTGACTTTGAGTGTGCTTTGACTGAATACATAACCAAGAACTTTATGAAATACTTAGATTACAAGTAGACCACCGATTGAACTGTACTTTGATTGATTGAAAGCCTATAATGTATTAGTCACCGTTAACTTGCTGCATATTCAGTGTATCATACAAATATTTATGTGATTGTTGTGTATCTCTTATGTATATTTGTTCTTGTGAATAATCTGTGATGGTCTTTTGACTGCAAGAACTGCATATGAGACAAAATACTTGTCATTTCTCTATAATGTTTATTGTAAAATTTTGATGCGAAGATTGACGTGACATAATGGACAGATGGCGTTTTAATGGCAATGTACGAATTGTTTATATTTAACGATTATTGGAAACGCCGAACTCTTACTGTGAAATGTTTGTATGTCATACGATCATACTTGGTTACTTTTATATATTTAGTTTCTGAGAACACTGGGTGCATAACATATAATTAGGAATCTCAGAATCCTTTCATTTGTTAATTTAAATTCTGTGTAACCCATTAACACTTAATCCTGGAATTTCAAATTTATATCCTGTTTTGTGGAACCATTACGATTAGCATTCTCCCATCATCATTTAAAATTAACATCCCGATTGTTGATCATGAAGTATGTTAAATGATTGGGCACAGAATTGATATTGTTTTAATGATGTCACCATGGAACATTGTTGTGTTAAGAAGGAAAATGGTACAGATGATAATTTACAGCAGGAATTTTATGGTGTGATATTGTGAAAGCTTGAAAAATGACACTGCTATTTAATCATGTATATTGCCAGGTTTATGATTAATCTGCCATACTAAAAATATATACATATGAAGCACTATACTTATATATATATATATATATATATAATATATTTCACACACTATTCCTTGTATGTTATACACTCAATGACATATCTCTATATAGGCCCAGCCGTGCTTTGTCTGTACTATATATACAACATATTGTCAGAATTTAGTGATGAATGTACAGCACTATAAAATCTTATGCTACAAGCACATTTAGATTTATATATATATATATACACACAATAAGAGGGTCAAAAATGGCTCGTGGCGTGGAGTTGGGAAAGTGAATTAGGTAAAAACAACATGAAGTGAACATATCCTCATTAATATGAACACCTCTCAAATGAAGAATACAAATTAGGGCTAAATTGCATATTTGCCATTTTATATAATCTTGGCAACCCTCAGCTATTTAACACTTTTTGGCCTGCTAATGTTAATGAATATATTTCTGAAATTCTTTTTGATATTGATATTAATTGTACGTTATTGAATTGGCGGTCAGTTGTCCCCCCCCCCCCCCCCCCGGTTTGGGTCAGTGCATTCCGAGAAATGATTGTCAATTTCAGACAATTTTTTGTTTCACCGGTGTCCATCCAAAATTGTGTTTAAAATTGTCCTTAGACAATGATTGTATATATCAAACATTGATATTGTTTAGCTTACGGATTTAATGTCTAAGGACAAACAATATCTTGGCTGATTTAAAAAAATTATTTTGGATGGACACCAGTGAAACAACATTTTGTCTGAAAATACTATCATTTCTAAGAGTGTGGAGCTACCGACTTCACCCCTCTAATCTATACTCTAATACTATGACACTTTCAAAAAGAAAAAAAAGAGTACGATTGCTGGAATCGAGGAGTACCTTTGTCAGAATGACTTCGATAATTTAGACAAATGAGTAAATTGGCCGCTTATTTAGAGCAAAATGTACAATTTCTCTTGGTCAAGTTTACTCATTTGTCTAAATTAGTGGAGTATTTTTGACACAGGTGCTCTACTCAGATTGTAGAGTTAACCGTACTCCGTTTATTTATTTATTTTTTTGAGAGTGAAGTTTCACCACATTGGAGTATTCCATTGCATCCATCACTATTCATCTGCACAAAAAAGGGTTTATTAATATTCAATGATTATTCCCAGGTAGGAAATGATGTGTACGTTATCAGGAAATTAAGTTTTTGCAAAAGCGTTTTTACCCGGAAACATTTATATTCAACATTTCGGCTTCATTGAGTGTGATTTGTACATTTATTTTGTATTATTTTGCACTTTCTTACGTGAAGCACACATTTCCTTTTTAATCGCATCCTGCAGAAGTATTGTGTACCAAGTGCTATAGGTATATATATATATATATCATAATCATGATTATATTGTATAAATGAACATATTTTTGTAATGACATATAAGTTAAAGTTGTATTTATAATCATGTACATGCTGCTTATATATACATGTATGCGCTTAATCATGTATTTTGATGTTATATTGTTAATATCTATATTTACTTGTAAATATATTGAATATGTTGGCATCTGTTTGATGATGACAATCACTGTTATATTGGTTATTGTGTGGTTAGTCAAGATGTTTTTTTAATTCCTGTGTTTTTATGTGTTGATACTTGGAATGTTCCAGATGAAATATATGTACATTAAACATGTATTTATTTTATGTATTTATTTGTACATTCACTGACAGTCAAATGTTTTAATGGGTTAGGCTGCACCAACTGATGGAAAATGCTATCAAAAATAGCATGTGAATATATAAGAGTACCATTGGTGTCCATATTTCTGCCTCCCGGGTATATTTTTTTGCAAATTCCGAATTTACCATACACAGGCTTTCTTGACTTGTTGGTATATTCTTGATAGGTTACACATACTGATACTGGAATGCAACTCGTGTGTCTGGGTGCTCCATGTTTGTTTTCCTTGTAATTTCTCGGGGAGATGCCCCCGTCCGGGATCAAACCCGGGTCCCGTGCAGACAAGAGCGGAGCATGTTAACCGTTAGACCAAAGAGTCAAATCTCCACATCCTGGTGGCCCCACATCCTGGTGGCCCCTGCCAGCGGCATTCTGTGCAATGTGTTGTGATCCTGATTCTAAGTTAGGTAAACCAGATATTGCTGATCATTATCTGGTATTTTAATTGAATTAACTATTACATAGTCACATTAATGAGAGACAGATAACGCATATTATGATAAAATTAAGAACCAACACATTTGGCTTACAGTTGACAACTGATCAAGGTCAGCAGCCAAGTGGTTTAGTGGTTAAGGCCCGGACTTGCTCCACTGAAGATTCTTGGTCCAAATTCAGGTCCAGGTTTTAAAGGAATGCTCATGTATTCGATATTTTTTTATTTTTTTATACGAAGCATGGAACAGCACAAAATGGAGCAAATTTAGCACGAATTCAAATCTGATAAAAATTAACTTCTCTATAACATTTTCCATGTTTTGTATGATGGAAAAACAAAACCGACGATATGCATTTGGAGTTGTACTAAAATTGATTGGATAAGCTGCATAGGTTGAGAGAATACCAGCCAATTGAAGAGCTCAGCCTCATGGGAACGAGTTCTAATCATTTGGTATACACATAGTCTGTCTGCCATGGTGGGTAATCTAAAAGTCTCCGATAAATTTTTTCACTTTAGATTATTGTTCTATAGGGTCTAGCCTAGGCTTGTAGGGTGGGTGTGAAACTCTCACCCCTGATCCTTTTGAGAAATTCAAGATGGCATCCAAGATGGCATCCAAGATGGCCACCGATATCAGATATATCCTTATTTCAGCCTATAATTACATTAGAAATATAAATAAAACATAATTTTCATAAGTTTCCAGGGATGCGGAATTCATGTTTGTGCGCTGAAAACCCATTGGAAGCAAAGATATTTTAAATGGAGAGTGAAACTGCCACAATCGATAATGAAATGGCTTCTCGACTTCCAATTGAGGTTTTTGGTATGAAACCAAAGTATAGTTCCAAACCTAACTTGTGACTTTTTCTAGCAGCTGGTGGTGGTGATGGTTTCTTCATTTCAATAGTGGTACTTGCAAATGTAGAAGCATGAGCATGTTGGTGGATGAACAACATCAATGATAAATGAAGAATTTTCAAGTTTTGATGTGAAAAAGAATGTATGCAGAAAACAATGGGTCAGAGTGCAATTATAAATACCAGCAGGAAGAGCTGCACCTCACTCTAAAACCAATGCTGACAGTCTTGCGCAAGTATGTAACAGCAGAGAGAGAAGTACTTGCCTTGCCCGAGCTACTGAGCTGTTAACTTAAGCGCCCTTTTTTATTATCGGTTTTTCATTGTGGACGCATCATCAACCTGGAATTTTCAATGGGTTGTGGACTGACATAATCGATACAACTTACATGGGATATAGTCATGGTCTGATGGAGAAACTTGAGATGTGTATATATGCACTGTATGCCGACCAACATCCTGAAGATGGTCTTGTGAATTTGGTCACAGGGAAGATTGTGAGTGACCCAAAGTACATTTTGACAAGGCAATTACCATTGCCACAGTTGAGATTAACAAACTTGAAGCAAGCGGGCCAGGGTCATTTCCCATCCAAAAGAAGGTGAAAACAATAGCTATGTCAGAGAAACACCATAAAATTGTCACAAACACTGAATGCCAGAGCTATGGCTTTACATGGAAGGTCAAATGAACTTGATGTCAAGTCTCTCAATCAGCCATGAACTAACCCCACATCCACCATCAATGTTTCATGCGACTGGACAAATGCGAGAAATTAAGTCAAAGGTCACCCTGAAATGTGTTGTCTTGTTGGTCATTCCTTGGTCAGCATCTGGCACAGTTCAAAACGTCATTGATGCATTTCGCAGATACTTGGAAATACACTCTAACTTTATAACCCTAGCTCACTGAGCAGAATTAAATGATCATTTGAATCAACAAATTCCAATGTGTCCAGCCAAGTCAGGTTATTCAAATCAAGTTCACTCAACAAAGGACAGTTATTGAGTTGAAACAACTAAAATTATACAAGCTATCATTGAATTTTCCAGTACTTAGAAATGGCTGGTATCAAAGAGCCACAATTGAGCCAAGTACAGGTTAGCTCAATTGGTTGGACATGACCTTCTAATTCAGAAGGACTGGGTTCACATACCTTTGTGGGAATCTTGATTGGGTCAACATATCGGTTAGATAAATGCCAGATTCTATTTCCTAATTATATTTTGTTTGAAAAATCTCAATTATAAATTTTTTTTATGACAGAGCTAGGTCATAAGTGCAATAAGTTAACTTGACTCAATGATCCTGCTGCAGTACTGTTTCAGTATTGAATAGAGATGATTCAACTGCACCGGGCTTTTGTGTTGACTAAATTGTTATTATCAAATGTACTACGCAGTGACTCTGTTGCCATGGTGTTTGGGTTTTCAGCTACTACCACAGAAGGCGGTTGCCAAGAATAAGTTTCAGCTGACAACCTACTACGTAAAGATTTCATGAATCATAAAGAATATTTCCGTCAACGTCGCCTCGTTATTACAGATAGGAATCCAGTTCCAAATGAGCTATGCAAAGTATTTGTTATAGAGAGAAGAGATTTGGTACCACTCAGGAGGAAGCTGATACTATCATTATTCACCGACTAGGATGGTAGCGGATGACACTGACATCTTTGTCCTCTTTTCATGGCAAGATTTTGTCTCAGGTGTGGATAGTTTGCCAGTTCAAGGAAGCTCACCAATTGATATAAATAAATCTGTTGAAAATAATGGTCAGATTATGCCAGATCACTAAGCCATGCAAGGTCTCACTGGCTGTGATAAGTTGGCACCATGTTTTGGAATTGGAAAGGTGGTGGGCACTAACAAGCCAGAAATTCCAGCTTAACTTGCTTGGTGACACTGATGCAAACCTCAAAGGTGTAGCTAATGCTCCTAATTAAGTTGAAATCTTTGCCCCCAACAGATTCATTAGACCACAAGCTGACAGTTGTTTTCTACCTATTGTAGACTCATGTATTTTATTCTGATGTGTTCTTTAATTTGACATTGAGAGGTATTAAAGCATAGAAGGATGTTAACAAATAACTAAGTGTATTATCATTTCCTTTTTTTACATATTACATGAAACCAAGGGCACGAGTTGTATGATTGTCATGCTAGTATCCATATGGATGGGAAGAAAGAATCTTAGAGCTTTCTAGAGCAAAAATTGAATATCTCAAAATGCTGAAGGGTGAGAGTTTCACACCCACCCTGAAATGCAAGCCTAGGCCCTATAGAACAATAATCGAAAGTGAAAAAGCTTTATCGGAGACACAAAATCAATCTGCGCTAGACATTGGAAAATTAGTTTTCAATATTTATTTAAAGAAAAATGTTTTTAATGGTACTTTTGTTGTGTCCTTCCTGTTACCAAAAGGGTCTTCCAACCACTTGGTCCTGGGTTCAATTCCCTGTAGAGCCCAAGTTGGATGGGTATTTCATCCGTCATCTCAGAGTCATTGCCATGGTCCCTCAAAGCAATTCTGAAAGTACTCCAGTAGTACAAAATGGGATGGAAACTTCGGTGATATTACCTACATTTACCTTTCAGATATTGCATGAAGTTTCCCTGATAATTGTCCATCCTGTCACTGTCCTTCCTATTACCATGCTGGCAGAGAGATCAGGTCACGTGTCTGACCAATTGAAAATATATTACAAGAAAAGGATAAAAAAAAATGTGTGGTCATATTACAACACTGAAGTGTATGAAAATACATAATATATTGTAAACGCAGTAGCAAAAAAAAATAAAAAATAAATGATATAATAATAATAACAAATGAATAAATTTGTATAGTGCCTGTTTCAGAAAAGATTTCTGCTGAACAGCACTTGGATAAAAGAAGCCTTTTGTTCATATATAGATGAAAAGCCATTATTGGTTGGGATTCGTTTTATATCTTCAGGTAATCTATTCCCGAAGTGAGGAGCAATCACTGAGAAAGTACGAGCCCCAAATTTGTTAATAGACTTAGGTTTGAGGAGCAAGTTATAATCATTGCTACTGAGATTTGTTTGCTGAGGCTGTTTCCTCAACATTTGATATGTAAGGTGGTGTCTTGTTGAGTGAATTATGATAATTATCAAAATCCCATAATGTGTGACCTTAAAAACGAGCAGCACATGATTGACCAATTTAAAATGCTTAATCTTGTATCCATAAGAAATATCCACCTGTTTTTTGGTCATATTTTGCAACAAGTGGCAAAGGGCGGCACAATTTTGACAGAAATGTTAGCTGATTAAAACAGTTCTGGGAACCAAATAACCAGAATTTTGGTATATTCTCCATTGTAATTTCTGCTGCTACTTTGTGACCATAACAAATGCCTATGATGATGACAAAATGGCAAAAAACATTATCATTGCAGAGATCGGAAACTTGATGTTAATTTGTACAGAGAGGGTTTTATAAGTTAGAAAATTGGGCTTTGGCTTTTTGGTAACATTCACATCTATTTTGTGCTTCTCCGTGACATATATGTAAAAATAAGACCAAAAATCAAGTATACATTTATTTTAGCTTATTCTATAATACGTCATGTTGACCAAATATTAGTAACCTTGAGTAGTTACCGGTACAGTATAAACCCCCTTCGCCGCGAATTATCACCAGGTTATCGTAAACCTCCGGAATATCGCCAGGCGGCGCTGTAAGTATTAAGATTTGGCACCAGGTGGCGTTGAGGATCATTAAGATTTGACACCAGGTGGCGCTGCAGGTAGAATATTTGGACACTAGGTGGAGCTGTAGACTTTTAAGATTGACCGCTTGGTGGCGCTGTGTGTGTAATATTTTTGGGGCACAAGGTAAATGTTATAATGGCTTGGGAAGAGTCCTATACACGTAAAAGCGTGATGAATTACTAATTATTTAATGATACAGGCATGACAATACTATAACCTCAGGGGTTTTGGAAGTTGCTTGATAGTTAAACTTTGTAGGTAGCCCTACGTGATAATGGCATGAGCTATACACTGTTGTTGTAAAAGCTGTATATATAGGGGTAAACGTCATTAACTGTACAAACATTTTGATATATATTATATAGAGAGAGATGTTTGTTAAGCAAGGTTAATAATGGATGATATATTGACCAAAAGGAGTAGAACAGAGGGCGCTAATGCTGATACAAAGCCTTACATTATTAGACCTGTGAGTCAAAAAATATCTAGAAAGTTTGGAATAGAAGAAGTAACATACAAAACCAAATTTAATAATAACTTGCAAGGCGTACAACTACTTAACGCTCAGAATGAATTACATAACATGTTCACGGATGTTATAGAGTTGGTTAATGAGAAACATCCTAATGGTGATGATAAAGCAAGGATCACTATTAATCACTCAGGATTGGAGAGGGAAGTGTTTATACATTGTCAACCAAAACACAACATTACAGCAGATGTTATAATGGAAAGGTAAGAATGAGACGACATAATAATTATAATCTTTTTACAACATTAATAATTTAACATATTATAGTGTTACAGTTTTTATTTTATTTATAGGATAAACTCCGTTCTCCAATCGAACAAATCACTAGATATTGATGATACTTTTGAAATTAATGTGGGCATCATGAGCGCTGACAGCCAAGGAGGCGGTGGTAGCAGAGCAATTGTAGATACTGATCCCTTATCAGCTAGTTGTACAATCAAAAAAAAACATTCAATGGTGTTTATTCCTGTGATAAGAAATGAATATTTGTGTGCAGGTAGGGCTATTATAACATGCAAAGCTAAACTAGATAATATGAGCAAAGCAAAATTTGCAAAACTTATAAGAAAAGATAGGTCTATGAGTAAAGCGCACGATTCGCAACGTAGCTGTGCCATCAGACTTCACAGAAAGGCGGGTGTATCAACAACTTCGCCTGTTAAAGTTAAGGACCTACATAAGTTTGAGTCAGAATTAGACATCCAGATTGTTGTTATATCGGGGGATACAGGCAACGATGTCATATACAAAGGTATATTAACTAGACCGAGAAAGATTTTTTTATATCTGAAGGATAATCACTATCATAGTATCACAGGTATCAATGGTTTTTTTGTCAACAGTAAGATATGCAATCATTGTTTTGAAGTATATAACAAAAATAGAAAGCACGGTTGTGATACAGTATGTAGAACATGCTGTTCTGAAAATTGCATGTTTGACAATACATCTATAGAATGCATAGACTGTAATATGATGTGTCGTAATACACTGTGTTATGAGAGACATAAAAAACGCAGACGGTATGACAGAGGTGTTCTGAAGGATGAAGATCAGCCCTCTCTCTGCGAACAATACTACATGTGTAAGACATGTTTCGTAATACTAAATACATCAAAAAGAGCCAAACATTTACATATGTGTGGCGAATGGTTATGTACATGCTGTCATGAGTATGTTTTAGGCGAACATTTATGTTTCTATAGGATAAAGAAAGCTAAGATGTCATCAGGAAAATTTTTATATTATGATTTTGAAACGTGTCAAAACAATATCATCACATGCGAAAAAGGTTACAAGAATAAACCACGTGATGACTGCGATAAGTGTATACCTCTAGAACTATGCACTCCATGTCGTAAATGTGTAAACTGTAAGAGACCATATTGCGGTTTACAGAAACATATACCTAACTTTTTAGTATGTCAAACAGTATGTGATAATTGTGAGGATAATGCGTTCACACCTTACTCTAAATGTGAGAACTGCGGCGATAGATGCAATACCTGCTCTGTTAAAGACAATTCCCTTAAACATTTTATAAGGGATTTATGTAACAATGATACATGCGGTAAGAGGGAAAAAATATTTAAGGGGCCAGATACAACAGAGGAATTCTGTAAGTGGTTATTAACGCCTCAACATAAAGATGTTACGGCAATTGCACACAACGCTAAAGCATTTGATGCCCATTTTGTTCTCGGTTATTGCGTAGATAATGGTGTTTTCCCAGAAGTTATATTTACTGGCACAAAGATTATGTTGATGAATATTAAACAGGGGGTGAGCATTAGATTCATAGATAGTTTGAATTTTCTACCCATGCGTTTGAAGGCACTACCCAAAGCTCTAGGCCTACAAGGGGAATTGAAGAAAGGTGATTTTCCACACTTAGCAAATACACTAGAGAACCAAGAATACATTGGACCAATGTTTGCGCCATATTATTATGGTGTTGATTTTATGTCTACAGCTGACAGAACAGAGTTCTTCATTTGGTACAATGAGCAACAGGGTAAAACATTTGATTTTCAGAAAGAATTGCTAGAGTACACACGGGCTGATGTAACCATTCTGAGGGAAGCATGCACCAGTTTTAGAAAACTTATAATGGCAGTTACAACAATACAGGATTCAAACATCGCAGGTATAGATCCTTTCGCTCATGCTACCCTAGCATCTTGTGCAATGCAGGTAATTAGACAACTTATGCTCTATGAAGTACATAATGTGACTTTAACAGATGGTAGATCAGGTGAGGCTGTTCTCAGAAGAGATGAATGGTATTTTAATAACGAAATTATTAATAATGACATGATATCCGAGTCGTCATTCGTCAGCTCTCCTATACCGCAAATACCCGCACAGGGGTATGGTAAACATCATAATGATAGTCAGAAGTCAGCTTTATGGTTAGAATGGATAAGTCACTCAGAGGACAAATTTATACAGCATGCTAGGAATGGTGGTGAATTTCGTATACCAGGAACAAGGTATACAGTCGATGGTATACATATAAACAGTAATACCGTTTACGAATACCTAGGATGTCGTTTTCATGGTCATACATGTCAGAAAGACAGACAGGCCAAGGATCCACGTACACACCTATCTTTGAAAGCTCTTTACAACAGAACTATAGAACGTCTTCATGAAATAGGAACACTAGGGTACAATGTTATTTCGATATGGGAGTGTCGCTATGATAAATTACTACAAACCAACACAATTATGAGTGAATTTGTGAAGCAGTGCGACACGGTCAAGCCTTTGAAAATACGTGATAGTTTTTTTGGCGGACGAGTCGAGCCAACAAAACTCTATTATGATGTTAAACATGGAGAGAAGATACGTTTCTATGACGTAACTTCGTTATATCCCCATATCACGATGTCTGGAGTTTATCCTACGTCCCACGCTACAATAATTAAGGACCCTGATATCTTTGATTATACTCTAGAATCATATTATGGTCTAGCGCAGGTACGAATTGTGCCGCCACGAGGTCTATACATACCTGTTCTACCGGTGAGGTGTAGAGGTAAACTCAAGTTCCCATTATGCGGTACATGTTCATCAAAGGAAACCCAGATGCAATGTAAATGCAGTGATGTTAAAAGAGCGCTCTTTGGTACATGGACAACACCAGAGTTGAAAGAAGCCATTAAACAAGGTTACGTATTGATTAAGATATATGAAGTGTATCACTTTCCTAGCACTACAAATGATGATGTTTTTGGTAGTATATTCACTGAATATGTTAAAATGTTCCTTAAACAGAAACAACAGGCATCAGGATATCCTCAGTGGGTAACAACTAATGCCGATAAAGATAGCTATATATCTTACTATAACAGAGAGCAGGGTATCATGCTTGATAAAGATGCAATTGCGCACAATCCACCACTTAGAACAATTTGTAAATTGTTCCTCAACAGTGTGTGGGGGAAGTTTGTGCAGAGACAAAATCTACCCAGGTCATTCTATATGAAAACCCTAAATGAATATACTCAGATGAAGAATGATCCCACAAAAAATATAATGAATTTTCATCTAATCTCAAATGATTATATTGTAGTGGATGTTATGAATGCCGAAACTTTTGAAGAGGAATCAACTTTCACTAATGAGATTATAGGTATTTTTACAACATCCTTAGCACGGCTACATTTGCTACAAGTGCTAAACAAAATAGGGCGTAATACGCTATATTACGACACCGATTCAGTTATTTTCGTTGAGCAAAATGGTGAACAGGTTGTTGAAACAGGTGATCTGTTAGGTCAATTAACTGATGAGCTCAAACAGGATACATATATTAAGACTTTCTTGTCTACAGGTCCTAAGAGCTACTCATACAAATTAAACACTGATACCGTTGTACGTAAAATCAAAGGTATTTCATTAAACCACACAAATTCTGCAATCGTTGATTTGGACTGTATGAGACAGATAGTGTTTGGTCAAAAACAATTAGTCAAACTCCCAACTAGTAATCAGATTTCGCGAGTTAAACATAGAGGTATAGTTTATAATAGACGTACAAGCAAAATATATAGAAAAGTGTTTGATAAAAGAGTAATAATTAGAAATACATACAACACATTACCTTACGGTTACTGATATGTGCATACATAATGCATACTGTATGGTCATAGAAATGCTTTACAGCACACCAGAAAGTTTCATGCTTAAATATATGACTAGAACTTACAAATTACGTTTTACTGTTATATCTGTATCATAACCAGTCTAGTAGTACTGTTATAATATATTTACATGATTCTCTACTGTACGATTTGTAATACGAGTGTGTTGTTTTGCAAAATAGCTTTAGAATGTTCTATATTATAACCTTTAGTCAGTGACCTGTACACAAATATTCTATATTATGAACTACTTAATCGTAATATATACATCCAGTGTAGATCGCCATAACAACTCGATAATGCTTCTTCTTTTTACCTTTGTTCTGTGCATAAACGCAGTTACCAATACTGCTATATTATGTGGATCTTATAAGAGCTTACAACGCTTTAACGTATGTGATTGTATTACGCTTTACGACGGGGGCATCCAAGCGGATTGCACCAAATCATCATGGCTACAACAAGTACCATCATTCTCGTCGTACATTGTACAACATATTACGCTAGTTAATATGTCAGGAACTGCATTCTGTCATAATGCAATACAGAAGGTTACCGGTGTACACAAGGCTTCAATTGTATGTCTAGCCACTGATAAAGGTGAGTCTTATATTAGGCTAAAAAATGTATTTCAATCGCAACGATATCACAACAGTATACATATAATGCGCTTTATATTACAGATATGTCTAAAACTGTGCAGTATACTACGTATTCACACAAGGAATTCCTATCAACACAGGATACTTCGAGCGCATCACCTATATCTAATATAGTAAATGTCAACACCCTCGCTGTTATAACGAGACATAATGATAATGGTTTGTCAGACGTTAGCAAGCACGCGACTACTATTAGCACCTTCCAATTTAATGTGTCGTGTATAGCTCTGGCATACATTACGTTCAAGGTATGTTTGTATAATTTATAGTTACTATATATATATATATATATATATATATATATATATAAAATGTATGAACACATGAATAACACTTGTCTTTACACTGTAGATCATAACAACTATATTAAAGATGGTACGCTACTGCAGAAAACAGAGGTCGCAACTTTCGCAAGGCCGACTAAGCACAAGTTCAGCCATGACAGAATCCAGAGAGGGCCTTGTTTAATTGAATATTTGCGTGACTTACTGTTCCGTATATTTATATATACCCCAATGTGTAATAATATGTCTCAGTAACCTATAAAAACTATATATTGTAGCATTGTTGATATGTATCTATATACCATAGTATATATCATGAAATACTATAGTAGTACTATTTGCTTGATTAAAACATATTTGGAGTTACACCTAAATTGTTGTTGTACTTTTTTACAGCTATATATAGCATCTGCATGATAGTCTTCAATAGTTATAACTATAAATGTATTTACAGCGATAGGTGTGTATATATGTATATTATGATTGTACTAGCACGTACATATGTATAGATATTACAGAGTACAATAATTTCGGCCATCCTTGCACATATTAGTAAGTAGTTAAAAAAACCGAATTCCTCATTGACAATAAATTTGCGCATAAAACATCTGAATTACTCATTGACAATAACTTTGCACAAATGAATTTTTCATTGACAATAAAGATGCACAAAAACCATTCGGTGTACTGTGAATGCTATTCATTAAGATATATATACATCGACAGTTTAAACATTGTTATGTCATTAAAGTAACATATGTTTACTATAACAGTCATGAGCCGATGTTTTCATTGCTGTCGTATAGACATTGCAACCCTGCTAATTACCCCCCTAAAACAGTTCACACTGTACTGTTAGCTAACCATAGACGTTACAAGAAGGGGTTTAATTGCATAATAGAGTCAGGAGGGTGGTTAATTACATAACGAATTGCCACTGGTTAGAACTTCTATTCAGTTGCTTAGAAACATTTACAGAGTTAACATGGAGACAGTACAGCGTCTTAACATTCTGATTGCGCTTATTAGTTTAGTAGCACTGACACACGGATATCGCTACATTTGCGCCAATCGTTTATGCCTATGCAAGGTTACTAACAAGGGGAAAGACATCCGCGCAGATTGTACGAAGTCGCAGGCGTTAGAGCGAGTACCCATAGAGGAGTTCTCAAACATGGAATACGGTATGCTTTCTTTCGTGGACATGACGGGTACCAGGTACTGTCATTCAAGCATACCCCTCCCTGCATATGACATATCGGCAAAAATTGTATGTCAAAGGAGGAGAAACAAGATTCCTGAACCCGTCATTAGTCGCAGTAATGATCAGATCGAACACCAATACGGCTACGTCGTTATAGAACAATCAAACAGCGCTACAGTGATCATTTCATCCATCTCTGGAGTTTTGCTAATAGCTGTATCGACGGGCATTGGCATATGGCTTCATAAGGTAAGGTTATTTAATGACTTAATTATTTGTTGTCAAAGACTCTGCTATTTTTTATAGCTGTTATTCAGAACTAATGTTATATAATTTTGAACAGTATATCTATTTTAAACAGAATATTACAATGTTGTGCTATACATGGTAAAATTTGACACTTGGTGGCGCTGTATGTATCGTTGAACAGCATGTCTATTTTAAGCAGAATAATATTGCCAGGTGGCGCTATATATATGTTCAGGATCGACACTTGGTGGCGCTGCATATTGATTTATTTTGGACGCCAGATGGCGCTACAATGTTTAAGATTGGCTACTTGGGGGGCGTTGCGAACCTCGCAATTAGCTGATGTGTTCAATTAAACTATATGCGATCATATATACATATTGTTCACGCCTGATGTTAATATTACTCATTCATTAACTGTTTTATTTTATATATAGAGAAATCCTACAGCTGGCACGGCAATTCTGACGGGTGTCACTAGCATGGCCAGGCATACGCTAACGGGGGCACTGAGTAGGCTGCGCCAGGGAGGGGGTCAATCTACTAATAGCAGGTAACAAAACAGAAGAAACACTATATATATATATATATATAACATATTACTCCAGTATATAGATATAATACATATATACTTTTTAATACTTTTTAGCACAAGCGACGATTCCTCGGATACCACCGACCATGATATAAATGAATCGACTCCCTGCTCATCAGCACAGCCATATACATCACAAGGAACACCGACAACTGATTTGGATTCTACAATTAAGGTTACGGATACTACAGTCAAAGTTACACTTTCTTATACTGACACTTCTGATGATGATGATGAAACTACTGATGCTTATAGAAAGAAACTACGTAGTTATATTGGTAAAAGTACACCTGTATAGAGATATTCTCACAACATGATCTAATTGATGCTAATTGTACTTATATTATATGTCTGTTAATGCACTTTATTACCCAAGGTATTATATAGGTACTATTCTATGATATGTATACCTATCGTATTGTAATGTCATACTTGTATATATTTGTATTGTTCATGTATAGAGATGTTCTCATACAGTGAACTAATTGATGCTAACTGTCCTTTAATATTATACTCAAAGTATATACTCTACTACTTCTATGATATTGTATATGTAGGTAATGATTATGAAAATTACTCGTATATAGAGATGGCATTATATATAATGTCCTAACGGATGTTAATCACTCTTATAATATATATGAAGTAGATCTGCTGTTTTTTACATTTTCCATGATCTGTGTGACTAGCATATTGCAATGCTACACCTGTATATATCTCTATAATATTTATGAATACTGCTAGTATTATTATATATTGCTGATTAGTACTGTGTATACAAAGTCGCTTGAAGACTTACTTTTGATATGTTATTATTATATATATTGCTGATTAGTACTGTGTATACAAAGTCGCTTGAAGACTTACTTTTGATACTAAATAAAATCATACAACAGTATATACTATATGTACAGAGTTATACATTAATATTAAGTTCGTCTGGTTAGCATATATTAGTAGACTATATGACATAGACAATGTATTTGAGTAATACATATATATGTAACTCGGAAATCATCTTTGATGTTCAATACATTTTTAATAATAAAAATAGTACAATACCAATAACAAATAGTACAATAACATCATATAAAACAAAAATAAGGGGTCAAAAGAGTCATCTCGGGTGCAGCATGTTCCACATGATGTAGGGCGGTGTCGATACTTTGTAGATCATCAATAGTTAATGATACTCCTTCGCTCTTTTGATCATAACTGATGGTCTCGCACAATGTTGTTACACATCCCTCCTTGATTAGGTAGAAAAAGCCCCCCAGATGCACAGTAGCGTTGACTTCACCGCATGATAAAGGCGGTATGTAGTGTACCAGGTTAATAAACATCTGTAGAGGTAGCGATATTGTCAGTTCCTCTTTAAGAACAGTACCCTGTAATTAAAAAGATATTATCCATAATTAATATATATATATGCGTATGTTTTAAATATATGTTAAGGATATATTGTATACCGTACCTGTGTATCTGTTAGATCGATGCTGACGTCGCCATCTATACACATAACATTGAGAGTTATTGAAGTACTAATAATAATACTTGTGCGTTTACCTCCTATTAATCCTGGAATTGTACTAAACACATCCTCGTACTCTCTTTGCAAAAATCTGAAGAACAATGCTGTAGCTTTGTAACACTTTTCTATGTATAATGTTTTCAGTAGAATTTTAGTCTTATCCAGGAGTGATGTTTGTGACCTAATAACAATTAAATCAGAATCCTTCAGCAATCCCTCACAGCGTAGCATTATAGCTATCTCATTGGTATTAACATGGTAAATAAATGCATCAGCATAGTCTCGTAGTATTTCCATGGCGAGTTGTAAGAGTGGGACAGGTCCTACCTTTTATACATGTAGTCAACAGCTATCATGTAATTAACAATACGGTTAGGAAGCGGTAAATGAGAAGTACGAAATTGCGTGCGACTATCAGTATCTGCATGTGTAGAGCATTCTCTCATAAACGACTCATCATGCCGCACCTAAACTTGTTGTACTAACGTATGTAGTTGAGACTTCTCAAATAGATCATCTTATTTGTTTAAAATACGGTTGAAACATATGCTTTGGCTGACATTATAAAAAACACAACAATTTAATATACGTGTATATATTTATTAATGTGGTGATATATATTGGTGCATTACTGACAAAAATGCAGCACACGCGTAAACATAGTGTCTGTATATTATAACAAAGTACTTACATATATATATATATATATAAAGAGATTATATATAATAATACAAAAAATATACTTATATAATATTATGGATATATAATTATAGTATAACGAACTATGTTCTACCACCTTTTATAACAATAGTATATAACCTATAAAGCATATTCGAGTTATTAAGTTAATTAGGAGAATTTGTGACTGTAGAACTGGATGAAGCAGTAGGCTGTCTGAGTGAGATATTGTAAGGACGATGCGCATGTCTTGGTATAGATGGCTTAGGTGTGCAATGGTCACATGCATGCACATCATCCTGAGTATCATGAGTGTTGTAACATGCTGTCAGTTCAGCCAAACTGCTCCATCTGTCTTCAAGTTGAGGCAGGAGGTCTAGCAGTTTCGCAAACTCATACTTCGTGAGCTTTACACCTCTTTGTGTTGGGTGTTCAGATGTAAGCGACATGTTTCTAAAGAAACTGTGGCGCAGGTCAACTGTACAGGAGGCCTTTTTTGCCCTACAGTGCACATTTTTACCAATGTGTATCTTTAAAATATTCTGAGAATATTCATCAACCTCAGCCGTATCATCGAACATCTCATTATCCTCAGTAATATACTCTATATCATCAATCATGTCCGTTCTAGCCGAATCACTCGTAATTGCCTCAGTTCCATCGTCTGTTTGATGCGTGTTACTATCCTATAACAAATAGTAAATGGGGAGATTATTACAATGTTACATATATGAATATATATATATACTAACAGTATTATACCAAGATACTTACAATACCTATAAAAGCAGCCATGTTACGCATGTTCTCAAGCAAATCTCGCGTTTGCTGCTTGTCCAGCGTAACCCCTTTCTTTGTAGGGATCAGACAGTAATTTTGGTCGTATAAAGTGTATACTCTTAGATGCATTGATACCTTGCCTCTGTACCGCTGGAGCGTGAGAAATTTCCTTGAGCTAATTTCTCGATGCCACAAAAACTGGCCTTTTATCTGCGTTCCTCCCTGATTGTAGTGTTTCCTTGTCACCGCATTGTTTGCCATTTTGTGTGTTGCGATATATCAGTTGCGATATGAGAGAGTTCAGCAAGTCTTCGTAGAAACGATATAATGCATAGATCCAGTATCAGGCCTTTTATAGTATTCAGCATTTTTAATTATTAACCGGCTGTATGTTTGTTTGTTTGTTTGACATATCATCGTGTACCATCATGTCATTAAATAACCATTTACTTGTTATAGTGTCATTGCGTGTCCCGTGTACTTAAAACAACAGTGCGTGATGCTAGTTTTTAATAGCTATGACGCCAGAACGTCTGTTGTATGAATATTCATTACAGTTGTTATTACTTAATAACGTATTTTATAAAACAGTTGTACTATATATATCTTTAATACCTCAATTATAACTTTTAGTTCTAATACCAATTCACTTGAAAACTCTAATCCAATTTGCTTTAAGTTTAGATTTTCGATCGTGTTGTTTAGATGTCTTGTTGTTACGTTTGTCAGCTGTCTTGTTGTTACATTTATCACGAGTAATTGTGTGATTATGTTTTCTTTTTTTCTTTGTTAACTTCTTTATAAAAGTATTTATATCATCATGTTTAAGACCTGGGGGGTAATCAGTCTCTTTATGAGTTATATCACCTCTTGCTCTCTGTGCAGTATTTATCTTATCGTAGTGTGATATTAAGGATTCGTCACCCTCTTTATTATCTGTAGACTGTATTAGTTTGTTATCCTTAACACTTTTAAGTTGTTCTAGCATTCTATTATATTTATCTCTAGGTATAACAATATTTTCCTCAGCCATGGCCTACAACTGCAACAAGCTTAGGCAGAACACTTTTTATCAGTAACGTTATAACATCTGCTTTACTGGTGATTAAATGACGTCGAGTGTTAAGTGTTGCATGTTTGTCAGCCAAATCTCTAATGACGCGTTTGTACAATTTAAGAGACTTCTTATAGCCTCGTTTTAATGTCACAATGCCTGTGAGAATATTTCTAGCTATTTCAACCACTGCCAGAATCTGACTCTTACTGATATGTGATAAGATAGCTTTAACTTGATCCTTGCTAAGTAAAGCCACGGCTTTTAAAAAAGTAATGTTCTCTTTGATCTGTTTCATGATTGAGGGAGAAACACAATCGTTTCCTCACCTGGAAATATATTAGAACGTAATTTATATCGTTTGTCAACATTGGGTGATAAATCAATTATTAAATAACCATAACTCCTTTTAGTAGCACGTTCATAACTGTCTATGAAATACTTCGTTTCACCAGGTAGAACCTGGCTTGCTAAAGATGATACCTGGCGGCCATTTCTATGATTACGAAAAAGGCATATACAGTGAGAATTTCTACTAATTAATCTAGCAGCTTTACTTTCATAAAACATGTCCTGTAAAGTTATAATACATGAAACATGACAATGGTGGCTAAGAACGCATACTATTTCAGCAACATGTGAACCCTGAAGGTTATCATTTAAATTACTCATTTGGTCATCAAGAACAAGTAAACTGTGAGCTCTGTATGTTTCCCAGAGCTCTGTCAAATATTTTTTTGATGGAATGTCTTTCCTAAATTCTATAATATCGCCTAAGATATTTTCTAGGTCACCGAAATTATCCTGCCATACAGAGTATACGTATATTATCTTTTCAACTTGAGGTGTAAACATTGCCTTATAATTTATTAACAAACGTTTAACAAACTCCGTTTTTCCAGCCTGTGTAGCGCCCTGTACTGATATATTCTTCGGTAGTTGAAAAGGTATCAAACATGCTTGCTCTGTCATGATGTAACAGTTATGACTGATGTTTGTGTACTAACTATACATCCGTCACACCGCGGTATTTATCAATAGTAACTGTGGCTGGAAACTTTGCAAAAACAATAAGTGTTGTGGGTTCTGGTAAAGCCGCAGCAAATCTTAGACTGATGCGTAAATTACCTGTGCGCTTTAATGGCAGGATATCGTCATTGTTAGAAATATATTGAGAATCAGCAACAAATCTATAGAATGTATAACCTTGCATATATTCTTCGCGTGAAAGAGGATTAAAATGGTCACCATACTCAATTCCGCAAAGTGTTTTGTATGCATCTATGTATGAGCTTGTTTCGGGTGTTTTGTTATATGAAGGTATGATGGGGCCTTGAACTAGGTCATGACCATCTACAGTTACTTGGATGAAATTGAGAGAAGTGTGTTCAAACATAAACGGATTTGTAAACAGAGTGCCATGATTACTAACATCTGTAACTAAACCGCAAACCATCTCGCATGGTACTCGTCCTGCAAAAGGATCATTAACAGTACATGAAAACTGTCCTTTACCCAGTGTGAATTTTTTAACCTCTGTTTTAATATATGGGAAAATAGCTTGTTTGTTATGCATTATTTCAGCATGAGATACCAATATTTCGGGTATTACTTCGATCATTGAAACACTTAAGGAAGCTCTAGTAATCTGTACTTTATAACCACCAGCTGTCAACTCAGGAGCCATTAAGCAGAACTCAGGTGTGCTAGGATATAATGTGATACCTAGATTAACACCATTTGGTATGAACTTGTATATCTCTAAAATATCACAGTACAAGTTACCTGACATATCTACCTCATTGGAGTTAGCAAAGAAACTAGATCTTTTTGTTAACCCTTTGTTATCTCCTA
Organism: Alitta virens; assembly: GCA_932294295.1. Taxonomy (NCBI): domain Eukaryota; kingdom Metazoa; phylum Annelida; class Polychaeta; order Phyllodocida; family Nereididae; genus Alitta; species Alitta virens. The sequence goes on from OW028575.1 coordinate 38,991,371, forward strand.
ATTGCCAATTAGGATCTCCTAACTCTCCAGGTGTATCCTTGTAAAACATCCCCATTTGGAGAGTAGTATTTTTCATCTCTGTGTTGGTATGTAGTAAAGCTTTGAAATAAGCTAGATATGGATACGATTCATCAGAATGTGTCAGCACTTTATTCTGTAGTGCTACATCAACACGGCTAAACATTGAATGCATAAAATTGTTAACTACGCCAACAGTAGCCTGTTTAGTAGACGTGTCAGCAGAGGTTGAGGTACTAGCTGCAGCATCTGTGCTTTCTTCATCTTTTGCTCTCTTCTCTCTACTATTGCTATCTTTTGCTACTGTGACAGGCTCTATACTAACTCCATTTTGTCTTACAATTTTGCACGTAATATTAAGCCGTGTTCTGCGAAGATCTAAATAATTACTACTATTATTATTAATTTGAAACTGTATAACGCCTTGAGTTGAAAAATCATTTACAGGATAAAAAGTTGTTATATGATTATTCTTAATGCCTACATTTTGTATAGGTTTCTGGAATATTGCTAATTCTGCCGAATAACCTATATATGCATCATCTAACACTTCTTGGGTCATCCTGTAATTACTCAAACATCAAAAACATCCTTAGTTCTCTGTATAACCTTGTCTACAGTTTTCTTCAGCTTCTTTCTTTTTTCTATGATGCTCTTTTGCGAGAATTGCCTTTTACCTGAGGTCTTACTGCTAGCGCCGCTCAGTATTGAGTGAGCAGGTTGTATTTTACGTTCTACATTTATATCTGCAACTTCGACCTCTATGTCATTTAATGCTCTAAGACGTTGTACCTCTGTAGGATCAATAACTTCTACTTTATCCAACGTTTTGTCATGTACAGTTTTAGTGCCTTTTTTTGGTTTATTGACCATTATTATACGTCCCATGCGTACTTTAGTACAACTATTGTTGCTACCCTGACGCGATGTAATAATATGCTGGGTCATAACACCATCCGCCTGGTTCTTGAAGTGTTTTAGTAAAATATCGTAATCTACACCTCTACTAAGAGAGTAATATTGCGACTTATCGGCCATACTTGTTATGCTATATATAATTATCCTTTAACTAATCTATTCTACTAATCTGAAATGGAGTGTTCCGTTAACTTTACCTTGTTTGAATGACGGACAAACTCCAGAACTATCTGTTAAATATATATCTATAATGTCTAAACTATCCACACCTAGTTGTATATAGCGAGGGTTATCAAAGTATACTGGTGCCCCCTTACTAATCTGGTTAAAATATACTCTGTTTAATATAGGCGAAAGACTGGAATTAAAGGGACTAGGTTTACATATGGATGAGTTGATAGAAATATATATAGAATGATATTTATCAAGAGGTCTAGGTAGATCAATATCAAGTAGAGCTACCTCCCATTTACCTTGAGGTAAGAAAGTTATCCTACCGGGTAATTTAACTCTAAATGATGTTGGGGAGTTACCATGAAAATAATTACCGCTGTCAACATCTGATGAAATATACACAAACATTATTTTTTACCTATATACTTCCTTACTGATGTAGAAGGTATATACGTATTAAACTTGTTAGAGTAACCATACCATTTAACCAAACTGAGTTTCCTTCCTTTAACTTTTTTGGTACTTATAACTCTATCGATCTTATACGTTATATCTTCGAGTTGCTGTACAGGTGTTACCATTAGTTCTTCAGTATAAAATGATCCTTTGATTTTATCACCGTTGAGATCTTGTACTTTATACCTAGGCAGGTGTGATGGTATCCTATTGTAAACTGTAAATAGTTCTTCTGTCCATTTCTCGTGATACCCTCGTGAAAAAGGTCTAACAGCTAAACTCAGTCTCACAATATTGCCTATATTTAGAGTGAACCTTACTGGTGTTTTAGCCCATCTGTTGAGAATAGGTATATATACTCGTTCATATACATCGTGCGAATTTTCTGTATCGACATCAACAGGCGCCATATTGATAGAACTGTGAACAGTATTATTATAACTTCTCATAACATCGTCTAAAACGTCTATGTACATTACTGTTTGTTGTTCGTAGAAATACTTGAAAAGTTTATTTTCTAATGTACGATTGAATCGTTCGCTATATGATGCCTTGTGACGTCCATAAGCAATTATATGATTAATACCTTTATCTTTTAGCATTTTTTGAAATGGTGCTCCTGTATATTCACCACCTTGGTCCGTGCGTAACGATTTGCATAGTCTATTGGAAGTATTAACAATATCTGTAAAAACTGTAGCGACATCTGCAGACCTCTTTGATTTAAGAGCTCTTGCCCATGTATAGCGCGAAAAAATATCTATACATATTAAGATATATTTGTAACCCTTATTATATCTTGCTAAATCGTCTAACTGAATAATATCGCTATCCCATTGCTCATCTATATGTTCTACTATTATATGCTCAGTTTTGAATAAACGTTGAGGTGTACTGTGAATAAGATGTGTCGTCTGCTCTTTCAACCATTTACTTACTAAGTTTAATGTTATACCTGGTGGTTTGAGCTGTATCTTTTTTATCTCGCTCCATAACTTACGCAAACCCGAGTAGCTGCTAGGTTGTCCTAATGTGTAGTAAACACCTCTTAAAAACAAATCGATTTCCTTCGACTTAGCCATGTTTCTAAAAAAATAGTGTACTGATATATTATGTGTAATATATATCCTAACACATGTATTAAGTAGTATTAACCACACGTCATATGATTTTTCTCAAATGACTGTTTATTGTTCAAAACAAAATATATACATACAAAACAAAGTAACATCTGACGTCATGTGTTAAACACTAACACAAAGTAACATCTGACGTCATGTGTTAAATACTAGTTTTATTAACATGTAATTTAATACAATATATAATACATTTTCCCCATATATCATCTTATATACACGTTAGCATCCTCTCTGAAACAAAAATATATGTCAATTGTTACCTTGGTATATATACATGTGTCTACAATTATATATACATGTGTCTACAAATTAATTGTTGTATTGATGTATATACTAACCTTTAAAGCATCGTTTTGAGTGAGCTACAGTTGGCTGGGGGTTTCATAGTAAGGATCGCTTCTACAAACTTCAACATTAACTATGGTTCTATAAGCAGTATTATACTTATCAATATCTATGTTATCATTATAGTTCTTTAAACAAGTGATAAGGTCTGTGTAAGACTCATCGCTCCTCGTTATCTCTATATAATGTTCTTCAGCACACATTAAACACTGTACAATATTATACGCAACCCATGTGAGATTATATGTATCTTTTTGCGAAGTTTTGCAGTCACCTAAAGCATAAAATCTAACAACCCAGTCAGAACAACGTTTCATACACAGTGCTGGTGTACCAGAGCGATAATAATCGCTTATACATTCATTTAATGTATCAAAGACATTCTCCGATCTGTATAACAATGTTAAACATTTAGAATCCTCACAATCAGGATATGAATACGCGCACCATGTTATTGTATAAGACATGTCAATCACTGTTATAGAGTTATATCAAGAGCTACCCTTTCACCTCGCAATAAAATACTACTCAGTTTACCTAGTCCCCAAATATTTACTACACAGCTCCACCACGTGACCAATCTTAAACTTCTATAGCTACACCTGGTGTCTCAATACTCAAAACTTCGATAGCTCCGCCTGGTGTCCAGATAATCAATCCTCAGCGCCACCTGGTGCCAAATCCTAATACTTACAGCTCCACCTGGTGCCAAATCTTAATACTTACAGCGCCGCCTGGCGATATTCCGGAGGTTTACGATAACCTGGTGATAATTCGCGGCAAAGGGGGTTTATACTGTACCGGTAACTACTACCTTGAACTAATTTTCAAAGTCACAGACCTCTGCAAAGGAAAATTGAGAATTTCCGAAGTCAATTTTTTCTTGTGAATAATGAAGTCGCAGAAAAGTTGCAGATTAAAAAAATTGCTTTGAAACTGTTATGTCGATTTGGTAATTTTCCCCGTTTTTTAATGAAAATTGTTGATATAAAAGCATAAATTTACCTTCTTCCATGTCCAATGCTAGTCAATAGGAAGTTTGGCTTGAGATATGAGACATTAAAATGTTGAAAATTTCCCCAAAACTAAACATTTTAGCATAGTCCATGACCAAGTACGTTTACATTTTTAATATGAATGACCTTTGGTCAAAGATCAAGGTCACAGTTGATTCCAAAGTTTCAGATTTCAAAATATGATGTCACCCTTAATATTGGTAAATTTTTTAAGTTTTAAGCTAGATATCAAAATTTAGGTTTTGAAAAGTTGTTTGAAAATATTGCATGACATTTGACATAATTCATGGTCAAAGATCAAGGTCAAATGTGAAAAGTGAGATTTCACAAACATCGAAGTCACTTAATTAACTAGCTTAATATCAACACAGACTAGCCCATACAGACATTTCACTCCCATTGAATCCTGTTGTCCAGGCCAGCCCAGCAGCGCCACACTGTGTGTGGGGGTAACTGGGACACCCACAGTAGCTGCAAAACAGCAGCATCACTGGAGAAATCTAAGTGTGTCAGGTCAGCAGGTGAAGATATTTGAGCAGAAAGGTATTTTTATTGCCACTGTGCATAAAATAAAAACAAATACAAATTTGACATTAAAAAAAGTCTTTATTTTACAGCTTGGGACTTCTGTAAGTGTCTTGAAATCATAATTATCATAGACCTAATATTTTACATTCTCCATTCAGTACATTCAATCATTTCAGTATAGCATATCAACAAAAACGGAATATATATGTACCACAAATATACATATCACCATAGTGTAATGTTTTTCATCAATTATAACATATATTATATACCACAGCACACAGACAATTTTGAGCAATTCAACACATGTAAGGCAAAAGACATGAGTGATTCAGGTTATTGGTTGATTTATTTACCAACCAAACAAAGTATTAAACATGCTACTGATGTGATAATTTCAACATTTTTCTATTTCTCTTTTGGTTTGGAGCTTGAATCTTTCTATTTTGTTCTTTTAAAAAATGATGGATCCTCATCCTGGCAAACAATGAAACAATGTATTTCACAACTTCTTGACAATTAGGCTGTGGCACGACACTTCAGACAAATCTGCAGCAGACAGCAATGCATTGACTAATCTTTGATAGATCTTTTCTCCTGTAATATATGGAAGATATTTACAGAAAGCTACCTCAAGTTGTGATACTACATCAATGATTGAAGTGCTTGGGAAGATGAGACCATGACCTGGGGAGAGATGCTCATATTGCTTTTTATTTAGAAATATGTAATTTCGTTGGGTGGTTTCATCATGAGATGCTATCCATAGATTAGAGCAAGAAGAGCATTTTTCGTATTTTTTATTTGTCTTTCTGATGAGATAACCAGTTATGTAGGTGACAACATTAGAATCTTGGCAATCAAGTTGACCTTTGTTTGATTGCGAGGTACATTCAGCAAGTACCTCACCTGTGTCACAGGTAACTTGTGGCTGTCATCTTCTCGTTTTGAGGAACTGGAAGTGTGGAGTGTTTGCCTATTTGAGGTGAAAGACTCCACCTTGACAAGAAAGCTTTCAACATCATCTTCACAATTTTTGTTACTTACAGGAGCAAGTACTCTATTGACTGTTATCTGCTTGTAAGCAGCATTGAACTGGATGCTCTGGGTTATCTCTATGTCCACCACAGAATCTAATTTGGGAAAAAAAGTTTTCTAATTTATCTTGGTTGAGACGTCTTGTCAGAAGACATTCCAGACTGTACTTTGTAGAGAGTTCTTCCCAGATCATCTTTATGCTATTGATATTCAATTGCCAGCCAATTACAGAAGGCAACAGAGTTTTGTTAGATTTCCTTGGCACTTGCAAACACTTCAACCACTGCATAGCAGATTGGAGGAATGTAAAATGTGAAGATGTTGCTGTAATACCTCTTCTCAGTAGAGGGCCTACTTTTCTAACTGTGATGCTATTAAAAACATCAAACAAGGCATCCATATTGTTTATGAAATTAGATGTAGCCTTTGCGTTGCTGTGATTCTCCCTGCTGCTGCTGTAGGAGGGGCAGGCAAAAAAGAAAACAAAATACTCTCATCAGATGGGACTGCCCTGCCTGGGGTTGCCATGGGATGCTACCTCCACTGGGCAGATAGACACAATAAGGGATATTGGGATAATTTAGAGATATATAGGATGCGCTGTGTAGAAATCTCGTTCATTAATCAAGGTCTTGATAAATAAGCATAATTGACATACATGTTTTGGTCATTACAATGCATACATAGTTAGTTCCTCAGCTGATTGCACAGCATTCATTTCCTTTACCTCTTAAGCTAGACATGATCACCTAGTCACATCTAGTGTGGTTTTGATCATGGATCAACTTCCTTGGCAAATACCAAGAAAACACAGATTTGCATTTTTGTGTGAAGGGCATTAGTAATTTATAGGTAAAACTCACAGGACATTCTAGGGCAAACTGTTTAGATTCAGAGCATGTGTTTTTGCAATAAAACTGCATGATCAGAGGGTCTTTCAAGTCATATGTAAAACATTTATTATATAAAGGAAAAAACTTCGGTCTAATCTTGGACTAAACTGCTTTTTAGTCCAAGGTCTAATGTGTGACAAACCAGAGATAGTTTGTCACTCGAATAGTGGTGTTAACATGTGTACTTTATCATTGGATCCTAACATACTCAACACAGTGAGGCCTAGTTCTTACCCCCACCCGTGTGAGGGCGCTGGGGGTATCAAATAGCTGAGTGAAATGTCTGTATGGCTAGTCTGTGATATCAATAGTATCCTTAAAACTACTTTCCAAAATATTGGTATTGAAAAGAGGTTTTGAAATATTACAAAACAGTTTATCTTTGAGGTGAATTAAGGTCAAAAGAGTGTAGCATGTATAAATTATATTAGTACAGGAGCTAAAGCCAAGGGTTTCCAGGACACATAGGGAGCCATGATATGATACTTGTGCTACAGTTAGAGTTATTTAGTGTTTTCAATAAGGTGACAAATATTTTGATTCCAATATTACAGTTCGGGTGAAGCCCATCTGTGACACACAGATATAGGAGGTATATCTGTCATTTCTTTTTCTGCTCATGTGTATGCACATTTGTTACCTGTATTTTATGAACTGACTTCCAATCTGAAAATATTATCTCCATTTAATTAGAAAACTCTGACTACTGTTTGCATGCTAAGATGGTCTTTTTGAGGGAATTATGCCTGACTGTTATTAAGTAACAACAGAAAGGTTTTTTTTGTGGAAATTATCTATAACTGCAAGCAATCATATGTAGTCTCAGTATAGTGTCTACATGTTTGTGTTAACAGCAACCCAACGCGTCCAAACGTTCAAGTTCCAATTTTTATGTGATTTTAATCCATGCTATGTTATCTTCCAGAAAGTATGGTTGAGAGTATGGTTAAGCTATACAATTGCAGCTCCATGTTGTACGTTCTGTAGGAGTAAACTTACTATAGATAAACCAACTTTACTCCACTTGTAGGGTGAACTTTGCTGTCTTTTTTATTTTTTTGAGAGAGATCAATATATTCATAGCATGAGTTTTGTAAATGTTTATATCAATCTCAACATGCACAAGGTTGAACTGGAGTCAGATCTCAAACGAGGTAGGTGAGCTTAACAGTGCCTTAACTGCAGTCTACTGAAGCATTCAAGTGCAAAAGCTTAGGAATTTTTGTAGCCTATAATGGTTCCAAATTATGTTTTTCAAACTTTTAGATTTATATGTTACTCTGCAAGAGCTTTCACAATATTTAATGTCAGTGTATACGTCACGCAGAGTCATTGTGGAAAAAGAGATACAAATCACAACAGGTAACATATAGTTGCAGTTTATGACAATTTAGTTACTGCTGTTTCTTTTACTAATATCCTGCAGAAATAGCATACTCAGAAATTCGATGATATTTAATATTGCATAAAGAAAGTAAATTGCATAAATGTCAAATGTTAATGTTTGTTTAAGCCAAGCATTCCGAAAGTCATCCTCAGAAAAACAGGCAGTGAGGACAGAATATAATATTTATGATGCTTTCCGTTGGCTGAAAAATGTCCATCCAATCATATGGCATAGATCTGGAGACTGTGATTTACCAAGATTTACCCAAGAATAGCTGCAAGAGGACACCAAAATATTGCCATCAAACAGGGACTGTCATATAGACATGAGAAATGTTTGATGTATATGTTTGCCTTGACCTTTTATTCCAGTGACAGCAATGCTGCCCGAGTTCTGTAGGTTATTTCATCCTACAAGTGGAGTAGGCAGCTGGGTGTTCTAGTGGTAAGACACTCGCATGCTCCTCTAAAGGACCCGGGCTGGGCACCCTTCATGAGCAACATCCCAGCTGGATGTCGTTCGGATGAGACTTTCAATTGGTGGACCCTTGTACTCAGTGTCTATGCTGAGGCAAGTAAAAGATCCCACCCATGGGGTAAATGAGTAACATGGGTGGACTCTTCCGCTCTCTCACCTTATCAATCAACCCCCGATAGTGCATGGGCACCTTTCATGAGCTACATCCTAACTGGATGTCGCTTGCATGAGACATTAAATTGGAGGCGCCTTGTACTTGGGTGTGTATGCTGGGGCAAGTAAAAAGACCTGACCCATGGGTTAAATGTGTAACATGGTGTGGACTTCAAAGCCTTACCATCATATCATTACATCTGAATCTGGCAGCTGGTCATATAAGCTGGCTAAGCTTCAGACCCGACATTAGAAGTTCCTGTGTAGCATCATGTGATATTGAGCGTCAAAGTGACCTGAGTGCAGCATATGAAAATAAAGTCAATACATGCCAGAAGATGTTTCTTTGCAGCTAGATCAACAGTCTACTGAGACTTTAATTACAGCTTTCCACATTTTACCGAATTAAAATGATTTAGTCCCATGACCGGTCAGTATCAGCCCAGTTGACAATATATCAGCATGCTAATTGTTTGTGCATTATTACATTTACAAATTGATTCTTTTCTTACCAAGTCATGAAGTACATGCACCTTTGAACAACAAAAAACTTCCACGAATAATTTTTTTTTGATAAATTGATGTTTAATAGGAATGTAGAGCATTCAACATCATAGTAATTTTCCATGATTGCATTATCAAACCATTGTAAAATGGATGGCATCATATACATTGTCACATATAGAAAATATCTTGCGTTAATAACCAGGCACAAGTATGCAATAATTTAATTGATGTATATTTAGTATGCCAATACACATTATACAATACATTAACAATCGAAGTCACAAGGATACTACCACATAGCATCTACATAGTATAACTTTTTGAAAAATAAAAGAAATATGAAGAATGTAAAATTTCTGTACAACAAAAACAAAGTTGGCAAAAACAAGGCAATAAACTTTAGATATTAACACAGCCTTTGGGACAGATCAGTATAGCCAAATAATCATTACAGCAAATATGTTATGACATGTTTCCAAAATGTATAAATTCATGGAATGTATTCAATGCAACATAAGAATGTTACACGATTTGGACGGAATGACAAAAATCACAAGTATTTTGTAACTTTTAGGTTGTGTTACATGTACACATTGCAGTAGTTAAGGAAAATTTGTACAAATGAATAATTGTTAGCCATCTTACAATTTGTATAGTATCATAAGAAAAATAATTATCATAAATGTGCCGTACATTATCATCAAGTTAAAAGTGTTCAGTTGAGATTATAAATATGTGAAGTTACAATTTATGTTCATACAGAGATCACCAATACAAAATTCACTGTATATTTTACTTTGTCAAGAAACACAAATAATTCCAGTTTCGTTTCCCGTTTATAACAGATTAAATAAAGATAAATAACTACAATGCAATTTTTTTACATTTTGGTAGGTGTGGCAAAAAAACACTTTCAATCTCAGATCAATGTTCTGCAAGTGGAGCTTAACCTGAAAATTCTCAAAACTGACAAGGCATCAACCATAACGAAATTTCTTCTTCCCCAACCTGTATAAAAGGCTGATTACAACTTCGTTTTTCTATCACCAAATAGGACCACAGGAAAACAAGGCCGAAATAAGAAAGGAAATCGAGAGAAGGCCTCCCAGAGTGAAGCCTGCAGAGGAAAAATTTTTCCACAGAATACAAACTATTATACACAGCATTGATTTTTGACTTTTAATAAGTTGAAAACCCGGGTTTCAGCATGTGAGGCATGGATGTGTAAATATTATGAAACCAAGTCAAGAGATCATAAAACAATAATGATACTGCCATCTGCATGTAAGTGGCAATGCTCTACCCACTAATGTCATTGATGGCCATTGGAAGTGCTGAGATGTGCCTGCTAAGTAATTATGATTACGAGACATGGCCAATGGGGAGATAACTTTGTACAGAAAGGTAAACATATTGAATGTTCGTGTCACGTGCTACAAAAGTGTGCGACACAAATAAGACCAGAAATACAGCAAACAAAGGCTCAGACAAGATTGTAACAGAAAGACCTTCGCATTTGTCCTGATGATAAAGCCCTCATTGTGAACAGCGAGAAAATGACGCGTCTTAGAAGGAGCCATTTACTTGGATGGATTCCTTAATGCCACCATGAGATACAATGCTCCCGTGTTTGTCATCTGGGCAAAGATGATAAGATTCCCAACCACCAAATGTCAGAAATACAATTGTGGCATTCATACTTCCCATTTTTTGCTATGGCAGCCATGCTGAGCTGGGATGAATCATTCAGCCTTATCATAGCACAGCAGAAAAAGCGGAAAACTGCTGACAGTTGGTGCCAAATATAAGGAAATATTGCAACAAACAACATCGAAAATTTGATGACCTGGAACAATTTGTGGGAAACCGCAGGTTGACAAGTTTGTCCTTGAACAAAAAATTGTCATGCTGAAACATCATCTCCCAAGCTATCATATTAACTTTATACGCAAAATGTTATCAGAAGAGCACAATATGCACATAGTCACACCTACATTCCAGATATAGAACATCCATACCACATTATTCATAAAAAATGAAGGTCATTTGTCAAGGAGAAATTCCCGCTATTACCACCTTGTAGACACAAACAACAACAAAAAAACACAGGTCCTCACATAAATTTCAGAAAAGGAAAATAACTCAAATGACATAAAAAATATTATGAATATTGCAGATATTGATATCTAAGGAAAACATTAACAAAGATCTTGACGGTACCAAAATTGAATTTTGTAGTAGAAGCGCTTTGCGAATGTTGAGGCCACGTGACATGCCATGTGCCGAAATAAAAAAGGTTATAAAAGAGACTTGAAATTACAGGAAGATTTTGGGATTCTGAGAAAGATAAGAAAGACTTAAGTTGCATCAAAGGACAACACAAGCCTTCACTAGATGCCTTAAAAGCAGATGAAAGTTACGAGTAATTCTTTCATTGAAATTCTGTGTAAGGTATTTAGAAAGTAATCATGTCTCAATTAAAGTCAGAATGCAGAGGTTCTGTCAATAGCCATAGGTCAAAACAATAAAAGTCTCGAAGGCTTCGTGTGTTACGTAAAGCCATTATGTAATGGTGTGTATTGTGTCATCACAGAAATACGAGATTCAATGAATTTGTTTAACAACACTGGACGGTCGGTATGCACGTCAGTACCCGGGGTCAGTGTAATCATCAATAACATCTTCCTCCACCTCTTCACCCTCCTCCTCATCCGCTCCGTTGGTCATCTGCACCCCATTTACGTTGTTACCCTTCGGCAAAGGAATGTCCAAGGCACGATGCACGTTCTCCATGGTCTTCACATTGATGTAATACGCCATGTTCACTTTGGGGATCTTGATCTTCATCTCTTCCATGCAGTTGTAAGCCTGAAATCAACAAAACAAAGCACAGTGTGAACTACATTTGTTAACACATGAAAAACATAGACTGTGCAGGCCACAGGGGGCAAACTAAGATGGTGTTTCTTACAGCTGTGCTTTTAGAGCACCTTGAATAATCCATTGTTTTCACCATTCAGCTACATGTTCAGTACATGTAGTTTACCTATTGTCTGCAAAGTTACCAAGACCTCTTGTACTTAAAACATGAAACCTTACTGTATATTTTAACTGCCTTTTATGAGGCAAATAAAATCGATATCAATACCAATTCTACTGTAGGATGTGACACTAAATATAATATTGCATAATATGTACATTGTCATGTATTTCATGTTTAGTATCAATTCATATTTTGCATGAAAAACATAAACATGTTCCTGAGGTTAATTATTCAACATATTATGTATATCTGGCAAAGTTTGATGATTGAACTAGGAGTCTAAATAACCTAGTTTGACTTTGTGTATTGGTCTGGGAAATAGTAGTTTTGGCTCATTTCATTTAATATAATAAATACTGCAATATATGATGAAATATTAACTTATAGACTAACTTTTTAAGGCTTTCATTATAAAATATGGCATGAAAGGTTAGCAAATGTAGGAAATAAAGCAAATTTTAGTTAGGTTTTCAAACATTTTGAAAAAAGCATGAGGTAAATATTAAATGAGACTATCAAAGGCACAACTACAGGGTGCGGCCTAAAAACTTGCACCACACATCTCCTCTTTCAGGATAGCCCAAGGTTAGTCAAATGCCTATGAAATCTTTTTAAGTTTTGTCACATTTAGTCAGGGCTATAAGCAATTGGGCATTGTGATAGTTTTGATTTTGTAATGTCAGACAATTTCAGTATCTGAATTATTCAGAGGGTTCATGCTGCAGGGCTTGTTCAGAGTGACACACAGAGATTTCCTAGTTACTACACAACTGAAGCCACAGAAAATTTAATAGTTGCACAGAATCCTCCTTCAATGTATTTTATATGAGCATATATATATCATGGTATGAGATGATCAGAAAGTTGGTTCCAGTTTTGAATTAGCAAGTTCATGAAATTAAAATGGAGAAATATAATGGCATTCCAGAGGGACTTTTTGAATCTACAACTTATCTGCAATTAATCACATGATTTTCAGGAGGACTGGCCAGTTAATTAAACAGAAAGACAGAAAATTGACCAAAATCCAAAATGGCACTTTCCGCCTCAAAGGTGAAAATGCTCTACCTTCTCAATAAAAATGAATCTACTTGCCCTATTTTTGGTGACAAAGGTCAAGAAAGGTGTCTATAACACATCTGTATGATCAGTGACATAAACTAATGCTTGTATTGCAAAAGCCGAGGTGAAAATCACCCGAAGGTGTGATAAATGTGCATGTGCTATATTTAGATCCATATTATCTATAATTGTTGAGGAAACAAGAAAATATATTTCTAAAGATAATTTAGGACTATTATTACTTTCCTGTGTATGATTGCAGCTGCATTGCAATCACTGTCAATTAAGGCAATAACAAAAGAGGTAGCAGTATTTGCTGGTGCAAGTTTTTATGCCGCACCCTGTAGGTGATATAGAGTAATACTGTATGAATGTAATTAGGGTAAGCGCATTAGTGCTCGAGTTCTGATCCGGAAATACATAAATTTTAACACAATTTTCCCAGATTTTCCATAAGTTTGAAAAAAAGAATGATATTGATGTCAAAATGCAGTTCATAAAGTGAAAGGACTATGATTTAAACATGTTATTTGCAAAATTTCACTCATGTGAGATTAATAGTATTTTTGATAAAGATGTTTGAAAAAAATAATTTTACATATTATTTATAGGCATAAGACCCCAAAAGGCACAACTACACTATTTTAGACGTATTCTACCAAAGTTTTAGGCATGTAGGTGCAGTAGTGCGCATTTCTGCTCTGAAAAGGAAATAAATTAGTAAAACACAGCCAAGACATGTATCAAAAGGCACAACTAGGCCATATAGAGTTTTACTGTATGAAATTTCGTGAGGGTAAGTGCATTAGTGTTCGAGTTCTGCTCCAGAAACGAAAGTGTCACGCTGCTCGCCCATTTCCAAGTAGATTTAGTACGATGTGGGCGTAACATGTTGTTGAGAAGATATTCTATACCTTAATCGGTTTTTTCCATTGTTTCCACATAAGGTAATGTTGTAATCGCTGGCATGAGCAATACATGTTCCAAATATGGACGCAAAGAAACCTGTCTTACACTTGCAAATAAATATATCAAATTTGCATAATAAGAAGAAGAAGAAAGCTAGTGATTGCTGCATAAAATCAGGTGATTAATAAAAAAAACTAGACAAAAAACAGGGGCTTCAGCAATCATATCAATCATCAACCTGAGACACTTTTAGGTCTTGCCAACTTTTGCTTTCCAAGAACTGCAGACCCATCACCTGAACACTATGATCAGGAGCATTAAATTAAAGAAACAACTCTGGTGTTAGATCGTTATTCAACTTCATGAGGACATAAAAACAGATATATATCATGGCATTTTATTGCTAATAAGTGCAAATCTCTCCAGCCTAATATTGTTCGACTAAACTGATATCAATAATTTCCGAGTCATTTCCTTGTAACCAAAAATTAGCTTTGACTTTCGATGTCAGCATGCAACCGACCAAAAACGTTCTGGTAAAGACAGTACTAATAATATAAAACGCATTTTCACAGTTAGGTTTCCATGTAAACCAGATGCTATGTAATTGTAGTTATATTCTCAATATGCTTACGGAACTGACCAACAGTTACATCACTGTTACTGGATGACATTTAGCACATTTCGATTCATCTATATACACAGTTAGTTTCATTAAAAACGGCCGGTCAAATTAAGCCTTGACAAAGCTAGACAACTTACGATGCTACCTGCCACTAAACGTCACTGTCTGGCTATAGCTGGCATGCAGCACCGTATTTATATATGATATATTAGATACATTTCTCACATTTACCATGGTTTATATATATTTTTCAATGGTGGTAGGTGTACTCTGACTAAAAGCTAAGAGTAGACAGCAGTTGCTGGCTCTAGAGAGACAGTATCAATAACATGGTGCTGGTAACAGACATTTTGACAAATGTCGATGGCATATCTGCTATCATGAACTTAATATTTTACGTTATTAATCATTGAAAATGTGTGGCTAATAAGCAAAAAAAGCTAGTTATAGCTACAGCCAGGAATAGGTCGCTACAGCTGTCTAGAGTTGACCATATTTTATGGAACTAACTGTATATCTGCTTTCGTATCGAGCTAATTTTGAATTTTAAAGGTATATCATATCTGTTTGCAATTTACTAATTCTTAGCTATCTATTAAAGTGTAACACTCTTAATTGTAAACGTAAATGTAGATTTATAGTCAGCGCACCAGGGAAGATGCCACAGGCCTCTCTCTCTCTTCTGTGGTTCTTTATATCAGATTCCAAAATTGTACGCATGATTCAAGATTAAAATAAATAAAATTCAAGTGAAAACTGTCATTATTAAATGAATTTGACACCTTCAGGCCAACAAGTTCATCAAACATGACGCAGTATTTTGCACAGCTTCAAGGCCCAGACACAAATGCTAAAAATAAAAAAAAAGGACAGCTTTGACGTGTACTGTCCCAGAAACCACAGCTATATAATTATTAATTAGTGTCACCATGACAGAAACGTGAATAACAGAGTTGTTTACAGAAATTCTAAGAAATTCTAAGACAAGTATGTAATACAGTCAGGCTTGGGGTCAAGTACAACACTATGTACTTAGGTACACGTACATGAAAATGTCAGGTACAAGTACAATTGATTTACTGTATTATACAGTAAGTCGATTAACAACATTTCTCAAATATGTCATCGCCTGATATTCACAGCACAGCATCCCGCATTCCTCATCCAAAAGAAAAAAGGTTTACTCTCAAGTGTCCGTATTGAGCAAGTACAAGACCATCCTTGAAGTACCTTTGTGCATGCATTGCCATGCAACATGAGTGTGGACTCCAATCCTCATCAACTCATCATTACATCTGCCTCTGACAGCTTGCCATATGGGCTTCAGAGCACTGAGACATTAAAGTGGAAAATGCACTTACATATATCATATGTAAATGCAAGGATTCAATATATTAAACAATTTATAATGCAGCAAATCCAATAGAAAACTGGTGAAAAATATTAGCTGAACCATACAATACAGCTTTCCATTCTCCTCTTGCACTTCTGTTTATCTCATTCCAGACACAATCTCAGTGGATTCACAGACCCAATCAGAAGGACCATCTCACCTCCCTTGCTACTGGTCACCAAAACAGTTGTTGAGTGACCTTCAAAGCCCTGGGGTCATCCTGCATACTCCTCTGTCCTTCAAAACAGTCAGAATCATTACTTATTCAAGGGAAAATAGATCCACATCACAGACACAGCTACGTCAGCAGCATCTGAAGTGGCACAGCTAGCAATGACCATGTTAAATACTGGATCATTTCGCTCCACATTATGTAAGACAACGACAATTGTGATAGAAAGCATCAGAAACAAAAGCGCTGTGTGACCACATCTTACAAACGAGGCGAAAAGCTCTGTGAAGTCATTTCATAACCAGTAAATCCCTTGAAGCATCTGCAAAAGACACAAAAGCCACACTCCTGAAGATAAAGATAGAAACATCGATGGTGAGTACACAGAACTCAACCCACTCACATACAATAACTCTCTCTATTATCTTCAGCGGTGTCAGATTCCCTTCAATATGGAGAAGCAAACTGCAACTTTGGAGACCAGATTTAAAGCCAAAGGTTCATAGAGATTCAAATTAGCTTTGACAAACTGTCCAACCACAAGCCTGACTGTCCACCAATCTGGATGGATGGATGTGAAAAGTGCAGCCCTCTCTGGCAAGCTCTTGCCGCTCATGAGGGTTGATAGATGAGGTGAGGGAGAGGAGGAGTCCACCCGTGTTACACATTTAGTCCATGGGTGGGGTCCTTGACTTGCCTCAGCACAGACACTTGAGTACAAGGGACCACCAATTTAATGTATCATCCGATCGACATCCATCTGGGATGTCCTGTCTGTCGACTTATCAGCATTTGTCAGTTTGGAAAAACAAACCTAAACTCTGGAGACCAGATTTCAAGCCTACAGTTCACAGAGGTACAAATTAGTCTGGTAGATTGTCCACAAATCTGTTAGCCCGTCTGTCAACCAGTCGACATTTCTGTCTAGCTGTCTCACCATTTGTAAGAATACTTTTTACTGATCTACATCAGTTGCCATGGCAACATCTCTGCCTCACATCCTGCAGTTATGCACCAAAATTACGATTCGTACTTGACTGGAATAAGATTGCCAATTCACAACAATTACCTTCACAATAACTTCCGCTTTCATATTAACTGATGCTGACCCAACTAGACAGACAGGAAATTTAGAGGAATTTTATATGAGACCAATTATGACCAAGTCACGAAGCCAGAACCGCTAAAAAGTTTAATGTTTACACTATTTTTGCCAGCAGTGCTCAAGTTCTTTAAATTTTAACATCTTAACATCTTGACATGTCGACATTTGAAATTTCGGCATCTTAAAATTGACATGCTGGCACAGAGTAACATTACCCAGAGAGCACAGGGCAATTAAACCATCACAATGACATAACTTGCCATTTTATTTTTGAGATTACCTCATTAATCTTATTGGACCCCACCTGAAAGTCTCTGGAATGGATGACTAAAAATTAATTGGAAGGTGTCATATCTGTGTACGTCGTATTTTTGACATCTGAGCATTATTTGCGCCATAATACAGAGAGAGTGCGCACATCTTACTTTCTCATGCTAAGCCAATCAGCCAAGCGGGATAGGTAGAGCCGACCTGCCTATCGCGTTTAGGCAGGTCCCAGCCAATAGAGTCTTTTCACTGAGCAGCCCTGAATTCAGCTGGTCATACTTAAGTCTTTCAATTCTTATTACTCGTTTTGCTTTTCAGACACAGTAGCTCATATATAACTGATTCCATAAATATAATTTCCTGAGGGAAAAAGTGAAAATCAATTGAATGATAAGATATCGAATATACATTAAAATGCACTAAAAAAATACTGCAGCTAGGATGCACTTTGCTTCAGCCAATCAGAGTCAAGGGCGGAAACTTTTTCTGCCAATATAATTGCAGTATTCTGTCGTAGCCACCTGGTGTAGATATAGCGAACCTTTCGTGAAAATCCACTATTGAGTGAGGATGCTGATAGGACACTGGGGTGTCCGTCAGGTCGACCTAGCCAGCATCTCCTACACGGAGAAATCAGTTTTCACTATCTGCAGGAAAAGGGAGCAATCATTTGTCAGGCCCAATAGATAAATGGTAAATAAATAAATTTATAATAAGGATAGCAATTTAAAAGATTATGCCCTAGTGGACACTAAACAAACTAACACTAATATGGAATTGGCTTACTTTCTAAATGTATGTACATTTACGTCAGCACTGTGTTTAATTGCCTGCTGCCTGGTGGCAGCTGCTGTTCTGAGCAGGTAAAAGGCAGCAGCAAACTGCATACTATTAGAAATGCAAATACCATAAGTGTCATTTCACAGGTAAACATTTAAGAGAAACATGGTTTTTAATTTTTGAATGCTAAAATAAAGGGCAATGAGTGTACAATTTCAGAATTCATTAATTAACAACATCATAACATAATTATAACCCACAGTACCTAACAGCAGTGAGTACGTCATTGGCAGGCTTCCACAGGGTGTACTCACTTCTGTTGATTCTGCAGCTAGCTCTTATAACGTTGCATTTGTATTTTTAAGTGTTTGCAAATCATTTTTCATGCCCCAAAACCAGTCATTCATTATAGTCAATCTGGCTAATAAATGCTTAACATAATACAAAATGATTGTGCATCTGGCAAGTGCCATCTCCAGTCAGTTATAACTGACAGATGACAAGGCACTATTTTCTTAGTTGATTAGAAACTCATTTCAGGCCCCTTGGTAGAAGTCAACAGCATCCAGATGATCAGACAACTGCCATATAAATGTCTTTTTTCTGCCAAATGAAAATGTGAACAACAGTGACTGGTCTCATACTTGCCTATGTTATGGTATACAGGGTGCGGCCTAAAAACTTGCACTGGGCTTCTCCTCTTTGGGGATAGCTCTAGGTTACTCAAGTGCTTATGAGGTCTTTTAAAGTTTTGCCACATTTAGTCAGGGGTACAAGCAATTGGTCATTGTGATATTTTTGATCTTGTAATGTCAGACAATATCAGTGTCTGAATTATTGAGAGAGTGCATGCTGCAGGGCGTGTTCTGAGAGACACATGTCACAGAAGTCAGACTTCTGTCTGCTTGCATAGTGTCTCTAGTTGAAGAAAAGTTTACAAATTAGAGATTTCCTAGTTAATACACCTCTGAAGCCACCGAAAATATAATATTTGCAGAGAATCCTCCTTCAGTGTTTTCTATACATGCATATGTATATTATGGTATTAGATGATAAGAAGGTTGGTTTCAGTTTTGATCCAGCAATCTCATAAAGTTAAAACAGAGATATATAATGGTATTCCAAAGGGACTTTTTGAATCTACAGCTAATCTGGAAAAAATTACATGATTTTCAGGTAGATAGGCCAGTTAATAAGACAGAAAAGACAGAAAATTGATCAGAATCCAAAATGGCACTTTCCACCTCAAAGGTGTCAATGGTCTACCTTCTTATTAAAAATGAATCTATTTGGCCTGTTTTTGGTGGCAAAGGTCAACAAAGGTGACTGTAACACATCTGTATGATCAGTGACATAATCTAGTGCTTGTATAGCAAAGCCCGAGGTGAAAATGACCCGAAGGTGTGATAAGTGTGCATGTGCCATATTTGTGATGATTATCACTTGAGAAAATAACAGAAGAGGTAGCAGTAGCTGCTGGTGCAAGTTTTTATGCCGCACCCTGTAATTAAGCTAGATCCATCACTTGGGTTCAGAAGTTTAAGGTCTTCTACAAAATAGCTAGTATGTGATATGCGTTCATGGCGCCAGCTCATTGTAACTATGCTAGTCTGACTTGGAATGCCAGATATGCCAAGACCTTATTTGTCATTAGCATTCATGTCCTGTCTCTCCCAGCTGACCATCTATGAACTGTGCACAACATCATTACAGTCCAAGTCGATGAAAGTTGTTTTGATAACACATGAGACAGTGATAACCCAGCCACAACAGTGTTTACCTGGCAACATGTAAATGCAAAATTAAGTAATCTCAAAAAGATATTTAATTAGGTAATATGAATTATTCTAAATTGACCTTCTAAATTTGCCATGTAACAGGGCTTCAAATAGTGCAGGTCACATGTATAAGCATAAGTGAGGTTATTTTTTGCTTTAAACTGCATGCCATCAGTGAAAATCATTGTCTAAAAGGATAACATGTTTTGTTGACGAGCTGGTGTGTCACGTGAATGAGCTGTTGCTGGGCAGAATATAAACCAAAATAACCTTACATGTACCTTAGGAAACAACTCAATACAATTCCTAACAATTATTAGACATACATTCCTAAATATGCTTATATAAATCATAACACCCCCTTTTCCATAAATTTGCTTGTAAACGTCACACGGTATTTCCAATATCATCAACTCGCAACTTGATTACCACCACTCCTCACAAATCAGACCTTAATCAGCCTAGAGCACTTCCAGGCCAAACAAATAAGAGTGACACTAACCGCCTTCCATTTCTCCTTGCGGGCATAATGCTCCACCATGAAGCCATAGATGTCACCCAGCCGAACTGCGTTGTCTACATTGCGTTCCTCCAGAAGCACTTGACATTGCTTGATGGCCTCATCCGCATCCTCATCATACGTTCTACAAGATGCAAATAAATAATCTAATAAATAAACAAAAAACAGGTTAATTGTAGAAGTGCAGCTGCTTAAAAAATTGTGGATTTGTCATCCACTGTTTTAGACATAAGCTTCGGAAGCACCTGTCTCCTTATTGTCAGGATTAATAGTACATTATCACGCCATATCACTTAATTCATTCATTAAGTGCTTCCCTGTGAGCCATATTATTGTCTCTTTTGCAGATTAATGATTAACACGTGTGAGGGATGGCATTAATGAGGAAAGTTCAATATGCACGCCTCAACTCTGAGAGGTCAAGAATTCTCAATATTTAATGAACTGATTGTTAATTATTGGAGATTAATGAATAATGTGTGAGGGTGAGTCCAAACAATTTTACATATTTACATGTATTCCACAGACTATTGAACAGTTCAGGCAGTATCATTCAGTGAACGTCTAATTAACACAGGAAGATGATCCAACCATTGTTGGACTATGTCATCTAAATGTGACATCAACTGCACTTAATGATCTGATGGTATGATTACATCATGACGTCATTGCTGGCGGCTCTCTCTGTCTAAGATGCCTTTAACCTAGAGCAAATACACACAACCTGGATGTTAACTTACCTACGAGATTGCACAAATTTCTTGATAAGTGTGATCTTGTTTTTGAGCTCACTCAGCTTCTCTTCCTGTTGTGACTGGTTCTTCGTTTTAGCTTTTGACATGCATTTGTACGCCTCACTTAGGGCTCCCAGAGCCTTGTCATAGTTCTGGAATTCATCAATTTCAACCTGGAAGAGCATGAAACACAATAATCACTGGATAGCCTGGAGTAAATGCTTGGGATACGATTGGTCACAATAGGAAACCCCAGCCAGAGCTACTTTGAGGAAACAGACCTAACGCAATATTGAACATCTTTCGAACAATTACATGCATCTTGTTTATACGCTGAGCCCGAATCCTCCCTACAAAAATCACCACCTTGGCTTGTCAAAATAATTTCCTAATTTAAGTTCTTGTCTGTTCAGATTATCTTGCCATTGCTCTTGTTAAGGTCAATCAAACCTACTGCTCTTGATAGTCTCAGCGACAGAATTAATACAATCAGGAGGATGCAAGATGTATCTGGTGTGCGAAAACTTAATTCCACCACTGTAATAAACTTCTTTTTTTTTTAAGTGACAATCATAACACAAGTCTTTTCTGGGTTTAGTTTTACTTCTTGTGACCAATTAAAATATACACTACAGCAGCCACCAGTAGAAAAAAAAACACAGAAAGCTAAAACTTGCAGCCTAAATAAAAGCCATAGTAAGACAGACTTCAATTATCTAGTGAACACAGTTCAAATTGCAATGTCATGACATTGGTCTGACATTGGTTTCATAATTCAAGTCATATTTGAACTTGAACTTTATTACATACTGCAAAGTGACTAAGTCTTTTAAAAATTTCATTAATTTCAGAATACATGGGATCAAACTTAGCACACTAAAGCAGTGTGACTGAAAAGGACTACTTCTCAAATAAGTGACACACCTGCTTTATCAGCTGCACGGATCTTTCCCAGGAAATTAATTTTTTGGAAACCCCCAGAATTCATACAAGCATGTGACGTGTTTCTTTCAAATCATACAAATGTGACAGGATCTTAAATTCCCCCCCCCCCCCCCCAAAAAAAAAAAAAAAAAAAAAAAAAAAAAAAAAAAACTTCTCATATTAAAAGTTGAGACGTGATGTAATACCAAAACCATCATATCTTACATAGCATGTTCCCATTTTGATTTTGTTAATACTACGGGTCTAAAACTTAGTCAACTAATAGCACAGGGCTCCAGCTGCCAGAAGCAGATATCATTATGAGATGATTAGGGCCACACCACAAATTCACCCTGTGGATGGTATAATATCACCATCAAGAACACCCTTACTATGCTTACTGCAAGATGCATTGGTCTTTAGTGTTGTCTCTTATTTGAGGTAAATTACAATTGCAAGAATTCATAGGAGCCATATTTCAGCAGTCATCATAGAAGGTCTCTAACAATATCCAAGTGGTCGTTGTATACATTGCTCATGACTAGAACTGCAAAGAAATACACTGTACAGTAAAATACAAATGTGACTGTTCTTGTACAAGAGCACTGGGAGCTTAATAAGATGTTGCATGACTTGTTGCACGTATCATATAAAAAAATATGGGATTAGAGGACACATGCAACTTTGCAATACTGATGAAGTTCAAGGGCGACACGAGAGAACCTTTTATCACCAGCTAAGCTGAAATGGTGTCGGTTTAACATCACAGTCTGACATTAAATCTCTCCTGAGCCACAGCTCTTAGCTTACTTCCAAAGAACAACAGCTTAAACATCACTGCTGCGGCAACAAAGAGTAAGTTCAATTGTTCATCTACACAATACTTGGAATCGCCTACATTCATCGGTCAATGGTAGACACCAATATATCTTCCAAATAATCAACACTGGACCTGGTCATATTATTTCAGCGAGTTCATCTTTACTATAATCATTCTGAATCACAGCATATGCCTTTTTTCATCCATAAAAAATTTTCCACCACGCCTGGGTGCTTGATTTTTAGTGCAGCTTGTAGGCACTTAAAAGCTCAAGAGCCAATCCCAATAACTGACCACTAGTGTTATTTAGAGACATGAGTGCAATCTACACAGCGAGTTTATAAAAGTGCGTCATTGGCAGTTCATGATACTTTAGGATTCAAAGTGGTTTTGGCAAATAGATCTTTTGCAGATGAGCAAAATGCTGCTGCTGAGGTTCATCTAAGCTTCAGTGTCACCCTTTGGAAACAATAACTCCCGACTGAACACTTCAAGTAGACTAGTATCTACCCCCATTAATTTGGAAGAATATCACACATCACATGATCTATCTTAATAAGCAGTTTGGAACTGCATGCTGGAAAACTGTCCCAGCAAGAGAGCCCATGATGAGCAACAGTAACTTTGAAATAAGCAAAGTCAAATGACAACTTGAAATTTTATCAGTTATCAGCATTAAAATTATGTCTCAAGCGGATGCATTGGTAAACGGATGGCCTCCCACATGAATTCAAACAATCACAATACATATCACATGCACAATACAAATTAGTTTTTATATTTCCAATAAATTCAATTAGCGAAACGAGACTATTATTACAGTTTGGGCAGGAAAGGCAACATCACCCAGGAGGCGACATCCCTCTTGAAAACGAAGTGATAACGAAAGCTCTCCCCCCTCCGGGGGCAGAGCTAATTCCCAGTGGAAGCCAGGTGTCACGTGTTGCAAACAATTAGCAAATGTTATTTGGAGCCCCACTGGAATTAATTTATTTACTTCTTTTCAAAATGTTTTTGTGGAAAAGAATCAGGTTAGCGTGGGTTGAAAAATTACATTTGTGACAAGAAAATGTAGGAACAGATGCGGCAAGATTCAGAAAGTCTTGCTGACATGTGACACATCAAGAATGTCCCACGACACCTGCACCAAAGCGTATCAACTTCGACTTGAAAAAGTTAAAGCGAAACCCCCTTTTTTGACACCATCTGTCTTGTCACTTTCCACCATCTGAAGTTGCCAACCTTTAAAAAAAAACTTCGAATTCACTTCACCGAACTTTCTCATCAAATCTCCTCTCAAATGATGACAATAAATTGTCAAAAAGTTTGTGTTTGTCCCCACATAACAGGCACAAGTAACCTAAGATGTGCCGCAGCCTGATTCAATGACTGTCAAATTAGCGGTCACTGGAAAACTATGACTGCTAATTTGACAGTCACTGAATCAGAGACTTTTTAGGTTTCATATATCTGCCTGTGACAAACACAAACTTTTTACAAATGTATTTTCATCAAGCAGCAAATAAACTTAATGACATTAGCAATTCCCATTCACAGTAGAATCTTATGTAACACTTTCAGGGCTCCATTTCATGCAGTATTTAAGTTATTTTCTAAATGCACCAAATTTCAGGCTTAACATCTCTTCTATATTGGAGCGAGTCAATACATCACATTGGTCAGACATAATTCCCAAAATAATCAGATTCACGTTCACCTCGATTAGCTGATTGCGCCACATAAGGTCTATCCTGGCCAGGCAAACCAATGTCAAGTGGGAGGGCTACAGTCACAGCTCTGTCATGCTCAATGACAAAGTCAAGTAGCTAAACAACCCTTCAAACCACCCACCAAAAGACCACCCCTAGATATATCCACCTACCATTGCACAAGCGTCATAGAAGCCAGCCAGCAGATCAAGGGCACGACCTTTCGTATAGAAACTGATGATGTTTTTCATAATCTCAGGGTCCTTCCGCCAGTCCAGAGACTGCAAATAGTTGGCAGCCATCACATAGATTTCTTTTTGCCGTGACACTCCAGCAAAGAAAACAATCTTCTCAGTGTCGCCTGATTTCAGAAGTGCTTTCATAGCCTACAAAAAATGCATTTAAAGAAATTAAATTAATGTCGTAACAATGGGGAGAAAAAGTATCACAATATGTTGCTGACACCATAGCAGATAAGTATTGTTTAATGACGCCATCTATTCTGTGACGTCTTGCATGTAACTATTATGTAGTGCTGTCATCTTATTGTCTTCTCATTAACTACGGTCTTAGTGCCCACTGTAGGCTCTGTCACTTTTTCTCCCCATTATGACTTTTATAGAAAAAGTGCAGTACAGCGGACCCAGATTCATGACCATATTTAGCGAGCCTCGTTGCCAAGCCCATGACGTCAAATGCTTGAATTCAATGTATGATGTCACAAACAAAGGACGGCGGTTTTCATTTTCACGGTAAAAACACAGTCCATCTTGACTTTATTTTATTTTTCTTGGGAGCTACCACCCCCAAACTCCTCCTACTCCATGCAAATTTTATTCTAATTGTGCCAGAACTTCAAACTTACACAAAAAAGTGACATTATTTGATATTCTGTGATGCCAAATATGGTCATAAATTTGGGTCCGCTATACTGCACTAAACCCAAGAATTCTGTTTGTTTCAAACAGTATGAAACTCAAGGTTTAAATCAGGCTCCCACAGGTCAGACTGTTTTAATTACCACTTTCTTATACACAAATAAATTACCTAATAATATACAATCTCATGAAATTAAAGAAGAGTAAGTCCCAATAGCTCTCATTTGGCATTATGTTGCTGCTGTTCAATTTGTGAGGGCAGATTGTAAAGCTTTTAGCAATCAAGTTACGTCTCAAGCATGATTGTAAAGTTTGTTACTTGGCAGCAAATGCAATAAACATTTTTAAGTGTCAATTGTTGGAAATGCCTCCTTTGAGACTTTTTCTTCTTTTAAAAAAACACCAAGCAATTTTCATGAAAGAAAATTTCACATGGTTACAATAATAACAAAACAAACACTTTTATTATGTAATAAAGACTCCTCACTCTACCTGTAACTTTTTCATTAACTGAACTATTCACTAGAATGCCAGGAGGCGACATCATCTTGCGAGACCGTAGTGATAACAAAAGCTCTCCCCCCTTCAGGGGCAGAGCTAATGAAGTATAATTAGATTAATTTCTTGCTTGGAAGCTCTGCATGACATCTGATGACATCACTTTGTTTGAGAGACCGTAATTATGAATGAAATTGTTGCAAGATGAAGCGGAAGCAAAACATCTCAAGCGACCAACCTTGACTTTGTTTCCAGCCTGCGTGTATTTCTTGGTGGCTAGATGATACTGGCGCTGCTGCATGCACACTTCGGCAATTCCCTCAAGGATCTTGTTCTTCTCTTCAATTTCATTCTCCCCGAGGTCGGCCCCAGGCGTCAGTTTCTCCACCAGGTCCTCATTGACTGGCACGTGTTGCTCCATGCACAGCTTCAAGGCGTCCCAGTACTGCAACCAGAGAATCCCAAGGTTGAAAATTAAAATACAAATTAATCAGAAAATTGAGCAGTGCCCAAACGCACAAGTGGGGAGACACGATTTAGGAAAACACAATTGTCAGAAAAATGAATTAGAAAGACACACAAAAATACATGATATATCTTATATGAGTCTGTAGAGAACACATGGCAGGTGAAACAAATATATATTTGGTGTCAATCATAAATATATCAAATCAATTTTACTTCAATTGGGACTTGGCACACTAGAGGTACTGCAACCAAATAGAAAAAAAAATACAGTGGGATGAGTAAATCATACATTGCGGATGCCATGGTTCAGTAGTTAATGGGTTTACCAAGTAATCATGAGGTTGCAGGTTCAAACCCCTACCATGGCAACGGGGAGTTTGTCAGAACCTCCTGAAACCACTGCCTCACCTCACCCAGGTGTGATGCATACTTGGCAGCAGGCAACCGCAGTGACGGCACTGCTGTGAGCTCTTAAACCTTTGCGATTCATCCCTTGTTAAAAGCTGAATACTCCCAAGGGTACTAAGAAAGACTCTAGAATCTGGACAGGCCTGATAAGGGTGTGTTTGCAATATTGTTTGGGATTGCGTCAATGAAACTGGTGGTACCCCAGTTCCCTACTATTAAGATGTATGATGACTGCATGGCAATTTCAATACCATGATACTGTAGATGTCCTAATTCAACCAACATATTGAGATCTTCATAGCTGAATCCACAAATTAAGATAGAAGATTTCCAACAGGAAATTCTGCCCTTTTTACATGGACCAACTTTTGAAATTACATGATTACGGTAACTGATAGGGGTTTTCAAAATTCTGATTCTCTTCAGCGTCAAACACGGAGTGACAAAAAGTGATACATCCCGCAAAGCACTGCCATATGACACCATCCAGCAAATTCTAGTCCCTTTTATTCCTGGAAACAACAGCCAGTCACTAATGCGAAACTAGCACAGCTTCTCGAGAAGCCAACTACCAATTCAATGCCGGGAAATCACACTGCAGTTGTACGTTGTAATCCAGGGTAAGATGATTACTTTATGCTCCCTTTTTATACAACTAGATTACAAGGGATAACGACCTTTTAACCCATGATATTTGCATAGATAGAAAGTCAAAAACATAGTATTTCGTAGTGTCTTTGTTGACAATTAATACATGTTTACATTTAGTTTTAGAGACCTTAATTATGAATGAAATGGTTGCAAGATGGTCATAAAGACGAGAAGAAGGAAATTAATTTGCATCCATCAATTTGCATCCATCAATGCACACTTGTGCAGCTTCAATGGTAAGCTATTTTAGACCAAGCAACAGTGAGTGGGCAGAATCATTGGCAGGTCCTCATCCTTTCCGTCTTTTAGACTTAACCCAGAACACTGTCATCTTGACAGCTTGTGGGGTGAGCATGAAAACAATCCACTTAACTATGACAGCAATGACAATTGTTATGACAAGCAAAATTACATTGGTGATATA
This sequence comes from Alitta virens, assembly GCA_932294295.1. Classification (NCBI taxonomy): domain Eukaryota; kingdom Metazoa; phylum Annelida; class Polychaeta; order Phyllodocida; family Nereididae; genus Alitta; species Alitta virens. The sequence continues at coordinate 39,019,588 of OW028575.1, forward strand.
TGAAAATCTAGAAATTAATTAATAATCAGTATATAATCACAACTTATATTTCTGTTAATAAAGAACAATTCACACAATGCATTTACAATAACAAATGACTATCACCGATTATTCAGCACTATTTTCTGTTTTTGTGTCATAATTAATAATGCAACTATAATGTATAGCGACACTGAAAATTGATGTCCATTTGTTTTTTTATCTTTAGTTTTTTCACACCTAACACAACGCAACACAAAATGGACAGACAGAAACTTTAACAGTGAGTCACCAGCTTCCTAACTGATAATGAAACTTCTCTGTAAAGAATAACTTCAAGTTTGCTGTTTTTTCCATTTTAATTTCTGCTGTTTCTCTCAGAGGCCTTAACTAATGGTCATAAAGATGAGCAGAAGGAAAAAAAAATTAACATTGGAAAGATAGCAAAGAGACATTTTAACCGGTTAGAAAGTTGGGCAAACAAGTAGACATTCATTTTGAATTATACTAGATACGGAACTTGAAAAAGGTCAAAATTTCCCTAAAACTAAGCTTCAGAAACCATGCAAAAAGAAAAAATTGATCAAATATATTGGAGATTTGATAGATATCTTATGGTCAGTATTTCCATATAATCAATAATAATTGCATTATTCATATTTTCCATAATCATTTAATTATATATATAGACCATATCATATCAGATGAAGTGAGGGACCCAATGTAATTTTGTTTGTCATAACAGGTTCGTTGACGCAATCCCACCATCTTATCATGTTTCACATAATATTAATTATATACCGATCAACGGCGAGCATAAGATTAATTGTGATTGCGTATCTTGTTTCCCTCATTGCTGTTACACCTGCACACTAGTGAGATATGCTGACACGCCAATGTTTTCTATTGTACCACCTAATACAGAGTATTAACAGGTAATGAAATAATGCATGCTCAAGTCACAATCATGTTGGGAGCAAACAGACCAGTAAATCTATGAAATGAAAGTACAGTATAACAAATCAAATAGTAAATGACAGGTGATATCGGGCTCTGACTGCTAAAGTAACCAAGTGACTCGAGATCCCCTCTACTCCTACATAAATACCCAACACGAATTGAAACTTCAGACTAACGGAGGAGCCTCAGACTAAAGGAGATGCGTGATTCTGATATGGTAAGACATTAAATTGATTAGTTCCTCATGTAGTAGGCTACTGAGCTAACTTGGTAGCCTGAGCATTGCACATCAGCTAAATCATTGCTTGGTGTCAATTCCATGTGATGTACAGACTCTACTACAGAGATGTCTAAACAATAGCAAGTGAAAGGTCTTAAATTTGGGCAACTCAGTAACATTGTTAAGTTAATACAATCTTTTGGAATTTGTTTGACTGCTTGTTGTTCTTGAAAAGTACAGTAATGCTACTGCACCAGGGAGATACTGTTTTCTCTGGTAAAATCACCTTAGAACAATGAACAAGGTCACATGTGGAGCATTATTCCCATGACACACCTACCAGTTAAAACCAAGTTTCTGGGACAAATATTCATCTACACGATTTTGGTCAGATCATAGTCATACTGACAATGTTAAGTATGGGTCCAATATTTTTAAGGAGCACCCCTTCAGGTAGAAGGAAGAAATTGACTGTACCTTCCTGGCAATGGCGAGTAGGTCCACCGCCCGGTCATATTGGTGGTTCTCTATGAAGAAGTCTGCACACCGTTGCAATAACTCTGGGTCAGTTTTGTCATCTAGGTCTTCAGAGATCATTTGCAAAGCTGCAAATTGTTTGGTGCGAAAAGCAAGTTCCAAGGCTTTAGAGAAGTGGCCAGCCTAAAAAACATAATAAAAATATATTCAGCTTTCACCATCGTAATTGGAAATTTTCAAAAAGGTAATTTTATGGAAAAAATTTGCTTAGTGATTCTAAAAATTATCAAACTTTGTGACATAAGGTAACATCATCATACTCACCTTATGATACAACATGACAGCCTTGTCTTCATGACCTGCCTTGAACTCGTAATAACGGGCAGCTTCCACCATGTTTTCTGGATTGCTCAACAATGCCAAGTTCATCAGTTGGTCCTCCATGCCTTGTTCCTGTAAGGAATATGATGAGTCTTAAAACTAAATTATGTCAAGAATGGCCTGATGTGTGAACTTCTTGAGGAAAACCATGTGAAATTGCAATTTCAGACCGTTGCCATCACTTTTAAAGTGGTGGTGGTGGATTAGGGCTTTACGTCCTGTATTTCTGCACCTGATGGGCTAATTGGGACAGGTAGGGACCATGGCAATGAGATGAAGGAATTTTTAAAGTAGAACTTTCATCACTGAACATGCTGAAGCAGAACTTGCATTGGTGAATACAGCTTGAAGCCATAAATTCATTTATCCATTATCTTAAATATTTTCCATAGTTTGCCAACAATGCTAATGGCTTCAGGGACGTGTTACAAAAAACCCAAAATAAGATTTACAATTACAATGACTGCAGTCAAATCACCACTAATCTTGGGTATGTGTTGATTTGACCTGTTGTGTATTTGATGAGATGGTCAGGTCGTTTATAGCTCAGGTGATATATTCAAATTCTCCCCACCTTACACAAGCGAATGGCATTTCCAAAGGCCCTTGCCCTCGTGAAGAAGTGAATTGCCTCTCGGATTTTGCTGGTGTTTTCATAATGCCTTCCAAGATGATAACAAGCTGCCCTGTCACCTGTCTCATTGCATATTTCAGCTGCCTGAAAAACACAAGTGCCCAAATCTTTACATGATAACTGATTGACAGATATGGACACTGCTTCGTTACAGCAATTCATGATATTTGTTTGAATGAAGATAAAAAAATAAGGTTGTATAAATAATGTCTGAACTTACAAGCTCACAACCCACCCACCTTGTCAATTTTCTCACAATAACAGTAAACTCTAACTAGCGATAAATAATCTTGAGCTGCCTCATAAAATTGCAATGCTGTGTCCATTTCTCCTGTACTCTCCATGTACTGAGCCCACCACTTCTTCAAGGCTCTGCAAATAAAATACCCATCAAAGAATATACAATTGAAACTGACCAGCAAATAAAACAATTCTCAGGTCATACTATGTATATTGTAGACAAAGAGACAATAAAAAAAAAAAAGGCACAGGACACAACTACAATCATTATCATTATTTTATCAGCAAAAAAGTGAATTAAATTCTCACTTGTCTTTGCTTCTCATTATGTAATTCTCCAAAGCTTGAGGCTCATCATACAACATCCGAGGAACTTCAAAACGGTGGGTGTCAGACTTTTCAAAGCTGAAATTAGCAACAAAATCAGCCGCATTGAGCATGCCATTTTCATTTACAGCTCATCAGGACAATCCCGGATGTTATGACATTAAGAATGCAACGCTGTCATTGATACGAGGCTAATGAACTTCAATTCAAGTTCCACATACCAGTATCAGTTCCAGATGCACTTACTTTGGAATGGCTCCATTAATGTCACCATTGGATTCTAAATGTTTGGCATAATTATAGTAGGTCGTCCTGAGATGCACTCGGTCATACACTTCTGCTGTTTCAATAGCCTGAAAAGGAATGCCAGCATTAATTACTGATAAATACTGTACTTATAAGGAAAAGGAAATAAGACTATGTCATCTTACTTTACTCCATTGTCCACTGCTTTGGTAGAACTCGTTCAGCAAATCATAACGTTTGCAGTTTTTGAGCAGTCTCTCCGCATCATCCTGGAAGAAAGATATTTGGAATATTGGCATTTGAGATACTTTCAGTTTGGGAGATGCTGGGTGAAAAACATATTGGATTAAAATTAAAATTCAATTTTTCTACTCACATAGAGGCTAAGCTGTATGGCCAGTGCCGCCACCTTAGCATCTAATTCTTCCTCATTCTGAGACTCTCGCAAAGCCTTTGCTCCGCGTGCATGACCCATGTTCCCAAGGCACACTGATGCAACATCAAGCCTTCGTGTCTTGACGCACATTTTGGCCATATTTTCCCAAACAGATTCCCTGTGCATTGTAATAAAAAGTGTGAAGGATTGTAGGTTAAGATAAAAGGTTAACTTATGAACGAGAATGCAGGCAATGGCTAGCATCATTAAAAGGCAATGAATTCTTTGGATTGAAGATGACAAGTGGGCCCTGCTGCATAAGGTTATGTCACTATAAACACCATATATAGTCAGTTAACCCTCAGTCCCTCACACATGCTAATTTGCAAGTACAAAATGCTATCTGACTAACCATGTTATGTCACTGTAACCACCATACACTATAACAACCATATACAGCTGATATATACCGAGTTATTCCCTATATTGACACTCAGAGCCATTTACTATTAGGATCACCAATCCATTAGAACAGAACTACTTTAGCTGTTACCCAATAAAGGTCTTAACGATGGTCTCTGACTTGTAGGCATCCATCAGTGGTACAATGCATACTCACGTCTTGATGAGTTTGATGGCTTTAAACGCTTCATCCATGTTGCCAATCGTGAGATAGAAACTGAAGTTCATCATTGCATCCCTGGCGTTCTTATCAGCATCTTCCAACCCAACGAAGTCTCTCATCACTCGACGCTGTACAAAACGTTGGAACCCAGCAGACTGAGTGGCCTCCCGCAGGTCATTCACATTGTCCTCTGTATCTTTGAACTCCTCAGTCTACAAAGAACATAAGTTATTTGCCATCGCATAAGGATAAGTTTATGGCAATGCAAATTCGTATCATTATCGCATGATACTTCATCAAACTTAAACCGGCACTATAGAAATTTATTTTCTATCATTACTTCTAATAAAAGTGCAACTTCCTAGCTTCCGCTACAATGGGGAGCAAAAGTTACAGAGCCTACAGCGGGCACTATGACCGTAGTACATAAAAAGACAATAAGTACTACATAATTGTTACATGCAAGACGTCACAGAATAGATGGCGTCATCAAACAATACTTATCTGCTACGGTGTCAGTGACCTCTTGTGGTACTTTCTCTCCCCATTGCACTAAACAATAGACACAATTTTCCAGGACAGAATTACATTTGTACCAAATGAAATAATTGTTTTAAGCACAAAATTAAGTGAATAACACATGTTTGTTTGCTTCATAAACTTCTTGCACTGCACAGATAAGCATTTATCCTTGTATTCATAATGAGTTTTCATGATTTGTTTTGATTAATTTATCAGTTAATCATAAAAAATGTATTTCTCATAAATCACTGCGGGTGGCTAAGTAATTAAAACATCACATTCGCCCAAATCAGTGATCTAAATGAATGGAAATGACAAAAATGTGAACAATTCAATTATGATTTTGCTCAGGTAATAAGAAAGTGCAAAATATTAAGACTCCACATGTAACACGAACAAATTAATAAACTCATTTGTGGTTAATAGCACATTATTGCTGTAAAAGTAATTTAGCCACAAAAACTGAAACACGTTTCCCTTTGTTCCTAAAAATGTCACAATCTGCATCAACAAATTAATCTTTCTTCAATTAAGAAACTTTATAGAGCCTGAGGCATATTTTCCAGCTCATAAATAAAACTAATATTGGGATAGTTTCCAACTTCAAAAAATGCTAAAATTTCCAATATTCTTCTCGTGTCTGCCTCTTTCTAATTAGGGTACACGTGATAAAAGTTAGTGTTTTCAAAAGTATGCGGACATTAGACTGGGCTTGAAACAAAGAGATGAATCTCATGCCGGAAATTAATATTTGTGATGTACAAATTCCATGCATTTCAACATGAAGCCTAATCTCAATAGGATTCTTGGCTTGCATGGGTGACCCAAAAAAGTAACAATATCACTTGTTTTTCCATAGCCAAGGCTTTCTCGACCTGTTCCAGGTCAATCTCCTCATTCCTCGAATCATTTATTGGGTTTGTATTGAAAAACTCTTCCTTTGTTTCTCCAACTTTTGATGTAGCCACAATGTCAGCATCGCGCTAGAGGAAATAAGCACAGCACGGCTATCATAATGAATTATGTCAGTATCTGGAATCTGGGTTATGAAAAACAATACACAGCCTCTGGAAATATACTGCATCACTGCATCTAGGTTAACATCATGCTCATAGGTAAAAGAAATTAATACCACAGTGCCACAAGTACGCCCACTTTACCTGACCGAGAATCATTCGATTGACTGCTTTAGGCAATAACAAGAGCCCTTTGTTATGCCAATAATAATTATACGACATAAAAAAATACAGAAAATAGTTCCTTCCTTAAGTTTATTTTCTGCAACTTCCTGACTGTTGCCAGACCATACCCAGAAACTTTAATTATGAGTTAACTTGCATGATGACGGACACTCCTATATATATACTACCTATATTACCAGCAAGCTAAATGTTAAAGCAAAGGATGCACATTTTACATGTTAAAAAATCAAAAAAATAGGTGCATGACTGCATGAACACTGCCATGCAAAAGTTTTAAGCACTCAAAATTATCCGTCACTAATTTCACCCGTAGTAAAGCCGGCGGCTTGTTCAGGGGTTCCCCGCCGGCTTCCACGGGTAACCCACTGGCTTCCACGGGTAACCCGCCGGCTGTTTGCTACCAGCATCAGCGTAGGCAGGGAGGGGGCGGGGGGTTGTATATACTTTAAAAGGCTGCTGCTCCTCTAATATTAGTCCGATTTTCGTCAAATAAGGACTGAATTGTAGTATATTTCATACTGATTCCATACATGTTTTCGGATCGTAAATAGACCAAATATTAAGCGAGATATACGTCTGAGAAGGCAGGTAGGCGGCAAACAGTGGTGCTCCCTGAAGCGTCCACGCCCGGACTGTATCAAAAGAGCTGAGCGCTTCTTTAAAAAGCTGCTGCTCCCTTAATATTAGTCCGATTTTCGTCAAATAAAGACTGAATTATAGTCGAGTTCATACTGAATCCATACATGTTTTCGGATCGAAAATAGACAAAATATTAAGCGAGATATTTGTCTGAGAAGGCAGTTGTCTGGTGGCAGTCAAGGAGCTCTATGTATGGTCATGACTTGAATGGTGAGGTCAATATTTTTGTGTGGAATTAGTATTAACTCTACTATAATTCAATTTTTATTTGACGAAAATCGGATTAATATTAATGGAGCAGCAGCCGCCAGACAACCGCCTTCTCAGACGAATATCTCGCTTAATATTTGGTCTATCTTCAATCCGAAAACACTTATGGAGTCAGTATGAATTATACTACAATCCAGTCTTTATTTGACTAAAATCGGAATAATATTAGGGGAGCAGCAGCCTTTTAAAGAAGGGCTCAGCATTGATACAGTCAGGGCGTGGACGTCTGCGAGAGCACCACTGTTTGCCGCCGCCAACCTAGCTACCTTCTCAGACGAATAACTCGCTTAATATTTGGTATATTTTCGATCCAAAAACACTTATGGAATCAGTATGAACTATACTACAATTCAGTCTTTATTGATTAATATTAGGGGAGCAGCAGCCTTCTAAAGTATACTCCTGGAAGCCGTCGAGTTACTCCTACTACCCGCCGGCTTACTCCTACAACTCGGCGAGTAACCCGTAGAACCCGCAGAGTCACCCGTAGAACCCGTCGAGTCACCCGTAGAACCCTGCGGGTAACCTGGCGGGTCACCCGGCGGGTGCTGCCCCGCCCCTTTTTGCCGCCAGAATCCGTCGCCAACCCGGCGGAAAAAGCTGTTACATAACCGTTACGTCACTCTACGGGTTCACTACGGCTAAAACAGCCTAGTGTGACAGGGGCTTAAGGGACCAAGAAAATCCAAAATATAGGAAAACTAAGCCTGTGTTATACTCCTATACAGTTAAGGCATCACATTTAGAACAATTTTTCAAGACAAACTATCAGTCACTTCTTCATTCTACTGGGAACAGTTAGAAGATTTCACAAACAGGATACTGTTATATTGAATGCAACCTTGGAAACCATATCAATGAGGTTGATTGTGGGTTTTTCAGAAGACACTTTCATGCAAAATTTCATATTGCTCACATTTTCAGACCCACCTTTTTCCCTAGTTATAACTTAGTAGTATACACTTTAAAGCAGATATGCTGTAAAATAATGTAATAGTTCAAAAGACAAGAGGGGTACAGCCAAAAAAGCAGTCAGGTATGATTATTTGGTGGATGCTGTTGGCTAGAGGTTAAGACATTGGCTGCTGATCATGGAGTAACAGGTTCGACTCGGAAACCCCGCTATTGCATGGAGGAGTTGGGCGCATCCCCTTACAACAATTCCATCTAGATGTAAATGGGTAATTGGCTGTAGGCAGTGATGGTAATTGCAGAGTGCTTAGCCCCTGTGCAGGTTATTCTGTGTGAGGGGTGTATACTCCCCTTTCAGAAAATGCTCATGCTTGAACAGGCCTGCCAAGGGCATAGTTGTACAGTTGGCAGAGAATATGTATCTCGTAATTGTAGACACCAACACACATAAATTTACATTTACAACAACGTGACACTGTAATGTTGGCAGTTGGCAACCACATTCATGATGCCATTGTGAGCTATTGTCTCAATGTCTCAATGTCTTATTGCTACTAGGTCTGAAGCTAGTCAGCTTATATGACCAGCTGCCAGCGGCAGAAATGTTTTGACACTAATGATGATGACTGGTGGTCTCAGAACTTAATTCAGTTATTTCGACATAATGATGAGATGTCAAGGTTTGGAGTCCACACAATGTTACACATTTACCCCATGGGTGGGGTCTTTACATGCCTCATCATAGACACCGAGTACAAGGTATCTCTAATGCAATTGACATTTAGCTGGGATGTAACTCATTAAGAGTACCCAACACCCAGGCCGGGGATCAGACCTGGGACCTTCAGCAGAACTGGCCAATGTGGAAATAAAGCCCAGCAAACAACCCCATGTTCAAGGCTGAATATTCCACCTGGAGGAAGTTGAGAAAAAACCCTGGATGGGTTGTTAAGCATGTTAAAGGCACAATAATTTTAAGGTCGGCAAAAAGCTTGAAAAATTATTAATGATCTTGCAGCGTGTACGCCCATTCCATTTTAATTTACATTCATCATAAAAAGCAGTGACACTTGTTTAATGCCTTGATGGTACCAGTGAGACAATTTCTCTACTTATACCCCAATCACACTCCCGAGTAGGAGTGAAGTCCAATGTCCACTTGAGTGCAGTGGCAAATTTATAAATAATTTTGCTCACCAGGTGTCACAAGCAATGAAAACTGCACTACTGCCACCTGGTGATAATAGCAGCCGTGACGTTACTCCACCCACCTGTGACTAAATATCATCAGAGACTTGACATTTGAGAGTATTCAATAAAACTAATAAAGCCAAATCCTAGCAATGTTACACGTTTTGATTCACCAAGTAAGATCTACCCTTATCATGCTTATATAAAAGCAATTTCTGACCTATGCCTGACAAAACTTAACAGTGTTTCCAGTAATACTTAAGCTACATAAATAGATTGCCTCATATTTCGATGCTCCAAATACTCCTCAACAGTTGATGAAATATGAAGCCTAACAATTACATCAACCGCATGGCCAATACCACAAGCTCTGCCTCATACGCAGTAACATAATTTAATAAATCTTATCCCAATGCATGTAACCAGATATTATTTGGCATAATAATAAACATCCCACTCACCTTCTTCATGTAGTAGAAGAATGGCACTTCCAGCCCAATTATATTATGATGGCTCTGGGCAATGGGGAAACTGTCTTGGATTAAAACTCCATTTTCTGGCGTAACGAATAGAGACACTATCATAAGCTCAACCTGAAAATGAAATAAGACTAACTAAATTAATTTCTATCATTAATATTTCCCACAGAAAACATACCCATTTACAAATGTACAGGGCCCATCCATAAATTTCTGGCTACAAGCAGAGTAGCGGGCTTTAATAGTGATAGTCCAGGGAAGGATTAAAAATATTATGAATGAAAAGAATGTTTAAAAAATAAAATTTACTTGGGTAAAATGCTTCATTATAAAAACCATATCAAGCGGCCCATTTAAAACAAGGACTAAAATAAACAATAACGTAAATTATGAAAATTATAACTTGGCTCCAGTTTTGAAGCTATTAATACTATCACTTTAACAATTTAACAGTGCTTAACAAAGTGCAGAGGTTTTCCCAATATAGTTTGTAATTTGATGCAACTCGGTTTTTGTTGAAATATGCTTCAAAAAACTTGGAACCAAAACTTTTGTTCGTTTACATTTCTGATTCCTGCCTAATTACGTGGTAAACCAGACCAATTCTGTGTTTCTCTACCCTAGAGGCGTTGTGTGTGTACAGCTTGATGCTGTCTAACTGGGATGAGCTCAGTGCATCAGCTACGCCACAAATTGCCATGCTCTGTTAATAACAGCCAATATGGGGGCTAATTCTGTTGCAAACTGGCCTCAAGACACATATAGCATTGTTTTACTAGTTTATTGCCCAACTGGGAATGCTAGAGGCAGGGTCAATCATGTATGACATTCAGTTGAGTAACAAACACTACTACATGTGAAGCATAAACAGAATTTCACTGGACCGCTTATCCACTTCAGACAATAACTGTTTATGGTTAAAAGAGATTAACTTGGAACATGATCATAATCACTGAACAATTTGTACAGGCTCTTTACAAATTATTCAAAAAATATCTACAACTTGCCCTGCATAATTAAGTAGACATGAACATACCGTATCATCCATGGTGTTCTTGTTTAGACTAACTGATTTCTGTGACGGTTGTTTATTTTTTTGTTGGTTTGGCGGAAGGATTTTAGCTTCACAAACACACAATTTGGTTTCCTCTGCATCCCAATAATGTGATAGTGGGTATCGTCCAGCAACATCTTTGGCTGCCTGGTTCTTCCCTCTGAAATCATTTAAATTTCATAGTTAAGTAAAATTTCTATCAAAGGAATTATTCCTCTGATGCACACAATATGCCCCAGTATGGGATATATGGTAAAATAATAAAATAATTTTAGTATTATAATAAGACATAATTTTAACTGAGTAACAAAAAAATATCAAGGAAAGACAATTAACTTCTCGAAGTGTCTCAACAATCAACGAGCTAAAAACCACAGTAAGGCAAACACTTACATGAAAAAGCTGAAATAGTCAGGAATACATTGTACATCAAATACTTGGGATACACTAGTAGGAGTATACATTGCTTAATGTTTGTGATAATTTATATAGTAAAATAAAATTTTCTGAACAGTTGGACCTTATCATAAGACATTTTCAGGAAAAGAAAGATAAAATAATAGCAGTCATATATATCATCATCATTTGATAACCTAACCAAAGCAATAAAAAGAATCCTCTTAAAACTAAGACATATTTAATTTCCAAAAATACAAATCTTGACTACAATGACTAACTTGTCAAGGTCGGATGCATCGCTTTCTAGATCACCACTCTGGGCAATGTACTCATCTTGCTCCCCTCGGCCTGTCTCAAAACTGAAGAACTGAACAATGTCCAGATCTGAGTCCCAGAAATACAGCTTGGGATCTGGTGAGCCATTCGCCTGAAAAAAACAAATTAATCAGTTTAAGATTGCAAAAAAAAAAAGGAAATTGTTAATTCACATGACTAGCATGCAATGAATGAGCAGAATAAACAACAAAAGAATTACAAAGGAAAATAGGAATGAATGTAGCTAATAATGAAGGAAGTTATAGAGAGAAAGAGACTTTATTAATAAAATGAGTGACAATAGTCTGCAAAACCACCATTGAGTAGACTTAACAATTAGGTAATGCCTATTCAATTATACTAACAACTTTTCAAGGAGAACAATTCAGCGAGTTAATTAATTGTAAAACAGATGACCATTATTTCAAAGTTATTTCACACTCACCTGGTTGACAACAAGACTGACCCTCGACCCATTGCAATTGCACTTGGCAGACATGATTCCACCCAAACCAGGTATGACGTCGGAGAAGTTCTTAGGATTGCAATGCTGCTTAGCTTCTCTTCGAGACAAATCGTAGACTTTTAAAACACAATTGCTTGATGCAATTGTGAGAAAATTGCCACAAACATCTATGCTGACTGGATAACCTTCAGCTTCTGTGAAACTTAACAACTGTTTAGATGTTCCCTGAAAAATTAAATGCACATCCAGGGTAATAATTCATCTTATAATGTAATATGAAATAAAACACTTGTTCAACCATGTATTCAGGTAATTTAGTGAGGACACAATTTGCTTATTACAATCAGCACAGCTCTAACCATGCCTTGCTGCACTCCTTAATCCAACAGACTTTAATTAAAGACTTTTTTCTGACCATATATTATAATGCTCAAGGCAAACATGACGTGGTATTCTACCTGTTGCTGGCTGGGATAATTAGTTGCCTTTAAATCACTTTTTAACAGTGTAATACATAGAAGTTTTCAAATAAATTTGTGACTATGTTATATGGGTGTTCTAAATAACCAGTGAACACAAACCTGGAATGTTCGAACTTGCACTTTTCCAGCTTCCAAACAATACAAACTCTGGCCATACATTTTGATCACGGAGGCTTCAGTAGTGAACGTTCCTACAGGCCTGATGAGGTTGGGGGTTATTTCGTAAACAACCACCTTCTTGCCATCCATTACCATTATGTTCTCCTACAAAGTAAATTATGGCAATATGCATTCTAAGATTTTTGTCAATTTAAAAATTGTAAATATATCAGAGGAACCGAATCTACAAATTAACCTACCTTTGTACAACAAACTCCTTTAATCTGAATGTCCGTTTTCAGATCATGGTGCATGGAATTTGTAAATACGTCGACTGACAGTGACATGGGACCAGATTGAACAACAGCTGTCTGATTGCAGTAACTAGCACTAATGACTTGTTGACTTAATATGTAGACATTTTCTACTGCATTAGCTGCAAGGAGGTTTTTGGAGCTGCCCCACTGAAATGAATAATAAACCGGGTGATTCCAAACTTGATAGAAGTTTCAGACATTATTCATACATAAATGTGTAACATGGTGCAAATGCCAAACAATATCATCTCATCATTATATCTGCCTCTAGCAGTTGGTCATATGTTAATAAAATAAAAATACATCCATTAAGATATCAAGTTATTACATGTGGCTATGTTGTACATGCTGTTCCACAGAATGGCTATTTAATAATACCACTTACCGCAAGTGCAGATATTGAACCAGGCACAGAACAGGGAGGTTGAAGTTTCCACTGGTCTTCTGGCTCAGACTGAGGTCGCGTGACAGGAGAAAATTTCCACATGGCTACCTGCCCTGATCCCGTACCACCAGCAAGTATTCCTGAAACATACAACAGAAATGGATAAAACTGTAAGCACTGCCACACAATATACAGCCAGGCATTTTGTATAATTTCAATCAACTTCAGATTTACGTTTTTGTATATTATCAGTCTCACCTTTAGTTTGGCAGTAAGAGATAGACATGATGAGATCTGCGGAGTTATAACCCTGTTGGCCCTCTAAATTTAAGATGAAATTTTCTTCCTTTTCAAGGTCCCACATACGAATGATGCTCTCTCCCGTCGCTGTTGCAAGGATGCCTTTGCCAGCCCATGTGATGTCAGGATTTTCTGATCGTCCACTCATTTTAATCTGAAATTTATAAAATGATTTTGAGTTTTTAAGAACTTAAAATCCCAGATATATGCAAACTATGATGTACTATCATCTGGCATCTCTTTATCGCTTGTTCTCAAGTATTGTCAAATCCTAAAAAAGGCTTGAATTTTTTTCTAGAGTTATGTAAAAGTAAATAAGCCTCTTTGGTGTGTCAGCCTTCCATTGTTATTCTTTGGATAACTTTAAAAGTGATATGGAATTTTATACATATTTTGGCAAAATGGCAATAAATCAATCAAAAAAGGTCACAATTTGAGGATAGCTGATTAACACAGATCAAGACACTAACCTTGAGTAACTCCCTGATGTCTCCCTCAGGTGAAACACTGTACTGACTAAGTATCATTGTGCTGGTCACTGTCAACAGGATATTCTTTTCTTCATAGTATAACAATTTGCGTATTGCTCCATCAGACTTGCGCACCGATCCATCACTTTCAAATGACTGTACCACTTTGGAATTTTCATTTATGTAGTAAACGCCACCTAAAATAATGAAAAAATAAGAGTTCTTATCAATTCATTTACTTTTTAAAAATCCTGTGATTTCAATCTTAAGCACCTATTAAATGCTTCTACATTATCTGCATCACATACCATTCTGTCCCCCTACAAAAAAGGTCATGGCTTCTTGGTTGCCAAATGATGCTCCCATTCGAGGCCCATTGTTCTTGCCCTTTTTCCAGTTGAACATGTCCAGGGCACTCTCATCGCCAGAAACAGCCGCTCTGGCTAAACTGGCAATGTCACTGTTAAAATAATTAAATAAATAAACAGCCCACCAATAATCACTCATCACATATTTGAAATATTATGAAACCCATACTTAGCAGGATCAATGGGAGGGGAAGGCCTAAGAAGCACTTCAGTCACTCCTTCCCCTAGAGGGTGCTGTAGTAGTGGATTTTGCTGTAAGCGCCCTCTTGAGTCAGCTTTCCATAACACAATCGTACCACTCTGTGAAGAAAAAGAGAATACCCACCATAACTGTTTGTGTTAAACCATGCAAAGAAAAATATATCGACATAATATCATATCTCAAAGCACACTCACTGAATCAGCTGACAGTAACCGCGTTCCATTGGATGACCACGAAAGTTTTGTTATGTCACTCTGATGCAGATGAGGAGCATCATAATTTTCCTTGTCTTGATCGTTCCATATTTGAATCTCACCAGTCTCCCAGGCAACACAGAGAACTTTGCGAGTTGGATGCCAGGCGAGGGCTGTAGGACTGCATTGTTTGTTGAGGACTGCATCTGACACATGTTCCCCCTGAATAACCAAAGCAATTATTTAGTAAAAGACTATGACATTACAATTTGTTTACTGTCAAAATATCCAAACATAAATTTATATCTCTTTCAATTAATACCATTTCACAATGAGAACTCGCACTTTCCCCATAGCTTTACAAATAATGCCGGAACACAAGAAAACATAACATAGTAACGAGAAGATGAAACATCATTGGGATCATGTTGTACACGGAAAACAATACTGATACCACAGAATAGTTGAAACAGTGTTTGCTAGAAACTGTTTCACTACTGAGAAAGATCATTCTCAATTCAAAGGTCAATTGGATGACCTTACATCAATAAGTCAGCCAGACAGAGAACGGTCACAGACATACTGAATGCCATGGACATATGAAAGAGGTACACAAACACTGAAGACATAGGCAGAGGAGGTTTCAAATTTTCAGGGAGGCCTTTGCCAGAACTTTAAGTATGTATTGTGGGCCAGAAAAATAGAAAATTAAAAAAATTTAACGCTAACCCCCCCCCAAAAAAAAAAAAGGATTAAAAACCCCTCTATTTATGTGAACTTTTGAAAATTGTTCTGACCCATGCACTACAGCACCCTTAGACTTTTATGTAGCCACAATATCTCTGTGCCCAGGATCCTATGCCTATGAACACTGAATAGATAAAACTTTGTCAAGACTACAACGTAAAATGACAATCAGAAAAGGTAAGGTAGTCTTGTGGGCAGTTGACAAATTGCTGTAATAAGTGGCAAAGCTGATGTAATGACAAAGTTGTGTTATATCCCAGTGTTAGCCACTTAGAACAGAGGTGTCAGCTAAGTATACAAAACAACCTCAACAGAGAGAAAAATTAATACCTGTCGTTTGGCAACCAACTATGAGAGATTAAGAGAGAAAGATCGCAAAGTGTGATTTAGTTAATTTGTGATAGT
The DNA here is from genome assembly GCA_932294295.1 of Alitta virens. NCBI lineage: Eukaryota > Metazoa > Annelida > Polychaeta > Phyllodocida > Nereididae > Alitta > Alitta virens. Next base: position 39,035,471 of record OW028575.1, read on the forward strand.
GATGACATTTTAGAAGCATGAGAATTGAAAGTGAGATCAAACTGTAGAAAAGTGACAACGAAATTATAAATTTTAGACTAGAGTTTGATTTTTAGCAAAGATCAGTCAATATCACAATCAATGAAACAATTAGATTTAAAAAACAAAATTCCTTAACTTGTTATCATGCTGTGGAGAAATAAAGAAATTCCACATTTTCGAACTCACCTCTTCTAAATAAATATTTACTGCACCTCCACCGGAGTCGAGATTAACCGCAGTTGCAAGGACAGGATGATTGTTGTGCCACTGAATGATAGCATTGTTACCACTGACTGGAGCTTGCACACGGTGATCAAAGAATATTGCCATTTTAGCATCTGTTAAAGAAAACAAACATTGGTAATCAGCATATTAGTGAGTTGAACAGAGTTGTAAACCACAAGATAATAAAATAAATTACATGAAACAATACTTTGTCTGCAACACTGATCGTTTCTTGTTGCAATAATGCCATATGTATTAAAGTTCTTGCAAAGAATCACTGTTTAAACTGGTTTAAAAAAAAAAGTAAAAATTTTCACTATGCAATCCCAATATCATTCTATAATAGAAACACTGTCAGCTGCGCATCTGTCAAAAGTAGGCAAAAATACACTGGCACTGATTTGAAAAATCTATGGCAGTCCCACATTAAGCCGCATAAAATATTTCCTACAGCTGCCTTAACTTATTAGTGACTCACATATAGCCTAATCCACAAAAAGTGAAGAGATTTGGGCATCTTTTATGTCAAGCTGAGTTATTTTTTTTTATTACACACTAAGTTTGGGCCATGTAAAATATACAGTGAGGAAGTTCCACAGAGAATTTGGTGATATTTTGAGCATCAGTTGCATGAAACATACAATTTTGGTGAGATGGCAAACTTTGCAAGGCAATATCTTGTAAATTCATGTATATATTGAAGAATATCACGTACATAGTACTAAGTGATGTGGTAAAAACCATGTGAATTTTTTCCGTTTCATGTTTGTGTTGCATCAGTTGACATTAAAGTCGCAGTCGCAAACGTAACATAGCCAAATTTATGTAGTTATATTTTGTTAAAACTCTGGTATAACAATTTGCATTAGTTACGCATTCTTGCTAAGTTCTTAGTATTATTGTTATAAACAAGAAATAGCATTTATTGACCAACAGGACTCATGATCTGATTTTTATATCAACTATATTGAAAACTGATCTTGAATTGTGGACTTCACATGCAAAATGATGTCGTAATAGTCCTTTGTGGGAACAAGGACAATTTATATCACTGCATCAGTTTGTAAAAAGGAGTCTGACAATCGATTTATTCAAAAAAGGTTCGATAATTTCATTGAGTATGTGCTGTACATGGGTCATTCTGCACTACTGTTACGCTGGTGACATGTCACACTTTTGTCTTCATTATTTGTGGATAAGGCCCTATGCATTGCTGATATCAGTCTTTGAATTTGATCACGCAAGTTTATATATACACTATGCAATCCGAATATCATTCTATAATAGAAACACTGTCAGCTACGCATCTGTCAACTCACTATTATGCTGATCACATGATGATCACCTGCGCCAACTTTTCTTTGGCAATGTAAACTCATTTAAATCAACTGGCTTATATAACAACACATAATTGTAGCAAGACATATTAGTCATAATTTAGTTCCAGTTTACTGCAGACTTGAAGTATATCCCCTCTCAGACCTCACTGCAGCTGAACAACAAATTGCTTATGGAATTATCATGATAAAAATTACTTTGCAACACTTTGGTGTCTCTGCATGTTTAGCTGTGACATAAACAGAATCTGTTATTGCTATTGGTTGTTTTAAGAGAACCCGCGTACTCTATAAATATTATAATTGGACACAAATATGCCCACGTTAGCTTTCGAGATCACTATCATTGTCTTAGAGTTTCAGTAGACTTGCTGGCGCTAATAATGACTGTCAGGGGCTGATCCAAAACATTCTAAATAACAAGATCGATAGATATTTCCCAAATCTACGATCCCCCCCCTACCCATCATTATTAAAGCCGACCAGTCTATTAACGGCCACACTGTAGTAAAATGTGTTTGCATCACTGAAATTCAAAATAATTTGTTTAGCGTGTATATTTATCATGAGCCAAACCCAGACTATGGCTTATCATGCTTATTTCACAAGGTGGTCTTGGGGGCTGGATCAAGACTTTGCCAAAATACTATGTTTTCAAATTTATTTAGTAAATTTAATTGTACTTTAAATTACCTGTGTTAACATTCTGCATTACGTATGCCATGGAGGGTAAATGTATATATAATTTGATTGGCTTGTTGATGGAACACATAAATCAAGTCATTAATGTCAATGGAATGGACAGAAACCTAAAAATGGTATATTACCTGCGCCACCTTTCCAACCAGCCAGCCGCGAATCGACAAATTCGGCAAGTCACTTTTCCTAAAGAGTCCTAGGATACCACGTAAACAAACGGTCTACCACTGATAAAATACACTGTCCACCAATAAAAAGTTCATAAACTTTATCAAAGTTACAAGTCTGGCGAAACTTTATCTTGACTACTTCACATGATGAACACCGAAGCCAAATAACAGCAACTTTACGTGGAAAGCTTAGCGGCAAAAACAAAACTCTGCCATCTTGGATCAGAGGAATTCCAAAGTACCCGGATTAAAATGTCGTAAAATATTCCAGCCGCGGCGATGTAAATTTGCGTAATAACAATTTCTGAACTTATTTATGTTAAATGTGGATCATAGTTTAATTTGCACGGATTTGGAAACCATATATTTAATTTTGCAAATGAAAACAGTTTACGTCATCAGCTGTCCGTAATCATAGTATGATCATAGAGATCCTAGCCTTGTCAGTAGTGAACCTGTGCTGCCTAGGTGAGGGGTGCACATATGGGGCTTGAGCCCCTGCTGCCCTTTACTGTTTACCCTTTGGCCCTGTGATTAAAAAAAATAGTGCCTGACCGAAGTGACCGCTAGCCTAGGGAAGGGGCAATACCATGATTTCAATATAGCCCTATTTTACACTTTCGAGACCCCCAAACAAAAAATATGTGAATATATTGATCTGATGTTGACCTACAATATGTAATGATATAAAATTTAGTGGCATAACATTATGTCAATTCTGAGCTGAATTTGAGTTTCAATTATTTTTATGTATTTCGGTTTTGATATTTCAGATATAGGGCATTTTGGTATCAAGGTACAGAGGTCAGAGTATAGTTACAGTCTGATAAAGAGCCACTAACTGTCAAGAGTACATTGTATGACCAGTGTGGCTAGATTATAATCATTTTTCTCCTCTACACCAAACATGGATCAGTGTTTGTCATCTTACAAGTATCTTTTCCAGCCTGATTTACTCAGGTGAGTAGAGGTATAGTTATTGATGAAATATAACTATAGTGAGTACTTGGCATTTTATCTTAATCCAATATTGTAATTCATATAATGTTGACCTATACATGTGCAGATAGCTTTTTAAAATTCAACTATTTATAAATTTATGCAATGCGTTTTGTTGTCAAAAATGACTAAATATTTCATAACCTTTTGTTTGTTAACCAAAGCATTTTAATTCGTACTCTTTCCCACATTCTTAATCCAATTGCAGAGGAAAGGTGGCTTTTGTCACAGGAGGGGGTTCTGGAATTGGTTTTACGATCACTGAAATATTTCTTAGGTGAGATTCATGAAGGCTTACTGCTACTGATCAGATTCGATTTGTGGACTGAGAATTTGTTATTGCGGTTAGCATGTTATGGTTTGCCAATCTAAGTGTGCATTTTTTTTTCTTCATATTTTAATTTAGACATGGCTGTAAAGTTGCTATTGGTAGCAGAAATGAACAACGTTTAAAAGAAGCTGCAGCAAAATTTGAGGCAGCCACTGGCCAAAGAGTGTTTGTTGTCAAAATGGATGTTAGGAAGGTGAGTGTCAGATTGAGCACGAGTCTTAATTTTGTTACTCTAGTGAAAAACAAAAACAACTTTGTTTGAAATTGATTGCAATCGTTTCCAGCCTGCAGAAATCCAATCTGCTGTTGATGCTGTTCTGGGAGAATATGGCAAGATAGACATCCTCATCAACAGTAAGTTTGCAGTGCTGTTTATCTTAGGGCTGTTCCACTTAAAAAATAGGGATAGGGGAGGGGGTGATCCTGAAAATTCAGAGATCCCCCCCCCCCCCTACCCCGATATCTGGTTTTTGACAGACCCCCCCCCCCCCCCTCCCCGCTGTTTTTTACATTAACATATTAAGAAAATACAGGTCAACCACCCCCCTCCCCCGATATCAGTTTTCCCTAGACCCCCCCCCCCCCCCCTCCCGATACCTGAAAAACTTCAGGTCACCCCCACCTATTTTTTTAAATGGAACAGCCCTTAGGTCACATATGTTAAAACTCTGTAGAAATATCTAAGCATGACTGGCAAAGTGGCAATGGCTTGAGGAATCATTACAGAGTATATTTTTCATTCGCCATTCATTTCACCTTATCTGCTTATCTAGGCTAATGGTATTTCATTTAACAAAATGGTTAACTTTGCAGATGCTGCTGGCAACTTCCTTGCTCCCATAACTGGTTTGTCCTTCAATGCTTACAGAACTGTCCTCGAAATTGATACCATGGGAACTTTCTTTACATCCAAAGTTGTCTATGAAAAAACTATGGGGGTGAGTTTGTGAGTTAGCAATTTTTTTTTTTTCGACCAATAAATGATTTTGTTTTTGTTACTGTGATAATATCCAATAACTTACAGCTTCCTTGTTTTTATTCCATATTAGAGAACTGGTGGAGTAATTGTCAACCTTTCTGCTACATTGCATTACAGAGGGACACCTTTGCAAGCCCATGCTGGTTCAGCCAAAGCAGCCAATGGTTAGAGTTGTTTTAACCCTTTACAGCTCTCTCAGCTCTGGAGTTCAGTTTCCAAAATTACTGTGCAACAAACGTCCTTACATATTTTTATCAATTCAATCAACTTTACATATAATACATATATGATTAAATATCTAAAAAGTTATCACATTTCAAGCAGATTGTTTGGAGATGTATAAACTTTTGTTAAATGTAAGTGTCATCGTCTGTTCATATAATGTTGCCAATAACTGTGTATTCAGCTAGGACAAGATGTTATTTTTCATGCAGTGTACCTTAGAAGAAAAAGAAAGGGCTCATGTATAACATGATAAGACTGACCAATGAGATACTCATGCAGTCTAAATTTTCTGCCTTGTAGATGCTTTGACTAAACACATGGCTATGGAGTGGGGGCCAGACAATATTCGAGTGGTGGGTTTGGCACCTGGACCCATTGGAGACACGGAAGGAATGCGCAGACTGGGTATGTTGAGCCATTCATGGCATTTGTATATATAAATATTCAATTACTGTAATTTTTACCTATGTATTTTGGGGATTGGTTAGTAAATTTAATCATTGTAGTCTTTATACATAAATATTTTATTCACACACAATGTTAAAAACAAGTACATTGTAAGATCAAAGTTAAATTAAAAAGCATAAAATCAACATTATAAAACCACGTTAGTCTGTACATAAAAAAATCTACAATACATAAAATCTCATGGTGGCTAAACCCATGCAATAAAAACAAACCAATTAAATTTTTCAGTTTTTGAATTTGGTGTGCTACTGGAATGCTGCCTTCATAACTGAAACATATTCTTCAAATTGCTTTTACTCATTTCAAGCACGATATGATTAAAACACAATTTAGCTCTCTAGCTATAACAATAAAAACATTTAAACTGTAAATTTCGGAGCTGTGTAGGGACTTTCAGTGTCATAATTCATAACTGACCTGATGTGTGGTATTGCCGTGCACACTCTTGTACATTACATGCTTTGACCAAATGTTTTATGACAAATAAATGTGGCAGAATCATGTTGTTGTTGATAACGACAGCATTTCAATGTTAAATGTCTGCCTTGCAGAAACCATTTTCTTAGACTGGTCCTATGATTCTTGCACTTGCGTGATTTGCGTGATAACCAGTAGGTGGCGCATGAAATGTTTTGGTTCCCTCGTTAGCAACCAACGTCGCCACCACACACAAATTGACAGGCTATTGGCGCAATGGTGGGTAAATTGCCTGAATCGTCCTTGCGCATTGTTAGAAGTGTTTAAATTTTTTTGTGGATGAGGCTAAGCGGGGAAGACCAAGGCACAGCCTAAAAAAAATTATGACGAGGGCTAAGGAGGCCACAGGCCTGAGCATGACAGCCCTGTACAACATCAGAAAATGCAAGGCAACAAATGCTCCCAGAAGTGATGGACCAAAAAGATCAAGGCAAGTATTTAGCTGATTTCCTTTCATTTATAATCAAAATTAAACAAGTTCCTCCCAAAATTTATTATTTATGATTTAGCTCATATAAAGCCATTCCCTTTTAGATGACTTATTAAATTCAAGGAATCCATGTCTCCAAATTTTTTTTTATTATTTCATTTATATTTTATTGTGTACATGTTAACATATAAATGTTATTTCATGCCAAGTACATTACATCATTAGGCTTCACTGAAGTAATCATCAATTATAATAATCATTGTCATTCCCCAGAGGGCAGCACATGCCAGCTGAACCTCAAATATTGGTAATAATCGTCAATTCTATACCCTTTTTTTTAAATAAAAAGAACCTTAACATTTCTTTTCAAAATTTATTCATTAATGGTGCAAAATTTCAAAGAACATCTGAAAATCATAATTGACATTGCAAAACTGCCACAGCATTTACAAATAAGAACACATAAATATACAAAATTGGTTGTGAGTAATATATGTGCTTGCTTTTCATTGTAGGGGTACCATCATTGACACATTTACATCGCAAGTTCTGAGAAATATTATACATGGAAACATTGCAAGGAAACAGATCTCAACATGAACAGACCTTTAAAGGTGCCTCTTTTCAGTGGATGTGTACAGATGTGTCATGCTAAAATCTAGTTTTCTTTTTCGTTATATATGATTAACAATGTTCTACATACTTCATGATCATGTCACAGAGTAACTTATGATGGCGTTTTCTGTGAAAGTTGAGCTTTTGGTTGCATAGTTGACAGCCAGTGTGAATACTGCTACATACAATAGGCAGCTCCCTAACTTAGGAGTGTTTCCTTATTGCTTGGTTGTTAATAAACTCTTATTTTAAATACAAGTGTTTTAGCCTTGTAGAGTGTAGCACATTAGTAATTCAAGTATTTTGTTTAAATGCAGCATGGCCTTTAATCTCTTTACAACACTGTGAACAGACAGAAATTTATTTAAAGTATGTAGCATTTATAAACAAAATACATAAATTACCACTAGTCTGTAACACCTTGTTGGACTAGCAGGTTAGCACATGCATATTTAATATTGAATTAAGAATACTTAATATATATACTGAATGAATGTATTTCATGAAAATGTTAAAATTGGTTGTAAGTAAAGAGCAAGGATAAGATTTTAACTTTCTGATCTTCACTAACATATTTACAATATATGACATAATATATGAATATGGTGTGATAAATCAATTTTTTGTTCTTACAGACAAATCCGCAAGCTTGGATTTCGCTATATCAAGCGAAAGGGACAACGCTGTGCCAAGGAATCAGCAGACCTCGCTACTAAGCGTGCCAATTATCTGCGTAAGATTAAGATAGCCAGAGAAGAAGGTCTGCAGATAGTTTACACTGATGAAACGTGGGTGAATTTAAACCATCGGTGTGAGAAGGAGTGGAGCCACAACCAGCATTCCCTTCTAGGATACTGTGCAGAATGCACATACTCATTTCCAGAGGGCAAGGGACGCCGACTTATTTACGTTGATGCGGGAACTGAGGAGGGCTTTGTCCCTGGTGCCCAATGGGTGTTCATGTCGCACAGCGGCAAGGCTGATTATCATGATGATATGAATGGTGTTTGCTTCCAAGAATGGTGGCAAGATAAATTACTACCCAATTTGCAAGAGCCATCTCTAATCATCATTGACAATGCCCCATATCATAACATCAGAGTACCCGAAACAGTTCACCCAACATCTGCCACTAAGAAACAAGAAATCATCAATTGGCTACTAGAGAAGAACATCAACTTCACTAGTTTGGGCCTATGTTAAATCATTTGTATCAAGGAACAACAACAGTACAGGTAAAGAAGCCGACATAAAACGTCTGATTGAGTAAGCGAAAGATGAGGCAAGTCCAGACCTGTGGGCGAAGATAGTGAGGCACACGAAAGATGTAGAACACCAGTACTGGGAGAAGGAGATAGCGGTTGATAGTTTTGTGGAAGAAGTGGTCTTTGGACTTAGTGACAGTGACGATTCTGAGCTGAGTGATGTAAATGATGGATCTGATGATGAATCTAGTGATGACAATGTTGATGATGAGATGGAATCTGACTCTGCAGAAGAAACAGTTTGTTGCAAATGCAACAGTTTCACTGGACCAAGCATTACAAAGAACGAGGCTATCGACAGCTGGGTACAGTGTGACTTTTGTAATTCATGGTATCATACACAGTGTGTAAGTTATGGCAATCCAAGTTCACGTGATACTTGGTGCTGCCAGGCATGCAAAACAGTTCTTACATTCAACTGTTACAAGTAGATGTTAAATGAGTTCTCTTGTAATAATATTGATTAATACAAATCACTGCTCTGTGCCAGTTACATCAATATAGTTTGCTCTCCCAATTACAAGCTTACTATATATATATATATATATATATATATATATATATATATATCTATATATGCATTTAACAAGTAATATTATGGGGTACGATATTAAAATAAAAAAGTATATGTTTCTTATTGTGGCAGTATGAAATGGAATGCAGCCAACAAAGTGAGAGCTAATTGTTTGTGTCACATATAGTAAGCAATATAGATCTATAATTAAGTTATGACATGTACGACATTCTTTGTTTAGTAATGTCTCACTCATATTATGGCATACATTACTGATACTGTTTACAGAATTGTGCCTCACAACCTGCAAATGACAAATATTGTTGCACTAGGCATTCAACATGATGACAGTCACCTTTTTCTTGCATATATGACTGTAAATGCAGCTCAAATGGTCCATATACATTTTTTGTTTTGTGTGATAACCTGGGAAGGATTGGTCAAGGTGCCAGTAACTTCTTCAATGAAGCTCCACTGCATGTAATCCTGTGAAATGAAAGGTAGATTAAAACTTCTTATTGCAAATTAGCAGTTCATAAATTTTTTTTTAATTGTTTTTATGTTATACAATCTCAAGATGATATTCAGGCCTAGTGACAGTCAGGGTGAGCTACTTTTGAAGATGGTGGGTTAAAAGCATTAAATCCTGGGCTAAACCCTGTTCATTACAGTATCTATAATTCTGCTAATGTAGTTTTTAAAGAAATGTGGTTCTTAAATACTTACGTAGACTTTACATCCCCAACAACTGAAGGAAATTTTCATTTTCACCATTTTTGTTTTATCAGCATGAGATCTGAAAAGAAAACTTTTTTTAGACTAATAGTTGGAACATTGTCATGTGGTTATTGATTGGTTGTAAAGCATTGCTTGTTGTGATATTGTATATATATTGTTGCAAATGAATCCTGAAAATTCAAAACCATTTGCCTGGACATTAATGTGCATGTTGTAATTTTTGGCATAATATATAAGGAGCATTGCAATGCATAAATTCAGCCTTAAATTTTCAATTGCATTTTTGTGCAAACTACACTGTGATATAGGAATTCTGTGATAATTTGACACAGCATATATAACTTTAAATTACTGTGATAATACATTCTGTAATAATATGTTACTGATTTTTACAATGATATTCAATATTTAAAAATAGCTTTATTACCAGATTGGTGAAATAATTAAAGTTTGTGTGCAATTCATTTCAACGTGTAATGACGTTTCCTATGCTATCTCATAACTGACCTGCTGTGTGGTACTTTTTTTTCGGTAGTTGTAATTTTCAAGTCAAGACCAGACGGTTTTTCATAATTACACTGTCGGTCGTGCACTAAATGGCTTTGAAAACGACATATTTTAATGCTTTTTCTGAGAAAATCAATCGCCATTGACCTCTCTTCCATCGCGATTATTCGTCTGGTCATTAACAGGTGCTTGTGACGTCATCAAACAAATTGGCGCCAAAATTACATAGCTCGCACGCACGTCACGTCACTGTTCAACAACTGATGCTAAAAAGCGGCTTTTAGGACTATGCAAACCAAAAAAGGTAGACATATTATTGCAATTTTGCTGTTATGGTTTGTTGATGCTTGATTGATGATAGTGTCAAAGTTTATGTGTTCAGTGAAAGTGCAGGACTCCCTAAACTCGGAAATATGCAATTTTGTCGGCCGATTCCGTGTCGGCCAATGAAATCGCGCTAGTGTGCATGGACCCGCCGAAGCGATTTCCAGGAAAAATCGGCGTCGCAAGGAGTCTAGCTTGTCAAAGAAAATCGCCGACAAACACAATCCAGTCTAATGTAACCAATAGTGTTGCAATACACAATGTAGCAAGAAATAATGACCAAGACATAAACAATGTCTGAAAGTTGGAACTGCACTTGATTTGACCTATCACCTTCATTTCATATAATTATTATGTCAGTTCAGTCAAAAAGTACTTTAAGAAATGATAGTTTGAAATTATCTTTTCACTGAACCTGACTCAGCTTATACGACCATTTTCCAGAGGCAGACATAATGATGACATGATTAGGCTTGGATTCCAAAACATTTTACACATTTGCACCATATTTACTACATTTGATTTTTGATGTCAAATATATTTAACCTGTCAATTGTGTGCGAAAATAAGTAAAAGTTTGGTCAGACATGAAATTATTTTGTGTCCAGGCAGTATACACCCATAAATATCTATTCACTTAAGTTTTATACTGAAAAAACAATCATATTCCATGCTACTGAGAAGTTAATTAAATATAAGAAAAGTTGATAACTTTGACTGATTTGAAGGTTATAAAAAAAATGTTGTACATGTATACAAATATTTTTATGAAAAACGAATGCTCCCCAAGACTTTCTTGTAAGATTAAAATGTCTCCATAGTTATTTTTGCAGATTTTTAGTAAAAATAAGGCCTATGAAGTGTGTGTAGTAGACAAACAAAACTAAACTGTCTACCATCTACATGTTCTACATGTTTTAATAGGTCTAGGCAGGTTTGCATTATTAGACGCTTTGTAAACAATTAGACTTGATAGGCTATTGTGTAAACATTTTTTTACAATTAGTTGGTGTTTTGACTTATGTTGCGCAATCAGTTACGTCAGCCCAGGCCACTGAAGGGGGCGGAGCTTAGCCCAGGCCACAGAAGGGGGCGGAGCTTAAGTTTGATTGACATCCTCTTTATTAGCACTCCGTGCATTTCTGCCTACTGGTGATTAATTAAATGCAAAAGTAAAAATATAACAATAAATTAAATACTGAGCAATTGCAAGCATGCATGACTATAATTTCCCAGTAATGAAAAAAGTTGCTTTTCATCTGCCTGTCATCACAAAAAGACACATTTTTTGGGGCAATGGTTTGAATGGCCATGTCCGATTTTTTAAAGCTGACTTTTGTGATTTTTTTATAAGTTTTTGAGCAAAGTTAGAGATATTTTAATAATGCACCTTCATCTGTCATATTCTGGCAAATAACATAGTTATTTTAAATTTAGGACTAACGAGCCCGAAGATATCCTACCAAATAAAAATAGAAGGGTTGAAGCGAATATATATCTGTCTAAATCTTTTAAAATACAATTGTAAAAGAGAGTTACACCAAATTTAGCTACCTACTTTTTACATTGTCAGATTTTAAGATTTAATCTGACGACGTATATCTAAAATAAATCTGCTCCAACAATCCAAGGCACTACATATTCCAAGTAGGGCTTGCGATTATCGATTATCTAATTGAAAATCTCCTATGCACTCGTGCGGAGGAGGGGACCAACTTATAACCTCGATAACTTCGGGGGGCTATATAATCGATTGGCTGGGACCGTTTTGCCGCGAAAATCAGCCAGGTGGCCGCAGTTGTCATGTGCTGCCACCTGGATTGAACTGCAAGTACTAACAATTCATATAAAAATTGATAGATTTTGGTATAAAAAACGACCCATTTCATGTAGCACAGCATTAACACTGTTACATCAAATTAATCATCGGTTGCCAGAAGCCCCGATTAATCGATTAAAAAATTTAACCAATTCCTATCTCTACCATTAAGTAATGAAAGATACCTGGTGTGAGTTGTAACAGGCAAGTCCAATGTACGCCTAACATCTGTTCCACATAGTTTGAACATAAACAGTATTTTTAAAAAATACTTACACAAGAATATTCCCCCATTACGACACCCCGTTAAGAGTGCTTCCACTCTTCCCTTTACACTCCTTGATTGTCCCCCTGCCCTTCCACAACTGTAACACTGCTCTAGTTTATTACGAAACTTATGATTAAGGTATCAAATATATTTTAAAAAACTTCCTTGTAGAATGCAACTGTGATACGAGCATAGGTGACATTTTCCACGATTCATATGAAAACCCTGTCTGTTTATTTTTAACCTGTCATCGTATTATTGAAAAAAAAAAAACCCCTCAAACTGCTACCTTTTTTCTGTATTTTTTGGTCTTACAGTACGTTACAGGAGGCAAATATCAAACTCGGTTTCCATAGCAACCACTAGTATAAGAGGCGTTATTTCACAAAAATAAAATTCCACAAATTATTGTTGGATTTGCTAGTATAACAATAAGGTGTTTTATGAGGGCGACATCACAGAGTAATAATACCCAGAGAGGACAGTGCAATTGTTCAGGGTTGGATTTCACAAAATGACAAGGCCGCAGAATCACCTGGTTTCATGATAGAAAAATTATGAATTTGTCACTGTTCCATTTAAATACTTAAATACTTCAAATATTCTTAAAATGTTTACATGAAAAATATATATTTTATAAATACTTATTTGTTCAGGATAGTGTTTTATATATTAATTTAAGCTCACAGCAATATGAGGTCACAATATTAAACAATAAATTACATCACTATTATATAGCTATTGTGATGATTATGACATCACCAATTTTAATGGCTGTCATTCACAACCCTAAAAGTCCCTGGATGGCTTATGCAAATGAAGAACTGTCTAATCTGTGTATAGCCCAAGAGCCACGTTGTCGGCCCGACAGAATCATTGTAAGCCCGACTACTAAACAACTGCAGACTATGTTTTTCAATAGTGTCGAACAGCAAGGCCCAATGTTGGCCCTATGGCCTCCATGTGAGCCCACTGTTATTTTGACCCAGTTAAAGCCCAATGTGAGGTTGACCCACTATTATTCTGGCTCAGTGTTGGCCCATTGTATGTACTGTTTCATTGTTCCAATATTATGTTGGCCTAACATTGGCACATTGTAGGCACTCACAAGTTGGTACAATGCTATGTTGGGCCCATTTCGAGCCCATTGTAAGCTCTGTAACAGTTTGATTGGCTCATAGTTTGCCCTGCATCATGTTGGCCCACTGTAATATTGACCCAATGTGTTCCCAGTGAAGAATTTGAGCTCACAGTGAGCTCACAGGAAAGTTGAGGAAACTCATAGAGAGGTCACACTGTGATATCACTGTGAGCTAAAAGTGTAACCACACAGTGGTCTCAAAGTGAGCTAATTGTGAGCTGATCATGTGTGATTCCATGCTTCTGCAACATACCCGCCTCATGGTAGCTCTGAGCAATTAAGCTTTGTTACAACTAAGGACAAAAACACGTAATATCACAAAATCAATAAGCTGGGACAGTAAAGCCAGGGTTATTTGGGAGGTAATGTTGTAAATTTAAGGTGACAGGTGAACTCGGCACATATCTAGTTCAAAGACCCATTTAAATTACACAATAGTTAGTAAAAATTATCTTTGTTCAAGTACAACAAGTCCTGTCTGTTGTTTAAAGAGAGATTTGAGGAGTAAGATGGTTCTTAAGTGGTTAATTGTAATCAGATTGCACCACTCGAGCATTTCAGCTAAGGGCTGGCAATAGGCAATCTGCCGGCCAGCCCTTTTCAAAACAGATTCTGAATGCTCAGAATATGACGACCTTAGTGATGAATATTAAATTTTTTTATTTTTTATCTGTATTTTTATCAAGTTGTAAATTTTCCTGTTTTTTGTTTTTTTTGGTGAAATTTTGATATATTAATTACTACTAATACTAGTGTAAATATATAAAAGAAACCTAAAAAACATAGCTTACTCAGATCTATTAATTGACAATTAGAAAAAACTTTTTAAAAAATTAATTTAGTATGGGCTAAACAAGGTAGAAAAATGTAAACATTAAGTACTAACTAATGTTGGATTTAATAGAAATGATATATAGATTAATATTATTTCGTAATATACATACATGTTGGTTTAAGAGTTAGTGGGAGAATAAATGAAGGGTTTGCATTATATAAATACAACTATGGACATGCATTGTTTTCAAACTTATAAAAAGAGTAAACCTGTTGGTTTTAATGTGTGCATATGTTTGTTTAATTTTAGTTGTGAGCTCCTGTAGGCTCACAACAGGAATGCTAAAAAATCTGTAATATAATAACATATGTTAGTAAAAGAGTTTTCTTATATGAATCTTATTTGCATGGAAAATTTTGATTTATTTATGTGAAAAGAAAAACGCAGCCTGTCACGAACACTCAGCTCTAAATTAAAAATATTAAAAAAAATATGTACATAACTTTTCCAGTACTATGGAAGAAACAAGTGATAGGGTAAAGTTGGATAATATGGGAATATTAATGCTGTGATGAAAGTTAATATGGAAAATGGAAAATTCTCTTCGGTTGATTTCATTTAGGTAATAAGCAAAAAATCCTGATCATATATCATAATAGTTTGAAAAGCTTTAATCATCAGGCCTCTGTCGTATAGTGTTTTGTAATATTTATATTTCCAATGCACTGAAAATTTCAAACTTGATTATAACTCCATTTATTCCTCAGTGACCTTCCCCTTTAGGGGAATACTTGTTTGCTCTGCTGTATATAGTTTAAATTAATTAACTTTACTTAATTGTTTTGGTGAGAAAGCGTAAGGTGGCGCCGCTATACAAACCAACAGATGACGCCACTGGTAAAACCTACGCGAAACAATCAGAATAGCTCAAAAGCGCCACCACGGATTGCTGCGTTGGTTCGACTCACTGAATGAAGTGAACTCTGGATTTATATGAATGTAATTTCTTTTTAATTTTTGCAGGTGCTGGCCAGCATGATAGAATACAGGCGGCAATTCCATTGAAACGCCTTGGAACTCGTTTAGAGATGGCCCATTCAGTGCTGTTCCTGGCGGCAGACACGGCATCATACGTTACTGGCGCAACCTTGGTGGCCGACGGCGCGTCTTGGATGGCTGGAAGTAAAATTTAATGGTTGATTTTTACACGTTGGGTTTTCTTAATAAACTGTTGCTGTA
Organism: Alitta virens; assembly: GCA_932294295.1. Taxonomy (NCBI): domain Eukaryota; kingdom Metazoa; phylum Annelida; class Polychaeta; order Phyllodocida; family Nereididae; genus Alitta; species Alitta virens. Next base: position 39,051,037 of record OW028575.1, read on the forward strand.
GGCTAATAGGCCTATCTAAGATAGGCCTATCTAATAAAAGCATTCATTTTTCTATTGATCAATTGTCATTTTTAATTCTACCGAATTTTATTTTGTTTGATTTGTCCAATAATGTTGGTTGAAGTGAAATAGCTCAGAGTAACCCAATAGTAACTATATGGTTTCTCTACATTATGGTAAGACGTACAAAGCATTAACTCAGGATAAACGAAGTTTTCAACTCATTAACAGTGTGGTCCTAAAAATATGGATGTATTGGCTAGTAGCTACCAATCACACCAATTAATAGATGACAAAACCTAATTGGAATTGAAATCTAGAGAATATTATTTGTTTTTTAAAGTAAATTTGATGGTCTTAAAAATAAGTCAGCGGACTTGGAATGATAATGATTAGCCTATTTAATAGGTTTCCCAAGTACAAATAATGATTGGCCTATATCGATGCTTCAGGTTGGGGCAGAAGAACTTATGATGCATATTTCTAGTATTAACTTGCATATAGTATAGAGATGGCCAGTTGTGAAGACCTTAGAAGTAATGAAGTATTCTTGAAACTTGGATGTAACTGCGGTGCTTTGTCGGCAGAGGGCAGCACCGGCTCGTTTTGAAGCCAGTTGTGAAGACCTTGGAAGTAGTGAAGTATTCTTGAAGCTTGCTGTGGTGCTTTGTCGGCAGAGAGCAGCACCGGCTCGTTTTGAAGCCACTGGAATCGCAGAAGTTCTAATTATGCCGGCTTAAATAGTGCCGAGTTCGATAGAGATATGAAGCTTGGACTTCTCTTTACTGATTTTTGCCACTTTCATTGGCACAACTTAGTGCAGCTCTTCAAATTCAGCTCTTCAAATTCGAGCCAATTTCTAAGGCCATGTTTGTAATTTCATTTGGCCGTGTTCAAGAATTGGATGTTTTTTGCTGCAACAGCCTTGTAATGTTTAATTGATAATCATTATAATGAATATGGTTTTATCTTTTATTTATGAAATGAATCACAGTTTGGAAGAGTCACTGGAGACAAAAAACAAAGAGTACAGACATGTATTTACACGGGGTTCTTTAATATTGCAGAGTATAACAAAACATTGGTTCTCACAAGAGATTGAAAAGTCGCTGTTCACTTTTAACTTATCTAAGCCGCCGTACAAATGTATACATATATATAAAAACAAAGTCCCTCTGAGTCTGAAATGTACACATACGATAAAAAACGTACGAAAATATCTGACTCGAAATGTTACACAAGCACTTGACACATGTAATGAGAGTTTTGGTTCTGTGGATAATGCGTTTTTCTGAGTCCCACTTCTGTGCAGGTCTTAAGCACAGTGCGCTTTAACTTATTACACCATCAGTTATTTAAGTTTTTTTGCTTGCTTGTTACTGAGTTACGGGCCCTGATTTACATGTATCAATAGCGGATGGTGTAGTAAGAGTTTGTATCACTGATGGTTGGTGACCCTGCTAAATTAGTTAAGTGTTTGTATTTTAATTGTCCGCTGCTGTTTTAATTTTCTTTCAATTGTCCCTGCGTCACATGATCAGTACAGGAAGTCCATCAGCATGCGCACGCAGGTGAAACTTGAGATGGTGAAAGATGGCAGAGCACAGCTTGACAACAACGGAGAAAAAGGCTGGAGTCTGGTTGCCCAGGGAAAGCAGCCTGCTGTTTAGAAGCACTTGCGGTGGACGATGGATGGTCCGGATTCGTCGTACTCCTGCTTGGAGATCCACATCTGCTGGAAGGTGGAGAGAGAGGCCAAGATGGAGCCACCGATCCATACGGAGTATTTCCTCTCTGGGGGAGCAATGATCTTGATCTTCATGGTGGATGGAGCCAGGGCAGTGATTTCCTTCTGCATCCTGTCGGCAATACCTGGGTACATGGTGGTGCCACCGGACAAGACGGTGTTGGCGTACAGATCCTTACGGATGTCAACATCGCACTTCATGATGGAGTTGTAGGTGGTCTCATGGATACCAGCAGATTCCATACCCAAGAAGGATGGCTGGAACAGGGCCTCGGGGCAACGGAAGCGCTCGTTTCCGATGGTGATGACCTGACCGTCGGGAAGCTCGTAGCTCTTCTCCAGGGATGAAGAGGAGGCAGCGGTGGCCATCTCCTGCTCGAAGTCCAAGGCGACGTAGCACAACTTCTCCTTGATGTCACGCACGATCTCACGCTCGGCCGTGGTGGTGAAAGAGTAGCCACGCTCGGTCAAGATCTTCATCAAGTAGTCAGTGAGATCTCTGCCAGCCAAGTCGAGACGCAGGATGGCGTGGGGAAGAGCGTAACCCTCATAGATGGGGACGGTGTGGGTGACACCATCACCAGAGTCGAGCACAATACCTGTGGTACGACCGGAGGCGTACAGGGACAGGACAGCCTGGATGGCCACGTACATGGCTGGGGCATTGAAGGTCTCGAACATGATCTGTGTCATCTTCTCCCTGTTGGCCTTGGGGTTGAGGGGAGCCTCTGTCAGGAGGACGGGGTGCTCCTCGGGGGCCACACGGAGCTCGTTGTAGAAGGTGTGATGCCAGATCTTCTCCATGTCGTCCCAGTTGGTGACGATACCGTGCTCAATGGGGTACTTCAGTGTGAGGATACCTCTCTTGCTCTGAGCCTCATCGCCGACGTAGCTGTCTTTCTGACCCATACCGACCATGACACCCTGGAAGACACAACAAAAGGGCATTTAATGACAAGTCCAAACACCCAGCATAACACTAACGAAAATGCAACAAAATTGACACTAAACTCACATTACAAGACCCCGAGTGACAACACTTAGCCTTAAACTTAACTAAACGACTGACAGGACTTCATGACATGGTCTCAAATTGGACCTTGGCTTGTGGGACAGAAGGGCTTGAGGGGAAAAGGGCTTGAATTTATTGCAAAAAACATTAAGAGATTACAAACAAATAATGGGACTTTTTTTATTGAAACACTCTCGCTCAATCTGTAGTATTTTGCCATATTTATTTAGTGAAAAGGTCCTTCGAGACTTAGCATTGAAACCATAGAGCTGCGATGGGCCATGGTAAGTTACGTAACATGCAAAGATATAACAAACTAAGGCAGAATTAATACTATCATTTTAGTCAATGCAACTTTATAATTTACCCCTTTATCTAATGCAATATCTAATGCAATACACTTGACCCCTGGGGGAAATATACATCGCACCAGTTGACCCACCCTCTACATTAGTTACCCGCCATCCTATCACCATGGCAACGAGCTATTTCAAGTTTGTCACACCCTTTCCCGCCAAAATGCAGCCGCCAGAATAGCAACCGAAACCCCTCAAGAGGGGCGCGATAATCTCAGACAGCCGTTACTGGCTGCAGAGGGTGGGGTGATTTAGGGGGGGGGGGGGGGGTTTACAAATATACTCCCACATGAGTGGGTGTGTGGCAGCCATCTTGGCCCACGTTGTCTGGAAAGTTCTAAGTTTCTTATCTCAAAGAGTTATTGCATAAACGTTTTATCTATGCTAATATTATTCGATAGTATAGGATGACTAATGATGTCACAGAAGTCGATTAGATAAAACATTGTAGGCCAAGTTGTATTGGGGAAACTTTTTTGATACCCGTTAGAAAATTACAACTTTGTATTAGGCCTAACCAATAGCTCTGGAAAATTACCCTGGATAAAATTTACATGGAATCACACAGATCCTATTTAATATCCTGAATTGATGAATGTACAATTGGTATGAAACTAGGATGTGAAGCTAGTATGAATGTACATAGCCTGCCCCCCTGCTCTGCTGATCTGCCCCCCCCCCCCCTCCCCATGACTTGCAACAGCGTTTTTGAGCATGCCCAAATATGGCGATGCGCTGCGTCTCAATGACCTCATGTGCGCCACGCGGCGCTACACTTCCGCCAACTGCTGCAAATCGCGATGTCGCTAGCTAGAAAAGTGGTACATATATAATACTGCAAGATGCTACCAGAGCAGCAGGCTAAATAAGCACCTGCAGCAGCACCAGCAGCAGACAATTGACACATGCTACATGTAGCTAAAATTAGTGTACCGGGCTGTTACATGAACCTATATATAATCCCCACCCACCCATTTAACTAATTGCTTAGAGTCAATTATACCAAGCTGTGCCCCAAGGACCTATGCTAACAAATTTAACCAACAACCCATTTAGTTAATGTCTATGGACTATACAATTTATAATTCAGATGATCAAACACCCAAATAGTTTTCAATGCAACTTGAATCACATTCCAGGTAAATCCATGAGTGCAGAGAAAATTGTCCATCACCAGTAATTGCAAACAACTCGATCACAGTTTCAGCTAAGCTTATCAGTTTAGGCCCAGGCTAATCTAACTTAGACCTCCATGATACCAGCTTACTCTAAATCAATTAAGGTTGATCAACTTAAATGAAATTTAAACTAAAGAAGAATGTCATATTGGGCCTAGGTATGGCCTATCAATTTCAAGTGAAAGTTTGAATTTAGTCTTATTATATAGGCCTAGTCTTATTTCTGAGCCAAAGGGTTAAATGACAATTGAGCGAGAGTGTATTCAGAGTGTATTCAGGAGCACATGGCTAGCTATGCTGTTACTCGAGGCCTGCCACGTGAGATTGAATGAATCAAGTGGTAGCCCACTATCCTATCTTATGAATTTCCTATCTTTTCTGTAATAATGAAAAGACTTACCTGATGACGGGGGCGGCCGACGATGGAGGGGAAGACTGCTCTGGGAGCGTCATCTCCGGCGAAACCGGCTTTGCACATGCCGGAGCCATTGTCCACGACAAGAGCGGCAACGTCGTCGTCGCACATATTGGATGTTAAGTTGCTGAGGCTTGAGGAAGACGAGGGAAGTTCTGCACACTGTGCTCTCTCAGAAAAACTGCGATTGATCCAGAGCCCCGCTCGCCTTTTATCCGTCCGCCGCGCGCTTCACAGAACGACGCCCTCTGGATCGTCTGCCACTTCCATATATGGCAAGCCGCTGCCTAAATAAGGCACGCCGGTACTGACCGTCTTATCATTATAGTCGCCAGAATCACCGCACACACCCCCTCATATCTTATATCAACCTCTGATCAATTCTATTTCAAAGTTTCATTACGTTTATTACGATTTTTCCGATATTATTTTCTTTTTTTTTAGCCACCAGTTCAAGGAAAACGAAAGCCTGAATCTGTTGCTATGACGACCCCAGGATACAGCCCCCTGATTGGCTGAAACGTATACCTAGTTTCTCACATTATGCCCGCCTCAGCGTCTCTAAGCCCAACAGGCAAGCAGAAAGGGAAACTAGGCCATAATAATCCCATGCAACTAGGTCACAGTGGCATGCTTTCCTTCTTTCACTTTCTAGTGCAGTCAGTTATATTGTTTCAAATCACTTTGGACACGTTTGTGTGCTGGGCTGTTCTTGCACACAAGGTCTAACAGAGCTTATCAGTTACTTGTGGTTTCATTATGAAGTTTATTTCATGCAAAATTCATTTCTGGAAGGAATATTTAGGGATATATATTGATAGGTGCAGTTACATGTTTTGAGCTTCAAGGTAGGCATTCCTTTCTAAACATTGCTACAAACATGCAGCTTAGTTCTTTAATCTTTATGGTTTCAATGTTAGATTGGGATAAACAACTTCCTCATAGTTCCTATCACATATCTTCATTTATTGCTATTTAGACCTAATTAGCACGTGTGTTCCCTATCATGGGGAACTAATTAACACGTGTTTACTCTCCCATTGATAGTAAATCTAGGCTGGCTGACTAGATAGCGAGACAACAGAGGCTTTTTAGTATATATCAACAGAGATTGGGCCTATAGTTCTATTCTATTCTATTCTATTCTATTCTATTCTATTCTATTCTATTCTATTCTATTCTATTCTATACTATACTCTGGGCGCTGTTAAGGATATAGGTATATTATATCACTTAACAAGAGACTAGATAGTCTAGATCACAAACATTAGCCAACACTGTAACTGTAAAACAAGCTGATCACGTGCACTGTAAGCCAACCCATTTTCATTTTGTTGACTCGACCATGGAGTCGTATAGATTCGACACACATTTTATTTTGCTTGAGCTGTGACTCACGAGTCTTGTCACGCCAATGACTCACATTTGATTTGACTCACTTCCATCGTCATTTGTGGAACTCTTTGTTGCAATGTAGTCTGGGTGGGATTTGCATGGAAAATAGTATTGCTGTATTTTATTAATTGTCTGTCTGGGAGTATGGAATTGATAGATCTTTTATGCTTTGTATTAATTGTTTGTCACACCTATAAGTAGCTATATATGTGGTGTGGATATTAGATAGATAGGTAGGTATGATATTGGTTGGCTTCAGCTCCATGGTGGTTGTTCGGTTGGTTAGTTGGTTGGTTAGTTGGTTGGTTGGTTGGTTGGTTGGTTAGTTGGTTGGCATCCTCGGTCCCATGCGAGGGTGGGTGATTGGTTGTATTTTACCATAAGCTTTGATAAAAGTACTTCGACCGTTTAGTGAATTAATTGTACTGATGTTGTATGTACCATGTGGTAGTAATTGGTTTTCTTTCATAAATCATTCGATCATTTGCACATGAAGTCAGATTAGACACACAGAATACAAAGAAATGTACGAGATCTCTGAGTTAGCTACATACCACAGTCTAGACAGTTTAATGTCAACCAGACACCATATGGATGGAGGCGATTGATTGATGCAATTAACTGATTAACAAATGATGTCAGTTTGATGAGCTGACCAACAATTAACATATGTCATTCAGGGAACATGTTGCCAGTTGTCAGGTCAAAGGTGAAAAGTTAACAAAATGATTTGTAAGATTTTGTCGTCTGCAATCTGCTATGTGTGTCAGGCTGCGATTGAGGCATGGGCTGACCTACTTTCCTGGCTTCACTGTTGAGGGGTATCTTGAAATTGTGCGGCTTTCTCAGGCATACACATATGATATTGTACCACAGACCATACCTCCATGCTTGAAACCATGGACTGAAGGTGCATGTACTTGTGAAACTTGAAGTAGGGGTCGATTGCTCTTGGTCATGAGCTATCATGCGTGCAAGGACTGACAAGTTATCATCCTCAGTGTAGTTATACAATCAGCACAATCAACCAGTCAGTCAGTCAGTCAGTCAGTCAATCAATCAAATTCGTGTGAGATAAATTAGGTTAAAATAAATGATTGGGTCAGTCAATCAGTCGGTCAGTCCATAGACGTTTTCAGTCAGTCAGTTGATCAGCAGGCAAGTAACTGTTTCGGTCAGTCAGTCAGTCAGTCATCTAGACCTATATTATATTTCCCTAATTTGTGTACCATGTATTTCTTGTCAGTGGCCATACATTATTAGCTCAGACCCAAGGTCCCAGTTCAGACAGAATAGACAGGTGAGACTGAGATCGAACGATTACGCTGCAGCCTAAGTGAAGCACGTGACCTCTGTGTCTTGTAGTGGACAGTGGTCATTGCGGAAGTGACCATGCTAATCAGCAGTAAGGAACAGCTGTGTCTGAGGAATATGTGACACTTGAATTAATGCACCTCGATAAATCAAAGAGCAGCTTGGAATTCGCCCTACAAAAATGAGTTCCATGTTTCGTGTGGGGATCAATTAGGGAATTCCACAGGCGGCTCTTTGTACTTATTATCTCCCTGTTTTGTCACACCTTAACTGATTTATGTGCTTGTAATAAAGGTTTCATTTTTCTGTGAGTGGGTTGGGGCTGGGACACAATAAACATGTACTAGTATGTACATAGGCCTACTATATATTGATTGTTTATGAGGAGTTGTTTGCAACATTGCTGACACGGTTTTTAAACAAGAATTCAAGTGTAAGGTCCATGGGTTGAAGGATCTTAAATTTCAGGTCTTCGGTTTTAATTAGAAGGTTGTGTTTGATGTTTTTAAATAAAAAGAGTGGTGTATTAGATCATGGATGTATAAGAATCCATGATTAGATGCACAGAGAGCCTGGGAGAGGGTGGGAGGTGTCATTCTTTGCAAAGGTCACCACGATCTTGTCTTCAAGAGTGCACTTTCAATCCCAGCCTCCAAAATGTGTCACCTAGTTTCCTGTGTCCCGCTGCACTGCTGCATCAGTGTTTAGTCCAAGATCAGTGTTTGTAACCGTGTATGAAGCTGTGAAATACTAGATTTTATTGTAGGCACCTATCTATCATAAACACAAATCTACACTGTATTTTTCAATAATTGTTGTAACTCCTTCCTGTTATAGCGAAAAGTGCCTTATGCTAAATCACAACTAGGTCACTGCTTGTGGTGTATTGTACCATTTTGGCAACCTTGAAATGTGACCTTGGTGCAAGTTGTTGGGTCATGGTCCCCAAAATGTGGGTCATGCAATTTCTGTCCACAAAACTACCAAATAAACTAACTCGTAAACAATATTATACTCGATCACAAGGCTTTATATATTTATGACTGGCTAAAATCAAACCCAAATGTTTAGAAAGCAAGGGATATGCATGGGTTCTTTTTGACATCTGGATCTATAACGAGACAGCACACCTGGCTTGCAGCGAGTAAGCTGTATACATTTGTAAATGTATACGACTATACTTGGTCATGCATTATTCATTCCTTTATTTAACCTCAATGCATTTCTTACTACAGTATTCCTGGAATGAGATCATGCATTTTATTTTTCCACCGTAAGTGACCAATCCAAAGAATTCACTGATTTATTTATCTAATCAAATTATCATCAATATATAGGCATGATAAAATCACTTGAATCATTGTTATCGGCTCACATACTTCACAGGGCTGACATCAAACCTGCGAAAAACAAATCCGGAATTTCATTGTGTGTATACACTTGTGTGACGTCCCTAGAGCAAGTTGTGGAGAGCTCTGTCGAGTGAAAACAGATTGATAACACGGGTCCAAAGTCCTGCCTCTCGTATGGCTACGAGTTTTGACCATATTTGGGCATATTCTGAGCACCGTTGATTACGGATATAGTGACATCAATAATGACAACAAATATGCATATATCGTTATGCATATATCGTCGCTTATCAATGTTATCTGCATGATACCTGGCAGAGTGAGGATCTAAAACACTGCAAATTGAGGGATAGCAATGCTCTTGTTACTGACCTTCATTCAATGTGTGCAAATAAATGGTTATTGCTGTGAAATATGATTCACTGAAACCGATTACACCCTTAAAAGGCTTATTAAAGTGCAGTATTACATATATAACAATAAATATCCAACCACAGATATTCCCAAAATCACGTTAAAGACCATCAACAACACAGGGGAAAAGTAACTCCAAAATACAACGTATTTGCTTTAATTGTTTATTTTTCTCTTATTTCTTTAACCTTAATTTTCCAGGTCATCTTCAGGAGAATTAACAATTAATACATTTGTTGTTAATAAACATGTAATGGAAAAACAATGAACAACAGGATAATCTGGAAACATTGAAACATTGAAACATTTAGGCAATGTTGTTTATTTGCTAGAGTTAAAGTAAAATTATATAGGCCTCATTCTTGAAGATTTTAATTGAGAGATGGTCTTAATAACGAGGTGATTTGAGGTCTTATAACATAGACATTGTACTTTCACGATTTATTTTTGCATTTAAATAGAGATGAGGCAAAGGTGCTGAAAATCCCCTCCTGTATTTTGGGATAAAAATGGTGACATGTCATAACATGATTATTCTATTTTTAATTCTTTATTTAACAATGCCTTTTAAGGTCATAAACATGTAAGAGTTCGTTATGGTCTTATATGGAAATAAATATGATGTTTGTCAATGTTCTTGCAACATGAGCTAAAAACAAAAAAATCTAACTGAAATTATTTTCGAGTTTATGGTGATTGTAAACCACTGATTTTGCATAGAGTAAAGTTTAAAAGCTGGTTGTGCAATATAATGTCATGAATAACTAAATTCAATGTTACATGTAAATTTGTAAATTTAATAATGCACAGCGTGAAAGAGATATAATTGTAATATTTTTAATATTTTGTTGTGGAATGGAGGGTGACATTAGAGAAATGTTGAATACGCCATGATTTGCATCATACTAGAGGTTATGAGATCTTGTCCAATGTACCTTCATAATTACATGTCTAATTGGTAATATTCATTGACTGGAAGGGGGGAGAGTAGTATATTAAGGGCGGTTAATGTTACTAGGACGGCCTTTTTTCGTTTCGTGTTGTGTTGAGCATTCCAAAAATGTAGAAAATATGTAGAAATATATAGAGATCAAAAAGTTCAAAAATTTTGACAGTTTGACATGACCTTTAACTTAACCCCTGACCTTCGGGCATCTCCCTGTCACTCAAATAGAGAGTTGAAAGGGAAAAGGGTAGACTTTTTTACCCCTCAAGAAGCAGCCCCTTGGGTGACACTTTTACCCCATTCTTTTAAACAATTAATGTTCACTTAAATGATATTTATTACAACTGATTGGAAATTGAACTTAAGAGAGCTTGAAGGGTGTATTCCTGCTATTAAGTGTGATATTAAGATCATTAGATTAATATTTCAAAACTGTGAATAAAAGTAAAAATATCCTAAAATAACTATGTTATTATCATAAGATATGTGCATCTTGTCCAAGTGTGCTATCATTTGTTAGTTAATATAGTAGTGTGCATATATATCAATTATGAGGTTTACTAAAAGGTTTGACCAAATTTCTCTCATTTACTGTTATTTTCATATCAAAGGAGCAAAACCCCTTCTTGAGAAATTGATACCATGTGACATAGCCCCCCTAGAAAGGAAGGGTGAAGATTTCTAGATAGCTGAGGGATTTACAGTGAAACCTTTCATGTAAGAATATCCAATATTAAAATCCCCTCAATATTAAGACCCCTTTGAAAACTATAACCATGATGTAAAAATATCCCGGAATTACGACCTCCATGATAATAAGTCCACTTCAAACCATTTCAGTGATTACCTAGAGTGAAAACATAACTGGGGTTCCACTGTAGTTAAAATATGTGTCAGCTGCAGGGACCTGCATTCTTATTAGACTGTGTGTGTGTTTCCATCAGTGTAGGTGGTTGTGTACATCAAACATAAAGGATATCATATTAGGAATTTTGAGATTTAATGCAAGTTTAAGAGTTCATGTACTGGAAGGTAAGTTTATTTGTCATTTATGATATTTGCATGTCAAAGACAAAGCTAAATGGTTTGCAATTCATATACATACTGATAAATGAAAGAAGGAAGTTTTCTGTTACAGTATAGCTCAGTATATCCAAGATTTAAGAAATAAAAACCAACTGTTTGGTTCTGTGCATATAATGACAAGAATCAAGAACTACAGAGCTCTCTAGTTCCTGATTGATATTTTTGAGAGGTGTGCAGTATTTACACCATTCTCTTGAAAAATTTATATTAAAATAATTCAGGTAGCATATATAATATAATTGATCAGAAGTTTAGCCTAGGGCTGATTAAAGACCAAAGGGAATAATTAAGTTCATATTTTAATTTGTGTTCCCTGTGCATTATGCAAGATTCTAAAACTGAGCCTAAATCATGATATTAAGATCACTACTTCAGTGGTTCCAAGGGGTGGAGTCTTCTCTGTATATGATATGATATGATATGATATGATATGATATGATATGATATGATATGATTACTAAGGGTGAGCATAACAGGGATTCCACTGTAGCTAAATGTTGGTCCTATTCTCTGAGCTTCAGCACTGACCTGCATTCATTCATTCATTCAGCATTTGTTCAGACTGCTTTGAAGAAACATACATGTATGTTTCTTTCAAGCAGTGCCCATCAGTGCAGACATTTGTATCAAACATATATACATATATATAGGATTTACTGGAATGTACAATACCCCCACAACGAACTTTTTACTGAATATTGCCAAAAATATTATCTTTAAAATGATTTAGGTTCCAGGTTGGTGCATGTTGTCATACATTGACAATTTGACATTGAATTTAATGAAAATTGTGTTTTTTTTCAGAATTTTGTATCCCATTTTCTTTGAAACTGCATTTGTAAACCATATTTTATTCATGGTACTAATAAAACCCATATAGAAGAACCCATTTTTAAAATTTCAGCCTTCTACATGAAATATTGTTCTTGGTATAGCCATTCAAAAATGGTGTTTCTCAAAAACACGAACAAGAATACATCATGATAAAATACTTAACAATTTTAGAACTTTGCAACAAACTTAAAACAATTTTAGAACTTTGCAACAAACTTAAAACATTTACCAACTACAAAAATTGTCATAGTTTACAACACTGAACATACGTCAAACTTCACAAATACATTAAAACTTGAACCAAAAATTATAACTGCACACTTCTTGAGCCACCCCTTCAATCAACTCTCAACAGGGGCAACTTAGTAGCTTGTTAATCCAACTTGTTAAAACACTTTAAGAGTTTGCTTCACTAAGTCATGCAATCACATTAACATATTAGCTAAGTTTCAGAAAAGTATCATTAAGTTAATGCGAATTAATTTATTAAAAGTTTTTGATTTTAAGTTGGGTTGTAAAGTTTCACTTTGAATCCTCCAATTAAAGAAGTATATTTTGTTACTACACAAGATTATTTTCACAAACACTAACTCATTTATATGAAGAACACTTTTTATAGATCTATAGCAGAGAATATTTCTTAAACTAGTTTGCATTATGCAGTAAATGTGGTACAAAGTATCATTGAGGATGCTTTCACTGCAAATTTTGCACTTAATTGTGATACTCATACTTTTTTCATAACATTAGGAAACAAAGTTATCATGTGATAAACAATAAATAACAGAAAGATGAATTTACATAAAACTGAGTCCAATGATATACATTTATTCAAAATCATAATTCTCATGGTAACCATGATCATGAAGTTATGCACAAATAATATGTAAACTTGAATCGATCATGAATTTATGCACAAATAATATGTAAACTTGAATCGAAGTTGTGCACTTTAAAACATATTTCCTTATACGAGACACTGCTTAGTACAATTAAATAAAGTCCAAATAATTTTTGCATGACATATTTGTTATCTAGATAATACTTTCTAGGGATTGGTGTTGAATCAAATAATTAGGAGTCTGAAAGGTTTCAAACACAGGCGTTTGCCATTATGACAACCCTTAGCAAGCTAGTATACTATAAGTCCAAAGCTACTGACTTTTTCAAGAACAACTTTTACTCCCCCTGTGCAACTGTCTTCAAGGATGTAGCCCGTTTCAGTCAATAACATCATATTACACATCAAAAAAGGCTATATTATACACAAAAATAATTTTCCTTCTTATTCTAAGCGATAACTTCCATTATTAATGGGTATTTACCACTTATATACAAGGAATTCCTTGCCTGTACGCTGGGAAATGTTCAATTCTCATCTCTTATGGCACCTTATTTTCATATTTCACCATCTACACACATGATGGTGCTTCCTGATTGGTCAATATCTCCCAAGCACAGTGTGCTGTCAGCTTTAAGTCAATTAAGTGACCTAACTGAGTAATCTTTGTTTAAGAATTGAGTGTATTCAATGCAAACAAAACAAATTGATATGCATATTTACTGTTAGACATTCAATGCCATAAGCCAGCCTATATGATATTAAGCTAATTTGTTTGTATTTAAGTCTAACTGGTAAACTAGCAAAATAATTGCCATCATGCTCAGGGCACTTCCTAATGTATTCAGCTACATTCTGATTGGCTATTGCAAATGACATAGCTTCCTCTTGAGATGAGAAGCCAATTAAGGCAGCCAGTAGCCTTGATATTAGTTAAAGTATAAGTGTGTCATCACTGAGCAATGTCATATATTTTGGCAAATGTCTGTGTTTCAAACAACCTTTTGCTAGTTTTTTGTGGTGTTAAATATAATAACATACATGCAAAAAAATATTATGAACTGGTTAAATTTAAACATTTCGACTGTGTGGTAAAAGTTTTGAATCATATTCAATTTGATTAAAAGTTTTTTGATTGTTTATGGAGGATTTCTACAATTATTATTATTATCTGTCAGAGTGCTTGAGTTTAAGTTGGCACAATACATTCCTATTATAGATTCTGTCTTTTCGTACAAGTCAAGTTTAGGTATTGGATATGCATAAGATAAGAAAAGACTCATGTACCACTCCTAAGGATACTAAATGAAGTTATGGATTGGTAATAACAGTGTCAATAAATGCTGTCTCCACACACTTTTGTAGGAAATTATGGTATCAATTAACTTAGAAAACTGAGCTCTGGTCTGATAAACAATAAATAATTAATAGAAAGATGCATTAGTTAGTATGAACCATGATAATCATACATTGCTGAAATAAAAGCTGAATTTAAATGATACTTTATTCAAAATCATAATTTTTATGGTTTAGATCACAGATAACATGCAAACTTATATTTAAGTTGTAACACTTTGCTACACATTCCAACATCTAAGTCACTACTTGGTCCAATAAATAAAGTTAAAATCATTTAGTGGAACCAATTTGCTAGCTAAGTAATCAATGGTAATGATTCTAAGCATCAATGTTGAATAGAATAGGGACTAATAAGCTTCAAACAAAATGTTTGCTTGTTTCTAATATCAAATATAACATCATGCCATGGAAATTGAGTGTGTGTGATATTGCATACAGGGATGTTCTATGTGTGCAACTTGCTTAACATACTCTTTGTATAAGCAGTTATTTTTCTCATACAATTAATAACATGAATATTTTGTAGCTTGTGCTTATCAAATAGTCAGTCAGTAGTGCACATAAAGTATAATATCATGAATCTGAAAGTAAAAATCAATATTTTACCATAAACTCTGAAGGAAATTAAACAAATAGATTGTTATTTCACACATGACTTTTGTAATTTGTAAGTGTCATTGTATTCTTTTGAAGTCACTGACTAAAACTCTTATTGCATTATATATGATTTTATGGACTTTACCTATACAGTCCTTGAGATTTTGCTCCATCAAGAAGTTCAAAACTAGCAAAGTATTAAAAACAAACTGACTCCTATTAAGGATAATCCCTTATTCTTGTAATCAATTATCCAAATAGTGTATAATTTACGATATTCATATGTCGGAGCCATTGCATAAGTGTGATTTCTTGCAGCAGTTTTATTACTATAAGCTTGTGAATATCCATTAAGCACGTCCTAATTATATAATTAAACATGTATTTTCTAGCTGTAATATGAATTTATCTAGTAGTTTGTGTTTTGTCAATGTCTTGGAGTGATTTTACAGTGGTGCTATCAGTATTTTACCAATTTAGTATAAGAATGGAGACATGGTAAAAGTCAACATAGGAAAGTAAAAAGCTAAACTATACTTTATTCTTGTTTTGTTCAAGTCACATGATCATATGCTTTCTGCTAAAACAAATAATGTGACAAGATCAGATCAGGTTGTTTGTAACAAACTTAAATTGTGACTATCTTCCATGAAACTGAAGTCTCATATATTGAAATACATTAAACAAATTTGATGCATTAACAAGAAATGTCTGGTAATTCATTACTTTGATCATGTTGTTCCTGAAAAACATCTGCATGCAATAGGGATACTTGTCACTGTATGAACAGATTTGAACATTTTCAGACCAATAATTAGGGATTAACCTAGAAAAACATGATGGTTAACATTACAAGATGACCGTAGATAGATGGAAGTTACATAATTAGGGTTAGTGTGAAATAATTATCAGTAAAATTAGGTTACCTATGACAATTTAAAAAGGATTTATAAGAAGATTTTAACTATGGCTATTTTCTAGTTTTGTGTTGAAGTTTCACTTTGGGTAATAAGTACTTATATTTATGTTTATGGATGTTTGTATATTTTAGTTGCTGATAATGGGGTAATCATTTAAGATATATTTGGAAGAACCAATTAATAAGACTGAGATTACAAGGACAGTGCAGTTTAAGATCAGTCAAATAATTAGTTATCTATGGTTAGTTAAAGGGAGATTTCAGATCTTAGTCTTAGTTTTTTTGGTTTTATTGGTCAAATATCTTGAATAAGTCAACAAATCTCTTATTTTTCTAGTGTAAGTAACATAATAGATTGTTATTTTGGTAAAAAATTGTAAATAATTTGTAAATATGATTTGTGTTTAGTTTTGTGATTTAAATGAGAAACAAAGATAGATAGATAGATATGGAAAGTGTAGCCCTCTAAGGCAAGTTCTTGCCCCTGTTGAGAGTTGATTGAAGGGGTGGCTCAAGAAGTGTGCAGTTATAATTTTTGGTTCAAGTTTTAATGTATTTGTGAAGTTTGACGTATGTTCAGTGTTGTAAACTATGACAATTTTTGTAGTTGGTAAATGTTTTAAGTTTGTTGCAAAGTTCTAAAATTGTTTTAAGTTTGTTGCAAAGTTCTAAAATTGTTAAGTATTTTATCATGATGTATTCTTGTTCGTGTTAAACAAAAACATATGAAATTGTCTTTATATGATATGAAAGTGTATTGTGTGATAACAGGGATCATGTCCTTGAGACATACATGTGGTAACTCAAAGGTTTGGTATTAATAGACCCTGATAATTACCACTCTGCCTTTCATACTTTCTCATAGTTGAATGCAGTGAAAAATATTTGTTTGTATACAGTTGTAGTTGGTTTACAAATCTTTGAATTCCTGATATCTTATTGGATTTTGAGTTTCAATATGACCAAGGACCTTAAGCACTTAAATATGATTAATGCAAATTTTATCCACATTATTTCATACCTGTTTTAGAAACAAGGTATTTGGTTTTACCCCTTTCAAGATCTAACCTGGAATCAATTATAGACATGTCAAAGGTCATGACATTTGTAATGGATCTGTCAAAGTTCATTATTTAATGGTTAGTTACATATGTACTGGAACTTTACTGGGTTTAAGATAATCTTGGATGTTTTGGATATTTTAATTGTATGGCTTAATTCATAATAATGTTAGAATGAGGGTATTAAACTGTGTAATAATTATAAATAATTCACCTACTATCTTTACCATAGACACTATATTATTTATAATGATATGATATGATATGATATACATAGGGGAGTCACCCCTTGGAACTACTGAAGTAGTGATCCTAATATCATGTTTTAGACTCAGTTTTAGAATCTTGCATAATGCACAGGGAACACAAATTAAAATATGAACTTAATTAAATTTGAGTCATTCCGTGACAATTCAAAAATATTTCTGAAAATCTTTCCACCTCACCATCTCAGATTTGCCTTAAAAAATTCTGAGGCAAAGCTACATTAGTTTATAGGAGGTGTGCAAAATTTAAGATCAATATATTTTCTCGTTTTGACTAGAAAAATCATAGAAGAGTTTAAGATTTAGCCGTTTTTTGCATTCATTTTGGCAATGTCATATAAAAAGGAAGTTTTTAAATTATTATATCTTAAAAACTATTCAAGTTAAGACCTCTAAAATGGATATGCTTTAGATTTGGCTCCATTACTTTTGCCAGATAAACTTTGAGAGGTACAGGTTGAATTTCCATAATATTCTGTCTGCTTGAAATAGCTTTTTCATTTTGGTCGTTTTTGAGAAACACCATTTTTGAATGGCTATACCAAGAACAATATTTCATGTAGAAGGCTGAAATTTTAAAAATGAGTTCTTCTATATGGGTTTTATCAGTACCATGAATGAAATATGGTTTACAAATGCAGTTTCAAAGAAAATATTTTGGCAATGTCATATGAAATGCAGTTTTTAAATTATTATATCTTAAAAACTATTCAAGTTAAGACCTCTAAAATGGATATGCTTTAGATTTGGCCTCATTACTTTTGCCAGACAAACTTTGAGAGGTACAGGTTGAATTTCCATAATATTCTGTCTGCTTGAAATAGCTTTTTCATTTTGGTCATTTTTGAGAAACACCATTTTTGAATGGCTATACCAAGAACAATATTTCATGTAGAAGGCTGAAATTGAAAAAATGAGTTCTTCTATATGGGTTTTATTAGTACCATGAATAAAATATGGTTTACAAATGCAGTTTCAAAGAAAATGGGATACAAAATTCTGAAAAAAAACACAATTTTCATTAAATTCAATGTCAAATTGTCAATGTATGACAACATGCACCAACCTGGAACCTAAATCATTTTAAAGATAATATTTTTGGCAATATTCAGTAAAAAGTTCGTTGTGGGGGTATTGTACATTCCAGTAAATCCTATATATATGTATATATGTTTGATACAAATGTCTGCACTGATGGGCACTGCTTGAAAGAAATATACATGTATGTTTCTTCAAAGCAGTCTGAACAAATGCTGAATGAATGAATGAATGCAGGTCAGTGCTGAAGCTCAGAGAATAGGACCAACATTTAGCTACAGTGGAATCCCTGTTATGCTCACCCTTAGTAATCATATCATATCATATCATATCATATCATATCATATCATATCATATCATATACAGAGAAGACTCCACCCCTTGGAACCACTGAAGTAGTGATCTTAATATCATGATTTAGGCTCAGTTTTAGAATCTTGCATAATGCACAGGGAACACAAATTAAAATATGAACTTAATTATTCCCTTTGGTCTTTAATCAGCCCTAGGCTAAACTTCTGATCAATTATATTATATATGCTACCTGAATTATTTTAATATAAATTTTTCAAGAGAATGGTGTAAATACTGCACACCTCTCAAAAATATCAATCAGGAACTAGAGAGCTCTGTAGTTCTTGATTCTTGTCATTATATGCACAGAACCAAACAGTTGGTTTTTATTTCTTAAATCTTGGATATACTGAGCTATACTGTAACAGAAAACTTCCTTCTTTCATTTATCAGTATGTATATGAATTGCAAACCATTTAGCTTTGTCATTTAAGTATGTAGGCAGACATAGCTGTAAGACAGCTTGTAAATGTTTTTGGGCTTTAATCATCGCTTCATTATTGTATGCTTTCATTATTCGCCGATCGCGTTGTTGATTTGCATTCTCAGAAGCACTTCTTGCCCCTAGGTGCAGCCTGCCAAAAATGGCGGGAAATGCAGCGAATTGTGGATTTTCACGGAAGGTCTCTGTATTTTCACCAGGTGGCTGAAACATAATACTGCAATTCTATTGGCTGAAAAGGTTCCTGCCTTTGGCTGTGATTGGCTGAAGCAAAGTGCATCCTAGCAGCAGTATTTATAGTGCATTTTAATGTATATTTGACACTTTATAATTTAGTTGATGTTTGTTATTTTTCTCAGAAATATATTTATGGAATCAGTTAGTTATTACCTACTGTGTCTGGAAAGCAAAATGAGTAATAGGAGAAAAAGGACTTATGTCTTGCCGAATTTAGGGCTGTTCAGTGAAAAGACTATTGGATCCCACTTGGGGTCCCTGCTGCTATGGGCAGACCTCATCCCATGTGCATTCTATTTGAATTATAACACTAAATGACTTTATGTTATTACAAGGCTGTGGCCTCTAGGGATCGAACATCCTCTTTCCAAACAACACAACCACACAATTTGCATTCTCATATCACGGACACAAAAATTAGTGGAATCCTGGTGTCTCTGTGTAACTATGCCAATTACACAACAGACACTCGTGTATGATCCTTTGACCAGGATGTGTAAATGTGTCGATCCAATATTCTAGCTGTAAGTTGGAGTACTTGCAAGTCTAGGGGTGATCAAGTGTCAAATAGACTGTAATATATATTGTCTGAATTAAACTTATTTGATTTGAAGCCTAGTCACAAAAACCTTACATGTATTATATATGTCATGTATAAGACCAACTTCCAGAGGCAGACGTAATGATGACATGATAAGGCTGAATCCAATACACATATACCCCAAGCGTGGGGTCTTTTACCTAACCCTAGCTTCTGCAAATATGCACTCCAGAACAGGAGTAACTTTCTTCCTGGGTGCAAATATGTGGACTTTAAGATTTCTGTCTTGTAAAATGGTGAATATATAAGGGCAATAAATGTGATGACCTTGATAAGTTATGTAAATGCCTTTAATTGAAAAGGATGAATATTTGGATTGGATTTGAGTCCTGGTCATTTCATTTAAATTGTTTATCCTCGACATTCCATACTTTCCATAGTGTAAACACAAGCCATAGCCAGCACAACACTGCAACTGCCTGTGAACCATATATACATGTAACACGAGGGGATTGTTCAATGATTAGAAATATTACTCATGTACAAATATGCCATAAGCTTTGCTATATTGAGGCTATTTGTTTTTGATAGCTAGGTGGATTTATTGTGAACTACAAGTGTAGATCATCTGATGTGAATTCAATGAATTAAATGATCAATAGCGATAGGTTATTTCTAACAAATGCCATTGTCATGAATTCAATGGCAGGTTGTCTGTATCTCAGTGGTTTTGGGTTTAAAGCTTGGTTCGGGTGTGTGAATGCCAACAGCCAGTGGACTGACCATCCCAAATCATTTTTAGTAAAACAGAAATTACCAGGTAATTGAGAAAAAGGAAGTTCAATTAATTTCAGTTTCAGTGAAGTCCTGCTTTTGGAAATGTTACACAATTAATTAAATTTATAACGTGAACTTATTCTACGTGATTTCAATAAACCACCAACGAGGAAGTGAAAGTTATTTATTATAATAATCAGTCTCCACAAACTAACTTCATTTCATCATTGTAACCTTCAGTTTGTGCATGTCAATCATGATATGCCATTCATGTCAGTATCATGTCAATAGTCTGCCCGAGACAGGTGTTGTGTCATGTTATGTCATAAGGTGACTGCCTCATACTCCCATTTATGAGGACGTAATGTAAGAATGCAAGAGCACTCGAAAAGTAGTCATGTTGCTATGCCAATGCAAACTCAGCACTACTTTCTTGCATATACAGTATCGCTCCTAGGTGGGACAGTGCTGACAGTTTCTGTCCTTCCAGTTGTGTTTGCAGCATTTTTTGAAGTCAGTAGGAGGGAATATATTGTTTTGCTGTAGTTATGATGTTTGCTAGGGAAATGATGCGGATTGACTTTTAAATACATACTCAAGACATGTACATTCAGTAATGGGAATTAAATAACAGTTTACTTGTATATTGTTTAATATGCAGGTATGTGATAAACTGGTAGATATAATAACATACTCGTTTTTCACATCATTAGACCCATTTTTGTGTAATGTACTGAAACAAGTTCTATCATCTAGACAATGAATTTTCAGTGAGTGTACATATCATGTGAACCATTGGCAGAGGCAGATGTAATGGATTAGTTGGACCAGTGACTCCATGGTGGGACACAAATACTACACATAGTGCTATTGACTTGATAGGCTTGCCAAGTAATGGATTGGACACTTTAATTACACTCTTAAAAAATTGAAGAATGACTTTTTAAACCAATTCCATGGTCAATATATACATTTGTATATGCCACCAACCGAAATGTAGGTAAAATCAACCAAATTAATGACTGACCATACAACTATGCGTATTTGTTCGAAATAAGTTAGGTTACCAATTAGTATGCCAGGTCAACCACTACCTTCATTTATAAAAAAAAAAGAAACAGAAAAAAAAGTGGTTGGTCAGATGGTCAAATCCTTTACAGACTTTTAGGGTAGATGCCTGAAACTGAAATTTTATGTAATTGTGTGAACAACTTCTAACCTAATGCATGATCCATCATCCATGATCAATGAATGTTTGTGCTATTGTCCTGAACTTAATGATGGATCTGTATCTGCACATAAAATATTCTTCCTAAATGTATGATGTTATTATTGTGAGCATGGTGTTTGGTACTGTTTACTTATTCGTTTGATTGTTGGAACATTACTATATTGTCTATAAGCACTGTGCAATGCATTATCATTTTGATTATGGTGCAAAGCCACACTGTCCCCGCATTTTTCTGCAGGTTGTTGCTTGCCAAAAAAGTACACAACTGTTGATTGGATCCAGGACTTGCATGCTTCACATTTCTTTTGCCAATTACGACCAGCTGATCTCTTCTCCTATCATTATCATGGGCCCCTCAGCATCAACTTTTCATACAATGACTGATTGGTCTGATAGAAAACATTCATTGATGGATTAAGGGATTCTTGAGAATGGTGCTACCTCAGCAGAGTATTAAAATTCTTCTAGCTCATTTGATACTTTTCTTTTAAAGAAATATTTAGGAGATTTTTTTAAGCAGAGTGGAATGCACTTCAGTGGAGGAGTACAGAATAAGAGGATAAGCAGAATAACTTGTCTTAATAATTCAAGGTCCATGGAACCCCACCCCCTGTGGCACTCTCTGCCCCCTTGGATAGACCCCTCTGGCCCCCTCTGGACCCCCTCTAGTTCAGTGGGGCACCGTGCACAGGTTCCAGAATGTAACTGTCTGGTTCCTAGAATTCAGCTGAGTGGGATACCTGGCCTTCTGGGCTCACAGCATCCTCGCAAGCCCTGCACAACAGCAGCAGCAGCAACAGCAGCAGCAATAGTATCGTGGGAAGATAGGGCAAAAATAGAGCAGGGGGTACTTACTCAGTAGGTCAGGAATTGGGGTAAATGCTGAGACGCCTGCTGCTGCTGCTGTGCTAGTGTAGATGGGGCGGTTAGGTTTGGACCACTTGGGAATGGAAAGGGGGCAGGGGTCACTGTAGAAAGAGGGGGGGGGGGGGGTTGCTCACAGAACCAAATCCTAGCTTTGGTGTCCATGGTAACCACAGACCACATGATTTATTACCCAAACTATAATCTTGGTCAGTTTGGATCCTACAGCAACCTGTTGACTGTCATGGTACATTATTTCCATAAAATACGGTCGACTTTAGACAGCTGTAGCCACCTATTATTGGCTGTAGCTATAACCTAGGACTATTAATAGTCCTAGCTATAACTGGCTAAAGCCATCTGCTTGTGTCTACTTCTAGCTAACAGTCGATCAGCTTACACCTATCACCACTGAAAAAATACAAACCTTGTTAAATGTAATAGATGTATCTATTATATTAATAATACTTTTAGATTCAACTTTGAGTAGCCAGCTATAGCCAGACAGTTTTGTTTAATGGCAGGAAGCATCGTATAGTAAAAGTTTTCTAGCTTTGTCTGGTTTCAATTTGTCAGTCATAACATGTTGGTTTGCTCATTTTTCACATTTTTAAATATGTTGGCAATTACAAAGATACCATGCACACAATTCCTTGCTTGTAACTTGGTGAAATTAATTTTACCATGCTTGTAACGTGAAAACATAATTTCCAGTGCAATTTGAAAACATTTTGACAAGTCTGTTAATTAGATTCATAAACAGGAGGTGGCTTTTCACCACTTGGTTCATTGACTTTTACACGTAGAGATGACTTTTTATTTTATTTAATCAGCAGACGCCGAACGAATGCTAGATCTGCTTTTTTTTTTTTTTTTTACACCTTTTTAAATACTTTGTTTATCACACCAAACTTAAGTTCTTGACATTTTGCAAACAACACTTTAATTAGCTACAGAGAAATCTTGCAATTCACACCAGTGATCCGTACGTTGGCTTCCCATACATGTGCAAAACAAGTCATAAATTAATTTGTTATCAAATTGTTTCCCATATAAGTTATCAATTTTATGTTATTTTTATTACATCTACTTAAAGTAGAGCCTTAAAATTTGAATTTTTTTTAAACTTGGGTCATTTTCAAATTAATATACAAATGCACGTTGTAAACTAAAATGTATTCTTTGGACAGCATGGAGGCAAAATACTATATACTTTTTACTCAGTGGCTTGCTGTTTTAGATAGGATAGGATAGGATAGGATAGGATAGGAAAATCAACCAAGGCCAAGCAACCAATGCATTGTATATAACTGAAAAACTTTGTAACTTTATAACCATAGGATTTATCAGTGATAGGCCTAAGCCTAAATCTTTTTTTTAATCTTTGGCATGTAATCAGTAGGGTATTTGGACGAGGGTAACTCCATACCCCACAATCTCAACTTCTTTGCGCGGTCAGCAGTGGCTAAAAATAGACACGAGGGATCCAGAGATGATGTAGACGGCTGGCTAGCTGGAAAACTGCAGAGCCAGGTCCGTCCGTCAGCTGCAGATGCACTGCAGGAAACTGAATAATAATTTGAGCTTTCTGGCCAGTTTTAAAGTAAACGCTTAATTCAATACAGAAATGGGCAGTTTAAATATTTCTTTCTTATGAACTTAAATTATTCAGACAATTTAGGAAATCATGTACCATCATGTTTTTGGTGGGTTTCTTTAAATATATAATGCAGTCTTTAAGAAAGAATTACTGTTTAATATGAACTTTGATTAGTAAGAGGAGAAATAACACGTCAATTAAGATATATATTAGAAGTTAAAGAAAGAAATAAAGAAAATAAAAAAGAAAGAAAGAAAGAAAATAAAAAGAAAGAAAGGAAAAAATAACCATAACTGACTGAACTTAGCATGAAATACCACTGTTGAACCATGGAATGCCTGAAGAATGGGACTTCAAGGGAGCCAACATATACACACATGCCTAAATATAATAATAAGTCAAGCTTTACCAAGGCATGCATAATGCATTATGCATATAAAAGATAATATAAACGATCATGATTCTTCTAGCATTTTCTAGGGTGCCTATACTCCCACTCCAAGCCCAGCCGACTAGATCGACATTAGACAATATGTCTTCCGACTACTATGCTGCTATAAATAACTACAGTGATCTTTACACAGGTGAAGAAATATTGGCAGTATTTTGGCAGTTGGTACCGTCAAATAAATGATGGGATATAAACGTGTTGATCGATAAAAAGTTCCTGTCATAATGGATATAGGGCATGGTGATTTTGGCAATACGTTTAATTTGCAGATTTCATACGTGGGCGCAGAGAGATGCATATTTGTTTTTTGCAATTTAAAATTTTAGCATTGGTAAACTAAACAGAATGAAATTCCCCTTCTTAATAGTCACCATGTACCAATGATCCTCTAAGGTGTTCTTACAGTTGGTTTCATAATATGGTGACTCAAGACAGCTGTGGCAACCTATTCCTGGCTGTAGCTATAGCTGGCTAAAACCAGCTGCTTCTGTCTACTCCTAGCTTATAGTCGGTTTACACCAACCACCATTGAAAAGATATAAACCTTGGTAAATGTACTAAATGTAAGTATGTACAATAGACATGCATCTTTTCAGAAATGACAAATATACATAACTCTCAACCTATGCACCAAATGGTCAATTTTAGTGGCAAGTAGCATCGTACAGTAGAAGTTGTCTAGTTTTGTCTAGGTTCAATTTGACAGGCCGTTTTTAATGAAACTAACTGTACATGTCCCCGCTGAATAATTGACTAATATTGTGTTAATCAACTATATTTTGATTTTTGTCCTTATAATATATTTTTTCGGTCTTGTTCCATTCAACAAACAAACTTATCTATCTATCTATCTATCTATCTATCTATCTATCTATCTATCTATCTATCCATCTATTGTTTGCTTCATTTTGGCATACTACCCTTTGTATTTACATGTTGTATTTTCATCACCAGAACAATCAAATGCATGAGATGATAACATGAGTCAGCAGCCATTAATTCGACATAATTTCTTTTTGCAGCCTGCAACATATAGCCATTGCAGAAACTCTTATGAAGTGCATACATCGTAATCATAATTATGCAATTATGATAAACATAGGTACGTACACTATATACTGCACAGTGTACACTCTGCCAAAAAAAAAATAATAAAAAGAAAAAAGAAACAATAAATGAAAAATCGTAGTCTCTTTCAATTAATTTGATTGCTAATTTCTTTTTTTTTTCTTTTTTATAATTGCCTTTTTTTTGTAGCTCAGGGTTCACCGCCCTCCTTAAATATTAGACCGCTTTGACCACTGTGTATCCTATTTTCAGTGGTCTTATATTTCGGAGGGCGGTGTATATAAGTTGAGACAAATTAGAAATAAATATATCGTTATTAATATGTATTTTTACCGTTCCAATTAATCTGTTGATTTGTTAATAGTTTTATCAGTAATATTTGTGCGAGAGCAAGGATCTTGCATTGAATATCAACTAGTTGAAGGCAGCTGAGATGGAATACAGCATCAAACAGGGCTGCATGCTACCTCCACTGCTAGGCCAGGTAGGGCTTTCTAGGAAGCAGATACAGTATCAGTGACTGCCAGGAAGGGCACAACCCCAGCCCACCCCCCCATCAACCCTCCCCCTTCTGCAAACGCCCCAGTTCCTCGAAATGAGCACGATATGCACCCCTTGCGCTTCCCTAGCAACCAACAGGGCTGCATGGCAACGCATCATGGCAACCATCTTGCACAGAAAGTTGTGTACACAGTACATTTATCTATTCTAAATTACGATTACTATTATGATTCATTGAGTTCACTCCAAATTAATAAAGCTATAGTTTGGCCCCTGTCGTCACCTTGCTGTTTCCAAATATAATTTGCTGACTGGCAAGTTTTAAGTTCCTAATTTTGTCATCCAATCTATCAATGCAATCAATCTTTCAATGCACTGCAATGCAATGCAATCTATCTATCTATCTACCGATCTATAGATATATCTATCTGAAAGAAAGATAGAAAGAAAGAATGAAAAGAAAGAAAAGAAAGAATAGAAAGAAAGGAAAGAAAGAAAGAAAGAAAGAAAAGAAAAGAAAGAAAGAAAGAGAAAGCTGTTACGAGGAACGAAAAGTAGAAGTTCTCCAGGGAAATAGAGGATTCAGATATACACGTGAAAACATTTTGCAAAATATGTGAACTATACCAAGAGTTTTAAAGTCTTCATTTGTTTTAGACAAACTTGAATGTTTGCAACTGTTGCATCATAATGACTACTGAATGGAAGATTGCATTGACTATAGTCACTGTGACCTAGATTTTGCAGGAGGTGCCATGAACCATTCACTCATTGTAGCACTGCTTATTCACACAATTTCTTTTGTAATAAAAAGCTATTTAAATTGGACATTGCAATTTTCTCAGTTATATAGAGATAATATACATGTTTTCATCTACAGGGATGCTGAGTTCTCCAATATAGCTGAGCTAGAAGTCTGCTCCAGCACAGCATCTCTCCCTCACACCTTCTCAGAACCAGGCTATCTCTGTGCCCCTTGTAAGGTGAGGCCAGCCCTCCAAGCCGATCCAACCCTCGGAACTCCTCGGTCATCTCCGTACTGCTACGATCTCTCCTCGCCTGCCCCGATCTCAGCCGAGGATTGCCGAAGGTCGTGCCGCCCAAATTTGGGTTGGCTTCAATGAATGAATGTGTATTCCACGAAACACGTGGAGTACAGCATCTGCATGGTGATACTGACTTGCACTGGGAAAGAATCTCCAATACAATATTAATCACTGCATTATGTATGATAAGCTCTGGTATATATATATATATGCAAAGACACAGAAATTTCATTTTCAAGTATATATATATATGCTAGCAGCTGCAGTGTTTATAAATACATGCATGTGTAGATAGTGTGTATGCTTAGTATTATGAATTGTGGCATACATTTGTCCCTTTCAAAAAGTACTAAATTGGCTTGGAGGCCTATAGCCTACAGACCATTAAGTCAAGCTTACACTCTTGGAAATGATTGTCTGTTTCAGACAAATGATTGTTTTAAAATCAGCCAAGATATTGTTTGACCTTAGGCATTGAATTGTGTAAGCTAACCAACATCATTGTTTGAGCTATACATTGTATAGTACACAACCATTGTCAAAAGAGAAACAATATCTTGGCTGATTTGGACACCAGCTAAACAATCATTTGTCTGAAACAATAATTAAATGCATCAAACCAAACATTGTAATTCAAATTTATTCTGAACTGCGCATATCAAATATTTTGTTTTGCCAATGCTATGATGAACCTATTATCATGGGATGATAAAGGTCTTTGGATCAGCAATGATCAGACTAACATTGTGCAGAGATGCTAAGGACCCAGCAGCCTTGTTGCTGAAGCAGCAAATGTTATGACTGCTGTAGTAGGCCAGAATGCAACAAACCTGGATCTCTATAAATCAATAAGTTATCATTTATGTATCAATAGGATTTCATTAAATAAATAATTTATATCTCGGGTGATTAATTATTGATCATAAACTACATCAGATTGAATATGATAATGAAAATTTAATTATAAGCTACAGCAGACTTCCTAGTGTAATGGTGTAATGTACCACTAGCTGTGTATTTTTTCAGGGAATTATATATAGTGTGCAATGTAGACCTGTATCACTTTTAGACGCTTGCTATGGCTGGTTGTATTATAGGCTTTGCAGCTTCATGATGGTAGGTTCAGCATTCTAGGATTTTGTAATATTTCTTGTAAGCTCTAACAAATAATTTTAAATAATCGAAAGATACAATATGGGCTAGCCCAACTTCTTGCACAGGCACTACTTTCTTTTGCTAAAGCGATAATTTAAGTTATATATTTATAACCAGACCTAACAATAAGAACAGGCGGAAGCCTATATATATATATATATACGAGGCACACAATTCGAGGAAGTCTTTACAGAATCATCATCATGGAGTCCACGCCATGTTAATTGTGCAGGGGGGGGGGGGAGGGAGGGGGGTGGTTGTGTGGAATATACCCCCATAGATCTACCAAACGAGATTTATATATGTTAATCTCTAATTGATCCTTTAAAATTCTGTGCAAATGTTTCAACATTACTTCAGCTTTTAGATTTCAGAACAAGGGCTTCAGGTGAAAAACGGTGACTTCCCTATGCATAACAAAAACTGTGATAAATGGACTAACTTATTAAAAAAAAACTATATATATGTAGGGGCCTACTACAAATAAAATACATAATTTAAAATTGTGACGACAATGCACTTTCTTCCCATGGGGCATTATTCCTCCTCCACCAGACTTCTGTAAATGTTAAAATGTTTATCAAAGTATTACATATTTCACCATGGCTCCATTGTTTAACACGCTTGTCCACTATACAATATGTAATGGGTTGATGCAATCCCTTGATTTAAACTTGTGAATAACTGTTGTAAATTGCTAGGAGGCCTGAGATGCTCAGTGCGAATAAATAAGCAGCAGCTGTTTTGGAGGCTTATAGCTGCAGCGAATGCTGAGATGGCGTTTACTGGAATTCCAGGCCAGACAGACAAGGTTCATGACCCGGGACCTCCCAGTTGAAATGTGAACTTGTCAAGAAACTGCTCACTCAGATAACTGGCTGATCGAATCTTTTTACTTACAATTCAATGGAATTTTGGGTTATTGTAATGTGTAATCAACTGTAACAAATATCACCCGAAGATGCCTATTCCTTAATTAAGGGCATTTTTTAAAGGCTGGCTACCTGCATTCAGTAAATTGTTGGCAGTGATGGGAGTGGGAAATGTCGATCGGGGGAACTCATACACAGGATTGGCTTAGAGCGAACATTTAATTACAATATATGTAATGAGATTTAAAGAAAATTGTATTTTATTTTCAAATATTCAATAATATATATATTTTTTCAATTTATTTAGGTATGTAAACATTATGTATGATCAACTTTGCGTGGTATTATCGAATAAATGGTATTTAATGAACATTGCTTGCACCAGTACCCCATAACCAGTACCATCCAAGCATCTATATATGCTGCAGCAACCCTGCCTCAGCCTACCCCTTTAGGCTA
This sequence comes from Alitta virens, assembly GCA_932294295.1. NCBI lineage: Eukaryota > Metazoa > Annelida > Polychaeta > Phyllodocida > Nereididae > Alitta > Alitta virens. The sequence goes on from OW028575.1 coordinate 39,080,765, forward strand.
AAAAATAGAAGGGAGTTCCAGCACAAAAACATTACTAGGTGAGATTTAAGCATCAAAATATTGTAGAGTAAAAATCCAAAATAAAGAATTATATAGCAATGTCATTGGGGGGATCTGTAGCATTGCAGAGCTCCCCCTGTTTTTCGGTCAGGGGGACTTCAGGCTCACCCCCCCCCCCTCCCACCCATTCCATCACTGATTCTTGATGGGTTTGTTTTTGCAGAATTTAATTAACTGATTATTTATATTGTTTTTTTTAGAATCGACAACTATTTACCGTACCGATGTAAAATGTTCATGTTGCAGTGTAACAGTTGAAGGCATCCCATTGTATCAGGGCAAGCATACAAGACTCAAGAATTTTAACCATGGAGCTCCATGATACAACCTACTTGGCAAACATTGGCTTCCGGATTCTTGTATTTCAAACAGGGTGATCAGCTTGCACATATTTTTGCAAATCTATTAAAAAAGTGCCGACTTGCAACTTGTACAGATAAAAAAAAATTTTGGGTGTATATATACAAATATAGTCCCCCCCCCCCCTTTTCCTTTTATTCGTGGAGGCATAGAAATAGGGTTTCTTTCTGACAGTGTCCATGCAGTTGAGCACGTTTCCACCAGAGGGCGCTAAAGGCATGTGCATGTGTACAGTATATATATATATATATATATATATATATATATATATATATATATAATATAAGTATGATCCCTAAAATTAATCCTGATATTCAATAAGACATTTAACATATGTGCAGACATGTGCAATGATAGAATTGCTATTAAAAAAAAACATATAATGACATCATAGGGCATACTTGGAACTAGTTTTGCATTATATTTTGTCAACTATATTTATATATTCATATGTGTTACAGAGCTTTGGCAAATAGGCACACATAATTACATTATTACAGAAAACATATATTTCTGTGTTATCATTTCAGGGCACAACGTACAGACAACGCAAGGGGGCGCAGATGAATAGAACCAGGTATATATGCCACCTGGCAGAATTTAGAGGGATCACAGTTGAGGTCAAATGTTAGCATACATGAGGGGGACTGAAATTTTATAATTTTCAGGGTGGTAATTTACCTTTTTGTATTTCACTTAGAACTATGTAGTGTTTTAATACTTTATTTTGATATATATGTCAATAAGTGACCATTCATTAACACCACCATATCAGATCTTTATTCATGAATGATCTGGTCAAACTTTTGCATACACTTTATTTTGTATTTGTTGCACATCCATATTTAAAAAAATTATTAATCTGTTCATGCAAATGGACCTGATTTGAGGGGATTCCATAATGTTTTGTGATAATATGATTAATGATGTTGCTGCAACTACTTCTAGGTCCACAATATCATAATGCTACATTATGCTCAAATAATATTGTCACAACATTAGGTAAATGATAATATGTATGTTGTAATGATGTCTAGTCAATATTTAAAAAATATATCATAAAACATAAAAATAAAAATATAAATTTGAATTTACAAGCGCCATCTAGGGATTATATTCAGCTGGTAGCCATTTTGATATAGAGAGAGTTTTCAAGTCTCAGCAACAAAATCCAAGAACCTCTGTGAAATAGGTTGGTATTTTATCATTTTTTATAACGTTGTCAGTGATAAGTCATTGTAGAAAACAAATGAAGATTAATTCCATTCGATATGTGTTTTTTTTTGTTGCCCAGTCAGCCGCTAAAGAATTTGCAACATCATAAATGGATGACAACACAGTTGCTGATGTCATGCAAATGTAAATGATATATAGCTTTTGCTGAGTTTCAATTTAAACAGTTGTTTTAAATCATAATTTTCAGAGGTATATACTGATGTAGAAGTGGACCTAATCATGAGCCTGACTGACAACAAGTCATGATATGGAGAGATACATCACTGTGAATGCTCATCAACTATTGCCATTTATATATTCAGTATAAAAAGAAATAATTGCAGTTTCGTTGAAATTGATAACTGCCAGATATATACTGATCGAATTTTCATTAAAAAAAAGAAGATTTTCTCTCCTTATTCCAGACATGCTGCTGTTATATTTTATATATTAAACCTAAATCATGTTATAAAATATTATGAAAATTCTTTAAAAATAATATTTAGAAAATATTGCTTTAAAGTGTGCAGGATCCACACTTCAATCTTTGGACAATGTGTTCTGCAAGTAGTCACAGTATTTGTTCAATAAAATAATATCAATGTTATAAGAATCTTCTGGCTATGTTTCAGGGAAACATTTGCAATAATGTTTCTACTGTGGACACTTTAATGTGGTGACAATATGATCTGGAATACTCTCAAAATGTTAGTAAACATGTCAATACTGTGAAAATATTCTCACAATATTGTATCAGAAGGATTACTTATAAAAATAATCAGATTTTTCTAACAATATATTCATAACGTTCTTGGGATTATTATCAGAAATGTTGCTGCACACCTTTCTAGGGTCCACACTTTCATACTGCTACAATGTGATCTACAATATTGTAACAATATTTATCCAATGTTGTGACAAGATTGTCACAATATGCTTGTGTTTGCAGAGACTTGACAGGCACAACCAAGTACACAGTTCTTCACTAAAGAAGGTAGGTGGCAAATACAGACGTATCATGTGGATAAATGAAAAAAGAGGAAGATCCACAATCACAGCAGTCAGGAGAAGAAGACAAGGGATTCTGGGATTTCAAGAGGAAAGTGGCAGTTGGGCAGGGCAGCATTAGCAACTCGCACAACTAGCTACCAACCTCACTACATATCAGTGCATATACTATCACAATAGGTCATTGTTACGTAATAGGGACCCCCCCTAAACTCATAATATCAGCCGTCTCTGGTCTCCAGTGGGCCCTCCAAATAGCCCGGGGGCACTATAATTAAAAAACGATTAAGACCCTTTGATCTTTATGATATCACCGACAAAGCCTAGCACAGGGGTTGTAAGCCCTCGGGGCACTATAATTAAAGGTCATCATGTCAATGAGGGTGGTGCTCAGCATGGGAAAAAATTTGGTGTGGGTATGGGAAAAAATTGGTGTCAGTTTTTTAGTCTCATTACATAATGAATGTTCAATTTTAGTTATAGTCAATCAATATTCTGATTATGAGTTATCAATTTGGCATTTATGATATGCTTTTATAGTGTATTAGTGAATACTTAATTACAATAGGGGATGCATTTTAATAACAAAAAATGCTTGTCAGCACATCATAATCTGACATAATGAAAGTACAATTTACTGATTCCCTCATGTTTCATATGACATACTAATATGTAATCTACATACTGGTACTTAACTCTAACAGGGTGTTTCAACCAACTTCTAGATAGCTTTATAGCAATCATGTTTAAAATATATACTTAGACAAGATGAATTAATGTACTTTTTATAAACTCCGATTAATCTGGTATATTTCTGAAAATCCATTCAAACCACCACTACACAGCTATCTATTATTGCGCTCGCCTATTTCAACGAACTTTTAGTTAGCTTAATAACAGTCATTTTTAAAATATAGTCTTAAACAAGAAGAGCTAATGTTCTTTTTAGAAACATCCATAATCCTTAAAACAGCAGTCTTATTACGGAAAATTTGTTCAAATCCCCAACAGACTCCACTGACTTTAACTAGTGAACCAAGGGGCCGACATGAAAGAAAAATATTTTTAAATCAAGTACACAAACAGCATTCAGTTTCAGTCACAATCACCAAGTCGCAAAAAAAAAAATAATATATATGTCTTTCATCCTATCATAATCCCCCTCAGTTCTCAGCCTGCATCCAACATGGAAGGATCTACCTCTTTATTTACACTGCATGTCTTAGTAAACCGCTCTAACATGTCAGTACATACTTCAACAAACGAAGGAGAAGAAGAAGAAGAAATGGAAAATTTGGACTCACCGGATATGTTAACCCTAAATGACAGTCACTCTGTAGAGAATAGCGTCGACGAATCTCATCAGTGGAAATTTTTTGGTCAAGTTGTACCAAAAAATGAAGTCATTTTTTTCTGTCAAGTCATTATTCTATACATCGTTATAATCGCCTGTATAATTAACTTGTCGCTTCGTAATGGTGACAGTAATTTATACACAGCACTCTTGTCCAGCAGTCTCGGAATAATTCTGCCTTCTCCGAGTCTGACACGCCGGAAGTTGGTGTAGTCAACCTGAACAGTGGTTACGTAATTAACCCTACCCCCTCGTCTATAAAACTCAGTACATCAGCGACTATCAGTCTAGCCCCACCTAAACCATACAGGCATACCTTACTACTACTACTACTGCTTCCTGGAACTTTCTACGTAATTTTGACTCAGTAATGGCGACAAATATTGTTTATCCTGCTCAGTTGAATTTCAAGGTCAACTCCAGAACATCTATCCTGGGTTACCTAACTCATACATTGGAGGATAACTACATTACAGTCACACAGACGAATCACAGCGGAGCTGAAAAACACCAAAAATTCGATCTGCCTGCTCTGAGGAACTTACAGAGCTACACAGAGTTCATAACTGAAAGAAACATAGCCTACGAAGAGTTTGGTGTAAAGCTAAGTGAACTTCAACATGTTAAGTTTAATAGAATGACCCTCAAAATGAGCAAGCCTCTATCACCTTTCAAGGTCACTGAGATGCACCTACATCCTGGAATAGTATATGAGTATCCTCATCAGTACATATGGGTAGCAGTTTTTATTCGTACTGTTAGCCCCACTGACAATATTGCTCCAAATCAGAGACTATATTGTGATCAGAGTCTGCACCTAGACTACAGGGATTTTGCTACATTCATCAATCGTATAGATGACATTCTTGAGGCTCTCTCAATTCCTGCACCCCTGACCTCTGAGTGGCCATATGTACATACCTATATATGGCATGAAGCAATAACAAATCGAAACTCCACATTGATGTACCTCGACATTGAATCAGCTTTTGAAGCCTACGAGGATCGCCAAGCGGTTAAAGCTGCACTCACAGGATCTCGAGATTTAGATGGACCCTGGGATGTTGCACGTTGTAAGATTGACAGACCTCCTATGTTATCATTATGCCGCTATTTGCTTGAGAGGGCCTGTCTATCAAGATTGCGTTCACTGCAAAACCCCAGCGACCATCCTTTTACAAACAAGAGTATCACCCAGATATTCCTAGGACTTCATGATGACGGATTTGATCAAGTTCTAAAATCAGTACTTCAACAGTTAAAGTACAAGCCCCAGGAGACCGTAAAGCAGATCACCGAACAGATTATGAAGGAGAGAAATCAGCACTCAGTTTATAATCGACTATTTACCGGCACTCTAGTACATACATGTATGACGCTTGACCAGTTCACAGAAGACATGCTACTCAATTCAGTGTTTATCAATTGCGTTGAGTCTCATATTGCTTATTAACAAAATAATTCACTTCTTGTGTATAATGTTGAGTAAATAAAAGAATTCATTGTAAACTGTACTTCTTTTCATTTCTCATTTATTTATACTTTATAGCTTTTTTCTTTCCTTTAAATTAAACTGAAGTTGATCAGTTAAAGACCAGTCCAGCATCCTTCTTAGATAAAAATCCTTTCTAGTTAAATAATGGAGTATTGTAGTATTTTTTAATTATCATGTCCTTGAACTCACTGTCTATTGTACCAGTAGCTAAGGTATTGTATGAATGGAGCCATTTATTATGGATTCATCAGACCCCTATATAGGCCATGCCAAAAGACTTCACACAGTATAATTGACGCCCCGGAAAGTTGGGCCTAGTTATTATAAGTCATTAGTCAATTACACTCACAATAACTTGAGTTTAAAGCATACCATGCTGTGTTCCTCTGTACGTACAAAGAAGTTGTCATAGCCGGTGTGACTAACTCCCTAAGGTCATTTAACATAATAAGACAAAAGCTTCATTGTTATGTTAAATCTCTATTTCATTTAGTTTTTCTAACTATACCAGAACTTTAAACAATGAGCAGTTCAAAAATAAAATCTAGTCTCAAATATAGCAAGCGGAATACCGAAAAGTAAACAATAAAATATAGTTAAGGATAAAGCAGGCATTTGACTACATCTTCAAGAATACTAGTAACAACGTACATGTCAAAAAGTAACATAGAGGCCCATGTCAGGGCCCTCTCTTTATGTAAAGCACCCGTCGAAAATAAAAAAGAAACAGACTAGGACTTTAAATAATATTAGGCCTGAACTAGCAAATACCACAAGTAAATCATATAAGTTCGCTATTTAAAGTTATATATTATATATCTATACTACTACTACTACTTAACCGTACATACAAAAGTCTTTCCACGATGATCACCGACATCAGCTCATTAGCACAAATATATAATGAAACACTAAAGTTATATGCTACATATATACAATGGTAATTAAAAGTTTAAAAAGAATAAGAAAGAAATTATTGTATAATGGTGATACTAATCATACGAATAATGACATACTAACTAATAGAACATTAACATAGTATAGTAAAAATCTCGATACAGTTTAAAATAACTAAACCTTCTACACATCAAAATGTACATAATACTATAATATACAGGGTAACCTAGTGTCAACTCGAGAAATAATACTGAGGTAGCAACCATCTGAGTAAAAATACATAAAAAGTCATCAAAACAGTAGGATAAACGTCATATTTCCGTGTTTAAACAACTCACAGGATACAAAAAAAAATCTACATATTAAAATCTGTACATGACTATAGTATGGCGTGATACAAAGTGTAAATTAAATAAACATGGGAACAACCGTAAATCAGTAAAAAGTACAGTAATAATAATAATAATAATATTCAGTAAGATATAGCATAACACTTAGTGGGTGACAGTTAATGCCTAGGTCTAAGTCTATCCATACCAGGGATAATGTTGTCTAGGTCAATACCTCTCATGAGTCTGGGTACTCGATCAGCAGGAATAAGGTCCCGGTGGGGTACACGTGGTGCCACGGGGGCTCTGCGTGGGCGGGGAACACGTGCGATAGCTACTGGGCCAGGTCGGGGAGCGTCTTGTGCTGCCAGAGCCAGTTGTGCGAGATACAATCCTACTCTTCTAGGTGCTGCAATTTCCTGTATCTCTTCTAGTCTCTCTTGTATCCTCCCCAAAAAATTGTCAAATAGAGTGAGGCAGTAAACTATGTTAAGCATGCACTCGCGTATGTCTGCGTACCTCTACAAAATCAAAAAAATAAAATCAAAAAAAATTAAAAATTTTTAAACCAGCCTCATTTCGTTATCAAGATCTCTAACCCCCCTCCAGTTACAGTCACAGCACTTGGATCCCAAATGGACTGGGACGAGACATAGAGCAAGTAACACTTTACAACAATAAACAGCAAAAACAGCATTATCATCAGACCTAGTTCTCAAATTCAAACGTTCGTGAAGGTTAACTAAACTCACTAGAATGCAAAGGATCAATATGAAGAGCCCCAAACCGGCCGTGACAAGTCCAGTAATCGCCCAGGGTGACATTCGAGCTGTCGTAGTTTCATGGTTGTCGTCTGAGATGGTTCCTATTGGGTTAGTTCCGCTTCTAGGCATCTTTGAGGTCGTGGTTTCCTTAGAATCTGTCCTAGTCGTTTCCGTTGAAGTGAAGTCTGTTGTCAATAGGGCCTCAGTCATCATTGTCTCATGACCTTGAGACAAGCATAGAACCCAGGGAAAATCACGGTCGACATCAAGGCACTGCTGATAAGTCATTCCTAGTAGTGTTACCTTAGAGAAGCCATATGTATCATCCAGGGTAGAAAGATCAAAGTCCTTTGTTGCTTGTACAGTTAGGTTTCTTCCAGATCTCACCCTAAGAGGGAAACTAGGAGCTGAGGAAATCTCCTGACAAGTTACTCCTCCTTCATAAGTGCACATGCACTGACCATCATCTCCACAAATCCATGCATTTGTCGACATTACCAGAAGCAATGGGCCAAGTAAATACATCAGTTCCATTTTTCTAGCTTTACTCTCGTAACTTTTCTCTTTTGTCCTAAATCTCAATTTGTCCAGCCTTCCTTTTCAAAATCTTGAATCAAACTGACCATTTACTGCCCCCTCAATTAAATCTACGTCACATGTGACCTCTATTAGATAACATCTTGCTGACCCTTCAATTGTATCAGCGTCACAATTGACCTATATTACATAATAACACAGGGTGCTTAGACCAATTGTGCACAATGGTTTTTGATCAATAGTTCACTTTAGCATGCCCTCCTGCTGTGATTATGCTATTATATTGTACACTAGAGTTTTCACTACCACTTATAGTTTACTATTAAGACGACCCAGTTTTAAGAGAGCATCCTGTCTGTCTATAGAGTGAACATTGACAGTTCCAGGGGTGAAAGATACAGAGCCGACAGATCGTAAAGTAATTAACCCACTTCTCTATACCACCCTTCCTTCTATCTGGGTCATGAAATACTTCTATGTGTTATAGATGTCTTTAATTGAGAAGAATTCAGAAATTCCAACACAGCCGCCTTCAAATGGTGTAAAATTAAGTTCAAAGAGAACCAAAATAGTTAAATTACAATAGTGACTGGTGTGATTATTTCATTAGTATCAAATGTTTCAATCATATAAAAAGTCTTTATATATATATATATATATATATATAAATAAGGATTTTGCTAATCAATGCTTTATATGAAAACAGCTTTAAGAAAATTTGTCATAAAGCAAAGTACTTGAAAGTAGTACTATATAATGTATTAATTTTTGTCTCATTATTTTGGTCTTTACATAAAACAGATCTTTGGACCAATTGATCTGTTCCCAATAGATTAAAACGAACAGTGCATCTTTGTTTCCCAACCGTGTAATCTAAGAAAGTTCAGGTAGGCGTGTCCGAGATCGATTACAATACTGTATTGTATACTTCAATCGCCAAGGATGGGGGTAGGGGTATCATAAGTTCAGGTAGGCGTGTCAGAGATCGAGTACAATACTGTATTGTATACTTCATACGGTAAGGATGAGCGGGTATCAGGCCTGATCAGTCAGGAACAATGGTTTATCTGTTAAAATTTGTATAAAAGCTAGGCATGATCGTGGTCATAGTCATCCAGCCTTCATCTCGTCTCAGACTGTCATCCGAAGTACTCAGCTATCCATAGCTAACAAGGTGAGTCATATTTATTTTATATTACGTGTAGTATGTACATTATTAGTATAACTTTGATGGGAATAAGTAAGAACATGATGTCTCAGATATTTATAGATTTTCTTGTAATTTTAGCTAATCATTAGTATACAAAAGTCATTATTTATATACTAGATAAAATAATATAGATGTCCGTATCTACCTAATTCATAGTGAATAGAAATGTGCTCTTCTATATTTCTGAAAATTAGAAATCACGTATTGAGTTGTGTTTGAGTAACTGAAGTCGTAGCTTTAATAAAATGCGTAAATTTATTAATCCATTTTTCATAAACATATTTAAATACCTTCTCTATAGAGTTTACTTAACTAGTCATAGAGGATTTAAACGAAATTATAGCTTTCTAGGTAATAGAAGTGTTTATAATACATCCTTTAGCCCTGAGAGATATTACTCATTTTATGCCTAGTAATTTAGTTTACATAAGTATACATACTAGTAAAAATTTCGTTAAAAAAGCCCTGTAAGATTTAAATCGGCAATAGGAGTCTTCAGTCACAAGGTTGTAGCTAATTTAACCTGCTACAACAGCTCAGTTGCTATTCTAGACACTCTCAAAATACAATGTCTGAACGTTGGTTATCAGTGTAAATCAAAATCTTAGTAAATACGCATAAACCAGTAATGCTAGGGAGATCCAATTCAAAAGACAGATTTATGTATTTCCCGGTGAGGATCCGATAGATCATTCTAGTTAATCGTCTAATGTCGCCACCTAGCGTTAATATTGACTTTCCATTACTTTTCCCATAACTTAAGATCTTTCCATATACATGCAATAGAAATAATAAACACTCTCATATACGAAATATATTTATTAAAATACGTAAACTGCCAAGTTGAGGTATACGTATGTACAAGCTTTTTTAATCATTTCCATGAAAAGATAGTCAAACACACTTTTTTTAATTATATATTTTTATTATGTCTAACTACAGTAAATTTTTTCACTTATACATCTAGTAATAGACTACATATGCTATGCTATTCAAGATAAATCATGACAGTCTGGTACATGCAATGTAATTTTTAATTAAATTTTATTATTATAAATTTTCCTAAAATACATGTATTATAATATATAACAATTAAGCGATTATGATAAAATACATGATACTTCCAAATAGACTTATTAACAATAGTATTCATTTAACTTAATTATCAAATAAAAAAAATAAAAAAACATTTTTTGCAATTCTACTTATAGCTTAATATTAACATTCAGAACTAGTACTGTAAAGTCCTTTGAATAATGTCAAACAGAGGCTTTCTACATCTTGTGTGTTCTTCAAAATGTCAAGTACTTCAACTATTTCAAATCCTCTGGCTCTGTAGTATGCATATGTTAAACAGTAGTAACCGCACAGCGCTGAGGACAGAATATGACTGTTAACATTAATGTACCCATGATGGTTAATAAATGTCATTATGTCACCATTCCAGGTCTCATCTTGCCCCAGCGAGTCAAACAACTCTACCACTTCACCACCATGAATAACAACAATGAGCAGCCAATGCCCCTTTCTCAGGCCACCGAGAGCCCCAGGAGTACCGAGAGGTGAGTCACATTTCTTTCTTGCCATAGTGTTGACAATGTAGCATCTCTTCCTATTGTCAGGTTTAACATAAGGTAAAGCCTCTGATGGTATCACAGCCATGATGTAGGAACTTGTCTTCAGGTCATTCCACAGCAATTCGTAGATCTCAGCGGTGTTCATGCTAAGTAAATATTCCTGGCATAATCCACCTCGTATAAGGAAGGGTAACTGACTCTAACTAGCATCACCACTGATTCAGGTAGCGGTTTGGCAAATCTCAGCTCTATTCTCGCATTTCCATCCCTGTTGGCAGGATAGTATTTGTCATAATTTTGTGGTGCAAGGTCAACCACAAAGAGACTGTAGCCTTCAGGGTATTCCGAGAGTGTAATCCTCCTCTTGTCACTTGTACCAGTCTTTCCTCTGTAGAGGTCTCCGTAACACTGTTGATAGTTACCAGAGTTAAAGTCAAAAGTAAGGGGCCCCCTAGGGGTGGGATTTCCGCTCAGGCTCACATTGATATAATTGATGTGGTAATGTTTGAAATTGAAGGGGTTGCTCCTAATATCGCCTGTCATAGCATCCCCAGCGACGAAGGCTATAACCATCTTTTGAGGGATTTTACCGTTGAAGGCGTCTTCGACATAAAAGGAAGATGTACCCTTGGCTAAGGAGAATTTACGTAACTCCTCCTTTATATAGAAATATCTCGCTCTCGAGAGTTCCTTCTCCATGACCTCTTGGTGTCCGACAAGTATGGGGTTGCTGGGTAAGACTTGTTTCACGATAAGAGATATATCTTGAATTTCAAGAATATAATCGGTAGTTGAAATGTTGGCTGTCATGAGACGGAAATTGTGACTAGTGGGAGTCAAACAAATGTCGAGCGTAATCCCATTTATCAGACATTTCTTCACTTTGAAAACATCTAAGTCTAGTTTAGCCAACAATTCAACAGTCCGACTACCCTCCATTCTTCTGGATCTCTCGACGAAGCCTACATTTGAAGCAAATCTTATGGTAGCCTCGTTCATACTACCAGCTGTGTCTTTGACAAACATGCTGCATTCGAGGTCCGAATCATTTCCTCCATTGTCATCTAGGAGAGTGTTTATCATTGATCTGTATGCATAACCAGTCTGACCTCCTAGCACCACAACATCGTTTAGTCTTACTTCTACAGAATCCCATAGTGAGTGAGCTAGATTGTTGACAGGGCCTACACTCCATGCACCTTCATCAGAGTTTTGCTTGTCTGTACTGGTACTAGTACTTGTGCTGGTGTCCGAGTTGGCAGCAGAGCCGGTAGCCGAACTGGCAGTCTTACTACCTGTCCCTCCTGTGCCACCGGTGCCACTTGTACCGTCCTCAGAGCTGGTACTACCTACGGTTTTGCTATTAGTAGAGGAACTGACCAACAGACTTTCCGGTTGTTTAGGGAGAGTTGTACCATCCGCTCGGGTTATCCTCACTAGTGTCCTGACATATACATCTCTAAGATCAACATAGCTAGGACCAGCACCTGGTAGTCTGAATTTGACATTGCCCTCCGAAGAAAATTGATTTACAGGCTTGTGAGTGATGTACTTGATTTCTGTTACACCAGAATTCGTTACAGGTATTTTAAAAATGTCAAGGCTGTTGTCGTACCCTAAATCAGAGGAAGCCAAAACCCTTTCGCTGGTGGCCATATTACTTGCTGAGTATGTCTTTGGTTACAATCCTTCTCTTAGGCGTCTTGTTCTTGTTCGTGTTTCCTTTGACAGAAGTTACAGGTGCCTTCCTCTTCTTACCTCGATGATCCTTCTTAGAGCTCGAAGTTGAAACTGACCGAGGCTTGTACACGGGTGTCTTTTTATCAATTTCAGCTTGCGCCATGTTGGTATACTGTTCTACTGGCGAAACCACATTTAGTGGTAAGTCAGCTGATGCCGTCTTAGTTCCTCCATCTCCTTTGCTATGCTTTATTAACACTAGTCTAGACTGATCATCCCAGGTCGAAGGTTTCCCTACAGTGTCTCTGAAATGTTTCACCCAGGCATCCGGTTTTAAGGTCGCCAGGGACTTGTATCTTTCATCCATTTCAACTCGAATGTACACTTTGTAGCTTGCCCCCTGCCGTTCTCCTTCAATTCTTCCAAGATTTCTCCTTCAGTACAACTGATCTCTACAGTCAACTGGCTCAAGCTCTGTACCCTGAGAGGCACGTAGTGTACTGGTGAGAACCTGGTAAAGTTATTCCTTTTTATTTCTCCGAGACTAAGAGAGGCTATGATGGGTTTGTATATGCCACCCAATGGGGAGGTCTCACAACCCTGACAACACACGTATAGAGCATCCCATTTATTCCCCTTCTTGATAGACGGTAAGACAATTTCCTTCAGTCCTAGGTACCAACGGCCTCTTCTTTGAGTGTCCAGGTTATAGTGTTCTGGTAATGTACAGGTGAAGAGGACTGGTGTATTGCTGGGGTTCAAGGTCAGGGATTGATCACTCTGCAGACAAATCAACATTTTCTTCTATTTCTTCTTCTTCCGCTTCTTCCTCTTCTTCCTCTTCTTCCTCTTCTTCCTCATCAGTTTTTTTACTTCTTTGATTTCTTTTTGTTATCCAGATCCTTGATAGATGATGTAGTGATCCACTCGTTGTACTTGTCAGGCCAGGACTGATATTTTACTAGACTCTCCCTGACACCCTCTCGTACTCTGTTTTTCAGAACCTTTTCTATTTTGAAAAGGGCCTGGGGGTCGTATCTAGTAGAAGTTAATTCACTGGCGTAGAAGTGACCGTCTACATTCTCCCCTCCATAGTCCTTTAGGTAATAAACGGAGACACCATCAATAATCTTTCTAGCTCTCACCGTAAAGACCTCACCGGTGAACTGTTCGTCATAAGCTCGATGAAATGGTTTTCTGGCAAAGTAGGCCGCTCTCACAGTCTCACCTATAGAGTATTTGTAGGGGTACGATTTTTTCCTCTTTTTCCTTCTAGTCAACCTCAGAGCTCTTTCCAGTGTCTTTCTGTAGTGTCGGGAATTGATCACGTACTGGTAATCCCATACATCTCGCTCATTTCCACGAGTCACTGAGACAGGAGCTATGCCTATGCTCGAATGCAGTGTGTTATTGTAAGAGTGTACAATGTCTTGAAGACTGTCAATGTAGCTATAACTATTGTTATTCTGGAAGAATTGGAAAAGTCTTTTCTTGATGTTTTTGATCAGAATTTCTGCATAGTTAGCCTTTGTCTCCGTCGAACCGTAGTAATGTTTTATCCCCTTTTCTTTGAATAAAGCCTGTACTAGAGAGTTTGAGAACTCCGTTCCTCTGTCACTCCTTATAAACCGGGGTATGTTCATTGACCTATCCAAAATACTTCTAAACGCCTCTGTCACATCCTTTCCTCCTTTAGTTTTGATAGCTTCCGCATAGCAATACCTCGAAAATACATCGACCGTTATGAGGATGTACGCATTACCCTCATTAACAGTGATGAATCTCTTACCAGTGAGTACTAGTAAATCCGTGTCCCACAAGTGACTCATACCGGGGGCAATGACTCTTCTGTACAACTGTTGACGTTGTTTTGCCGTCTTATGTAGAGTCAGAATGTCCTGTCCTCTGGCCCAGTCCTTTATCCTAGCTAGTGTAATGTTGTATCTCCCCTCTTTCTTTATTACTGAGTGTAGTTTGGCAGCACTGGTAAAACTACCCGGTGATCTAGGGCTATAAAAACGTCTGTTCAAGTAAGCATCGATATCCTTAGGCAACACCATTGTTACCTTTTCTCCCTCTCAGAAATCCTTTAGTTAGACTTTTATCCAGGATTTCTTTTTTGCCCAAGTTGAAGTCTTCCCAAGTTTCTTATTAAGGTTGGCCTTGACATTTGACCCCTTTACTTTAGAATTTGTTGTATTTGCATTTGCATTTGCATTTGCATTTGCATATGTATTTGTAACTATCTTTTCTCTTAGCTTCTTATTTTTCTCCTTCTCCTTCTTCTTCACCTTCTCCTTCTCCTTCTCCTTCTCCTTCTCCTTACGGATGTATCTGCCCCCTCCACCTCCACCTCCTCTTCCTCCACTTCCTCCTCTTCCTCCTCTTCCTGCTCTCTTCGCAAACTTCTTTTTATTTGCCCCTAATTGAGACCGCTTTACATCGGATTTTTCTTCTTCTTCCTCTTGCTCTTCTTCTTCGTCTTCTTCGTCTTCTTCTTCTTCACTCCTCTCGTTCTTCAGATAGTGGAGCACTCTTCTCAGTCTCGAGTTAGAAATGAGTCTCAAGGGTACTTCGCACTCTAATAATAAGGAATAAAATTCTCTGTGTTTCGGGGGAATAGGGTAAAGCTGAGATTGAGTATGCGTCAGTAAATCTATGTAACCTTCCTCTTCGTCTTCCTCATTTATCGGCCAGTAAGGAAGGATCTGATAGTAAATTGCGGTCACGTTACTCTTCTGAGCCTCTTCCACGAGTATCGATTTAGCTCTTTCCAAGACACTACCGATCCCACTCTTCCTCGTACCACTCATCTTATTTGTACTCCCACTCGAACTCGAACTCGAACTCGAATTCTTTTTATCTTTAGTCGAAGAAGAAGAAGAAGTGTAAGAAGTGGAAGAAGGAGAGACTCTTTTCTTTTCAGGGAGATGGTCTCCGGAGCCCCTGACCGATTCATCCGCCCAGGTGCTTGTTATTTTAACCGAGGAAGATTCTCCCGATCCTCTCGGTATATGAGCGGTAGGAGGGTGATCGCCTACGCGATCACCCTCATCCCGCAACTTTTTATTTTCCATCATGTTGAGATACTTCTCCTCGGGTACCACGAAGACTTTTTTGTTAAATTTCATCACAGAGGTCATTCTCTTTGTCTTCTTCTTCTTCTTAATATTATCCTTCCTCTTCCTCTTCTTCTTCTTCCTCTTCTTCCTCTTCCTCTTCTTCTTCCTCTTCCTCTTCTTCTTCCTCTTCTTCCTCTTCTTCAACTTCTATATTTCCTCGAGAACGATGAGGAGAATGGTGAGGAGGAGGAGGAGGACGCTTTACACCCAGTGCTTTATCGATGAAAGGAGTACAATGAGTGAGGAAATTCAGTACTGTCCTGTAGTGTTTAACGAGGCCTTCCTTGGCTGGTTCAGGGTCCTCTATAAAAGATAGCTTCTTTAGAATTGCCCTGCTTTTCACTAAAGTGTGACGAACCTCCTCCGATATCTCAAGGTTACCCTGAAGGGTGTTAACTATGAGTTCTATGATGCATAGAGCCTGTTCGTTTTTCGCCTTGTCCAATAGACTTTTAGCCAGGGTGGGTGACACTTTACCCGAGTTGACCACTAGCTCTATAAAAGCCTTACAGTTCCTGAGACGAGTAGACATGTTACTTTCTAGTGTACAGCACCAGAGAGTCTTCCGGTAAAATATTCGTACTCAGGCGTATGTCTTCATCACCCGAACCCGTAAGATTGTTAACGACTAGGTACCCTCTCGGACGACGAGTAGCGTCTTCATAAGCCTCCAACAGTCTCTTAGGAGTGCTCGGGAACATCTGACGAGAAAGGTGGTGTATCTGCTGCAAGTCTCTGCAGGTCTTCATTAATATTAAGTAACTAGTGTTCAAGCTGATAGTACGGGAATACTTTGATTGATGGTAAATGTTTTGGGTAATCATTATGACAGAAATATGTCGATGGTGTACATCTCGTGTGAATAGGGCACACATTTCGGCAGATTTACATATCTCATCCATGAGATCATCTATGACCAAGAGGCTGTGGTCTTCCTCTTCTTCCGAACCTAAGTTCTCAATCATTTCTTTGGTAGGTAGTCCCTCGTGAAATGCGATATTATTCAGTTCCGTTTCCAAGCGAGTGAAAACCTTCTGATACACTCCGTAAGCGTAGATTATGTTCTTGGGAGGTACTGTATACATTTTTGAAGCGTTTCTTAGTATGTCGAGAGTTAGAACGGTCTTCCCTGCCATGGACGGTCCGATGACCATAGTTGAAGAGGGGCTCTCGAATTTGAATATACCTGATACGTCCGAAGAATCATAACTCATATCGATTTCCTTTTCTTAATTATTATTTTTTTTCCTCCTTTCAGAATGGCAGATGATCTCAGGCTTCTCAAGCAGCTGTGTTCTTCTCAGAGGGGAGAGGGTGAGGGAGAAGGAGAAGGAGAGAACTCTTCAAATGGTTTCACGTTCGATGATACTGAAGATACCGGAGATACTGAGGATACACCAACTGATGTTGTACGTGAGTCTGTAGCTGTACCTGTCCCCGTAATGGAAGCACAGGCTACAACACTGGCTACGACACCTGTCACGGCACCTGCCACTACACCCGCTACGACACCAGCTACCACTCCGGCTACGAGACCTGCAACGGCACCTGTCACAGCACCTGACATGTCACCTGTTATGGTACCTGACACAGCTCAGACATGGAATGTACTGAATACTCTGCCTACTCTGCCTACTCTGCCTACTCTGCCTACTCTGCCTACTCTGCCTACTCTGCCTACTCTGCCTACTCTGCCTACTCTGCCTACTCTGCACACTCTACCTACTCTGCATACTCGACCTACTCTGCCTACTCGACCTACTCTGCCTACTCTGCCTCGTCCTCTTCCTACATCAGCTTCTTATGGGAGTGAACCATTCGAAGAAAATCAACCGATGGACGTTGATGATGAGGAACTAGTTTCTTCTGAGTTAGCTCTTAGTAAGGTAGGGATATTTAAGAATTTAATTATAAAAAAGTTTGTTTCTTCATTTTATTTTTTCTCTCAACCTCACTATCAAGACACCCATCGGTAATTACGTTTTATTGCTTACTTTAGAAAGTCCACCAACAATTAGCCTTTCACGCTAAAAAGCTCATCGAACTCAGTAGAGTAGCCAGAGCATTGTCGGCTAAAAGGAAGAGAGAGGACGGAGGACTTGACATAGATGCTGAAGCTAAACGTCTTCTCCTGAATATGTAAGTAACAATTAAGGGTTCTTCTATTCTATCTCTTTAATATCACTATGTCACTTTCCCCAGCTCAAGTAAAAAAGTATAAATAACACTACTTTTTTTCTCAGTACCAGCGGTGTAGTAAATACACAGGACGATGAAAATGAAAGAGTGGTTGGTGGTGAAGAAATTGAAGAAGAGGATAATGATAATGATAAAGAAGTAGGCGTCGAGTCTAGGGACCCTGAGGTCATTGAGGTCTTTGATGTCTCGAGGTGAGTCGTTTCTTTCATTCTATAGTCTGATACTTACATTGCTATAGATAATTTTTTTTTTACATTCTCCTACACCTATGATATAAAAGACTTAACTATATTTTCTAATTTTTGTTTTTCTTCCACTAGTGAGGTCACGAGAGACAGTATTGAACAAGGGGTAGATCCCACTCCAGGCCCTTCAGCAGGTCCCTCTACACCTGCAGGTCCCTCTGCAGGTCCCTTAGGTCTCCAAATGGATGAACCGATAGCGGGTCCTTCGGGTTTACAAACAGCCTCGGAAGTTATTGAACCTGTAGCAGGTCCTTCCGGAATAAACAAACCCTCAGGATCCTCAGTGACTGATTTCCTCAACAAGTTACCTCAACTGGATTATCGGTAGGTAATTTTTGCCAATGTATACGTTTACATCCTTTTTTTAAATTACATAACGATTCAGAGTTTAACGGATTAAAAAAGAGTGTTAATATATATAAATATATATATATATATATTTTTTTTTTTATTTCTTTTAAGAGAGGCAATGGATATCATGGGCCAGTTGTCAGGAGGGGAATTGAAAGAGGTCTCGTCTCAGGAGTTCGCAATTGATGCTGACTTTGGAAAACTGGTATCACTTATTTACCGTAATAGTTGTATAGGGGATGGAGGAGACAGTGACGTAAGTGACAGCATGAGTACTCCTGCCCAGTCACCCTCAGGACCCGCTAGCCCTCTACCATTCCTACAGGAGGATCAGGAGGATCAGGTTCAACAGATTCAACGGGAGGTAGACAATGTTGATGACATGTTTGGTGATGATAATTTAGAGAATATGGACTTCGAGGATGGCATGCTTTTCGAAGGTCCTAATTACGCTGTGAACTTTAATAGAAACATTGAGGTTGTCCATAATGATTTAGAATTTGATGAAGGCGTTGTTAGGGAGAGTCTCTATAGAGTGCATTTTGACCAGTCATGGGAAAATAGAACTCTTACTAGTATTTTCACTGACTTGACAGAATTGTTAGAAGGTATAATCGAAAGACTTAGGACTAGCTACGACGAGGCAGACTTAGTTAGATTTTTTATTACAAATTCGGCTTTCTATAGTCCCCAGGGTATAGGGTTAATGCCTCTGAGGGATCTGACCCTTGAGCAGGTGCTGGCCCACCTGGAGGAAATCCTTCAATCTGACCAGGACCTATTCTTGGATGAACCCCTCGAAATTCATGTGGCTGTTATCCGTAATCCTAGGGGTGCCGGTCGTAGGACCGGTATGGATGGTCTCTTCACTGATGACGACCGCCTAAAGAATTCTCGAGGGGTTACCAAGATTACTAATAAGGACAACCTGTGTCTCGCTAGATCGGTGGTGGTTGCTCTTGCAAAACTTGAACTTCAAAAGGTAGATAGGGAGAAGAACCCTGAAGAGTGGAGGCATGCTCAATCTCGTCTTACTCAGCTACAGAACACACAGAGGAATGTCCAGACACGAGAAGCCAGACAGTTACACCTGAATGCTGGCTTCAGGCTTAATTATACCCCTTCTTTTACGGACATTCCATCTTTTGAGCGTGTTACTAATGCCCGAATCATTGTGTTCAGGCATGGGAAAGTAGACAAACCTGTGTATGTAGGTAATGACGAGAGACAGCGAACCCTGTATCTATTATATGTAAAACACCCTCTCAGGAATGAAACTGGTCACTTCCATCCTGTCATGAGCCTTGAAATGGTCTTAGGGTCCTCAGGTTTTTGTCATAAGTGTCTTACATGCTATGACAAGAGCAAGGGTCACAAGGGCTGTGGACAGTGCATTGCCTGCAGGGGTGATGATTGTGTGATTGTTGATGGAGAAGAAATGAGTTGCTTAAAGTGCAAAAGGGATATGAAATCTAGTGCATGCTATGATCGTCATGTACGAAATAGTGTGTGCTCCAGTTCGCATCGGTGCCCTCACTGTAAAGTGTTTTATAGACCAGGTGTTCAACACCATTGTGGTTTCAGGGTATGCGATGTATGTAGCCAACAGGTCTCTGGCGTTCACTTTTGTTACGTGAGGCAGAAACAGCCAAAAGCTATCTCATCAAAATACATGGTGGCTGATTTTGAGGCCGATCCTACGGGGAAGCAACACATACCGAATTAAGCCGTGGTACATTGGCAGTGCAAACACTGTGAGAGTGTCAGCTATCGTGACAACCCTCATTGCGCTCACTGCGGTACGGCTTGTGCCAGCTGTCGCTCAAAAGTAGGCAAGCATCGACGGGGAGACGATCTCCGTATGGTGTGTATGTCTGGTAGAGAGTGCGGGAGGAGGGGCTCGGATTTCTTCGGAGATGAAGCTGCAGCAGACTTTTGCGACTTCATATTCTCAAAGGAATTCGAAGGCTACACCCTGTTCTTTAACCAGAAGAACATGTGGGACTTTGTCGGACCCATGCCTCATCCCTACTGTTATAGGGTTAATTCAATGAAACCTCGAGCTCGTGAAGAGTTCCTTCAGTGGTATAAGGAGCAGAAGGGTAAACAGTTCAATTTCCGTAAGGAAATTTTGGCATATTGTGAGGATGACGTAAATATTCTTCACGAAAGCTGTAACGAGTTTAGGAACTGGTTACTGTCGATAACGTCACGTGAAGATGTAGTGGATGTTGCGGAGGGGGGTGAGAGAGTAACGAGGAGGGTGGGCATAGACCCCTTTCAGTATAATACCCTTGCAAGCGTGTGCATGATCACCTACAGGTACCTTTTCCTTGCTGAGAAGTACGATGTGGAGTTGGTCGACGGTCGTACCGTCACTGGCTATCTAAAGAATGACCAAATGAGGCTAGTAGATGGAGAGGGAGGGGAGATTAATCCTGCCTCTGTCGAAATCAAAAACCGAAATTTTGTGTCAACACCTATAGCCCGTATGCCCGCTTGCGGATTCGGAGGGTTAGACACCCATAGTAGATCCTCTATCCTCTGGATGGAGCACGAGGCTCGCCGTTTGAATGTCACCATTCAACATGCTAGAAATGGAGGAGAGCATCGTGTTCGTACCAAATCGGGAAAAGGATGGCTTAAGCTAGATGGCTACCATAGGAACCCCCAGACAGGAAAAGAAACAGCGTGGGAGTTCCTTGGTTGTGTGTATCACGGCTGTCGCCAGTGCTATGGAGATGTCACTGAGGAGGTGAAAGTGAAGCACCCTCACACAGGAGAGAGCCTTGACTCGTTGTATAACCAAACTATGAGCCGTCTGAGATGGTTGAGGGAGGAGCTTAAGCTTGAAGTGAGAGTGATCTGGGAGTGTGAGTTCAAAAACCGACTCCGCGAAGAACATGAGCTACAGATCCTCTCCGAAGAGTTAGACTTGCTCCCTCGTCTCGATCCTCGCCAGAGTTTTTATGGCGGACGTACCAACGCGGCGAAGCTCTATCATGAGTCAAAGAATGGGAAAAAGATAGGGTACGCAGACATTTGCTCTCTTTACCCTATGGTCCTTAAAAATGATGTCTTTCCGGTAGGCATACCCCAGGTCATATGCAACCCTGAAAGCACCGACATAAGCCAATATTTTGGAATGGTACAGGCTCGTGTTAGACCCCCAAGAGGTCTGTATCATCCGTGTCTACCTGTCAGGTGCAACGGGAAACTCCTGTTCCCTCTTTGTGGGAAGTGCGCCAGAGATAGCTCACAGGTTAAGTGCAGGTGTTTGAATGAGGAGAGAGACCTGGTGGGTACCTGGACCACTATAGACTTAGAAGATGCGTTGAATGTGGGTTATGAGGTCATCCGAGTGTATGAGGTTTACCACTTTGAGGAACAAGCTAAATATGACAGAGAAGTGGAGGGTTCAGGTTTGTTCACTGAATACGTCGACATGTTCCTCAAGGGTAAACAGGAGGCTTCGGGTTGGCCCTCAGCAGATATGAGTACAGCTGAGAAGGATGAATACGTGACCGAGTATGAGAAGGTGGAAGGTGTTGTACTAGATAAGGAGGCAATTAAATATAATTCGGGGAAGAGGGCTACTAATAAACTTTTATTGAATAGTTTCTGGGGTAAGTTTGGGGAGTCAAACAATCATAGAGTACACAAATTAGTGGGTAGTGGGGTTGACCTTTTTAAAATATTATTGAATCCATCATTAAAACCAAGGGATGTCAATGTTATTGCCCGTGACCGCTGTCTGGTACAGTATGACAATGCGGATGGGTTTTTACCCGAAATGTCACATGTCAATGTGTTTATTGCCGCATTCACCACTTCTAATGCCAGACGGCGGTTGTATAAGGTGCTACTCGGTCTAGGGAGACGTGTCATCTATTTTGATACGGACTCCGTAGTTTACGAATACGATGACCGTGTGACCGAGTACTCGCCCGATATGGGGGATCATCTTGGTCAATGGACGGATGAGTTAAAGGAGGGGGAGCACATTACTAAATTTGTAAGTAGTGGCCCCAAATCCTACGCTTACATAACAAACATGGGTAGACAGGTGGTCAAACTGAAAGGCTTCACTTTGAACCATGAGAATGCTCTGAAGCTGGACTTCCAGAGTATTACCTCATTGGTTCTCTTTTGGGCTGACCCCGACACCCATCCCTTACCTGATGACCAAGATCCCTTCATATGCACCCGATACACTAAAATTGCTAGGGATAAAGCCAAATTCCACCTCTTTAATAGAGAGGAAATAAAAAGGTACCGGGTAACCTACAGTAAGAGGCAGTTAATCCCTGAGAGTTTTGATACCTTGCCTTACGGCTATTAATCATTGACATCCCCCTTCTTGTATTATTATTATTATTATTATTATTTCCCCCTTGCTAGTTAACTTATCATCCTTTTATATAACACCGACTGTTTTTTTTGTTTTGTTTTTTACATTACTCAAACATTCAATCATAGCGACTGTTTTCAAAATACTCTTTCTCCTCTGTTTTTATCTAGTCAGGACTACATGTATTATAAACGGTGATATTTATTTAGTAATAGCTTTTGGTGATAACCCTTATGTGATGTAATATAGCTTAGCAAAAATGTGTGCGTGTGATATAAACAGTTATATTGATATTTATCTAGTGATAGCTTATTGTGATAACCCTTGTATAATGTTATATAGCTAATGTAAGTGTGATATATTGTAAAACCTCTCATGTGATATAAATAGTGATATTGATATTTATCTAGTAATAGCTTCTTGTGATAACCCAAGTGTAATGTGATATAGAGAATGTGAGTACGATATACTGTAAAACTTGTGATAGTTAGAGATGTAAGCATTTTCTAGTAATTCGTGTATTACACGGTATAAGTGATATATATATATATATATATATTTTTTTTTTCTTTTTTCTTTCTTGTGATATAAATGCTGTATTAACAATGTATAATAAAAGTTGTGTTAAATTATGTAATATAGTTTTTACCCATTTTCTAGTGAATCCTAATGTAAAAGGTTATATCTGTTGTGATATCTTAATGTGATAGGTTGTATCCTGTGTGATATCTTATTTAAATTTTTTCTGATGATACGCATGTTGTATTGTTCTCATGAAGTGTTGATTGACTAAACTTAGGGGATATAGTTTAATTTGTGAAAATCTTTGTTTACTAAATCTTTTATCCCTACATTTGTATAAACTTTTAACTCTTTTCATTGAATCTACATTGTCTTAAATTCACTTTGATATATATCCTTGTTTACTACTACTAATTAACAATAAATACTTTTAACTGGTAATTATAATTCACTTATGTCTCAGTGGTTTTCATTTCTTATAAATATGTAGATGTTATTAAAAAACTCTATTGATAAAAAGAAAAGCAACAAAAACATTCAATTTGAAATGAGGCCGTTCCTCTTTTATTTTTCTTGTTTACATTTTCAAAGAGTTTTCATACTCTCAGTTATCACTTGGTAGCTACCATTAAGTAGCCGAGCGAAAGGTAGACAAGAGGGTGAGACTTTATGTCTCTTGAGAGTCTCTTTCACTAGCTCCATCCCTTGAGTGTAAAAGAAAATGTCAATCAGTTCGTTGACCATGTATACATTGCGATACTTGAGCTGAATAAGTGCCTGTTTCACGACTTGACGTATGAAGCTCTTTTCCATGTTATGGATGGCTGTATCAACCTCTCGGTAACTCGGAGGGGTAATACGGATGTCGATTGACATAACGAGGAGCTCCATTTGCAGGGTACGATAAACCATGTGTTCTATGAGTTCCAATTTGCTAGAGCGGTTGATGTGCACTGTTTCGTATTCGTAGAAAGGTTCGATACTGAAGCTAGCGGGGGCGGTTTGCATCTGCTCACTGTGTTTGTTGATGTAATCTTCTTCCGCATCTTTTTTACATCTGAGTAAGTCGATGAAGATCTTATCACAGCGTTCTCCTGTGTCCTTGGCCTTCCATCTGAAACCTTGGATGAGAGTGCTCTCTTGTTCATCAGGTTTTTCGACCTTAGATCTCACGACTTCGATAAGTTCTGCCACGTTGATCTTTAGTTTTTCAAACTCGGAAACTGATAAGTTGATGGTTTTGGCATGGTTTATCTCGGTGTCGTTGGTCAGGTTCTCGTGTTCTGTGGTAGGATGTAGAATGCTGACATAATAGAGGGTTTCCTGTCCTTCCCTCTTAAAATGACTGATAAGTATGTGCTGTTTCTTGTTAAGCATTAGTTGATATACGGCATGGTTCTTGATGGCTTCATGGATGTTCTCGATGTTTTCGCAGAATTTCTCAAAGGCCCTCTTGGAGAGATGTGTACTACGCCAAGAGTTCCTGGAGGTGGCCAACCGTGAGAAAGTGAAGTAACCGGCCTTCCATTTATCTCCAGGATGAGCGATGACTTTGGTCCTCTCTCCCAGGATACAGGTCATGTTCACGACTTGAGAATTGCTTGAAGGTTTAAGCTGAGCTGAAGTCATGTTAGCGGATGCGTGTGCGTGTACGAGTAGGTGTGTCGATACGAGAGACCTTAGAGATGTCAGAAATGTTCGAGGTCCTTCTACTTCGGAAGTATAGGTAGTAGTGACGTACTAATTGGGATCTCGTGTAGGCGTAACAGCGCTGTACTACTGATGCATGAAGGAGCTACCCCTGGTGGAGGGCTAGGCCTGATTTACTGAAGCATGAAGGACTTGAGCCTTGAACATGTTCAGACTTGTAGCTCAACGGTTCATCAATTCTCTATGACAATGGAGTATTGTCCTAACCAGTGTCTGACCATTAAGGACAGGAATACAATAGACTATTGTTCATACACTGTCCTGTAGGTGCTATATGGGTTGGTTATCAGTTATATTCACTTAATTACCCCCCATACAGAGTAGCTGTCAGAGTTGATTGAATAATGACCTTTAATTATAGTGCCCTGGGGGGTTACAGCCCATATACAGGCCCTTGTCGGTGATATCATAAAGATCAAAGGGTCTTAATCGTTTTTTAATTATAGTGCCCCCGGGCTATTTGGGAGGCCCACTGGAGTCCAGAGACGGCTGATATTATGAGTTTAGGGGGGGTCCCTATTACGTAACAATGACCTATTGTGATAGTATATGCACTGATATGTAGTAACCTCCTCACTAGCTTAGTAGAGTTGCATTAGCGGCTAGCTTACCTAGTGAGAAATACTGGAAGTGTATACCTCAATTATATATGCGCTAACTCTTTGCCAAAATGGTTTAAAATTGCTATTAATGTAAAAAACAACTCACTGATGAGGATCGAGTGGTGAAATGTGATCTGTGCGAAAAACAATTCCTCCAGAAATGTGAAAAGGTGACAAATGACCTATATGCAGTCCTGCAGGACAAAGAGTCCTGTTCAGTGTGCTGGTTTTGCACATACTGTAAAGCAGCGGCAGTTCCTATACATAAACAACTCTCTAAGAGGAAAAAAACACAAGCTGAATTTGAACTGCGATTGAAGGGCATGGAGGAACAAAAAGCTGACTGAGAAGAAGTCAAACAGGAAATGAAAGAAGTGCTACTAGGGGAGGAAGTTAGAAAGGAAGTTAAAGAAATAGTACACAAAGAACTAAAAGGACACAACACGGAAAATGGACTGCAAGAAATGGTACAAATAACAGTCCAAGACAAGGAGGGAAGCAAACTCCAGAATTAACAACATAGTCATACATGGACTCAAGGAGAGCCTGAATGAAGGACAAGAGAAGAAAAGTGAGGATTGCAAAACTATCTTACAGTTACTGCAGGTCATGAACAAAGACTTGACAGGAGAGGACTTAAAAAAGAAATCGCGAGTCTTGGAAAGAGTGAAGAAGGAAAGCACAGAACCGTCCTTGTAAAATTCAGAACAGACGACCAAAAGAATAGTCATGAAAAATTTGAGTAAACTTAAAGGAACGGACTGGAGTAAGGAGAGAATCTCAATCATGCATGACTATATGATGAACCGAAGGATGAGACATGAGGCAACAATAGAGAAAGAGAAAGAATCCCTAGGGATGATTTTTTATAAAGGGTCATTGGTTGACTGTGGCGAGAAAAAGTAGTGAAGAGAAGAAAAGGGGGACCCAGGCCAGACGACAACCAGTAAGAAAACCGAAGGTACATAACATAAGGATTTGGTACACCAGGATAAATAGTACAGATACTAAGCCCCAAGTGATTGTTGTTACTGAAGTCAAGCCAAAAACAGTGAGGTACTTATTGGACCCCCTTGACATGAAACTGGAGGGGTATGAAATCTATTCCAACGTAGATTGGGAAAATGGAAGAGGCATACTGGTATATGTCGACCAAAATCTAGAAAGCTGTGAGGTCAACTGCAGCAACTGGCCCGAATACTCGGAACACATAGTGATAGACATAAAACTGCAACAACAGGATAAAATAAGAATATGCGCCATCTATAGGAGCCCCTTAGAAACAAAAGAGGAACAGAATACAATGAGTATGCACAACTAAGGAACCAGGTTAGGAACCTGACAAGAAAGGGGCAAAGAAAAATGGAACAACAGGTGGCAAAAGAAGTCAAGACCAACCCAAAAAAGTTCTGGGCATATGTAAACAGCCAAACTAAGACCAAAATGCAAAAGTATTGCATGCAAGCTGTTAGAATCCCTAATACGGGATACATTGATGAAGCATATGTTCAGGCATAAACTATTCACCACAAGACAGTATGGGTTTCTACCAGGCAGATCAACATTGTTGCAGTTATTGAAGATCCTACACCTGTGGACTGAGGCGCTCGACAATGGTGACAGTATAGAAGTGATATACCTGGACTTTAGGAAGGCGTTTGATCTGGTACCACATCTTAGACTTCTTAAGAAAATTTAGTACTAAGGCATACAAGACCCCATCAAAAGTGGGCTCCAAGTTTTCCTAAACACTGCTAAAGGATAGAAAGCTCTTCGTAGCATTTGGAGATGAGAAATCAGAATCTGTAGAAGTTACTAGCGGAATACCACAAGCCTCAGTTTTGGGTACCTTGATGTTTGTTTTATACATAAATGACCTCCCGGATTGCCTCGAAAACACAGTCTACATGTTTGCTGATGACTCCAAATTGTTCCAAATAGCTTGAGATGTCACAAACTTTGGAGCCATGAATAATGACTTGGAGAAATTGGGCAGCTAGTCGGAAAAGTGATTACTTCAGTTCAACCCAGACAAATGCAAACAGATGACCATTAGTAGAAGACCAAACTTCACATCCAATCGTAGAGCATTTATGGACCCAATTCAAAATCCACCAATCGAAATTGCTCCAACTAGTAACGGATCTAGGTCATAGATGAC
Organism: Alitta virens; assembly: GCA_932294295.1. Classification (NCBI taxonomy): domain Eukaryota; kingdom Metazoa; phylum Annelida; class Polychaeta; order Phyllodocida; family Nereididae; genus Alitta; species Alitta virens. Next base: position 39,108,514 of record OW028575.1, read on the forward strand.
AAGATGAAATTCAAGGAGCATATTGGAGGGATCATCAAGAAGGCAAACAAATTGATGGGACTCAAAGGCTGAAATACCTGAATCTACCAACATTGCTACATAGAAGAATGGCGGGGACATGATCGAACTGCTTAAAATGTTGCACAGCATCTACGACATACCCTTGGCAAATTAAAAAAAATAAAACAATGATTAATGACCTAAGTGTAAAATTAGGTTAATCTAGATTCACACGTTGTGAATTGTCATGAGTTTGTTCTGACTGAGACAGAAGGACAAACGAGAGGACATCTACTTAAACTCTCAAGATGAGAACCTTGAGATTGGATCTGAGGATACATTTTTTCACCATAAGCACGGTTGAAGAGTGGAGTAAATTACCAGAAAAAGTGGTAATGGCACAGAGTCTAAATGCTTTTATAAAATTATTGCACATTGGACAGTGCAATATCTGTTTTTTATGAAATCGAGACAACTGATATTGCATGAGTGCAATATCAGTTGTCAAGATTCCATAAAAACAGATATTACACGAGACACTGTGCAGTAATTGTTATATTATATGGCCTTTCATTTTACACAAGTTTTGAATAGAGTTAACGGTGTGAAGAGTCCTTCGAAACCTTGAATATTTAACATGGCAGAGAATTCCAGGGCCTATTTTACTCAATCAATATTTTTTTTCATTCATTATTTTCTTATATATTTTGAGCAACTGAACAAAGCGTACATTGTTTAATGAAAGAGGTTGTTGACCTTTCACGTACACATGCAATCCCAATTGCCTGTTACGCAAAATGCAGTAAATGAAAAGTTATTGGTAAAGTGTAATTGCTCTGTATTCACTAAGTACGAAGATATAATGATTTTTTTATACTTAGAAAGACCTTTTTTGCCACCAAAAATGTACCGTGCAATATAGCCGTGCAATACTTCCATATATTGCACGGCTCTCAGCCAATCAGAAACTAGGATTTCTGCTAGCCATATAGCATTACAATACATGTTATCATGTTATTGGGGCGCATGCACGCCTATGACCCGTCAATGATTCAACATTTGCAGAGAGATCCTGCATTTCTTCAAAAGTGTTGTCTGCATCTGACTAAATATATGTTTCAGTTCCAAAAGTTTTAATATATATCTAAGGAAAATGTACCTGTGTTACTATAATGACATATTAAACAATGTCTGTTCAAGTGTATGCAATTTTTGGGCCCCTTGCTTAATATTTGGTCAGTGCCATACTACAAACTGATATTTGGGGGGGGGGGGGGGATGCATCCATGCCCTAGGGGAGGGACAGACGCCCCTGATTATTTAATATACGTCTGTGAAAAGTCCATTTTGTGCTGCACCATGCCATTTGTAAAAAGAGGTTGACATTTATTTTGAATCCTACCATAACTGGATTATGATTGTCATCATTGATGATGAAATCCCAGGATGCGGCTATGAAAAAATTAAAAGCACAGGTCATCTCAGTGAACCGAGGTTCTGCCAACCAAAACGGGTACTATAATATACCCCTTTTGTTTCATTCATTGGTCATCAAATTTGGACGAATCTCATAAAATTTCCATGAAAAATTACCAAAAGTATCTCCCTCCACATGCCAGAAAACATTGTGTAATAAGATATCAATCGAAGTGTATGCACACTTTTAGCCCATCAAAATTTTGATTAAACAATTGAATGTATTAAACTTATTCGACTGAAACTATGAATTCGGTTTTATGTAATACCCCACAATCAGTTGTATACCACATAGAAAAGCCATGTGGTATAGCCTCTGTGGTATACATGTGTATACTACATGGCTTACCTTACTAGGATGGGAAATGTATACCACATGCTTCTATGTATGGCAGGCCAATGACAAAAAAAAAATCTCTTTTTGCAGCTAAGCGCTTCGCCGTTTAAACTAGCGCCGCCGCTTTAAAACAATATTCGGAGTCACCATTCAAAAGATTAAATTGTCAACTTTCTAAGAAAGTTTTCATTTTTTAAATTGGACCAGAATTAACGATTCTAGGACCGAAAAACGTAAAAGAAAGTCAATGGTCTGTTCAGTCCACAGATCTATACAAGCCATTGTGTGTCTTGTGTTGCTATGGGCAATGTCACAGGAGCGTCATCGCTTCGATAATACAATCAAATAATACTGAACAATATACCATTATCTTTCAAAATCTACTATAAAAACAAATTCTGACAAGAAATATTCACAACTGGTTTGTAAATATCATTCGTAAATTCCTTTATTATTCTGAAAATGTCCCCGAAAGTGTTGCTCAAGGTGATGACGTTGCTGACAGTTATGCAATGCTCTGATTGGTCAATGGCAAAAATTAATATTCATGAATTTTTTCTATACTACTCGTGGAAAGATTGGCTTCATCCCCCCCCCCCCCCCCCAAGTGGCTAATGCCACTCGTGAATCCTGGCCAATCTGTCCACTCGTGGGGGATATAAAAATATACCACATAACCATTGGGTCTTATTATAATATCCCACAATAACCTGTATACCACATAGAAAAGCCATGTGGTATAGCCTATGTGGTATACATGTCTATACTACATGGTATACTTTACAAGGATGGGAAATGTATACCACATAGGCTACTTCTATGTTCAGCAGGCCAATGACAAAAAATCTCTTTTTGCAGATAAGCGCTTCGCCGTTTAAACTAGCGCCGCCGCTTCAAAACAATATTCGGAGTCACGGTACTAAGAAAGTTAGAATTTTTGAAATAAGAAAGTTTGCATTTTTTAAATTGGACCAGAATTAACGATTCTAGAGCCAAAAAACGTAAAAGAAAGTCAACGGTCTGTTCAGTCCACAGATACAAGCCATTGTATATGTGCGTTGCTAAGTGCAACGTCAAAGTAGCGTGATCGCTTCGGTAAAACAATTGATCAAAAGCAAATAAAAAAACATTTTCCATCCAAATGTTAAAAACAAATTGTGACAAGAAATATTTAACAATTGGTTTGTAAATATCATTCGTAAATTCCTTTATTAATCTGAAATTGTCCCAGAAAGTTTTGAGGTGATGATGTTGTTGACAGTTATGCAATTCTCTGATTGGTCAATGGCAAAAATTAATATTCATGAATTTTTTCTATACTACATGAATGCATAGCCAGGCAGCTCAACTAAAAGTGAAAATTGTGGGATATAAATAAGACCCAAGTGGATATGTGGGTATAGTTTTATTCCCTCACTCGTGGACAGATTGGCCAATCTGTCAACTCGTGGGGATTATAAAAATATTCCACATAAACATTGGGTCTTACAATATATATGAGAAAAATCATTATTGTAGTGACATATTAAGCGTACTTTAAAGGTCAACTTTCTACTGTTGGCACACGTCTTCGTCAAAATTGCCATAGTAACACAATATTAACCTAAACATATTGATGCAAAACAATACTTTGTATAGTGCTGAACAACTTCGTGCATTCATGTTTTGTATACTTTTCTCAAGGCTTCAGCTAGAGGTATGTATTAAGATACATCAGATTTATATAAGTAGTGTATTTCAACTGGATTTCTAAGTAAAAACATGTTTACCTACTTATTAAGGTGTACACATTCAAGGTTTGATTTATAAGAAAAGGGACATTTTCGTAAGGTTTTAATATTAGGAAAAAGTACGAATACAGGTCGAAACGTCCGAAAACCGAAACGTCCGAGTCCGAAATCTCCGAAAATATTCCGAAACGTCCGACATAAAACAGCAAAAAAAAAATTTCGGACGTTTCGGACACTTTTCGTACGTTTCGCTTTTCGGACTTTTAGGGAATGGGAGATTTCGGACTCGGACGTTTCGGTTTTCGGACGTTTCGACCTGATACCAAAAGTACAGTATAGCGGATCCAAATTTATGACCTTATTTAACGAGACTTTTTGTCATGCCTATGACGTCATATCCCTGAATTCAATGAATGACGTCACAAAAAACGACTGCTCTTTTTATTGTTAATTGTTAATTTTTCTTTTATCCGGGGTTGCCGCCCCCAAACTCAAGCTGTACACTTGGCGACAGTGAACTTCGCCACGACAGCGAGATTCGCCACCCCCTAAAAACTACAATAAATACCTTTTAGATGGCTGTCACAGCGTAAGAACACTGTCAATGATTAGTTTTGTAACAAATCAAGTCATTGCAATGTGCATAATCATGTTTTAGGGAGGTGGCGAATCTCGCTGTCGTGGCGAAGTTCACTGTCGCCGAGTGTAGGCCTACTACGCGAATATTATTCCTCTTCTGTGCCAAAACAAATTTTGGCCAAAATTTGCGATTTCTTTAATATTTCATGGACGCCAAATATGGGCATACATTTGGGTCCGCTATACCGCACTATACCCTAATATTGTTACTTTTTGTTATTTAAAAAAACTTACTCATTGGAATGTGATCATACGCTTGTCTCAGCAGAGTACAAGGCAATTTAATGCGTTTACTTGCCCCAGCATGGACATGTAATGTTTATCACATTAACGTTCCCTTTCAGTATAATGAAGATCCAACACATCTACTTCTTTACTTTGATAATACTGACGATGTTTCACCAAGCTAAGTGCACCTGTGGCATCACTTATCACAGACAATGCCATGCATACACTTTGGCATTAACAAGTGATTATATTCACAGCACCCACAGTGTGACATCACTTGCTAAATGCTCCACCTTGTGCAACACTTACAGGAATGTATGCAAGGCATTTGACATCAAAATGAAGAGCGATGGAATGTACAATTGTCAATTACTGAAATACCCAGGAAGATCAAACTGTAGGAAAGAAGCTGATGTTCAGCACTACCTTTCGGTGAGCTTAAATTAAAATAACTAACAAAAATGACTAATTGTTTTTGAAAATAGGTTTTTTATGGTTTACTGTCGCCATCACAAAAGATGAGTTTTTTTTAGCAGCTAATAATAAAATAATTCTAATGGTGGATTCCCAGACAGCATTCCAAATCGTTTCAATGTTGGCGCGATTTCGGCGATGTCAAAACAATGTTGTACCGACGGTGGCAGACGATGACCCTTGGTGTTGACAAAGCTAAAAAGTATTTCATGCAGCAAAAACATTGATTGAAAATCATATTTAAGATTGACATCAGCTTGATGTCAGCCTGACTCAGCCATGTTGACATAATGTTGGTTTTTTAATCTGAAATTCGTCAAACCTATGCTCATGCTTTCTGAAAAGAAATAATCTTTGCCTTTTTTTAATTCCAATCATAAAAATCAAGAATAGGAATATTTTTAAAATCAGTTTGTCAAACCAAACCATAAATTTAGCTTAAATGGCGCACGAGGAGATTTTATAACGTCATTGCCCAATCAAGTGAATTGGTTGTTTATGATAAAAATACTGAGAACTTCTTTGTTTATGTTCTCTGTACTGTAAACTGACAATCATATATTTCATACCCACCACCAGTGCATGCCTTCAGACAAGAGATAAGTATACCAAAATAATTTCTTGCATTTTTGTCTCCACAGGATCACTTCCCAAAACGTTGCAGCTTCAATGGCACATTATACGGAGGCTGCCATGGTACCTATTTTTTGGATTTTGCAAGGATTATCCAATGTACATCAAAATGCGGAGGAAAGACAGAGTCATCTATCGTCATGCACAGGGTTATTGGCTGTGCGCATCTGCTATTTGGGACTTAACTTCTTGCCGTAGTACATACTTTGTCACAACAGGCCAAAGAGGTTCTATAGCAGGACCGTGGTCTTCTAGAATTCATTGCATCTGTGAATAAAAACAGTTTACCGACTCTGCTAGAAGCCATGATGTTATCAAGAGATCTATTCCCATCTCCAAATATCATGTGACTTCTGGTTATGCAAACACAATGGACCATGAAGAATAAGAATACAAATTACACGTGGTGCACACATCGTCGTGATTTAGATTAAAATGGGAGTTTAAAGTTTAGGATCTTATGCAATCCAGGGGATATATTTTCACATAGCTAAATTATTTTAACACTAATTAATTACATGCATGGCTAAATGTGTCATGTGCATTTTCCATGAGAAGGATAATAGTTTAGCTATTACTCTAGTAAGTACAGCTCCTACATGATGAGCCACATGATGAGCCACTCTGAAGAAGTTGTACACCTTCTGCATATATATGATGTGGGCAATGCTGGCCCCACAGCTAGGTGATGTTGATGTGTCAACCACTGGGTTCCAGGTTCGATTCCCTGTCGAGCCTAAGATGTATGTTTCATCCTTCATTTCATTGCCACATGTGGTCCCTGCAAGCATGGCTCTCCTGGCTACCGGGCCCGAGTTTCCCTGCTTGGCCACGAGTCCCAGGTGTTACTCGACAGGTATAGCCGGGTATCCACGGGTAGCCGTCGGATTGGAGCCGGGAAGCGCGTTACGTCACTGTTATGTAATACTACGGGTTCACTACGGGAAAAACAGCTATGTGAGACTGGAGCTTTACTCCTACAACTCAGCGGATTACTCCTGGAAGCCGTCGAGTTACTCCTACTACCCGTCGGCTTACTCCTAGTAAACCGCTGGCTTTACTACGGGTAAAATTAGGGACGGATAACTGGCCGACTTCCACGGGTAATCTGCCGACTTCCACGGGTAACCCGCTGGCTTCCATGGGTAATCCGCTGGCTTCCACGGGCTATCCGCCGACTTTTTGGACACCCGGGAGTTTGCCACGGGTGAGCCATGCTTCCGGCTACCGGGCCCGAGTTTCCCGGCTTGGCCATGAGTCCCAGGTGTTACTCGATGGTTATCGCTGGGTATCCACGGGTAGCCGTCGGGTTGGAACCGGGAAGTGCATTACATCACCGTTATTTAATACTACGGGTTCACTACGGGAAAACCGGCTATGTGAGACCATGGCTTTATCAAAAATCCATTATATTGAAACATGAAAGTTACATTTTGAGATACATGAACCAGTGGTATTTTACAAAAGGTCATGGCTTTGCTGGCCCCCATGTAAATCGGGCACTGACACTCGGGGTACAAATGAAAACATGCAAAATAGTAAAATGTGCTATTTTTTTTTAGAACTAATGTGTTTTGTTGGTTTCAGACATACATCTCAATATATTTTTTGTATTATATTGGTTCAGTGTTTTTAATCCTTTTTTGGTTAGATTATAAAGGGTACTATGTGTCACACTCAGTCTCCATACTATGTGATTTCGCCACATTGCCAGATAAGCATGAAATTACTGCGCCCGTTGAATTAAACATAGGAGCGAACAAAATAGTTCTTAAAATATAGCCAAATCTGGAGTTATGGATTATCGCGGTTTTTGCACTCTAATGATTGATAGGAACAAATATACACTATTAAAAGCCTTACTCCCATACCAGGATCATTTCTCCGTCTGAAATCTGGCAGACCCTCAGGGCTATCGCCCAGCTCCCCCTAGCAGGATAACGTCTCACAAAGAGAGTCTGTGTAGGAGAATGCTCAGCCTCCTTGACTTTTGCAATTCAGCTTTTTTAGCTTTGGCTATCAGTCCGTGTATATGCAACACGTATAATTAATTTTGTTTAAAATAAATCGTGACTGAAGTTTTATGCATCAACTTGTCCCCCTCTCATATTGCATCAATCAATATATTTAGTCAGTCAGTCAGCACGTCGACCAGTCAGTCAGTCAGCAGTTTAGTAAGTCAGTCAGTCAGTCAGCAGTTAAGTCAGTCAGTCACCAGTTCACTCAGTCAGTCAGTCACCAGTTCAGTAAGTCAGTCTCCAATGTAGTAAGTCAGTCTCCAGTTTAGTAAGTCAGCCCGTCAGTCAGTCAGTCAGTCAGTCAGTCAGCACGTCAGTCAGTCAGTCAGTCAGTCAGCCTCCAGCTTGGTAATTCCCCATCAATCAACCATTTAACTCATCAGTCTGTCAGAAAGTCAGGCCTCTAAAATAACAAAGTTAACAGTTAAATTAGGCCTTGCAAGAGTCATAAGAAATTTAGTGATGATCAAACATGGCTTTTTAGGAAAGCTTAATGAGTCTTCCGTGTATCAAACTGATTGTGATTTAATTGGATTATCACAGTAAATCAGCGATGCAGACTGTGTTTGAGTATGGGCTCGGGTAACATAATATTTGTCAATGATATCAATTTTATAGCTGGAAGTTGGAAGTCTCTCTGTTATAAAATTATTGAAGAAAATCTTTGGTTGCTACTCAAGATGCTTGGTTCCATCACATCAAAGTCATAATTGAGTGTGCCCAAAAAAAAAAAAAAAATAATGTGTGCCAATGGTAACCTGACGTTAATGTTTATTGACATTTGAATAATTCTATGCCAAACACAACTTATTTGGTGCATTTTTGCACACACTGCAGCTAAACCCTCAGTGAATCCCACATAGCACACAGGCATCATTAAAATTGTTATGTGTTTGTCTGACAGGCAGGAGGGCAGGCATTACACTTTCATTTCCAGAGCAGAACTCTAACACACACTTTCGTTTCTAGAGCTGAACTCTAAACTAATGCGTAACACTCTATATGGCCTAGTGGTTAAAGGTGTACTGAAATCAGGATCGGTATCGGTTCGATGGATCGGTTTTTAATGGAGCCAATACCAAGTACTAACCATGCCCCCATTTGCAGCGCCCTCTACGGGTCGAAACCATTGAACCACATCACACCAGAGTACAATAGTTGCTGGGCAGCAGCAGGCTGCCTAATTGCGTAACGTTGTGCAACCACAGATTAGTTATCAATATAAGTGGTTTTTGTTTCTCATTATTCTGAATTATTTACAAATTGTATAGTGTGTGCCAAATAACTTCTTTATAACCTCATATTTATTTGTATCTAATATGCATTTACATTTATGTTTTATGCCATGCCATGTAAAATTTGCATGAATAAATAAACATATGTATGTTGTTTTTTGTTGCCCAAGTAAATGGTTAAATTCATATTAAACCTGGATTGGCTTTCACATTTTACATGTTCAAATTTATCATTTGAATGGAATTTGCCATAGACAAGAATTAAAGAGTATTACACACAGAATTTGATATATTACATATGTTATACAATTCATTTAAGATGTTCTACACTTTGTTAATTTAGTTATTTAAAAAAAAAAATTCAAGGATTAACTGCAATTGCCCATCAAATCTTGGTAAATTCTAATTTCACCCAAATCGTATTCAGTGAAGACCAATTACCAGGAAACAGTTTGGGTAAAATTAGATGTATTCATTTAAATATAGCAGATAAAATAGATTTTCTTGTATACAGAATAGCAGTCAAAGTATTGTGATAATATGTAAAAACTGGGTCAGTTACAAGGTAATAGAACAGAACCCCAAGAATGAGATATCTTGTTTTTCGTAATGCATGTTACATGTTCCTTTCCTATTGTTTGGGAGTCATTGATGCGCGCAGTACAATTTTCATTAATTTGTGGTATGTTATAGCATGGAGATAAGAGTATCTACTTTTGTTTCCATGGTTATAGTGTCTCTACGAATTCCCGAGCAGCATTTGTGTTGAAAAACTGTAAACACCTGGGTTAACTCCTACGCTTGCCAATAACAAAAGTATATTTTTAGCAAAACTTGCACAGTCCCGATTTGGAAAATATTAGTAAATATAAAGAACTAAATAACAGTTTAAGCCAACTTTTTCTTTTAAATTGAACTCGTGCAGTTGAAATTGCAATAAGTTTTATAATCTATGAATAGAAGAGATTTGACTTCATACCAAACATTAATTGCCATTAACATACTTGGGGTAATTTTCTCTTTTGAAGTAGCTGGCAATTGAACATAAAACAACATTTAATTGCTATTCAAACAAACACCAATTGATATATATATGCATCAATTGTATACATCAAACTTTTTATGCTCACCTGGCTTTACTCTGAATATAATGGATTGCTGTTAATACAGGGTTCCTGCCGGTTTACCTTCATAAGACGTAAGATATTTGTAAGACATTATAATTTCATGTGCACATGAAAAATAAATATAGTAATATACACCAATATTTTTAATTTCATCATAAAAAAAAAACAATCAGGGTATTGGCTATTAAGCAATAAAATAAACGCATTTCTTGTGTATTCAACAAAAGTTCATAATTTATATTTACCAAATCGTCTGAATATTACAATGTAGATGTTGATATCCAAGTATATTTGCATCAAAATAGGACAATGTAAGACTTAGTGGACAAAAGTGAGACTTAATACAGGCCTTAATTTTTACAAAAATAAAGTGAGACTTTTTTTAGACCTTTTTATAACCCATGGGAACAATGTATTATTTTACACTTGACAGAATATAATGAACAAATGAATAAATTCAAGAGTTCAAAAAACAGGACATCTTGGACCTAATTAGCATTGCATAACACTAAATAAACACTCAAGAAAAAAAATATTTGTGAAACATAGCCAATATATGTCAGTCTGGCTATCACAAGGCACCGCTAGTAGAGGTGTATCGATCCATGAATTTACCGAACCGATACCGATACTTCCTTGCCGTATCGGCTGATACCGATACCGATACTTATGATAACAGCTATTTTTCTAAGCCAGCCACCAGAATTATGCATCTGCAGGTCTACCATCACACATTAATTAAGCATGGCAAAACTATGATCAAATATTTAATAATTGCACATGAATTGTACAACATTTACGGCTATCATTGCTAAGTATGGGATGCTAAGGAATATGAAGGAATCAACACAATTTTTTAAATTTTTTCCCAGATTTTTCAATATTATGAACAAAAAAAGAATGATAAAACAAATGTCAAAAAGAAGCTTAAAAGTGAAAGTACTATAATATCTAGATATATCATTGGCATAATGTTACTGATGTTAGTTTCATAGAGTCATTGATATGAGGGTTTGAAAGAGTACCTGTCCAAATTTTCATATTTTCCTTATTAAATAAAATTATCTGTCATAAATGGTCATGAAACCCCCCCAAAAAAAGAATCTGTACACTATTTAAGCCATATTCTTACTAAGTTTTGTAGGCATATAGGTGCAGTAGTGTGTGAGTCCTGATCTGGAAACAGAAATATTTATGTTTTTTTTTTTCATTTTTCTCTAAATATTTTAAACACAGCTTAGATATGTCAATGGTACTATCAAAATGCACAGTTAAGCTATTATATAGAGTAATAACATAATGGTAGAGTTCTGCTCCGAAAACACAATTTTTGGCTTTTTTTCAGATTTTGTAAGTTTAAAAAGTGAAAATACCATAATTTAGATAAGTTACTGATACAATTTTATTCATGTAAGGTAAATAGTGTATTTTATATGGAGGTTTGAAAAAGTAGAAATTTTCCCTAATTTGCCCTAATTTTGAAAATTCTGTAGTATTTATGGCCATGAGACCCACAAAAGGCACCACTACACTATTTTAGACATATTATGACAAAGTTTTAAGCATGCAGATGCAGTACTGTCAGAGTTCTGCTTCGGAAAAAAAAAAAATTGTTTTCTAGTTTTCCAAACTTTGTACAATATAGCCAACATATGTCAATGAGACTATCAAAAGGCACCACTAGGCCATATAGAGTATTACTGTACACAATTTGATTTGGGTAAGTGCATTAGTGTTAGAGTTCTGCTATGGAAACGAAAGTGTTACGCCTGTCCACCCGTCGGACGGACATTGATGATAACAAAAACCCTTTTCGAACTTTGTTCGCTGAAAGTTAAAAAAGAAATCCTGTACTTTTTACTGGCGAATATTTGCACAGTATCTTGCTGCAAAATTTACAGTTGCAAGTTGGTCTACCGTAAAAGAGGACAAATGGATATTTGCCATGAAATATGAATATGCAGTGAAATGCTGTATGGTGATCTGTTTTACATCCATCTACTGAATAAATTATGGTAGACTGTAAATTTTATAGTATTATGCCAGGGATAGATTTATGGTATCGATCTTGCCATAAAAATATTACGGTAGAGTGCTGCATATCAAATTTACAGTATTTTGCTGTATAAACTACAGTAAGATTGCAACCCAATGGAATAGGCATCTTCATTGCAATTATCTTATTTCAAGGCACAACTGGATTCCTTAGTGCTTACTAAAGGAAACTTCTGATATGCCTTGGGAATTGGAATCAGATGAAATAAATGTCAAAGTGAACTTTTGAAAGGGAAAGTTCTATGATTTAGACAGTTAACTTTAACTGAATGTCTTGGCACAGCAGACACTGCTCATGATAAAATGTTTGTGATAATCTTGGGCGCTACAACATTTTACACTGTGTTCAGTGCTCTACAAACCTCGGGGGAAAATATAACCAAATAATATATTGCAAAATATGACAATTTAGCCAATTTTAGAATTTGAAACACATTATACGGAGGCTGCCATGGTACCTATTTTTTGGATTTTGCAAGGATTATCCAATGTACATCAAAATGCGGAGGAAAGACAGAGTCATCTATCGTCATGCACAGGGTTATTGGCTGTGCGCATCTGCTATTTGGGACTTAACTTCTTGCCGTAGTACATACTTTGTCACAACAGGCCAAAGAGGTTCTATAGCAGGACCGTGGTCTTCTAGAATTCATTGCATCTGTGAATAAAAACAGTTTACCGACTCTGCTAGAAGCCATGATGTTATCAAGAGATCTATTCCCATCTCCAAATATCATGTGACTTCTGGTTATGCAAACACAATGGACCATGAAGAATAAGAATACAAATTACACGTGGTGCACACATCGTCGTGATTTAGATTAAAATGGGAGTTTAAAGTTTAGGATCTTATGCAATCCAGGGGATATATTTTCACATAGCTAAATTATTTTAACACTAATTAATTACATGCATGGCTAAATGTGTCATGTGCATTTTCCATGAGAAGGATAATAGTTTAGCTATTACTCTAGTAAGTACAGCTCCTACATGATGAGCCACATGATGAGCCACTCTGAAGAAGTTGTACACCTTCTGCATATATATGATGTGGGCAATGCTGGCCCCACAGCTAGGTGATGTTGATGTGTCAACCACTGGGTTCCAGGTTCGATTCCCTGTCGAGCCTAAGATGTATGTTTCATCCTTCATTTCATTGCCACATGTGGTCCCTGCAAGCATGGCTCTCCTGGCTACCGGGCCCGAGTTTCCCTGCTTGGCCACGAGTCCCAGGTGTTACTCGACAGGTATAGCCGGGTATCCACGGGTAGCCGTCGGATTGGAGCCGGGAAGCGCGTTACGTCACTGTTATGTAATACTACGGGTTCACTACGGGAAAAACAGCTATGTGAGACTGGAGCTTTACTCCTACAACTCAGCGGATTACTCCTGGAAGCCGTCGAGTTACTCCTACTACCCGTCGGCTTACTCCTAGTAAACCGCTGGCTTTACTACGGGTAAAATTAGGGACGGATAACTGGCCGACTTCCACGGGTAATCTGCCGACTTCCACGGGTAACCCGCTGGCTTCCATGGGTAATCCGCTGGCTTCCACGGGCTATCCGCCGACTTTTTGGACACCCGGGAGTTTGCCACGGGTGAGCCATGCTTCCGGCTACCGGGCCCGAGTTTCCCGGCTTGGCCATGAGTCCCAGGTGTTACTCGATGGTTATCGCTGGGTATCCACGGGTAGCCGTCGGGTTGGAACCGGGAAGTGCATTACATCACCGTTATTTAATACTACGGGTTCACTACGGGAAAACCGGCTATGTGAGACCATGGCTTTATCAAAAATCCATTATATTGAAACATGAAAGTTACATTTTGAGATACATGAACCAGTGGTATTTTACAAAAGGTCATGGCTTTGCTGGCCCCCATGTAAATCGGGCACTGACACTCGGGGTACAAATGAAAACATGCAAAATAGTAAAATGTGCTATTTTTTTTTAGAACTAATGTGTTTTGTTGGTTTCAGACATACATCTCAATATATTTTTTGTATTATATTGGTTCAGTGTTTTTAATCCTTTTTTGGTTAGATTATAAAGGGTACTATGTGTCACACTCAGTCTCCATACTATGTGATTTCGCCACATTGCCAGATAAGCATGAAATTACTGCGCCCGTTGAATTAAACATAGGAGCGAACAAAATAGTTCTTAAAATATAGCCAAATCTGGAGTTATGGATTATCGCGGTTTTTGCACTCTAATGATTGATAGGAACAAATATACACTATTAAAAGCCTTACTCCCATACCAGGATCATTTCTCCGTCTGAAATCTGGCAGACCCTCAGGGCTATCGCCCAGCTCCCCCTAGCAGGATAACGTCTCACAAAGAGAGTCTGTGTAGGAGAATGCTCAGCCTCCTTGACTTTTGCAATTCAGCTTTTTTAGCTTTGGCTATCAGTCCGTGTATATGCAACACGTATAATTAATTTTGTTTAAAATAAATCGTGACTGAAGTTTTATGCATCAACTTGTCCCCCTCTCATATTGCATCAATCAATATATTTAGTCAGTCAGTCAGCACGTCGACCAGTCAGTCAGTCAGCAGTTTAGTAAGTCAGTCAGTCAGTCAGCAGTTAAGTCAGTCAGTCACCAGTTCACTCAGTCAGTCAGTCACCAGTTCAGTAAGTCAGTCTCCAATGTAGTAAGTCAGTCTCCAGTTTAGTAAGTCAGCCCGTCAGTCAGTCAGTCAGTCAGTCAGTCAGCACGTCAGTCAGTCAGTCAGTCAGTCAGCCTCCAGCTTGGTAATTCCCCATCAATCAACCATTTAACTCATCAGTCTGTCAGAAAGTCAGGCCTCTAAAATAACAAAGTTAACAGTTAAATTAGGCCTTGCAAGAGTCATAAGAAATTTAGTGATGATCAAACATGGCTTTTTAGGAAAGCTTAATGAGTCTTCCGTGTATCAAACTGATTGTGATTTAATTGGATTATCACAGTAAATCAGCGATGCAGACTGTGTTTGAGTATGGGCTCGGGTAACATAATATTTGTCAATGATATCAATTTTATAGCTGGAAGTTGGAAGTCTCTCTGTTATAAAATTATTGAAGAAAATCTTTGGTTGCTACTCAAGATGCTTGGTTCCATCACATCAAAGTCATAATTGAGTGTGCCCAAAAAAAAAAAAAAAATAATGTGTGCCAATGGTAACCTGACGTTAATGTTTATTGACATTTGAATAATTCTATGCCAAACACAACTTATTTGGTGCATTTTTGCACACACTGCAGCTAAACCCTCAGTGAATCCCACATAGCACACAGGCATCATTAAAATTGTTATGTGTTTGTCTGACAGGCAGGAGGGCAGGCATTACACTTTCATTTCCAGAGCAGAACTCTAACACACACTTTCGTTTCTAGAGCTGAACTCTAAACTAATGCGTAACACTCTATATGGCCTAGTGGTTAAAGGTGTACTGAAATCAGGATCGGTATCGGTTCGATGGATCGGTTTTTAATGGAGCCAATACCAAGTACTAACCATGCCCCCATTTGCAGCGCCCTCTACGGGTCGAAACCATTGAACCACATCACACCAGAGTACAATAGTTGCTGGGCAGCAGCAGGCTGCCTAATTGCGTAACGTTGTGCAACCACAGATTAGTTATCAATATAAGTGGTTTTTGTTTCTCATTATTCTGAATTATTTACAAATTGTATAGTGTGTGCCAAATAACTTCTTTATAACCTCATATTTATTTGTATCTAATATGCATTTACATTTATGTTTTATGCCATGCCATGTAAAATTTGCATGAATAAATAAACATATGTATGTTGTTTTTTGTTGCCCAAGTAAATGGTTAAATTCATATTAAACCTGGATTGGCTTTCACATTTTACATGTTCAAATTTATCATTTGAATGGAATTTGCCATAGACAAGAATTAAAGAGTATTACACACAGAATTTGATATATTACATATGTTATACAATTCATTTAAGATGTTCTACACTTTGTTAATTTAGTTATTTAAAAAAAAAAATTCAAGGATTAACTGCAATTGCCCATCAAATCTTGGTAAATTCTAATTTCACCCAAATCGTATTCAGTGAAGACCAATTACCAGGAAACAGTTTGGGTAAAATTAGATGTATTCATTTAAATATAGCAGATAAAATAGATTTTCTTGTATACAGAATAGCAGTCAAAGTATTGTGATAATATGTAAAAACTGGGTCAGTTACAAGGTAATAGAACAGAACCCCAAGAATGAGATATCTTGTTTTTCGTAATGCATGTTACATGTTCCTTTCCTATTGTTTGGGAGTCATTGATGCGCGCAGTACAATTTTCATTAATTTGTGGTATGTTATAGCATGGAGATAAGAGTATCTACTTTTGTTTCCATGGTTATAGTGTCTCTACGAATTCCCGAGCAGCATTTGTGTTGAAAAACTGTAAACACCTGGGTTAACTCCTACGCTTGCCAATAACAAAAGTATATTTTTAGCAAAACTTGCACAGTCCCGATTTGGAAAATATTAGTAAATATAAAGAACTAAATAACAGTTTAAGCCAACTTTTTCTTTTAAATTGAACTCGTGCAGTTGAAATTGCAATAAGTTTTATAATCTATGAATAGAAGAGATTTGACTTCATACCAAACATTAATTGCCATTAACATACTTGGGGTAATTTTCTCTTTTGAAGTAGCTGGCAATTGAACATAAAACAACATTTAATTGCTATTCAAACAAACACCAATTGATATATATATGCATCAATTGTATACATCAAACTTTTTATGCTCACCTGGCTTTACTCTGAATATAATGGATTGCTGTTAATACAGGGTTCCTGCCGGTTTACCTTCATAAGACGTAAGATATTTGTAAGACATTATAATTTCATGTGCACATGAAAAATAAATATAGTAATATACACCAATATTTTTAATTTCATCATAAAAAAAAAACAATCAGGGTATTGGCTATTAAGCAATAAAATAAACGCATTTCTTGTGTATTCAACAAAAGTTCATAATTTATATTTACCAAATCGTCTGAATATTACAATGTAGATGTTGATATCCAAGTATATTTGCATCAAAATAGGACAATGTAAGACTTAGTGGACAAAAGTGAGACTTAATACAGGCCTTAATTTTTACAAAAATAAAGTGAGACTTTTTTTAGACCTTTTTATAACCCATGGGAACAATGTATTATTTTACACTTGACAGAATATAATGAACAAATGAATAAATTCAAGAGTTCAAAAAACAGGACATCTTGGACCTAATTAGCATTGCATAACACTAAATAAACACTCAAGAAAAAAAATATTTGTGAAACATAGCCAATATATGTCAGTCTGGCTATCACAAGGCACCGCTAGTAGAGGTGTATCGATCCATGAATTTACCGAACCGATACCGATACTTCCTTGCCGTATCGGCTGATACCGATACCGATACTTATGATAACAGCTATTTTTCTAAGCCAGCCACCAGAATTATGCATCTGCAGGTCTACCATCACACATTAATTAAGCATGGCAAAACTATGATCAAATATTTAATAATTGCACATGAATTGTACAACATTTACGGCTATCATTGCTAAGTATGGGATGCTAAGGAATATGAAGGAATCAACACAATTTTTTAAATTTTTTCCCAGATTTTCCAATATTATGAACAAAAAAAGAATGATAAAACAAATGTCAAAAAGAAGCTTAAAAGTGAAAGTACTATAATATCTAGATATATCATTGGCATAATGTTACTGATGTTAGTTTCATAGAGTCATTGATATGAGGGTTTGAAAGAGTACCTGTCCAAATTTTCATATTTTCCTTATTAAATAAAATTATCTGTCATAAATGGTCATGAAACCCCCCCAAAAAAAGAATCTGTACACTATTTAAGCCATATTCTTACTAAGTTTTGTAGGCATATAGGTGCAGTAGTGTGTGAGTCCTGATCTGGAAACAGAAATATTTATGTTTTTTTTTTTCATTTTTCTCTAAATATTTTAAACACAGCTTAGATATGTCAATGGTACTATCAAAATGCACAGTTAAGCTATTATATAGAGTAATAACATAATGGTAGAGTTCTGCTCCGAAAACACAATTTTTGGCTTTTTTTCAGATTTTGTAAGTTTAAAAAGTGAAAATACCATAATTTAGATAAGTTACTGATACAATTTTATTCATGTAAGGTAAATAGTGTATTTTATATGGAGGTTTGAAAAAGTAGAAATTTTCCCTAATTTGCCCTAATTTTGAAAATTCTGTAGTATTTATGGCCATGAGACCCACAAAAGGCACCACTACACTATTTTAGACATATTATGACAAAGTTTTAAGCATGCAGATGCAGTACTGTCAGAGTTCTGCTTCGGAAAAAAAAAAAATTGTTTTCTAGTTTTCCAAACTTTGTACAATATAGCCAACATATGTCAATGAGACTATCAAAAGGCACCACTAGGCCATATAGAGTATTACTGTACACAATTTGATTTGGGTAAGTGCATTAGTGTTAGAGTTCTGCTATGGAAACGAAAGTGTTACGCCTGTCCACCCGTCGGACGGACATTGATGATAACAAAAACCCTTTTCGAACTTTGTTCGCTGAAAGTTAAAAAAGAAATCCTGTACTTTTTACTGGCGAATATTTGCACAGTATCTTGCTGCAAAATTTACAGTTGCAAGTTGGTCTACCGTAAAAGAGGACAAATGGATATTTGCCATGAAATATGAATATGCAGTGAAATGCTGTATGGTGATCTGTTTTACATCCATCTACTGAATAAATTATGGTAGACTGTAAATTTTATAGTATTATGCCAGGGATAGATTTATGGTATCGATCTTGCCATAAAAATATTACGGTAGAGTGCTGCATATCAAATTTACAGTATTTTGCTGTATAAACTACAGTAAGATTGCAACCCAATGGAATAGGCATCTTCATTGCAATTATCTTATTTCAAGGCACAACTG
Source organism: Alitta virens (assembly GCA_932294295.1). NCBI lineage: Eukaryota > Metazoa > Annelida > Polychaeta > Phyllodocida > Nereididae > Alitta > Alitta virens. The sequence continues at coordinate 39,127,436 of OW028575.1, forward strand.
GATTCCTTAGTGCTTACTAAAGGAAACTTCTGATATGCCTTGGGAATTGGAATCAGATGAAATAAATGTCAAAGTGAACTTTTGAAAGGGAAAGTTCTATGATTTAGACAGTTAACTTTAACTGAATGTCTTGGCACAGCAGACACTGCTCATGATAAAATGTTTGTGATAATCTTGGGCGCTACAACATTTTACACTGTGTTCAGTGCTCTACAAACCTCGGGGGAAAATATAACCAAATAATATATTGCAAAATATGACAATTTAGCCAATTTTAGAATTTGAAATTTCATGACACTTCTTGATAAAAATCTCCTTAGGTATATTATTCAATTCTGGAATAAACCATGTTATCATCACAGACTATAGCAGATCTGAGAGACAGGCAATGCATTCCGCCATGCAGTTATAGCTGGGCTAGGGAATCCCCTGTCACTTACCTGTCATATTCAACTGCAATTCATGAATCATTGAATTCAAATTTTACACTTTACCTATTAGTTAATAAATATAATCATCAGACACATAGATAACCATTGTAACTATAGAGCATTCAGTCAAACTGACTACATTTTACACATGATATTTATGGATGTGTTGATGTGATGTCATGCTGTTTTGTGAAACTCCCCCAAGTTCGTTGTTTGCCCAAACAATTGTTGATTCCAGGGAGGGTCTTGAACATGAAATTTGCAGTATTTTTATGTATTATAATTTAGTAACCCCCTCCCCACCCGCTGGTTCACTGCTTTCTTTGAGCAATAATGTTTCTTCACTAAGGTTAAATTTTTATTGATAGAATACACGCTGTCTCATTTCTGTATTGTTTTACCTTCTTTTTAAAAAACGACAAGATCTTTTATATTGAAAAAACTTTGGCTAACATGGGTACAAAGTCCAATCAATTCTTTGAAAACATCAAATATTATGTATGCTGTATGTGGAACTCTTATGTATACACAAGGGTTTAGTGACCCACATCTGCTGTGAGCTAAACTCATCTGAATTACAATTGACACATAACACTAGCACCACAAATTACCCCTAGATGGCAGTAGCTGTACGGTCAAAAGGTTTTCAAAAGTAGTGAAGGGAGGGAGTAATTTAAAGGTGAGAAAGAGAAAAGCAGGGACGGTTTCTTCTTCACTCAAACTTTATTTTAGTTCATACTGTATCTATAATAAATTCACTAATTTGTATCTATGCTTTGGTGCATTGCAACATTATATTGCAGTACATGTTTTATTGTGCCTCTCCCCCGTTAATAAGTTCAGAGGTCTCTAGTAAAATTTTACACTGAGGCCAAATTCATTGCGTAAATTTTCATGTCTGATTAGGGGCTCTGTACCTTTTAATTGGTGCAGTGACCATATTCTGTGTTCAATTACTTGCCTTCCCGTTTCTTACTTTTCTCTGTGTTCTCACTAATTCCGTAACTTTAGCACTGTTTAGTCACCTCAGATTTGGTTGGTTTTAGACCGTGTTGTATAGTTGCTTTCAATCTATTACTGAAGTCCCTTGTGTGTATTTATTGGATGTAGGCCTAACTATTGGAAAGCTTCACACTCAAAGAAATGTCCTCCTTAACAATGCTTCCTATAAACAGTATATTTAAATATGAATAAAAATATTACATAAGACAACCTTTATTGTTTTATTTCATGTCTAAGCATGCTGTGACTTTCAATTAAACTCCTTTGACTGGCATCAACGTTCACAGATAATGATGTGGGGAAAATACAATGTTGAACATGGTTTTTTTATGGAGATGCTTTATTTAATTTATTGAGGTATTAAGGAGATATTGGCAGTTGTTTAAATATTGATCAATGACAGTGTTTAAATAAATTTTGTGACCTGAGTAAACATAGTGCCTCACAAGGAGTTGTCACCAACAATTGCCATTGAACATGTTAAGGCATACGGAAGGATCGGATACTTTGCAAAATCCAGGACATGAAGGAACTTGACCCATCTTCCCCTGGTTCGGTGCACGTCCCAACAACAGCATTGCAGATTGTTCCAGGAGCACACTCTCGGAGCACAGGAACACCATTATCGCAGGTCCAGAACAGGTTAGGAATAGTGTCATGACATTTCATGAAACCGTTTGGTTTGTCATCACAGTTGCCAAATGGTGGTGTTGTGGTTGCTGGAAGCCTTTCTGTGGTACTTTCAGGCAATTCCGCACTTTCTGTGGTACTTTCAGGCAATTCCTCACTTTCTGTGGTACTTTCAGGCAATTCCTCACTTTCTGTGGTACTATCAGGCAATTCCTCACTTTCTGTGGTACTTTCAGGCAATTCCCCACTTTCTGTGGTAACTTCAGGCAATTCTTCAGTCTCTGTAGAGACCTCTGGTAATTCTAACTCTGTTGTCACTTCAATTTCATCAACCTCTGTTGTTGCAATTTCATCAACCTCTGTTGTCGCAATTTCATCAACCTCTGTTGTTGCAATTTCATCGACCTCTGTTGTTGCAATTTCATCGACCTCTGTTGTTGCAATTTCATCGACCTCTGTTGTTGCAATTTCATCAACCTCTGTTGTTGCAATTTCATCGACCTCTGTTGTTGCAATTTCATCGACCTCTGTTGTTGCAATTTCATCGACCTCTGTTGTTGTAATTTCATCAACCTCTGTTGTTGTAATTTCATCGACCTCTGTTGTTGCAATTTCATCAACCTCTGTTGTTGTAATTTCATCGACCTCTGTTGTTGCAATTTCATCGACCTCTGTTGTTGCAATTTCATCGACCTCTGTTGTTGCAATTTCATCGACCTCTGTTGTTGTAATTTCATCAACCTCTGTTGTTGTAATTTCATCGACCTCTGTTGTTGCAATTTCATCGACCTCTGTTGTTGTAATTTCATCGACCTCTGTTGTTGCAATTTCATCAACCTCTGTTGTTGTAATTTCATCAACTGCTGTTGTCACAATTTCATCAGCCTCTGTTGTCAAAATTTCACCAATCTCTGTAGTCACTTTAATTTCTTCTCCCTCCGTAGTCACATCAACTTCTGATTCTGTGGTAGCCGCTGGCAATTCACTTTCAGTTGTTACTTCAGGTGTTTGGGCCTCAGTGGTAGAAGGAGCTGGTGTTGTTGCGGTCGTGATACTACTTGTAGTGGTTGTAGGTATTTCCAACGTTCTGTCAGACAAAAACTGGAGCAGGTGATATCGTTGGAACCGACAGGTGCCTCTGAAGTCATCCATATCAAGACTGCGCGCGGCATAACCTCCAAAACCACGGGTGCTCATGTGATCTACCTGAAAAAATAAAACATAGCTTGCATTGTTAATATCGTTAAAATTTCATGATAAAAATTTCACAAAATCAAAACACTCAAAAGAATTAACCTTCCAACGAAGACTCTCTTGGCTTTCAAAGCTGATCCATCTGTCAAAGCCATCTGCAATATCTTTCATGAAGGGAACACGTTGTACATTGTCCCATGCCTGTGGGTTGCCTGAGGACAAAGATTGACAAACCTGAAAGGGAGACAGATTATCATGTATCTCACATGCATATACTTCTTCGTTACTCACCTCAGTTGACTCCAAGTAGTACAAATCTATGTATAAATCGGAAACTACTTAATAATATTATGGTCATACTTCATAAAAAGAAAGATATCCAGGCATTCTTGTCTCAGGTCCTAGACGGCCGGGGCCATCTGCTGGTGCTCCAACGCCGAGTTCCGATGTGGTGAGAGCAAAGGTCAAGCCGTATAAGGGCACACCCATGATCAGCTTTGCACGCGGAACTCCAAATGCGGCCCAATATGCCATACTCCATTCCTGTTTAATGAACATGTAGAGTCAACCCCACCATATAAACTTTACCAATACTGTCCGCTCACACCAAATACTGTAATCATGGCAATGTACTTCACAGATTCTCATTTTCGAAACAGTGAGTCCAAACAGAGCCTAATACTACATTGTTATCATTGTAATACATGTAATTATGTAGAATTGTAGCTTTTTCTATTAATCCATGTCATTATGAGAGCTTTACTATGATGGGCAGTGGAATGTGACATGATGCCTACACAGCAAAGCCAGTACAGCTGGATAGTAATGGCATGCCACCTTTTACAATGTATTCATCACATTTAAAGCCTAAACCTTTCTTTCATACTTTTTTTGGCCACCTGTAGCAGTGTTGTTGGTCAGAAACAGCAAATTGACGATGACATTGTACGATCAATTTTGTTTGAAATGAGCTTTTCATTTTCCTTTGAAAAAATTAAGCATGGAATTTATGCAAACGAAGGACAACTTTCTGACATCACATTCTCAGAATCAAGTGGAAATTGAAGAGTGATTCTACATAATTATTACAAGTATAATAAACAACTCTAGTAAAATTAGCCCACATGGTCTGTTTGTGGAAAACCTTCTTGTGTTTATTCACAGACTGACACATTTAATGACAGCAGTACAGATCTTCAGATACTCACCACACTGAGTTCCGTGTTGTCACCATTTGGTTTTGACAGCAGAGGAGCATTGTGGCCAGTCACTGTCTGTTCCCAAGGGTTGTGCAGTTCCATGGACATAACACTGATGAAGTCTAGGTTTCTGAGGAATATTTATCATCAATTGCATGTGATGGTCTTCTGTGAAATATTTTATAGTACTTATACATAATTAGCCACAAATGTAACACATTACTCACTGGGCAAGGGTAAGAGGTTCATAACCATTGTCGATCAAGTTTCTTCTTGCTGGGACTGCAGCACCCAACAACAAAGAAGACTCAAAGGCTGCTCTCATTTCCTGTAAATTGAAAAAGTGTGTGCAAGTGTGACATTACGTTTAACATTTATCTGAGAGGTCAATACTGTCTAAACTAGGTAGGGAACACTAGAAAGTACAGGGAGAGATATTTATACAGGGTGTGGCCTAAAAACTTGCACCAGGCATCTCCTCTTTCGGGATAGCTCTAGGTTACTCAAATGCTTATGAAGTCTTCTAAAGTTGTGCCACAGTTAGTCAGGGGTATAAGCAATAGGTCCTTGTAATATTTTTGATCTTACAATGTCAGACAATATCAGTATCTGAATTATAGATATGGTTCATGCTGCAGGGCTTGTTCTGAGTGACACACATCACAGAAGTCAAATTTCTGTCTGCTTGCATGGTGTCTCTAGTTGCAGAAAGTTTACAAATTAGAGATTTTGTAGTTACTACACATTTGAAGTCACAGAAAATATAATATTTGCACAGAATCCTCCTTCAATGTTTTCTATATGTGCATATATATATCATGGTATTAGATGATAAGAAGGTTGGTTCCAGCTTTGATTCAGCAAGGTCATGAAATTAAAATGGAGAAATATAATGGCATTCCAAAGGGACGTTTTGAATCTACAACTAATCTGAAAATAATCACATGATTTTCAGGAGGATTGGCCAGTTAATTAAACAGAAAAGACAGAAAATTGATAAAAATCCAAAATAGCACTTTCCGCCTCAAAGGTGAAAATGCTCTACCTTCTTATTAAATGTATCTATTTGCCCTAGTTTTGGCGGCAAAGGTCATGAAAGGTGTCTGTAACACATCTGTATGATCAGTGACTTAATCTAATGCTTGTATTGCAAAAGCCGAGGTGAAAATCCCCCGAAGGTGTGATAAATGTGCATGTGCTATATTTAGATCCATATTATCTATAATTCTTGAGGAAACAAGAAAATATATTTCAAAAAGATTATTTAGAACTATTATCACTTGTGTATGATTGCAGCAGCAGCATGCGATCACTGTAAATTGAGGCAATAACAAAAGAGGTAGCAGTAGCTGCTGGTGCAAGTTTTTATGCCGCACCCTGTAGGCAACCATAAGTATCTGACAAAGTGTGTGTGTGTTTTTTAATGCCTCATCAGCACCTAATTTGGCCAAGTGTATTTATGGTGCTATATGTTCTGATACTGCATAAGAATTGGAAAACCGTTTAAGGGGGATAAGTTGTAAACAGGTGGCGTAGGGCTTTAGACAGAAACAGAGATCTTCTGGTCTGTTGAGTATCTGCACATACGATCAAGATATGTTTTACTGTAAGATGGCATTTACATCTAATGCAGATTGGTATTGGGCTGTTCAGTATATTTTTAATTTTTCTCATTGCCTTGTATATGACATATATTCTTTGTTTTTGATTGATTAAAACATTTTTCTTTTATTGGGGGGCATATGGGTTACTGTATATTGTTATACTCGGGTGTACCCCATTACCAGTCAATTTTGTGATATTCCTGTAGTATGTAACACTACGTTGTAAAATTGTATTTGCGGAGATTGGTGAAAATAAATAAACTCTAAAGAATGTATGAGTCTTGTATGTTCAATAAGACATCGATGGAGTACAATGTGGTGTCTTCGAGAGATGGAGTCTGTTGTCATACTCTCATTAACTTATTACATTAAGATAGGATGTGACTTATTGTTATAGAGCATTCAATCAAACTGACTACATTTCACAAATGAGATTTATGGAAGTGTTGATGTGATGTCACCATGTTATGTTGTTTGCCCAAATAATTGTTGCCAGGGAGGGTCATGAAGATTAAAAGGGGGCCAGATGGTTTTGCAGCAACTTTTATGTATTTTAATTTCGTGGCCCCCTCCTCACACACGAGTTCAGTGCTTCCTTTGAGCCCACACTTGCATACATCAAATGGTCAGTTGTGGTGGGTTGCTTGGACTCAGTGTAGTCAGTTTGATTGAGCAAGCAGTAAAACATTTATCCCACTGCGTTTACCAACAGGATGTCATAAAGCTGTGTATAATCTGTCTAAAATCAGTATAAGGGATGTTATTATTTGTGATTTTTTAGTTTAGTGCTTTTCTTGCCTGAATACCAGCATGCCCTGGGATCTAACAAAAGATAATCTCTTTATTTTGATTCTCTATGTTCCGTTATTATTAATGAATAGATCATACGAATGTCCAATACAATAGGGTGTTTATTACTCATGGCTTGTAAAGCAGATTTTCAGTCTAAACAGATCACAAATTAAGTTAATTGCGAATTTCTAATATCTTGCAGTGCTTTAGAAATGGCTGTTAATTCTGCAGTGAAGGCAGAACATTTATCTGGGAGGCGTTCGCTTGAGAGATGACCTGACTAAGTGGTATAAGTCGAAAAGTTAAAATTTTCATTAGACTAACATGTAATAAGAACATCAAATGGTATGTTTTGGCTGAATTTCTTTTGCAGCACTAAGTTACAGAGCCAGCGACCCATATTAGGGTCTTAGGGCTATCCTCCTGGTCTGTTGGGATTCCTTTTTTGTGGATTGTTATGTTCGATATTATATACACTGTCTCGAGTTTATAGGTAATCATTTACCTGTACTAAGAGACTAAATCTCTCCCTGTCCTCAGGAGGGCTTTCATCACTACCAGGATATTGGAAGTCAAGGCTGATGCCATCGAAGCCACGTGTTGTGAGGAACGTCATGGCGTCATTGATGAAAAATGCCCTGGATGATGCATCAGCCAACATGGCCGTCAGTTCACCAAGCTGACCATTTGCTGTTTCCACAGCCAGAAGAACCTTCAAGTCAGGGTCACTTTCTTTGACAGCCATCACTCGTTGGTACCTGAAGAGATAGATACAGGTAAATGCTTTGAGAAATGGAAATATTTAAGGAATTCAAAGAAAAAACACAGCAGTAGTAACATTACCATGAGATACAGTCACTAATTTAATTTCAGGATGAAGAGGAAGATGGTGATGCTGGTTTATCTCAGCACTAAGGATACCGAGATATAAGGAAACACTTACACCTACAGAAATTCACCATCAAACTCAATTGCAGCTAAAAAACTTGAGGATAGAATCGATTAGTTCAATGGGCTGCAAGGATTCTTTGTTCGAAAAGAAATTGCCTAAAAATTCACTTCAAAGAAAAATACACAAACCTGCAGTCCACTTCTGTTATGTACAAATACTATTGGAAGTCAGGTAATCACATTATGTTTATTAACGTGTTAACTAATAAGTAAATCTGTGCTAGCCAAGGACTAGCTAGACAGGCTTAACTGGAATGTGCATTGCATAGAGCCACCGGGGTTTGAGGCCTTAGCCCATAGTGTGACCAGTCTAAATATGTTGAAACGCTTCTCTTTTATTCCAGTAATTTCTACATGATTGTTTGAAAGAGAAAAGCAATCAATCAGAGTGAAAAAAAAAAAACTGTGATTTACATAACTTTTTCGGGAAATGCTATGATAAATTATGTGAGAAAATACAGGTGCTAAAAAAAGTAAAAAAGAGAGATAAATGTAATTAGATAAGAAGCTAGCTTTGTAGAACTTCCAGGTGTGAGGTTAAAGTGAGTTGTGTGCCTATTCCAATTATGTTATGAATTACAAGTTGAAAAAGGCTATTTTAATTAATTCCCACCACATGAAACTCATTATCTATCCATATAGTCCTTGTAAGTTCTGAGCCTCCTTATGGCAAGGATTGTAGCATTTGGGGTGAAGACATATGTAGAACTTACACAATTAAAGCGCAATATATTATGCCTGCAGCATCAACACGTGTCTCTCCTATAGTTCTAACGATAATAACCTTATCGGTTAAAACGTCATAAAACATGAAATACCCAAATATCTATGATACAGCAATTTTTACTTCGTTATCTTTTTTTCTTTCCTTTCCAGAGAACAATGTCTTCTCTTCCTTATTGAATCTTTACAGCTTACAACAGGGTTTATATTTCACTAGCTTCATGTGATAAATACAGTGATAACTACCAAAGGTGGTCTGTGATAACTATCACGTATGCAAAGTGGCGGGAAATGCAGCGGTTTCTATCCTGGTTATGTACCTGGCAGAGAGCGTCATGTACAACGTCATGGGTAAATACATTTTGGGTGTTTTCTCAGACGGTTACAACTACAGAAAAGGCACATAGATACCATTGCATTCGTCTGTGAATTTCGCTGTTAATAAGGGTAAAATCAGATCTGTGACTTGACCTGGAATTGCATTCGTGGCTCGACCACTTCAATACTATGACCAAAAATTTCTTTTTTTGTATAATGATCTGTACACTACTATAAAAGTGGTCGGAGCACGGAATCATAATTAATTTAACGTCCGTTTAGCCAATCAGACGTGGCAATTAATCAAAATAAGTGCTGAATGGCGCAAAGGCGTTGCAACGACCTTTTTCGAACTGCAAGTTTTCGTCACGTGCGTCTCGTGTGATGGCGAGAGTCAAGCACAGGGTAAACATGGCGATGTGGTGGAGGGCTTGACGAACAGGTAACAGAAAGAGATGAATATCGCAGTGAATAGCGTTCGACAACATGGTATGAATAGCCATTGTTGTTGATTATGTAATTATGGAGGTGTGGACGAAGGGACAGGCCCTTAAGCCACTGTCACACGGGCCGGTTGTGCCGTAGTGAAGCCGTAGTATTATGTAATAGTTGCGGAAATCGCTACCCGGCTCCAAGCCGGCGGCCCCAATACGGCCACCCGTGGATACCCGGGGATACCCGGCAAGCACCCGTGGGACCCTTGGCCCAGCCGCGAAACCCGGCCCCGGTAGCCGGTTGTGCCATGCTTGCATGGCACAACCGTAGAAATCTCACGAGTGAAAAAAAAAAAAACACGTGGAAGCCGACGGGTGACCCGTGGAAGCCGACGGGTGGCCCGTAGAAGCCGGCGGGTGGCCCGTAGAACCCGGCGAATTATTCGTCCCTAATTTCACCCATGACAATGTCATATTACTGTGTCATCTTTGAACAAACTATGAAATGACAGGTCAAAGAACCCCAATTTAGGCAATTAGGCAATTGACACATGTATTGAGCATTTGCTGTATTCTCTACACCCATTCTTTATATCATTCAAAATGCTAATAGCAATTGACATAACGGTCATGGCAGTTGGCAGAATGAGTAGAAATGAATTGCAATAAAGCTCATCCAAACAATGTATATATATCATGGTCAAAAATATTGACCACACCATTCAAGTCATGACCATACACAGGGCACCTGGCCGCCGCCAGAGAACTGCATTCTTAGATGAATATCTCGCTTAATATTTGGTCTATTTTCAATCCGAAAACACCTATGGAGTCAGTATGAATTATACTACAATCCCGTTTTTATTTGACGAAAATCGGACTAATATTAGGGGAGCAGCAGCCTTTTAAAATATACTCCTGGAAGCTGCGAGTTACTTCTACTACTCGCCGGCTTACTCATACAACTCGGCGAGTAACCCGTAGAACCCGCCGAGTCACCCGTAGAACCCGCCGAGTCACCCGTAAAACCCGCCGAGGCACCCGTAGAACCCGCCGAGGCACCCGTAGAACCCGCCGAGGCACCCGCGGCAGCCAGCGGGTAACCCGGCGGGTGCTGCCCTGCCCCTTTTTGCTGCCAGAACCGGTCGCCAAACCGGCGGAAAGAGCTGTTACATAACTATTACGTAATACTACGGGTTCACTACGGCAAAACCGGCCCGTGTGACAGTGGCTTTAGAGCATGGATCATGCTCCACTTAGACTGTTTTCCTATTGTTCTAATATGTTAGTAAACTCCCTCAGGCAAATTGATTTTTTTTTTTTGCGTATTTCAGGCAAACAAACAATCAAACAAATTAGTATATATGCCTAATGTAGTATATGTTAGTTATATCCCTCATAGTTGGGAGTTAACAAATATATCTTTGTGCCAACAAAAATGTCAGTTAACTCCCTCCTATTCGGGATATAACTAATACTTATGCAGTTGAGATAGAAACATCATCTGTCAGGACCAACGTTGGCTCATCATCAGCTAACATCAGCCAATGTTGGCATGTTACCTGGGGATCGAGTTGTGACATATTTTGTTTCAAAATTTAAATGAAAACTTCACTTACAACATGTCTTGCATGTTGGATTAGTAAATGAAGAGGAAGGGACAGAAGCAGACTGAAATTAATGAATTAGCCTAAGTATGATTCTATATGAAATGTAATGAATTTAAACCCAGATAGTACAAGAATGATACTAAAAGCCCTAGAAGTGTGTATGTGTCAATTACGTTTAACGACATGTTCACCTGAGAGTTCATTCTAGGTAGGGATTGATGGGTTCAGGGACACTTTGGTGTAAGGAGCACTTAGGTCTATAGTTAGACACTGACGTCGATACAATTTGGAATGTGCATTGCGCAGGGCCCTGTGTTGACCACTGGGGTTAGAGGTCTTCACCCACAGTGTTACCACCCTTGCCACGAGGAGGCCCGGACTTTGGAAGACTAACAGTCCTTGAAGCCCAGACTTTAAGAATAACCCGATTAACCTGATTATTATACAACTAGCTTACAGGAAAATTATAATATATATGTAACCTATGTTACCTAAATATTATACAGTAGCATTATGCGCTTGCATTGTCACATACAAAATATGATGATTCCGTTACCAGAGGTAACTTTATGATCCCGTTTGCCGGATGCCGCTTTGTTTTTCATATTCAGGGAACTGTGCATATGGACATTTTGGAAATACACATGGCACATGTTATGTCTCATGCGCACAATTATTTAAATATATTTTTAATTTGCTGGAAGGCATATATATTGAAAGTTCAAATAATTGATATAGTAACACGTGTCCAAAACCACGAGTAACACACATTGGACATAGGTCAGTCATGCAACTGGAAGCCACAATGTTATAATTTCATTTGGGCTGATATTTTTACTAGTCATCATCGGGTAAACTGTTCTAGCCATGAGAGATATACGTACATTTCTTCATCGTTGAATTGACTTGGGGCCAAAACACCACCTTGAAGGAACGCCTTTGAGAAGATGATGTGAGAACAGAGTGCAGGGTCAATGTCCTCAGGAAAGAAGCGACCAAGGGCTGGACGGAACTGAGCTGTGTTGTCATAGTAACAGATGCGGTAGAGCCCTGGATAAGAAAAATCTGGATGTTTTAAGATTATTTCCTGTTAAAATTATCTGCAACTATCAAAACTTTAGTTCAAAGTTTCTTAGTGGCATATCACATCTCAGAGGAAAAACATCCTCAGAATAACAAGCGTTGGGAGAAATATGGCATGTATAATGTAAGATTGAACTTGATTAAGATGTGCTAAAGAAAATTCCGAAGAAGGTGAAGATTTTGAAGATAACATGAGACTTTTTACGATTCAACTTTACTCATGAAAATATAATTGTAATTAATTTTGCATGAAATATTCCAATGAAGCATCTATAAAATCCTGTTGGGATCGTACCTTGTGCAGTGCATAAACTGATCAGTGCCATGAAGCCCAGAGCATACATCAGCTTCTGAGGTGCCATTTTCAAAACCCAAATCCCACGAGAATCGTCTGCTGTTCGCCTGCTTTTTGTGAGGTTACTATATATACCCCTGTCCTTTAAGGCCCAGAATAATCCCTGCTGATATATACTGTTAACTACAACCTGTTATCTTGTAAAGTTTATAAAGTCTACAAACTCCATTTGCGTCACATTTACAGATAAAAAGCGATTGTTTTCGTTGTAGAGGTTTTTTTTTTACGAGGAAATATCATTGAGAACTTGTCATGTGCAAATTTCGGATGGTGAAAGTCATTTGTGACACCAGTGAAAGCATTTAATTCTTTCAAAAATTATCACCTATATGAACTTGAAACAATAATCATTGTTTCCAGTTCATATTTTCCCTTGCCCATCATCCATGGACAACTAACACATGCTCTACCATTATTTATTGACTCCTAGGTTAACTGCTAGGATCACTGATAGTTCAAATCAATTGATTTTAGATAAATTTTTTCAATATAAATATATAAGATAAGTTTTTATAACAACTTTTGATTTTCTTTCTATTACTCTAATTACATTCATAACGTTGCAATAAGCACAGCGTATAGACTGATATCGCTAAAATTTCATTATATTGTATTGCATAAAAATGTAAAAATTATGTAGAGATTTGAATCAACTGCAATGTAGAGTTAATAGTCAAATTAGCAACGAGTCCTGCAGCAGGTGGTACCCAGATAGCATGTCAGAAAACTTGAAAATATGCTTTCACATCTTATGGTGAAGTTGTCTGAAGTCCATTTTATAATCATAGATAAAAAAAAAAATTTCCAGTTGTCTACGAAGTTACAGCAATGATATGAATATTGTATCTGTCTGTCTGTCTGTCTATCTGTCTGTCTATATATCTATCTATCTATGGGTTTAAAAATATTTCCTGAGGTCATACGAATAACCATGCAAATTAAAAAGCACAGCAATGGACGAAATCATGGCTGGCAACTTGTCACACATCGCACTGAATTCAGTAAAGAAACTAAAGAAATGGACTGAACAGACATTTATCCACTCATTTTACAATGACTGGCCACAAATAGGCAGCTACAGGTGGTCCAATGGTTAGTTTAAACATATTTATTTAATTTTGTCAATGAGCCGGTGGCTCAATAACAGGTTCAATCTTGGATAGTATAATGTGCAAACTATACAAAAGACCTGTGGCAGGAGGTTTAAAAGTAAAAACAGGATGAATAATTCATCTATTGATGAACTATTACAAATAGACTAGCATTGAACTAAAATGGATCTGTTGATGAAATAAATTGTATTATTTGGATGATTATATCAAAATTGACCCCTGTGGGCAGAGATTCGTCTCCAAATAAAAGTAAATTGGAAGTAATTGGGAGTGGCATTGTATTACTAACACTATTTAACAAGATTTGTCTATTGTTGGAATAGTTCGGAAATTCAAGGAAAAAATGGTTAACAGTTTCTGCAGAAGTGCCACAGTTACAAAATGGGGAATTAATACACCCTTTCACATGTAAGTGAGCATTAAGATCTAAGAAACCAAGCCGGAGCTGTGCCAACATAACTTCTACCTTTCGGGGTAATCCCAAAGGCAGAAGTAAAGGTTTTAATAATGAAGTTATTTGTAATTTCTGCTTAAAGGTTGCACGACTCGAGCTTGACTTTACAGACAAATCAAGGTCATTCCATAAGGAAACAGAACTGGGCAAAAAAGACCAATGGTTACGACAATGGATTGCTCGTCTGATTATTCTGGGCTTGAACCCTGCCTCAGGAACAACATTAAGCTGCAAGTCGTTCAGATAAGACACTTGGTGGTCCCTTGTATTCAGATTATGTGCTGTAGCAAGAAAAGACCCCATCCATGGGGTAAATGTCTAACATCATGTGGACTTTCATACCTGTTGTTACAATTTATTTTTACCTGTAACCAATTACAGCAAATTGTTCTATTTTGTTGTCGAGATTTTGCCTATTTACTCTCACTGTGTGATTTATTGTATCTGTTAATGAAATTAAAGATATCTTATATCAATTAATTTTTTGGCAGTTATTTATAATTCACATGTAATTTAACTGAAAATTTACAGTGATTTTCCTACAATTAAAGATTGGTTTTAGTGGTTCAACGATTAACAGTGATTTTAACTGTAAAGTGGCCAGCATATTTGCCAGAAATGCCTGTGATTTTAACAGGATATCTGTAAAACACACTCAAAATTAACTGTTACCTCATAACAGTAACTCTGTTAAAAAACATTTAATTTAACTGTATTTGCATTATGGTCCTGTTTTTTTTTTACAGCAACTGAAACTAAAGCACATAACATGGTTTCAGGTTACTTAATGCAATGAATACCTTATTATCAAAATCTTCTGGATATTAAATATCAGTGCAAGTAATGTCATGACTAGGACAGACCAACTTTTTCATGAAAAATAAAGAAGCTGATATTGGGAGTTTGTTATTTCAGGCATCTTTAAGTAATCACAGAAATCAAAGATTTCTATCCCCCATTCCAGGTGACTGCTTCAGAGTGCAATCAGCACCCGATCCAAGAATGGGGGGTAACAATGGGGAACTAATTTAAGTGTCGATAATACCCTCCATTTCGGTATTTTAAAGTTACTTTAGTCATCAATTTAAAATTTTGTATTGTATACTTTTATCTTGTACATGGCAAAATGTGCTACATGCGTTTTCCATGCATTTATCCTTCTCATTGAAAATGCACGTGGCACATTTAGCCATGTAGCAATTTAACCTAAGCAGTTACAAGGTAATAAAGGAAATTTCAATTATTTCATTGTTATCATAAAGTTTGGAAAGCCACTTTTTTCCATGATAGAAGTTCCAAGCTGAATGTGTACCCCTTGAAGCAAAACGGGGCTAACCTTGCCCCACTCTCCCCTACAACCTTTCAATCTTTTATGTACAGGTTAGACAAAACCTTGTGTTTATTGGGGTTTGAGGTCTTCACCCTCCGTTTGGCAGTTGGTGAACTGCCCAACTTTGGCCTTTTTTTAAAATTAATCTTTAGTTGCTTGGATAGCACGTGTTCTATGGCCCAGATGACTATCAGTTAATGCAGTAGTTGGGTGGCTCCATAGTTCAAGGATCCATGCTGATTGTATCACTACCAAATTGTCACTGTTCTGAAACATTGTGTGTGACAGCCAATTCATCTGAATGTCACTTTCTGTATCCAATTGCAGAGTGATGGTGAAATATATAGTTTACTTAACCCTTGTCTAATTTGAATTCAACCCCATCTGATTTTATTCGAGTTTGGCGAAATTTGTACTTATGTCAAAAATCTTCTGTTCATTCATTTATGAGTAAACAAGAAATTAATCATTTTAACAGCCTTATTTATAAACCAGTCATAAATAAAGAAAAGAAAACAAAACAAATTGTATGATGTGTGTTGTTGACTTTTATTCATTTCCAGAATCATTATCACGGAATGTGTTAAAACTTGTTTTTGTAAATTAAGTTATGTAAATCGAAAGACTGGAGCAGTACTATGTTGTATACATGCCCATGTAATAAGAAACTGCATTGTGTTATCAATGAATATATTGTAATGTGATGAGCACATTTTTCTTCACATCTGAGAACACTTACAGTAAACTTATCATCACGATGATATATTGTATCATTAGTGACCCAGAAAATGTGCATGTCATCTCAAGTTCATTTTCATAAGATCATCAACCAGCAAGGTAATATTTCTGTGCATGAAAATTTGTGAATGCCATTCTTGTATTACTCAGATACCATTGGAATGCTATCTGCTGAATGTTTGCAAAAATATGTAACTTGCATGTTAATAATTTATCTTTATTAAATTATGTGATTGCCTAGACGAACCTGTTATTACTATTCACACAGTTCATTTGGTATTTATATGTAACATTCTCGGAAAATGCTAACCTCTGTAGTTGAAAGAAGAAAATAAGATTGTTTCATTTTATGCAACAAAAAAAAAAGAGATGTATGGGCTCTCTTATCATGTAAAATATAAATGATTAATTTTATTTTTAGATTTATGTAGATTGTTTATCTCACAGTGTCCCACATACAGGATCATGTATAAGAAGGCAGAAATAACAGGCAAAGGGGAGCCACTGCGGTTTGTGACTGCTTCAGTACCAGTGCCTCCACCTGGTATGGTGAGAGTGAAAACAGCATTTGTTGGAGTTTGTGGTACTGACCTCCACATCATAAATGATGGCTTGGGTCACATCAAAACCTACGGTAATTAAAATAATTATTAAACATATATCGTTTGCATGAAACTATTTGTGGTTTAACAATAGTTAAGTAACTTAAGAGTAAAAATTTTAACCTTAAACTTAACATATATTTTCAGAAATTTATCATTAGTTCTACCATAATGGAGGGTATTATCGACAGGGCGGGTCTTATCGACACTCACATTAGAATGTTAACAATTTTGACAAAGTGTCGATAATACCCGCCCTGATAATACCCTCCGTTACGATACAATATTTTGTGTTGCTTTGCCATGTCTAAATCACATATTTGTTCTACAATATTTTGATCTCAATTGCTTTACTGTGTCATATGCTCATGCAAAACAGAGGCTGTGCTGCACCCTCAGTGAATCCCACATAGCACACAGACATTATTAAAATTGTTCATTGTTCGTATGACAGGTAACTTGCTATTATACTTTCAGGCATTATACTTTAATTTCCAGAGCAGAATTCTAACACACACTTTCACACTTACCCTAAGGAAATTTCATACAGTAATATTTATATGGCCTAGAAGTGCCTTTTGTTAGTCACATTGACATGCTTCTGCTATGTTTTACAAAATTTGGAAAAAAATAATTTTTTCGTTTTTAGAGTAGTACTCTGACACTTAGTCTTTGAAATAAGCATACGATCATCCAAGATGACCTTTATGGCTACGATGACCAGTTATATAACCCAAGTAGTCCACTAGATGACCAATTTATTTACTGAATGTTTAGATAGTGTGTGCAATGCAATGAGCTGGAATGATTGCAAATAGGCCTACGTAGCCTGTTACGCAATGGTAATTAGATTCCAAGATGTCCTCTCCCTTTGTTATGTGCATTCCGACAAGCATCAAAATATTAATATCAATCCATCCTGTTCAGATTAAAGCCAATGAACATCAGAAGTACTGTTCATCCCTTTCCTGCCATTTAATTTTGTTTGTTTCAAAGGTTTTATGCACAGTGAGAAGTATTCAGTTCGCTAGAATTATCAATACAATATAATCTACACCAAAACTTAAGCAAAAGATTATAATTTCTATGTCCAAAATAATCATATATTGGCTATGACAATGCTTCTTAAGGAATATATATGAAAATCAGCAACTGCATTATGCCACATAAAGGTGTTGGGTACAGTTCCATACAAATCCTAAAGGGTTATTTTGTTTGGAATTACTCAACACACCCATTTGCCATGCCTTCGTAAGTCAAAATATCTTTTGCGCACTGACTAATTTTTGCTGGCCACTGAAGGAAATATACACTATCAATTGCTATAGAAGATCAGTGTAAACAATGAAAAGGATAACTGTTGGAAATTTTATGGGTAAACATTTATCAAACACTGCAAAATCACATATGCAGTTTGTCATATCACTTCACATTTCTTACAGATTTAATTGAAAATGTTTTAATAAACATTTTGTCTTCCTTAATGTACATATATTTATATGGAATATTTAGCCAGTGCTTTTGATAATGTCAATGGAAACTTTAAATGATCAATTATAGATTGCATAGTTATAACATTTTTGTAACAAAAAATTAAGGATGATGCAAAATGTGAGATGGCATTATTTTATGTCAATGTTAGTTTTTAAATTCATACATGGTTTAGCACCAGATGATTTGTGCAATGAAACTACTATGGAGATAGAAGTATCAGACCGAACAAGAAATGTTTATGAGAATAATGCGCGTGGTCCATTTGTTAACATTGATCAAACCAAGAATTAATTTTCATGTAAGGGATCACTGATCTGGAATGATTTTCCTGATATAATTTAAGAATTTACTGGTATCGATGATTTTAAGAGTAAGGACAAACGTTTTTATATGGGTGCTGTATATCAGCTTTTAATTAATTGTTTTAATTTTTGACACTATTGTACATTTCATGTTATAACACAGACATGTTGAAAAACAGATTTTATTGTCCGAACTTGTCACCTTGTATAAATGTTTTATAAATAAATAAATAAAATATAATTGGTGTGTGGAAAACTATTTCTGCAAATGCTTAGTTTCATGAGTTGAACAGGGATTTTTTCTCAATTTAGCTGCAAATTCACTGTATTGCTGAATGATGATGCTATACATGTTCAAATCGTGAATTCAGAACAGTTAGCAATTTCATGCTTACATATCACCCAGGATCAGTCAAAATCACGGCATTTGCTCATTTGTGTATATGTTAGCCCTTGACATAGTCACATAGTGGCTAGTTCTGACATGCTCTAGACAACTCTGCCTCCCATTTTTCTTATGGAGAGGCAAGGTTGGCTCCACTGTCCGATCTGCTAATCTATGGGCATCTTTACCATCGTCTTACAATGCATTCACATATTTTTAGAATATTCCAATTTTGACTTGTCTTCTATGAAATGTTTATGGAATCAAACAGTCTGCTAAACTACCCTTATACTGGAACCATAACCTAAAAGCACGCCAAGCATACAGTGAAGACAGTGGAAGTTTACCATTCTATGAAGAAGTAGATTTTGTGGTGATGTTTGAAAGTTATCATAGACTGAAATAACTTTGGCAAAGTTTTGCCCTATATATATATGTGAGGATCAATATGGGAATGAACTTTATAAATCCATCTATTAGTCGTCATTGGTCACATACCATATAATCTGAGTGAGTTCAAAAGCATCAAATAAATGGACATTACTTTTAACACATTACTTTATGATGCAATGAATACTCTCCACTCTGAACACATGGTGGCCACCAAGCAGGAGGGCTCCAGCCTCTTTTGGTGTCTCCAGTAAAATGTACTATTAAATGTTTTCTGTCATGAAATAGAATGGTTCTAGTTGATTCGTAAAATTCAGGAAATCAAAAGCTTTAATAGAAAGGTACCAGCCAAACCAAATGTATCTATAGTAGGTTCAACCCTACTGATGAACAGACTTGAGTTCAAGAATATGTTGCAAAAAGCACAAAAAGGAACAAGGAGTAGTCGAAATATTATTACAACTACAGGGTCTTGGGATAGATTGGGCCCCACGAATGCATATCATAAAGCGTATTATTAATATGAATTATAAATCATAATCATATTTCAGCAGGAATATTACATTTCAAGTTGTATCTATCTTCAATTTTTAAAAATTTTTTATACAATTATTATTTTTTTGGTGAGAAAGGGCCCCCAGGATCCTTGGGCCGGGGCCATGGCCCTGCTGGCCGCTATGTAAATCCGGCCCTGAATGCTATTCGTTTTAACAGTTACTGAATTGTTGGGTTGCTGATTCGCATTAAATCTGGCATTTAACGGTCTGTCTCAGAGAAAATCATGCAAACCTTTCTGCATGATCATATCCGATATTTTTTAAATTAGGCATTTCAAATATTTTTCTTTCAAACTAAGATTTAAGCAATCAGAAGTCTCCCATATATATTTAATTTCATGTAGGGAGGCCCTTGAAAAGGGTTTTCTTTTGAGGCAAATGTGGCCAAAAGCTGGGTAAGCCAGAGTGAAAATGCAGCATTTTTTTTAATCTCAGAAAAAGTGGTCAAAACTTACTGTGACTATGTATCGGAAACTAAAAAATTGACTGAAATGTTGCTGGTAACACTCCTTTTTTATATTTGAATACAAACAGACATGTAAAGAAATGATATGGATTCTTTAAAAACTTCTTGTGTATCACGGCAGACCATTGGCAGTACGGGAGAGAATATAGTTGGATTTGGTTACATGTATTATAATTGTATGTACTTGAATATTCGACGACCATTTAAGGCTGTCATTGCAAAGTATGGGATGCTAACTATAGGGAATATGTAGGAAACAACACAATATTTAGCATTTTTCCAGATTT
This sequence comes from Alitta virens, assembly GCA_932294295.1. Taxonomy (NCBI): domain Eukaryota; kingdom Metazoa; phylum Annelida; class Polychaeta; order Phyllodocida; family Nereididae; genus Alitta; species Alitta virens. The sequence goes on from OW028575.1 coordinate 39,147,879, forward strand.
TCCATAAATATGAAGTTTGTGAGTTCTGCTCCGGAAACTGGAAACAATTTTTTTTTTTAACTTTTCTCTTAATATTTAAAAATACAGCTGAGTTATGTCAATGTGACTTTTAAAAGGCTCAAAATAAGATAGTTCTGCTCCAGAAGAACAATTTAACACAATTTTTCCCTTTTTTTCTAGATTTCTATAAGTATAAAAACAGCATGAAAGTAATGTCAAAATGAAGTCTGAAAATTCAAAATAATATAATTTATATGACAAAATTTCACTCATGTAGGGTAAATAGTTTCCTTGTTATGGATGTTTGAAAAAGTTTGAATTTTCCCTATTTTTACTTTATTTTGAAAATTCTCTATTTACAGTTAATAAGCCATGAGACCCCCAAAAGGCACCACTACACTATTTTACAAATATTATGTCAAAGTTTTAAGCATATAGGTGCAGTAGTGTATGGAAAAGAAATAATTAATTTTTTTACAAATTTCGTAAACACAGCCGAGATATGTCAATATGACATGGCACCATAAATTATCACTGTACAACATTTCGTAAGAGTAAGTGCATCAGTGTTAGAGTTCTACTCTGGAAACGAAAGTGTTACGCCTCCCGCCTGCCTGCCTGACGGACATTGATGATAACAATAACCCTCTTTAAACATTATGTGTATGCATTGTCAAAATAAATATGATGCTGTCCTCAGATGCATTCTTGTAATTGATAATAGTAAACATTTTTATTTATTTTTTGGTGCAGGTGAAGAGACATTTAAAGGTATGGTGCTAGGACATGAAATTTCTGGCTACATTGACAGCAGCGGAGAAGGAGTTAACCTGAGTGAGTTAGGTCTGCGTCAGGGAGATCCTGTAGTTGTGTTTCCATGGGTTGGTTGTTCCGAATGCCAAGTGTGCAAGGCTGGCCATACTAATCACTGCTCAACACCAGGAGCGGGTCGTAACAGTATTGGATGTGGCCCGGATGCTCCAGGTGGATACCAGACTCATGTCTTGGTTAAACCTCAAGCCCTTCTCAAGGTACCCAATGAAATCCCCATGGACATGGCCTGCATGTTACCTTGCAGTGCAGGAACAGCTTTTTCAGCCCTCTCGAAACTCAAAGAAGCTGTCTACTTTGGAGATGTATGTGCAGTTTTATTTTAAACATTCATTGTAAATGATATACCAAATAAATATGTTCATATGACTGATGTTTGATGCTCTATTTCAGCTTCGAAGAGGAAAGGCAAGATTGCTAATAATTGGTGCAGGAGGCCTGGGTCTGTGGGCAGTGCAAATTGCAAAAGCAATGTTTCCTGGGATACATGTAATTGTTGCTGACATCAGTGAATCCAAATTTCATTTGGCTAAAATCTATGGTGCTGATGAAACCATCTTGTGGAGTGCATCTGCAGAACCGAGTCAGAATGCAGAAGCCATTTTGGAGAACGGAGGAGCAGATGCCGCAGTTGACTTTTGTGCAAATGAATCGACAGCATCATCTGCAGTTAAAAGCCTGTCACGAAATGGCGATGTTGTTCTTGTTGGGCTTCATGGGGGAACACTCAGCTCAAACCTGTTGGGCATTGTATTTGGAGCAGTTGACATCCGTGGAAACAACGTCTTGAACATAAGTCAACTATCAGATGTCATGGCATTAGTGTCAGCAGGTCAAGTTACCTACCCCGGTTGTTCCTATTACCCATTTGAGCAGCTCAATGAAGTACTGGATAAGCTTAAACGAGGAGAAATTAATGGAAGGGCTGTTATAGATTTCAACAATATCTTTACTCAAAATACAGACAAATAATGCAAAGAGAGCATGTTCACACTGCTTCAAACTAGTAAATAAAGCTACGAAAAGCATTCAACTCATAAGTATCGTCATCTTATATTTTTATCCATGCACAATACTTGAAAACTAAGCAAATTATTAAGGGCAGCCAAATATACTTAACATGTCGCATTGGCTCAATATGTTGGCACGAAGTACATCACCAACGTTGGTTTGGAGTTGGGCAAACGTTGAAGCATAGGGCTGACTATTTTAGAAGTTTTCAATAAATGCAAATCAAGGGCATAGCCAAAATAAGTGGGTTGGCTTGGATATATCTTAATGAAACTATTTTCACCAAGGATATATAGTTATAAAAATGTTTCATGCAGTTCTTTTCAGAAACACATATCATATATTCTTTTAGGCTATGGGAGGAGTTCCAAACCCAAAGGCCCAAGTGGTGAGTAGGTGAGACCGGCTTTAGAATTCCCAAATTTTTGCAACGGATAGGGCTGATCAGGACAGACAGGCGTCAAGGCAAAGAGGTGAAAGATGAAGCGACCTTCCAACATGGTTTCAAAGGAGGAAGGGATTGCTCCTTCAGACCCTTTTTTAATGATAAATACTTCGGGTCAATGGGCACCTTAATCCTCCTTCGCCTTTGAACTGTCTCTACGTTTGTATCTATGGTTTTATGTTAGATTACCTACTGGCTATATTACTAACATAATTGAACCTTTGTTTTTTTTAGTAAAATCATTTAACACTGGTTGAAACCGTCATTACCGAGCACAAAGGCAATCTTTACACAATCTTTAACAGGCCTGAACTCAAAGTTCTTGCCTACTTCAATAATTGTGACCTAATATTTCATTTCTGCTTGGTTGGCGCTGAATCAGATACAACTTATGACTGCCATGCTTTTCTGGCCATACAGTTGTGTCTATTTATAAGCAAAAGGTGGATGTAGGTCTGGATCTTTTGACCAATTTATATAGGTCAAATTTCATCATCTGGGCCGCCAAATATACATAACATGTACTACAATCGCCATCACTGTCCATAGCCAGCTCCTCGTTTACATCTTGGTGGAGCGGAGCAAGACTCAAGACAGTTTATTCGTCTGGTATGTGACACATATACTTAAAATAACCTATATAAATATAAATAACCCATTAATAACAAGAAAAGCTCTCTTTAAAAAAGAGACCTGTATCAGAATTGGTTAACATAGTCTAGACATGCAAAAATAAAAATAAATGAATTGAATTATTTTGTACAGATTTAAGGGTATTAGTTGCAGGTAACAGATACTGACAAGGTATCATGTCAAAATATTACAATCAATTAGTATAGTTCATATAAATTTAAGTCTTTGTCTTTATTGCCGAACGTGCTATAAAATTTACTTTTCCATAGATCCTCGCTACTCCTGCCTAGCTACCCACAACTGTCTGCAAATCGACCACTTGCACCATTTATAGTATTAGTAATTATAAAAAGAGACCTTTGTTTGTTAGTCATACTATGAAAAAAACAATAAAAAAATTTGTATATTTCTTTTTTTAATATACTTAAATACTTTTAGTATTCTGTAATTTGCAGCCAAAAAACCAGTCTTTCAGAAAAATTTGACATGTTTTGCAAATGTAATAGAATAATTCAGATCCAAATTTAAAAAAATATAATCATGTTCAATTTTTCACATTATTAACATACATCATTGACAGGTTCAGTGAGTGCAGCATTTTTGAACTGCATATCTGCTGTTAAAAACAGTTTGAGAAATAATTTCATTTCAACATTGGCCTTTTTGTAATTACTTGAAATTAATTACAGTGTACAGTTTCAAAAACAATCAGCTATCAGAAACATAAAGAGCAATTGACAAATCCAATTTGCGTAATACTCTGTTTCACTTAATTAAGAGTGAGAACAGTGAGTGTGTGTGGCCAGTTTCATTCATTTTATAGGTCAGAGTGTGGGTGTGTCACTTAACCGGCCAATCATAGCCAGATGCCTGCAATGGAGTGACCACTGCCACACTGACATACAACAGCAGCATCACAAGCACAAATTCATGATGGATTTTTGTTAACAACCACAGCACCATAGTTACCATTCAAATCACATTAGTTTTCATAGGAAATAATGTAAGTAGATATTAAGCTGTTCAGTTGCTAAGAATTTTATATGATGGGCCTCCAACAGATATTTGTTGAAAACCTTCACAAGCTTTCACCCCTAAGACCAAAATGAACCATGCCAATTTCCGAGAAAACAGACTAACATGGATGAGTCCATTGATGTTTGAGGGGGGAACTGTTAAGATTTGATAAATACCTTGGTACAATAAAACCAGGCACTTTTGACATATGGTCCTCAATTCAAAGTTGCTTAATTTTATTCAAGGAAGACAAATGTGCCATAGTTAGGTTATTTAAGCCATTTTCAAGGATGTGAAGATCAGTGATCTGGCCCCAACTTAAATGTACACAAACATCAGTGATGTCACTGGCAATCTTCAAAAGGCTCAAAAGATTATTTGGTAAACCAATCTTAGTAAGTAGCTATATCTCTATGAGTTCTGCTCATTATAGGATATGTTATGGATTGAGATTCTGATACAAAAACATGATCACAACAGACCAGGAGGATAGCCCTAAGACTCCACCTGGGTCGCTAGCAAGCCATCCCCGGTTTTTTTCAATACACATAATATATTATATAGTAATGTAGACACTGAAATCATGAAAACTGAAAGCATTTGGATGAGATTCACAAGCTATTGTATCATAACTTTTCATTCTGTTTCATCCAGTAATTAGAGAATTCTTGAGTGCAATCACTGCATAACAAACACATAGATTACCAATAATTTAGATAAAATTCACAAGCTATAATATTGCATCTATATGCACAATTTGAGTGTAATACATTTTGACAGCCAGACTTATACATAACATTTATTTTACTGTTATTTTATAAATGTAGTCATGTAATAAATAGAAACCAGAAGCCAGAAATGAAAGAGAATCCCGCAGGAACTGAAAGATACAAAAAGAGTATATTAAGTAGAGGAACAAGAAGAATGCCCAGAGGGAACCTGATAGAAACACAAAAAATTGAAATAAGGCATGTCATAGGAGAGTGATAGTAGGGATTTTATGGCATTAGTTTACTTAACCTAAGTAGCAGTTTTTGCTCTTGATTGATTTAAATGAATTCATACATAGCAGTTTGGAGTAGTGCATGTTGCAAAGTAAGAGTTAATTGTATGTTGTTTAGTTTGTATGGACTTTTTCTTTGTTTTGGGGGGACCATTGTTATAAAGATCTGGTAATCTATGTCTGATGCTTGTTCACATAAATGTCTGCTTTGAGGGTTCCTGTATTTTGATTAATTTTAGCTCTTCTGATGTATCTGTAAGATACGATTATATGTTCTTAAATTTACCTTAAGAGCATTGTATAAATTGTCAGAAACTGGGGTCCTTTGTAGTCTTTGATACATTTTATTTCTAAATTTGATTGAGTAAACAATGCCTTGAGTAATCCAGTCAGATTTTTTGTGTTTGTGCTTTTTGTATTCTAATAATTAAACTGGCATGAGTTTATCTAATGTTGTCTGTATTAAATTATCTAATAATTATAATTTACATTGGGATCGTCCATTTCTCTAGAACTAAATCTTTTTAAATTACATTGTTGTGCAATATCTGCTTTTTACCAATGTTTTGACAAACAAGTATAGGTAATCAAAATTTACAAAATATGGTTGATGGTCAGATATATTTTGTGGAAGATTACCAGCAGTTGTTTTTTAAAAGTTCGCTGTCAGTTTATTAAAACATTTGCCTATCAATGTTTGACTGTAATCTGTTAATCGAGGGGGGGGGGGGGTATGCTCTTTTAAATTCATTTTCAAGAAACCTATGTTGAAATCACCAGTAAGTATAATTTCTGCATTTGTATTAGAAATGTTTGATAGGATATTTGAAACATCATGATTAAATGAATTATAAGTTTCTACATTTTCTCTTGGTGGACGATAAATGTTTCCTAAGGTAATTTTTTTGCTCTGAGTTGAATATGCAATTTGTATATACATTTAAATAAATATCCCATCCCAGATATTATTACCTTCATAGGAAGTAGCTTGTATTCTATGGTATCTTTCAGGTAAAACCCAACACCACCGTGTAGACTGCATCCTCTTGGTTTATGCATGAAATTATATCCATTCAGTTGTAAAAAAGCATTATCATAATCATTTGTAAGCCATGTTTCCTGCACAGCAAAAACAGAGAATGGACACTTAGCTATTTCAAATTGTTTTACATAAACTTGTAATTGTGAAAACTTAGCTGGCAGAGACTGACAGTTTCAGACTTAATTTGTAATACCTCAATTGCTTCTTCTGTATGATAATAAGGTTATTGTTGGAACAGATTTGGGGCACCTTCTTCATCCTCCTCATTAAAAACTGTAGATATGATATCAATAAGAGAAGCAGTTGCCATTGCTCAAAAATTTAAAATATGATGTTATAACATGATGTTGCACAGGTCTCTCTGAAACAAGGTCTCAGAAATTTTAACTTTCTCAAAACTGAAACCACCCATATTTATATGGCACTTAGTTATACCAATCCATATATTCAATATGATGTTAAGTTCCAGTAATACAACATGAAGAACATGTTGTAAACTATAACTGACATAGAGTTTTTGTAATTTAAGAAAATTACTTAAATCTGCTAGGCTAGTGACTATGTTCCCAGGGAGTATGTTATATAATATTTACTCTCAATAATGCATATAAGGTATTTATTGTAAAGCACAATTATGTGTAAATCATTTAACCAAAATTGCATAATAGCGCAAAGGATTAAACAAAAGCATATTCTACAAAAGGAACATATATGTGGGTTAGCATAAAAAATAAATAAGCAAAGTTGATTAGAGCTTTCCAGTCGATAAATTGAAAGTAACAGAGTTTGGACGGACTTATAGTCAAAAGTTTAACTAATACAGCAAAATTAAACAATAAATTGATACCAGAAAATGATCAATTACAATTATAGAGTTTATGTCAGATTGAAAGTTGCACTCGCACAGTTATTAAAATTGACCCAAAGACATTTTGACCAGGGTTTTTGTCTTTCACTCCATTGTTAGTGTTATACAAAGGTAAACCAGTTCCCCAGTACTTGTGTTTGCCTGCTTCTGCAAGAATGGTGTTTCCTGTGCCAAGCAACACACGCTGTGCATATTCATTCTGCAAGAATTTGGCATGGCATCCAAGCTTCAAAGTGTCACGGGCAATAGGCAACCATCCTTCAGCAACTGTGAGGGAGTCACTAATACGTTTATATGCAACCAATAAATTTTTCTGCAATTCTTCATCTATGTATTCACAAATATTTAGGTAAATTAATTGCTGCATTTTATCAGATTGTGTATTTTGTTTGGCCTGTTCCACACATTGATTTGCAAGTGGTAAACTTAGGGACTCAATTTTCAATTTAAACTAGACCAATAAACAATGGTGACATTCGACTGGCAGTTTGACATGAAGTACATTTAGGCCACTCCCACTTGCGCAGTGGCAGTTCTGTGCTTCACGTAGATTTCCCAGTCAAATACAAATTCTGGGAATTTGCCCCTTGACACACTGACAAAAAACAAACAAGATTCAATGAAAAGAAAAACAAATAACTATCTCATCTGCTCCAGATGTGTGTTTGAGGCACCTCTTAAATTCATAGAAAACTTCAGCAAACTAACCAGATTATACCTCAGCAAAGAAATATAATCTAAGGTAACACTTTTATATAACACAAAGAAAATACCATTTTTTATTATTTTTTTTAATTAAATAAATAAACTTCACCTGTGATTTTTAATTTTTCATGCCATCAAAAACTGCCGGATTGTTTACATTGCATTGTCTTTTATGGCCAATGACATGGTAACCTCCAGTCGAATACAAATCGTGCTTTACCAAATGTGAGTGCTCCACGAAAAAGCCCAGTCGAATACTACCAATGGTTCAAAATGTTATATTTTGTAATATATTACTTTTTCTTTGACTGGACCTTACCTGGTCACTTGCAATGAACTCTTGGAACTGCTCATCCATTTTTATTCGATCAGAAACCATACATGTAGCCACAAGGTTTCTAAATTACAGCTGAAGCTTTAAAGTACCAATTGCAATCATGCATGTGTGACTGTTAGTCTTTATGACAATATATGATGAAACCTCAATTTTTATAGTACTAGTAACTTCAATATCAGATTTGAAAATCACTTTATTCATACAGGTTTTGTTTAATTTTTTATTAAACACATGGATATATTATAACAAAATATTGCAATGAAGCCAATAATTCAACATTATAACATCACAGAAGCTAAAAAACCCCAGAGAGTTCCTTTTATATGTATATAGTTTAATACAATAAAATCATCACAGTTACAACAAACTCAGTTATGTTTCCGCATAATATAAATGAAACTGTTTGTGATAAATAATAAATTATGAATAGATAATTTGTTTATTTTATTTTTTCATTTCCATTATTCACAGTTCAGTTTGTTCCAAAGAAAAGCAATGACCAAGAAAGCTCAGGAACAAATTTGGTGATTCATTGTTGAGTGTTTTCCATGTCATATTGAGAAGCTTTAATTCAATTATAATTGGCAGCCAGTGGGGTTCGTGCCTGATGTGTAGAACTTTCAGTCAATTTCTCTTCAGCCTTTCTCTCAGTGGGCAACTCGGATAATTTGTTCAAATCTTTCTGATATTTGTATTCATTTAACACAGCAGTTCCAATAATATATTTCTACAAAAGGACTATGTAACATATCAGTCTTTTTATTATCTCAACATGTCAGTAAAATTAATTCAGTCATTTGTACTTGCAGTCTCTGTGAAAAAAAGTCAATTGTTTGTAATTTGAAAGTCATCATTAATTAAATTATATATTACAATCTTTCAGATTGCTTTGAGGTGTATATCAATGAAAGAATTAATTTCATTTCAATTTAAAGGTCACAAAATACATATGCACTTATACAATGTTGCAGGTCCTGTTGAGGTGGTCCAGTTGGTGTCGTCACGCTACTCTGAACTGCATTTTATATGTAGACATATGGGAAAAAGATATATGCCTCTATAACATAGTAATTTGTCCAATGGTGGTGGTTTCTTGGGTAAGACAGGTCCTTTCACTCAATGCATATCCGCTGAAATAGTCTGTACTAGTAGGAGGGTAATTGTGATGGAAGCTAAAAATCTAAATTACTGTCACTGGTAGTATTCGACTGGGCTTTTTCGTGGAGCACTTACGTTTCGTAAAGCACAATTTGTATTCGACTGGAGGTTACAAAAAAATCTTAAATTTTCGTGAAGCACAAATGTTCATGAAGAAAAAAGTATGTAAACATCTGTAAAACAGAGTAACGTGATCAGATGTGGACAAAAAGTTAATAAAGAGGGGAATTTTTGATGGCATGAAAAATTAAATGCCAGGTGGAGTTTATTTATTTGAGTTTTAAAAGAAAAAAAAAGTTAATTTCTATGTGTTATATAAAAGTGTTAGATTCTATTTCTTTGCTGAGGTCTAATCTGGTTAGTTTGCTGTAGTTTTCCATGAATTTAAGAGGTGCCTCAAACACAAATCTGGAGCAGATGAGATAATTATTCATTTTTCTTTTCATTGAGTTTTGTTGTTTTTTGTCAGTGTGTAAAGGGGCAATTCCAAGAATTTGTATATTCCTGGGAAATCTACGTAGAGCATGGAACTGCCACTGCGCAAGTGGGCGTGGCCTAAATGTACTTCACAGCAAACTGCAAGTCGAATGTTACCACTGTCTGTCAGCCATGCTGGATCAAAACACCTTGCTCTGAGACTGAGTCAATCAATCAATAATTTGATTGGCTCTGATAAGGTCACATGGCAGACCTCCTTGCATATAATTATGTCACATTGTACCATCACATGATTGAACTTGCATATCAAAGTTTAGGCTACAAAATGGCAAGTGCAGTGAATCAATGAGGTTGGTGAAAGTTTATGGTTGTGTACAGCATTAAATTTGTGGCATCAGTGACTGACAACCACATGTAACACACAAGTTTAGGCCATGCCCACTTGCGCAGTGGCAGTTCCGTGCTCTATGTAGATTTCCAAGTCAAATAAAAATTCCGGGGAATTTGCCCCTTGGCACACTGACGCTTTTTTCTTCGTAAACATTTGTGCTACATGCTAATTTACGATTTTTTTGTAACCTCCAGTCAAATACACTTCGTGCTTTACGAAACGTAAGTGCTCCACGAAAAAGCCCAGTCGAATACTACCAATGTGTAAACACTTCAACAGTAAAACTGGGTCAATTTAAGTTGTTGTCCGAAATAAAACAATAAGCAGTTCTGACAGTCTATAGCACTGAACAGTCTAGAATTGGAGATATAGACAATATCAATTAATAGAAGTACATCTAAGTCAAAACAGCTGTCTTAACGGCAAACATAAAGAGATCTCCAAACATCAAACATAAAGAGATCCAATGAGCATTATCAGAAACATCAGCAAAACAGCAGCTAAATCCATTCAATGCATATCATTCGAGTTGAAAAAAGTTCCAAATTCGCATTTTAGGGCATAAAAACGATACAATCAGTAGTCCAATAGTAGCAGTGTATCCTTAGACTATCCTAAGACATTTTCCATCTTCATATATTTTATAGTCCAAAACTCAGTATTTTCACTGTTTTAAGCCATAGGAGTTGGAACTCACATCACACACATGTTCATAGCAAAGAGTTACAGAGATCTGCTCAGCTCCTCCATGTGCAAAGCGGGGGGCTTATAAATGTTGAACCTTAAACCTTGCGGTTTGCAGGCGAGCACCTTGCCACTAGACCATGGCATGTCTATGAGCTCATTGTACATTCAAATGTCCTTGAAAAAAAACAACGTCTTATTTGAATCAAAATAGAAACATGTGGCACAATGAAGGTTATATGTATATCTAATAGATTGTACTTTTAATACTTTGTATGATTGGTACGAGTAATAGTGGATTTTCACGGAAGGTTCACTATATTTCCACCAGGAGGCTAGGACAGAATACTGCAATTCTATTGGCTGAAAAAGTCACCGCCCTTGACTCTGATTGGCTGAAGCAAAGTGCATCCTATATTTGACACTTTATTTAGGTACACCCGGTGACCATTGTTGGAGCTTGATGAAAGGCATTCCATTCCTCCATGGAAAACCATGATCTACATCAATCACGTGTCGCTGTGTGTATTCAATTCTGTCAGACCCTCGTCCATAGCAAGACCAGGAATGAGGGTCTGCATTCAGACTGATGATACCCAATCACTAGCAAAAAACCGTATGAATCAGTTTATTTCCATGTTACATAGGAATAAAAGTATTGCCTGAAGAATTCATTCAACAATGGCGAAAATATTCAATTTATCTTATTCACCCTAAGTACCGTATTTTATGTATTTATTTAAAAATATATTTACCTGGGTGAAACATCTTAAAATAAGTTTTTCACGTGGCCCAGGTATATAAAATCAATTGTAAAGTAAACACAAATAAAAGCCACTATATAACTGCAATACCCTTTGAGTAACTTTTTGAAATTCTCAGTGTATATCACGTGGAAGTGTTTTACAAACAGTCGAAGCTCTATAAATAAAATATCTTTTAAAGTCATTTGTTCTAGAAAACGGACCATCAACATATAAATTATTGCTGTTTCGTGTGTTTCTACCCCAGTGTATATAGCTTTGCATTGGAAGTATACCACTTTTGCATTAAATTGCTTCTTATGTATTGTGCTAATTGCTTCTAGGTTGCAGACCACTAAAATATTTACTTCTATATATTAATACACTGTTGACAGCCACACAAATATATGCAATTACATTTAGATATTTTACTAGCATCAACAGTCATTAAACACTAAATATTACTTCAAAATTCCTCCAAATAGATGAAGCGAGATTTTATTTTGCACATCATAGCTCAAAGGTGGCCTTGCTTACAAATGAGTCCCATGCACATTCTAATTCCGTTCATTTGGTCATATTTTGAAAGTCTTACAATTAATTTTAGCATTAGTTCCCACAAATTATCTATTTAGGTTAATAAAGTCCACACACCAAATAACTAGAATATGTATAGTTATTTCAACCAACCACCATTCAGCTAATATTTCTACTCTTTACCAAAATACATAAGACCGGAATTAAGCCATCTTGTGTTGACGCTCTGCACTACAGGCCACTTTAATTATAGAGGTCTGCTATCTTAATTAGTAATTTAAATGTAGGATTTCATATTACATATTATTCAGCAATGCCCTTTACATATGAACAAATTAAAATTGACAATAAAAACTGCAGTGATAAATTTAAATCTATAAAATTGTAAAAACAGACATAAGGATAAAATATTAAAAAATATGTGCAGATTCCTTTTCAGTTGTTTATTAAATCTATCTATGTTTGTAATTTCTTTGATGTTACCAGGTAAATAATTCCATTTCTTACCTCCTGAATAATAAAGACTTTTCTTTGCTGTTTCACTATTTGGAAAAGGAATGTGCACGTTCAAATCATGTGTTCTGGTGTTGACATTTTTTTCTAATTTCTATATCCATAGTTATATTATTCGTCAAATAACCTGGAGCCATTCAATGAAAACATTTAAATACAAGTAAACATTCAAATTATTCCAACCTTTCCGTGACATTCATCCAATTCCACTGCTTTACCAAATCAATCCCTCTTACATTAATGTAGTCAAAATTATTAAAAATACGTGCAGCTTGATTTTGTAACATCTGAATTTTCCTTAAATTCTCATTTGTTGTATGACCCCAAACTGTGATAGCATAATCAATGGTTGGTTGTATAATTGAGTTATATATAGTCAACATTTCTTTTGTAACCTTTTTCTTAACTCGTGATAACTGAGATCATTAACTTCCATAACATTATTACCAATTGTATATAACAGAGTATTATCTGCATATAGATTAACAGCACTTGGATAAAAAAAACATCATTGACAAACAAAGAGAACAACAAAGGGCCATAGGAATATAACACTTCGATGATAGTTGGCCATTACGCTTGACATTCTGAGATCTATTAATCAGATATGCTCTAAACCATAGTGCTTCACGTTCAATGATGCCATATCATGTCAATTTACTGATGATCTACATATAGTATCGAAGTACTTTTTAATATCGAGTGAACAGATAGCTGTAAGACTATTATCACAAATGTTCTTTATCCAATCTTCAGTGCATCTATGTAAACTAGTTTGTGTATTATGATATTGTCTGTATGCTGATTGGTTAGTACATATTAAATGATTATCAGCTAAGAACCTTACAAGTTGTCTTTGAACTAGTTTCTCTAATAACTTAATGATATGACTAATCACAGAAATTGGTCTGTAATTTGACTTCAATCTCTTATTGTCACCATCCTTAAATACAGGAGTAAATTAACATATTTTCCAGTCATCAATAACTATGATAACAATGCTTTTTTTCAGTGAATGATTAAATAAGGTGCAATGACAGGGGCAGTTAGCCGTTATAGTTTATTATCAAAACCCAAGATATCAGTTGAACTACTTTCACTTATTTATTTTTTAGCAATTTTTGTACATTGATAATTTCAGCATCATGGAATTGAAATCCATGGTTTTGATGTGTTTTTGAGTCTCCTGGTTACAATTGGAGCATGTTTTTTGCTTTTTCTACGAAATTTTATTTAAAACAGTTCCACAAAAGCTCAATCTCATTATTGTCTGTATAAACACAGTCTTGCATAGCAGATACAATGTCACTTAAAAATTTGTCTGACAAAACATTCATATAGTTCCGAAAGGTGATAGACTTGTGCCATTGTTTTATAATTTCAACATTTTTCAAGATAGTCTGAACACAGTAGTGATCACTTATGGCAGTTTTTACAACACTTGTACGTTCATGCAATTCTGGTACATTTGTGAGAATAACAACTAAGTATGGAACTTCTTGGTGCGAAGGTTCGCCACCCGACCGTAGAGGTTTCGCCCCCCGACAGTTGAACCTTCGCCTCCCGAAAGTTGAGCTGTCAGACTGCGACAGCACCTACTTTTGCACCACGACACCTTCACCCCACAACACCTTCGCACCACGACACCTTTGCACCATGACAGTGATATTATATCTTTCGCACCACGAAGGCGATAAAAATGTCACATCTACAAGAAACCTTTCAGGTGTGCATTATGTAGGTATACCTATTGCTGGTATCCGATAATTAAACCAGTGCCTAATGGAAGCCCATGCTAATGCGACCATATCTATAGATCTGTTTTATCTAGAATACTTGGTAATGCCTTATTAGAGGGTGATGCCTTGCTCCCTGAGTTGTGGTAATATCATATTTCTAGTCTTTAGTTTGGGTACAATCTTGAGTTGAAAACGATGCAAAATGCGATTTTTATAACTGACAAGATTAGTTGTATTTTGCGTCATTTTCAACTCAACATTGTATTCTAGGTAAACTACATCCAGAGATAAGTTCACCTAAACATAGGCACCCAGACCGCAAGAGAGGGGACTTGGGCACCCCGCCCGCCTGCCCCCCTCCTGTTTCTTGTCTTTTAAGCCATTAATACTGCATCTACTGCATTGTTCTTTGCAGTAGTAGATGTATCTGTGAAAGGGGCATCCATGGATATAAATACAGCTCTGTACTTCAATATTTATGAAGTTAATTTGCTAAAACCGCCAGTGAGGGGGGCAGGTTAGCAGTTTTGTGGCACGAAAGTTGGCAACTTTCGTGGTGCGAAATTGGGACTGTCGTGGTACGAAAGTTGAACTGACGTGGTGCGACAATTGAACTGTCGTGGTGCGAAACTGTCTCCCCACGAAACCACGAGACCGCAAAGTGTACTCCTCAGCCACCATAGGAACTAGCTAATGCTTCTCTTGCAGGCTCATTAACCAATTGTTTGAAGGAATATAATTCTTCAATCTGATAAACTAATTCTTTTACGAAATCAATACCTACATATATTGATAATAAAGTTTCAACACACAATGAATAATATCGATATTTTTCTTTGAACATACTGAATAGGCATTACATAAATACAATATGTAAGTATAATAATGTTATTCGGAACAATATGCCTTAGTCTGGCTAACCAAGAGAGTTTCTTGGAAAGAGTCTTAGTGAGTTCGTATTCCACTTCTTTGCCAATGAAACAGCTTTTAATTAATTGCTTTATTTTCTTTAAAAAAGGGGACATAATCAGAGGGTGAGGAATACACATATTAGTGTGATGTCACACTCAGCTTAGCATCACAGTTTGAGGAGTTGACCAATCACAGCCTAAATAGAAATCATGATGTCATGTCCACAAGAAATTGCAATTCTATGGAATTACAATTATAAGCAATCATTAACAAAGACAGTTTGTATTTCTTTTCATACAGCTCTTCCACCTACTGCAGTTTACCTTAATTCTTACACACAGGACCATCTGAACCATGAACATAAGGGCAGAGATAACAGGCATTGGGGAGCCACTGCAGTTTGCGACTACTTCCGTACCAGTGCCTCCACCTGGTATGGTGCGAGTGAAAACTGCATATGCCGGAGTTTGCCACAGTGACCTCCACATCTTAAATAATGAACTGGGACATTTTGAAACCTATGGTAAAAACAACAACATTGACTGTGTTAGATAAAGATTAGATGTAGTAGTTCATAGTTTTAAGTCTCTGTAACAACTACAAAGTTTTCAGCTATTTCATCCAATGTTTGTGGTGAAATAAATTGGAAAATAAGCATAGTGTACAATGATATCTCTATTTCCAGAGAAAACACTGAGATTAACACCCAAAGGCCTCATGAATGCATGTTTGAAAGTGTTTTCATGAAGTAGTTTGTAAATATTCAAATAATATACACAGGCATTAGATTTTAAGGAAAGAATTAGTTGGAATCAATCATGCATTAGAAATATAATATTTCCTAAAGTTTTTTGTCATCATTGATGTAACTGTAACAAAGTGAAAATTTCTTAGTATGGTATTTTCTACCATCTAATTTCCAGGTGCAGATGGACTTAAAGGAATGGTATTGGGTCATGAGATTTCTGGTTTTGTTGATGGCATTGGTGAAGGAGTTGATGTGGATGAGTTTGGTCTACACCTGGGGGACCCAGTGGTCGTATATCCATGGGTTGGATGCTCCAGTTGCAGAATATGTAAAGCCGGCCACAGTAATATGTGCTCAACACCAGGGGGACACAGTTACAACACTGGTTGTGGTCCAAATGCTGAAGGGGGATACCAAACTCATGTCATGGTCAGACATCATGCTCTTCTGAAAGTGCCTGATGAAATCCCAATGGATGTTGCATGCATGTTGCCTTGCAGTGCAGGAACTGCATACTCTGCCCTTACAAAAATCAAGGAGGCTGTCTACTTTGGAAATGTAAGAAATGATTGTGTGGATATATAATGTCCCAGATAACATGCCAAGTTGGCTTGACGTTGGCCTGGTTTCAGCGGATGCTGGCCAATGTTAGTCAGACATCAACCCGATTTGTCATGCTATTTAGGCTTCAATGATTATTATACACGTGTACAAATTATATAGAATTCTGTCTAATTAGGTAGCAGCATATCTTTACTCATTAATGCTAAATAAAGAACATTTCTGAATTCTTTTTTAGCTGGAAAGAGGAAAAGCACGTTTGCTAATAATTGGTGCAGGAGGCCTGGGTCTGTGGGCAGTGCAAATTGCAAAAGCTATGTATCCTGGGATACATGTAATTGTTGCCGACATCAGTGAATCCAAATTTAATCTGGCTAAAATCTATGGTGCTGATGAGACCATTTTGTGGAGCACAACTGCAGAGCCGAGCCAGAATGCAGAAGCTATTTTGGAAAATGGAGGCGCAGATGCCGTGGCAGATTTTTGTGGTAATGTTTCAACTGCATCAGCTGCCATTAAATGTTTGTTGCAGAATGGTACCATTGTTATTGTGGGTTTAAGTGGAGGAGCTGTCAGTGTTGACCTTCGGGCCCTTATATATGGTGCCACTAATATCTGTGGTAACAGTACCTTGACAATCAAGCAATTGTCCGAGGTAATGGAATTGGTGGTACAAGGAAAAGTTAAGTACCCTGGGTGTATCTACTTCTCCTTTGAGCAACTAAACGAGGCCCTTAATAAACTTAAACAAGGGGCAATCAATGGGAGGGCTATCATTGACTTCAATAACAAACACTGAAGCCCGCAGAATATTCAATTGTACATCTAACTCTCAACATTTATGAACAATTAAATTTACCTAATTTCCGATATAACCTTGCCATCTCAACTGTGCATATATCAGCACAAGGCCTTTTACAGTTTACATGAGAAATAAAGATTGAAGTAGATGAATATGGGTGGTGGGTTGATTAGGGCTTTAAGTCTTGAATTTGAAGTGGATGAACACCATGACTTCTTAACGTGCCTATAACTAAAAAAAAGGGGAATCTTTTATAAATTAGACTCATTTATAAATTAGACTAAGTGTATGTTTAATATTTTAAATAAACATATCATGTTAACAAGTTATTGATGTCTTGTTATTTTCCCATGATTTTTTTAGTGTCAGTGATTAGAAATGAAAAACTAATTTTTGCAGGGTCATTTTATTTTCATTCTTTGACTCCATTTTGCATATGCTATAGCAAATAATTAACCAGCTAAAAGCAGGTTATTTGATTTATTGCTTGGCAGAGAAGTTTTACTTATCCTGAACAAATAGAAAGCACCAAAAAAAAAAACTGAACAAAATGCTGTCAACACAATATAGTCTAAACTTCATATTTTTTTGTGCAGGTACGACAGACACTAAATTTGGGTTAAATTTTAATTTATTAAATGGTAATGAAATGGTGGATTTAAACAGCAAAATATATACAAGAGTATACAATAGGTAGAACATGTGAGACGTGAGTGAAATAAGTTAAAAGTAATGTATAGATATGTACATAAAACATTTTGAATATTGGAGACAAGAGGGAAGAAAATCCAAAAGTCCCAAAGGCTTAGTCAGAGGGACTGTCTCTCAAGCAGCAGAAAAGAAGGATAAACAACAACATATAGATCCACAAATAACAGGCTGTGGTGTGAAAGGAGCTTCAAGTGTTGCACTTTGGAGACAAGTGCTATGATATATAGTCTGTATTGAAGTGACATAAATTGTTAGGCTGATGCCCGGGAAAGCTTAGAACCATAGTTGAGGCAGGTTGCAATAACGTCATGATGGTAGTGTCATAGCTGAGGCAGTTGGCTTGTAAATTTGTTGGAGAGAGATGAAAAGAACCAGTTATAAGTAATAGTGTTGTTGCTGGGATAGTTTGCCCTGAACTGTCATGTAGATGGATAAAAGAAGGTATGTATGTGGATGGTAAAAACTATCCAGAAGAGGTGGTTGCTGAGGCAGTTTGCACTGACACTCATGAAGGTATAGATAAGAAACCCTCGTAAAGAAGGACTCGATTTGTAGAACCAGAAGCTCTTCAGTTCACCTGTAACAAAAAAATAAACTAAAACAATAATCTGGCCTTGATATACATGCATAATGGAAATAGTATCTAGTGGGGATGAAAATGGATTTGAACAATATTAAAATACTTCATCACACATATTTGAGGCTATTTGTGCCCGCCGTCAAATGGATATTTATGGATAAAGCTGCATCAAAGTATCCTCTTGTAAATAGATGGATGTAACTGCATTGTAGAAACGGGTTTGGTGTGAGGCAATTTGCACTGACCCTCAAATGGATGGGTGGATGTAACCTCTCGTAGATAGAAGGATATGATATTAAAGAATCGGCTTGTTATGAGGCAGTTTGCACTGACCCTTACATAGATGGTTAGATGCAGGATATCATACTCTTCAAGTCGCTGTTTACCTTGATGTATTATGCCTGTCTGAAGGCAAGTGAGGTAATACAAACAGACACTCCAGACTACAATCTCAAATTCTCCAATGTTGTGTATCTTCCTCAAGAGAAGGCTTTCAAACTTAGTTTTCAAAGTTACAAGCACAGCTGTCACGCCGCTACTACAATCCTAGATATGAGCACCGGAGAGGCTGACTGTCCAGTGGCTGCACTGCAGCGTTACCTGCAAATTCAGGGCCAAGAACCTGGACCTCTCTACCTGTGCAATCAACTGCCAGTGTGTGTGTGTGTGTGTGTGTGTGTGTGTGTGTGTGTGTGTGTGATTAGGGCTTTATGTCCTGTATTTCTGCACCTGATGGGCTAATTAGGACAGGCAGGGACCATGGCAATGAGATGAGGGATGAAACAGCCATCCAACTTAGGCTCGACCGGGAATCGAACCCGGGACCCAGTGGTTGGAAGTCCAGAGTGCTACCTATGAGCTATGCCCTCGCCCCAATCAACTGCCAGTAACATGCCCCAATTTCCTCCATGTGCTCCACACATGCCTGTCTTACATGAGCTTGTCACCACAACAGTTCAACATCCATTCATTCAGAATTGGTCGCACCACAGACATGGCACAAGATAATGTTACCCATTCCATGATTCAACAGATAGGTCGCTGGAAGTCCATGGTCTTCTGAAATATATCCCTCCACAAGCCATCACAACTCAACCGTGAAAAAATTATTGCTAAGAACTCAACCAAGTAGTTGTCGGGGCTAATCGTGGTTAAGTTTCACTATACACCATCCGTCCATTATACTTATTCAACTTCACTCATGGGCAACCAAGTAGTTGTCAGGTTGTGCTAGCTAGCTGCCAATGATTCTGATATTATACTACATTTATAATTCCTACTGTTAACATTGTTGTTTCTTTGTCAACTTCACTCCTGGGCAACCAAGTAGTTGTCAGGTTGTGTAAACCAGCTGTAAATAGCATTCATGTTTTTACATTTATTATATACTGCATATATATTGTATAATGGCAAATATCAGCTTCTTTGTGTTTAATATTTATGCTCTTCTCCACTCAGCTTCACTCCTGGGCTTTGGTATCTGCAGTGGCACTTACTTGTGTCTGTAGCATATAGCCTCATTTATTTAGTATTTTCTTTTGGCAGCAGCTACGACTAGTCTCAGCTTTTGGCGATTTTTCACGCTGCCAATTTATCTTTATTACTATTTATTCATATCACTCATTCGTTTATAACATGTTACTATAGATACATTGTTCATGGGGTTAGATAACTTAATACTATGGTTTCAGCCTACAATTATTTTTACCAAATATTATCATATCCAGTTAAATTACAGTTAATTGAACAGTATTAATTACAGTCATGGCTGTAAAGAGTGGATACACTACAGATTGCAATTAAATAACATGCAATGACATTGTTTACAGTGCTCTCCTGTAAACTGTGTTGCCTTAGCACAAAAACAGTCTGTGGTAAGGCAACTTAGTTTACAGGAGAGCACAAGACAGGCTGTATACTAGATCATGATAAACAATCTTATTTAATTAACATTTTTAAACTTTTTTAATTGTTCAGGTGAGGAGAGAATGCAACGCAAGGTAATGGGCCATCATATTTCTCGCTACATCGATGGCACTGGAGAAGCAGTCGATCTTAATGAGTATGGTTTACAGCAAGGGGATCCAGTGGTTGTATATCCATGTGTTGGGTGTTCCAACTGTGATGGATGTAAGGCTGGCCACAGCAATATGTGCTCAACACCAGGAGCACAAAATACAGGTTGTGGTCCAGATGCACCAGGAGGGTACAAACCCATGTTTGGTTAAACCGCATGCTCTGTCCAGTGAAATTCCAATTGAAATGGCTTGCATGCTGCCCTGCAGTGTGAATACCCCACTGCTTCATGATAAATATATTTAAAAAAAAAAAATTTCAGTGAAAAAAATTTAATTATGCAAAGCATAGTTAACAAACATTTCCCAGTAAAATATGTGACATATAACAAATACAAACAAAAATGCAATCAGAAAAAGAGATAAACTTTATATACTGTGGAAATCAATGTCTATCAATGTCTATACATAATGACTTGAACGCAGGAGACATCTATTGCCATGTTCAACCCATTAAACAGTTTTTGTTTATAATTAACAATTTCATAATATTTGTTGATAATGATCCATATTACTTTCAACTGACTCCAATACTTATTACTTTCTTCATATACACATGTAAAGTCTCATAAATACTAATTTAAATGCCATAGATTTAATGCAAAGCAGCAACCTTATTATTCAGTAACTGTTGAAGGGAATATGGCAATTGATAATATATAGTTCCTTCAGTTGCCAGCAAAATGGGTGTGTTGAGTATCATTCCATACAAAATAAACCTTTAAGATTTGTATTTATTTGTATTTAGACTTTATTTATTTAAATAGAAGTAAATACAAACCTGAAAGGTTCATTTTGTATGAAAGTATACCCAAAATCTTTATGTGGCATAACAATGTTGCTGAATTTCATAAATATTCCTTAGGATCATTGCCATAGCCCATATCTGACTATTTTGGAAATATAAATGATAATCTTAGTAGATTAGTTGAGGGAACATGCTATTGTTTTGATAATTCAAGCAAACTTAATACTCCTTATTGTGCATAAAATCTTTGGAATGGAACAATTAAATGCAGAAAAAGCATAGA
Organism: Alitta virens; assembly: GCA_932294295.1. Taxonomy (NCBI): domain Eukaryota; kingdom Metazoa; phylum Annelida; class Polychaeta; order Phyllodocida; family Nereididae; genus Alitta; species Alitta virens. The sequence continues at coordinate 39,169,394 of OW028575.1, forward strand.
CAATAATAATCACCCACCCACCTTCATAAGAAGTAAGATATTTGCAAGACATTATAATATCATGGGCACATGCACAATAAGTCCACTAATATAGTAATATGCACCAATATTTTTAATTTCATTGTCCAAAAACCAATAAGGGTATTGGATATTAAGCACTAAAATAAATGCAGTTTTTGTGTAAAAGTTCATAATTTCTATTCATTCATATTTACCAGATCATGTAATAACTCATGGGAACTGTATTATTTCACACTTAACAGAAAATAGGATGTCTTGGACTTAGCATTGCTGTCAGGCTATGTAGGACAAGTGGCAATTGTTTCAGTTCATCGCACACACTATATAAACACTCAAGATATTTTTCCAAATTTTGTAAAACATAGCCAAGATATGTCAGTGTGGCTATCACAAGGCGCCACTAGGCCATATTGAGCGTTACTGTATACAATTTTCATTAGGGTAAGTGCATTAGTGTTAAAGTTCTGCTCCGGAAATGAAAGTGCAACGCCCGCCCTCCTGCGTGTCGGACGGACACTGAACAATATTAATGATACCTGTGTGCTATTGTATTGTGCAACTGTCTAAATTGAATTTTTCAGTGTGTGGCATCCACGTGCTCTGTACACTTGTGGGCAGAGCTTAGTATATATCCAGATGTCAGTCGAAGCGTAATGTTCGGCCTGCAGCCAATCAGCGTTTGCTATTAAAATCCATTTGATAAATAAATCTCCGCATCAAGCCATTACATGAGCTGGTCGTATTAGTGGAGTCATGTCAGAACTGAGCAAAACTTTACTTTATTCGTCACTAATCTGTAAAGGTTGTTACCAGTGAAATAATGAGAAAAAGCTCAGGACACATAATAGAACAGTATATCTAATCGTTTTTTAAACATCTGGCTACAAACACACTAAGCTTTTTTTTTTAATGTGTGTGTTATCATTTAGACGGTTTGAATGTGATATGCACCTAATGTAAGCTATTTAGCGGGCATGTGGAAGCAGGATTTGACACCATGCCTGCACTAATAAACACATTTCATGAACATCAAATTTTACAACTAAATGAATAATATCATCCAGCATCAGTATATATATATATATATAATGAGTGAGGTACAGACTGAACTGAAAAGCCTTAAGCTGGGCAAGGCCCCTGGAATAGATGGAATTAGTAATGATCTTTACAAATATTTGTCTGACTACTTACTTCAGCCTCTTACAGTATTGTGCAACTACATTTGGGAAAAAGGAGTTTACCCAACCAAATGGTCTGAGGGAATAATTCAACCCCTGCATAAAAAAGGTAGTTATAGTGAACCTGATAACTATCGCAAACTGACTCTAATGGCATGTATGGGTAAAATATTTGAAGCCATTTTAAATAAGAGATTAGTCTTCCAAAGTGAAGTTACAGACATTGTATATCCTAATCAATTTGGTTTTAGCAAGGGTTGCAGAACTAGTGATAATGTATTCATATTAGACACAATCATATCTTACCATAAATCAATTCGTAAAACCCCATTTATAACTTTTATAGACTTTTCGAAAGCTTTTGACTCTGTCAACCAATCATTCCTGTATTATAAAATGATATAAAAAGGCTATGGCGGAAAGCTTGTAAAAATAATACAAAGTATGTTCGACATGTCTGTGCTAAAGTTAGATGGCATGGTGAATTAGGGACAAACATTGATAGTACCCATGGCGTTCTCCAAGGTGGGATAGTCAGTTCCAAGCTATTTAATCTGTATTTATCAGACATGTGTGAATACCTAGACCAGACCTGTGGAGTAACAATATATGGGACAACATACACTCATCTACAATATGCTGATGACCTTGTCCTAATTTCGGAAAGTGCTGATGGAATGCAGACTCTATTAAAAGATCTTGAAGCTTATTGTAGAAAGTGGCATCTATAATAATTAACTCTCAGAAGAGCAAAGTTATAATCTTTCGTAAATCTGGCAAACTTACAGCCCAAGATAATCATGATTTCATTATTGAAAATGAGAAATTAGATATATTTAATTCATACAAATATTTGGGTCATGTAATTAGTAATTCTAGCAACATACACAAAGTAATGTATGAGCATTTGACAACCCAAGCACAAAAAGCGATTTATGCTCTTAAAGAAAAGACAAAGTCTACAGTTGGCTATCTACCAGCAAAATTGAGTTTCAAAATGTTTGACACATATATATATTACCAATACTTGAATACAATAGTGAAATATGGTTCCGAGAGAAGCAAATTGAAGCTCTCGAGAAAATACAAGTTTGTTTCCTTAAAAACCTGCTCAGTGTTAGGTGTCAAACTTCAACACTTGCCATTCTGGCTGATACAGGTAGATTTCCACTGATAGTCAGACAACATGCTTCAGCAATCAAATTTCTAGGCAGGCTAAGGTAAAATACATGCCCCTTGCTCTTGCGTAGCTGTTATGACATTCAGACTAAGTTAGAGGTGTTCCTTGCTGGCTTACAAGACTTTATAAAGTCACAGAAACCCTAGATACAGATTCTGACAATTCCAGCATAAACAAGCAAATTTTTCTCCTTGTTCGAAAAGGCTGATGCTCACTGAGATAAATGATAGTACGCTAAACCCAAACTCAGAACATACAAAACTTTCAAGTATGATATTCGAATAGAGCCCTATCTGAATTATACCCTACCCAAATCCATCTATTGTAATATAGCATGTTTTAGACTAAGCTCACACAACCTTAATATTGAATTAGGCAGACACAAATGTCCTTATGTTCCTGCAGATGAAAGAGTTTGTGAAAAATGCAATCTGAACCAAGTAGAAGATGAGTTTCATTGTTTAATGAGGTGTAAAAAATGGAATGATATCCACGTAAACTTTTTCCAAATTGCTTGTAAATGTGTCGAGGGCTTTACCATTCTCGATCCAACTGAACAATTCTTACAAATATTAACAACTAAGAACACTAACCTTAACTTTGTTCTTGGTAAATTTCTACAGGTAGCATTAAAATTAGACAGTAGAATATACATTTTTTATATAAATAAAAATTTAAATGTCTCCTGGAACTGAGTGGCTGGCGGCACATTGACAAAACTGCTTCTATGTGTGTGTATGACTTTGTACATTTGTAACTGTTGATCCATGTATTTCTATTATCTTTTATTTTTTGCCATTTATTATTTTGTCATGCTGACACATGCATCAATTTGATATTTTGCTGTCGATAAAAATCTATATATATAGTGTGTATGGGCAAAGGGAAATTTCAGGAATCTAAGAATCAAAACATGTGGCCACATTGTAAATATACAGTGCAAATGGCACCATGGATGCACCATTGAGAAATAATATGTTCAGTATTCTTAATTTGATTATTAATATGATATTGTTTTAATACTGTGTAAATGCTTTCTGCATGAGGGACATCTTAACATCTAGATGTTAAAATGTCAGCATCTTAACATGTCAGCATCTTAACATCTTAACATGTAGATGTTAAAATGTCAGCATCTTAACATCTTAACATGTCAGCATCTTAACATCTTAACATGTCAGCATCTTAACATCTTAACATGTAGATTTTAAAATGTCAGCATCTTAACATCTTAACATGTCAGCATCTTAACATCTTAACATGTCAGCATCTTAACATGTCAGCATCTTAAGATGCTGACATTTGAACATCTACATGTTAACATCTAAACATCTAAATGTTGAAATGTTGGCATCTTGACATCTTAACATCTAGATGTTAAAGTGTTGGCATCTTGACATCTAGGCAGCATGTTCATAAAGCTGGATTGTCAGGTGATTAATATGTTTCTAAACTACAAGTTCAAGAGCCCACAATGCATAACTAAATGACTAAATATCGAAGAAATGTCAACATCAACATTTGTTTATGAGTAGTTTTAAATTGAGGCTTCAATTTGAAAAATTAAATGCTTGGGGAAGTTTATTAGAGGTATCTATGGGGAGGGGGAGGGGTTCCAGTATTTCTACTTTGGCCCAGAAGTACGCTAACGTCGTGCGCTAAGTAAGATGTCGACGGTGCCTCTGCTGTGCAGCTTCAGCACATTGGCACGCATCTTAACGGCGTTGCAAGGACATCGTAAGGCGTACACGCATGGGCGTGGATGAATGGGCGTGGACGCGGACGTCAGGTGACCGTTAGATGGGCGTTATGCGGGCGTCACATAGCGTGGGCGTCGTCAAATGGGCGTGGACGTCAGGTGAACGTCAGATGGGCGTCACATAGCGTGGGCGTTGCGTGGGCATCGTGTGGGTGTACGTCACATGGATGGGCTTCACGCCGGCATGGGTGTCACGTGGGCATCACGTGGGCATCACGTGGTTAATATAGGAACTGAGCGGCAAAATAGTAGGAAATGCCATAAATTGAATCACATTGGATCCTAATAGTAAACGGAACAATTATTCATTTTTTTTATAATTCAAATTCAATGACTGATAGGCCTAGCAGAAACATTTTTTCATTGGCTCTGGGCCTAGTCTGAGGCCTCAAGATTATACATGTTAATTTGCTGTTTCTCTGACATGAGACCATCAGGTGTAGTATTGACATAAAAGTATATACAGTTGCTTAGTTCATCATGTTCATACTGTTTACTTCTGGTTGAGTAGAAAAAACACACAATAAAACTTATTATATGGATTCATTTATTAAATGAAAAATACACAATGTCAATATGAGGTGACCCAATGTGCTTTTTTAAATTAAGAAAAAATAAATTCCTTAATTTTTGTACTAGCCATGTGCAAGTTCTAAACCACTACATACAAATTTTCAAAAAACTTTGGATTAAAGAGAGAATAATATATTTGAAACTCAACAAAGAAACATTTGTCGAAAACAGTCCCACCAGATTCTTGTACATATCAATTATGATAGTTAATTATATTGTTAAATATTGCTCAATAGCGTTACAGACCGGACAGATTTGCACATTTTCTAGGAAAATCCCACATCTAAAACAAGCAAGAGCACTACGATTCCTGGTACTTATGTTCATCTGAAGATATTTTTCAGGTTGAAATGTCGACTTGAAATGTTGATTAGTCCTGAGTTTGTTATGTCCCTTTCCGTTTTTTCCAAATTCTCTTTGGAGATCTTCAAGCCATTCTGCTTCAAAATGTCTATCCATGGCATTACTCAAGCTCCTAAGGTTATTGTAACTAAAGTTCTCTATATGTTTTTTGAGAAGTAAAAGTCATGATGGAGATCCTACCAAAACCTTTGAAAGGGTCAATGATCATCTGTCTTCCATCATTTGCAGAATCTGCAAGTAGATAAAGGTTAACTGATACAAAGAAGAAAACCAATGATTTGTACAGACCCCCTATATTATAAGTATATGTCAGAAAGAAATTATGTATTTTGCGAAACGTTTTTCCTCGTGTAGTTATTGTGTTCCTTTGCACTCTCTGGAAATTATGCAGATTATGGCATTTACTACATAAAGTTGATTAATACGGCATTTACATGTGAAGTTCTGATAATCGTGACCCCTCATTTAAGAATAAACATTTTTGCGAAAAAACGCAAAATACAACATTTATGGAATTTTTATAACTGTTTACGGGCTCCAAGAAACATGCTCCGTGAAAAATTCAAAACATCCCTCTCCTTGTCATCAGATATAATCTTGTTAGTTATTATGTATATTCACTAAAAAGATTGTAAGTTGCCTCATAAAATGAATGCATGTAATGATAAACAATACAACCTAGTGATGTCACTTAGTTACATTTTCATAGTTGATCATCGGTTTTGGTGCACAAACCGATGATCGATTATTATTCGGTTCGGGTGCAGTATTTGAGTAGTCACCTACCTTAAATCAACTGCTATCATAACTAATATGTCCAAAATAATTAAAGGTATCTGTACACGTAAGTACAATTTATCTCCAGTAATTTTTCTTATAATACCTTAAGTTATTTATGATCATATGAAACTCCTAAAGGGAGGAAGGGCCATAGGTTTTCTTTGAATTTTTTGATAACCAACTGATGTGTTTTTTTTTTAAAATTTACTATACATTATTATATCATCAAATTCTTAAACAAAATGACCGATGATCATCCTGACATCACCAATACAGCCTTTTATGAAACCCATTTATGCACAACAAAACATGGTATAGATTTAAAATATTAATTAAGGCCAGAAATAAAAAATATAAGTAAAAAACTTAGTTTGGCATGACAATGGGGCTGCTCGCTCACCTAACAACTAAAAACCGAGGCTGGAAACCTGTGCCAAATCTAACTAAAGAAGCGTAGCTTCAGCAGTGTATGTACGTACAAACTGGTACATAGACTGATAGTGTATGCACGCGCGCTGGGGTGCATAGACTATGACTGACTAACCTACTTGAAGTAAGTGTAATAAGCAGTAGATTAGAAATAACAGTAAAGTAGATAAATCTTGAATTGGGGAGAAATTCCCTGAAAAATTCCCAAACTGGCGAAAAGAAAAAGAATATAACAAGTAGATATATACAAGATGAAATAAGCATTATTTACATATTTACCCTGCATTTTTGTTTTTCTGAAATCTTTTATGTGCATAGAATTTCCAAAAGAGAAAAAGAGGGGTTGGTAGACTAGTATTTTTGTATTTTCTTAACATCTTAATTTAGAAAAAAGGGGTACATAGGGGAGGGGGGTCTTCAAAAAAACAAAACACCCCCTCCACACCCTGCACTTTAAAATGGAACAGCTCTAAAGTTAGAAAACTCACACAAGCCATACGTCATGCATCATCTGCTACACAAGTACCTACAGCCAGTGTCTCGAGAATGTGTTCTGATCCTGAAAAAAAAAAAAAAAAAAATATTAACCCTATAACTTCCAATATATAATTCAGTATTCTTCAAAGTCACATTAGCAACCACCCATGGTTCCAGGCTACACTGAGACCCATGACAGTGTCATGCAAAATAAATAAATTCATAAAAAAGTTCAAGTTACAACAACGTTATCCGATTGTTAGCACAATACCATATAAATTCATCAGCTAGTATGAAAGATTCTTAAATTTTACTCATTGTAAAATATTTTTAATATTTTGACACCGTTAGCAATTTAATATGTTTTAAACAAACCTGATTGAACAAACACGAATGACATCTTCAGTGTGATTAGGCTGTTAGGATCAAACTAGGATCAAAATTGACGCATTTCCCACAAGTTTTTCAATGGGGTTCCCCTGTTATATACCTGCAAATATATCGATACCATGTGACCATTAGGTCTGCAGCCATTAATTTTATGGCTGTTACCGATCTGTAGCTATTTCGTAATGTGACCATACCAGTGTGGAACTGAGTGTACTGCTTTTGTGTTACATTTAACAATGCTAAAATTGTATAGTAAACAGCATTTATTTCAATTCTTACCTGTCAAGCGGTCTTTCTGAGCCAAATCAGAGAGCTGCTCTCTGGCCAAACACATCACAGTCCAATTAGTTGTAAATCTGCAATACTCCGCTCAAAAGGAAGCTACCCTAAAAAGTACAACAAAATACAACAGAATGCAACAAGTTCATTATAGTTTCAAAGCATGCAGAGTGTAGTTTGTTACCTACAAGTGGCACACATCATGCACATTATACCTTGGGATAATCTATTCTACTCTGAACAGTGCGGAACACTGAATGGTATATATCATGAAAGAAATTATGGTTTGATAAATGATATGAATAATATTTAAATGTCAAATAACATATTACTGCCTTATTTAACTTTAAATATATTCTCTGATCACTATACTTACCCAGCAGTACATGAGCAGAATCCACCAATTGTCTGTTCTCTTGTTGAATATGCCAAATAGTGGCTTTACGTCATCTTCACTTGTATACTGCAAAGGATTGCATTGTGCAACTACCAGCAATTTCAATGTTTTCTGAAACTTTCAACTCATTGAATTTGAACGATGGATCATTTCCTTCACTTGATATAGACGAATCAGCTTGTATTTCCTTGACATTTCAGATGTGAGCACATCACTGAGTCCAATAGATATTTCTTTGCTGCGGAGTTGTCAATTTCAGGGCACCTGGAAAAAGATTTGATAAACATGTAACTTGGTGTTAATAATGTACCTGAATTATTTTGTGTGCAATGACACAGCTGCACATTATATTTTACCCTAAAGTGACCAACAACGACTTGCGAACTCGCAACGTTTCAACAATCAGGATCATACTAAACAAATAAAAGTTATATAATTTGAAATGTATTGTACTGTTTTGTCAATAGCACAGAACAGTATCAAAAAGTTAAATAAAATTATCATACATGTGACTGATATTGGAAATTATTGTAATTGTGTCATGCTATACAGATTATGTAAACAAATGAATAATTTGTATTAATGAAGCTAGTACATATAGCTCATGATCATATCAAAATATTTGGAAATAGAATAATCCCAAGAAAGCATGTAATAATATGAGCAAAGCTCCGCCGCCACAGGCGGCGAGCGCAGCTCACTTCCCGTAGACGATAGGCTACACAGTGGACAAGCCAACCGGAACTGGTTAAAAAATTGATTTCACTTATTATCGTTGTTCAAAAATACATGTAATCCTATGGAAGATCAACTTATATGAGCGAAGCTCCGCCGCCGCAGGCGGCGTGCGCAGCTCACTTCCCGTAGACGATAGGCTACACAGTGGACAAGCCAACCGGAACTGGTTAAAAAATTGATTTCACTTATTATCGCTGTTCAAAAATACATGTAATCCTATGGAAGATCAACTTATTATGGTTTTTTTTGCCAAATCGTCCAGAACGAGACTACGTCATCATGTCATAACAACGTCGTCGGTTCAAAAGTTGCGATGTCCATAATTTCGTAACGAATACACATCCAGCTTGAAACTTGGAGAAAACTTGTTTCTCTAAAAATTCTAACTGTGACTAGAAATAGCGTTTATTTAGAAGGGGAACTCACCAGATAAGAATAACAAATCATCTTGAATCGATCACGCTCGCGCCAACGACATTGTTGCGATGACGTTTTATCACACCAGGGGGCAGTTGTAAGCGATCGCAGCGCCCCTGGCGGCTGAGAAACGCATTACAATTATCTGACTTCTTTTGCCTCTAAAATTGTTATCTATTGTCCGATTTTGAAAATTTAAAAACCTACATGAAGTCCAATTAATAGTTGAGAATAACTAATGGGCCAATATTTCTGTTGGATGCAAAATTCCCCACCAGAAATATTCAGGGCATACTAAAATTGTGTGTTAACTAATGATTTCATCAGACATTATTACTAAAAATAAATCTTACATTGAAAATCCAGACTAAAACATTGGAAACACACTGGGTATGATGGCCTGAAAAACTAATACCTAAATTATTTATTGTAAATTAAGACTAAATTGTTGTGCAAAAGTGGCCATGTGTAATGGTAAAAAATATCAAAAGACAAGAAAGCAGCATTTGTATATATATAATTACTTGAATGTGCTAAATCTGGAGACACAAAAACTTTAAGACATAAATATAATATAGCTTCGCTCACTTCTGTCATTGACAGCTACATATTAAGGGAAAAGATAATTTGCAAAGTACTTCTCAAAACAATATATATATATATATTTGTAATTAAAAAAAATATTGAGTTGGCCGTCCTGGTAATTGGCCGTTATGGGGGGTGGCCGTTTTGGCTATGGGCCGTCATGGGCAGTGACCGTTATGGTCGTTTTTGCCTGTCAACAAGTTGGTTGTTGTGGCAAAAGTTTGATTTGTCAACGAATTTGTACCAGGCCTTCTAAAATGTGAATGACTTGGTTGTCGACGATTTTGCATGTCGACGAATTGATCTGTCACACACAAAAAGTACACTCGGCGACAGCGAATTTCGCCACGACAGCGTAACAACACTGTCAATGATCTGTACAATTTTTGTAACAAATCAAGTCATTGCAGTGTGTACAATGTATAATCCTGTTTTAGGGGGGTGGCAAATCTCGTTGTCGCGAAAATCACTGTCGCCGAGTGTACGGGTCAGCCTAATCCTCCTAAATTAGTTTTAAATAATGTTGAAAATGCAAAACTGCTCAAAGCACGTTTGTTTACATACAATCTTTTTCTCCCTCTCTCTCCAGACCATGCAGTTGCCTCGCGGGTCAGTGTATAATGCGGACCAGGCGGACCATGCGGACCACGCTAAAACCAACAAGAGCCTATCGTCCCTTTGTTTGTTTAGACTGGTACAACACATCCCTATTTTCAATATACGGCCGAAATAGGGGGTGTGTTGTATTTGTCTAAACAAACAAACACTTGTTTGTTTTAGCTGTGGTCCGCATGGTCTGCAAGGTCTGGTCCGCATTATACACCCATCCTTGCCTCGCGAACAAATGCCGATTTTCGAAATGTATCTTCCACGCTGATAAAACTCGTTCTTTTTGTATTTAGTGTATGATATGTATGACATAATTATTAAGCTGTATTACAGTGCAAATAATGCCGAGATGTTAACAATAGATCATGTCACAGACTAGACACATTACTCAAAATGTGCATAAGCCATCTGGGGACTTTCAGGGCATCCATTATAATTGATGACGTCATAATCATCACAAATGAAAGAATAGCAAGTGATGAGATGGTTTCATGACAGTCACATCCTTATCTAAAGAAAAAACACTTGAACAAATTACATTGGTTCCATTGCTGACCTGTCTGGGCACATGTTAATCTGTGCCAGCATGTCAGCATGTAGATGTTAAGATGCAGAAATGTTAAAATGTCAAACTGTAGATCTATGTTAAGATGCAGAAATGTTAAAATGTCAAAATGTAGATGTTAAGATGCAGAAATGTTAAAATGTCAAAATGCAGCTGTCAATATGTTAACATTTAAGGAAATTAAGTACTGCTGGAATTTTTAGTCAAGTATTGATATATAAAATAATTAACCAGGTATGCTTGAGCCAGTTCCAAGTCAAAATGCAAATATGTTCCTTGTTATAACTTGAATGAGTTCTGTTTAATTCAGGCAGGAACTTGCAGTAAATAGTTGCCTTATATTTGCAGTGTCCAAGCCAGAAAATGGAAAACCAGCAAAGCAGTGAAATTTATGTGTCTGATAATGAAGATGAACCTGTGCAGTCCATGAATGTGCCGCTTGATTTTGCTGAATTTTGCCAGGGTGACTGGACTATGAAAATGAATACATCAACGATAATTGTAATGTTTTGATAGCTTGATGTTCAAAATGACAGTTATTTGCCTTTCAAACATGTGAAAGTGATGCCTTCCCCGTACATGAACCTGACCATTGGTATTTAGCTGTGGCTAACCAAGTTGAATGTATCCTGATATAGATATCACTCGTGCAGCTATTGAATCTGTCTTGAAGGACTTCAGAAGCATCCTTGGTAGTTATGTGTTATGTAATCACAATGTCTTTACCCTTTGTTGCAGATGTGACAACTTACAACCTATTATTATATTATATAAACTAATAATATCATTACAATCACTGCTGTTAAGAATTTGCATTTCTGCTACCATATGGGGCGGGGGCCTAGCTCAGAGGTAGCGCTCTGGGCTTCCAACCGCTGGGTCCCGGGTTTAATTCCCGTTCAAGCCTAAGTTGGATGGCTGTTTCCTCCTTCGTCTCATTGCCATGGTCTCTGCCTGTCCTAATTAGCCCAACTGGTGCAGAAATACAGGACGTAAAGCCCTAAAACCACCATCCTGCTACCATATGTCTGCATGTTTTCATCTGAATAACTTAACTTACTTTTTGTGTGAAAAACTTCAATAATTGTGAAATTTAAAGCTGATGTGCATTATCATTTTCCAGTGGAAATTGAAACACTACTGAACCGGGTGATCAACAAGGCCCACCTTTCTTCACAAAAACAACAGCGTTATCATGGTTATGGTCTTCGTGAAGTCAAGAAGAAATCTAAGGTTAGTAGGTATAATTTGCAATAAATATTGTGTTCTTTATAAGTCATTTAAGCTGACATGTAAGATATAATATATATACTGCCATCTTGTGTATACAACAACCTGCTGAGACTGGACATTCAAGAGGGATTGCATGAACAAAAAAAAAGCCCTGCTTTACTAAGTGTGTTGGACCTGGAATATTTGCGAAAGATATATGAGGAGAGACATTGAAATGATTTTAAAACTTTGATAATCTCATCCAAATTAAAGCCATCAATCCTTTATTAAATGACACCGACATACGGATTACTGCACTTAGTATTTAAAGTACCAGATAGAAAAATGTGACTAAAAAAAAGAGAAACCATTGAATTTGTACAAGTCCAGGGTAAACTCCGCATCTGGGTCTGTGTGGGAGAATCTTGACTTTTTGTATAATAAATGTGCATTTCCTCAATGTTGATGAAAAACTCTCATTGTGGTGTGAGGAGGATTTGATAATCCCATATTTATAGGACAGCCAAAAATTTATGTTGTAAACTTTTTTCTGTTTTGCAGAAAATGTCTTGCAGTGATGTAAACATGGGCAAGAATGATGTTATCTGTGTACACTGTGGATTGCCAGTTGCTGCTTATGCAGACAGGTAAATATTCAGTGTCGCAGGCTATGAGGCAATATGGGATCACTCATGCTTTTCATTTTATCAAATGCTTCCACAGATGAAAAAAGTGGTATGTTGTTAAACAAAGCATTCTCCCAAATAGTTTTTGTTTTTAAAGACTGTGTTTGACGTATGTGTGAACAGTTGAAGTCTTAAACAGGATCCAACTATTGCCTCATTACCTGCCGAAGTTGCGCTACCAATTCCAGGCCGACCAATGACACCTATGCTCCTATATATATATCATCTTTATTTCGTACCCAGTGGCACACATAAAATTAGAAATTTTTTAACAATAGTAAAATTTATTTACACATGATTTTTAAAAGATATATAGTTTAATTTACAGAAATTTGATATAGGAGTTCACTTCATCAATTGTCAACGTGCAATGATTTTGCGCTTCCCAAAATTTGTATTATATATTTGTTTTCTTTTCTTTTTTTTAAGCAAGATTCATATACATTTTCCTTAAAATGCATGTCATATATTTTAATACTATTATTGCTAACGCTAATTTTGAGTGTATTTTGGTTGTTGTTAATGGACGCTAGACCATTTAAAAAAAAAGTAAAATTTGGCTTGTAATTTAATCAGATGTACTCTTTAATCATACAGGAAGATGCAAAGGACAAATTGATGTAGGGTAAGGAAGTACTATAAAGGCTGCAGCTTGTAATTATTTTTTTTTTGTTTATCTAGATCTCTGTGATGTGGATACTGTGGTGCGTTTTTCCACATCACATGCGTGATACAAGTGATCCCTTCATATGCTCTGCTTGTTTGAGGGATGATCCACTGCGATTCCTTTCTTCAAAAACGAAGAAGATTTGTCAGTGTACACCGAATTTATTTCAACGTCTCATGACTTGCTTGAGCAACATTCAACATGTACATGGTTTGAAGGAAAGTCAGTTCCCCATTATGACACAGTTGTGAATGTGGCTAATTTTATAAATTTCAAATGTTTGCCTGACTTTGCTGCACCCTTGCCAAACATTTTCATGCAATATTTTAGCGACAGTAAGAAGCCTCTCTTGGGATGTTATATCCCATATTATCGGTTCACATGTATTTGCATAAAGTATGATCTAGATTTGCCCAATATGGTGGCTGTAATTATCCATGAGATGGATAACGCCCTGCACTGATTATATGGTGCAATATTTGGCCCAACACATGGTAAAGGGTGGCTCTGCCACACTAAAAAGATTTTTAAATCAGGTATGATAAGGAAAGACCTTTTGGCAAAATTATGCCAGATTAAGTTGGATCTCAGTGAAAAGGCACTTTTTATATTTACAGCCAACAGGTGAAATCTTTATGCAAATACATTCATGACAGAGACTGTGTCTTTTATAAACCATGACAACAATTTTTAAAGCTACTTGTACGTCTAGCAAATTATGATTAACTGGTGCACTTACTTGAATATAATAATAAGTTAAACCCTTTCTTTACTGACACTGGTTTAAATTTAGCAACCTAGCTCTAATAATGATCCATTAGGCTATTGTAGTAATCCAACAGTCATACAATTGTTACAGGCAAAGTTTCAGAAAATGAAGTGGTTAATTAAAAAGTTACTCAAAAGCTCCATGAGGACCTGATGGTATACATTCTGGAATATTTAAGAATACATGTTGAACATTTTTAACGCAATTAATCTGTTTTATCTGTTCATGTCAGTCCATTAATAGTGGTGAGTGTATCTTGGTGTCTTTATCGACTTTTGAAGGGTGCTCGACCATAACATTTTATTGGAAAAGGTGGTATTGGGGGTGTTCCTTTAGACTGGCAACAGTAAACTATTTGTAAATTACAAAGAATTATATTATTTTAAATCTACTGTAACATGTGGGGTCCCTCGGGGATTAGTTTTGTTGTTTATTATTTTTGACCAGTATTTCCTTGATATCTGAAAATCTTCAGGTCTACCCCACCCCCTCAACCACACTTTCAATTGGAACAGCTCTAAGGAGTTAATGTTACCATTTTTCAGGCTATATGCATTGATTGTTTATCGACCAGAAAAAACATTAAGTTTATTGAGCTGGTAACAATTATGAATGTACCAATTAAAGGCGCTTGCTGGCAAGTGCCAGTCAATGTTCCAGAAGAGTGTAGGAAGTTACAATAACATGTGTATCATCCTTCGTCTCATTGCCATGGTCTCTGCCTGTCCTAATTAGCCCAACTGGTGCAGAAATACAGGACGTAAAGCCCTAATCAACCACCCACCCACAACAACATGTGTGATATTGTGGTTATAATAACTTGTACATTAAAATTATGTTCAAACCGAATGGAATGAGTTATCGTTATGCAAATTTAACAAGTAAAATTTCAAATGATTTGGAATCCTAAATGTTATTTGTTTCGGAATAACTGTATCTTAACGGGCTTCCAACCGCTGGGTCCCGTTTCGATTCCCGGTCGAGCCTAAGTTGGATGGCTGTTTCATCCTTCATCTCATTGCCATGGTCCCTGCCTGTCCTAATTAGCCCAACTGGTGTGGAAATACAGGACGTAAAGCCCTAATCACACACGCAGGCACACACACAAAATCTTAACGACTAATGCCAGGTATTATGTCCTTGAATTTATGGTAGGCCTATAATTTGTAGACTATGTCAGATGGCTCATGCAGCAGTGTGTAAAATGATTTAAAACACTTAATTGCTAATGTGAGACATATGTGAAAGTAATATTCATTTAGCTCAATCTATTTGAACATGGATTTGACAATCTTACATGCAACTTTCAGTGTAATTAGAAATAAAGTAATGGACTTTTGTTATGGTGTATTTAGGTACAGTGATGTAGAAAAGCAAATACACTGATTGAATTGTGTCATTTATTGACCACAACAGTTCATTGGATTTAATTTTGCATACTCCAACAGTGAATACTTATATTTATTACTGGATATGCCACTGTTAGGTACTACAAGTAATCGTGTACAGTATTGAATACATTTTACCAACATGTAGAGGTCACAAAAGACCTATGTCAATTGTAATTATTTGTTACTGTATTTACGCAGATGAACATGAACTATATCACCAAATATATGAATATTTAAGATTTTTTTGTATAGAATTGGATTGAACACATCTACAGATCTATGGTCAAGAGGCCTGAGCGCTGCGCGGCTCTCATTAAAAAGAACCGAAATTTCATAGACCCACATATCGGTCAAACACCAAGTACGGAGACTCCGAATTTCGTTCAAATAGGTTCTCCTTTATTAGTTAATCTTTCTCAGTTAAATTAACTAAATTTTAAATTTACAAACACTGGCGTCAGGTGCATAGGCGTAGGAGGTGGGGGGGGGGGCAGGGGGGCAATTGCCCCCCAAGTGTCCAGGAAAGCCAAAAATTTGGGCAAAAAGTTGAAAAATTCGGGCATAAAGGGGTGCTAATAAAAGCCTTAAAATTCGGGCAAGATGACCTTTGCTCCCCCCCCCCCCCCCCAAAGAAAGGTGCCTCCTACGCCTATGGTCAGGTGTCAACATAGTGTGGCAAAAAGAATTACATTTTGGACGAAAGGGGGGGGGGGGCAATGTAGTGTCTCCAATCATACAGTACTTACTCTTCTATGCTTCTACTCCAATGTAGTTTACCAGTCTTAATTTCTATAGTAACCCATGACATATTGACCCAGAGACACCTTATTACAGTGCATTGCAATGAAGTGCCGCCAGCCACTTGACAAAGTCTCCTGCTGGTGATGTCACAATTTACCATGCTTGAGTGGTTCCCAATCAAGTCCACAATAGAAATGGTCTCCATTCCTTTGGTCTCAATTACAGCTGGTCAGTTGTGTTTTGACTAGTAAATGCTTGGGTGAGCATGATCACCTATTGTGCAACAGAATTCAAAACATTGCAAATAAATTGCATTATGTAACTTGGCTGTTCACTGATTAAGACATTTTAACCTATTAGGGAGGCACTCACATGTGCAAAACGGTGACCTGGCTGCCACACATGGAATTGGACTTGATGGCCACTCTCCAATGCAATCAGATGTAATAGTCATGCTTCTGCCCCCTGTAGAGGTCGGGCTGGGTTCGCCAGTGACTGGACTTGGAAAACAATTTGTCTCACAGTTCCAACTGACACAAATTATAAATCTATCAACAGAAGACAAAACGCAAGTTCCACAGTTTATTAATTATTATTGGCACATAAGTATTTTACACTTTTGGAAAACATGTAGGGTGCTGCACGTGCAGCTATTTTGCATACAAGTAAAAAAAATAAACTTTAGTCTGAAGTGAATTTAATTAAGTGAAACAATGACATTTTATGAAATCTTGGTAAAGAGGGGCTGCCCTAAGCTATCAATCAAAGTATATGGCAACATACAAGCCAATGTTTCTCACGGACAGCTGCTTATACACTGATTACAACAAGTTTGATAAGTACTTTCAAAAAAGTTTCAACCTAGTCTCATTACAAATTTTTACATAGAGCAAAAAAAATCCTTAAATTGTCAACAAGCAACAAAATAATCATATTTGTTTGATGTAACTGTTGTTTAATTGTTTTCTGGCACTTGCACATTCCACATGAACACGTGTCTCACAATTTTTCTGTCAGCTCAGCTGTTCATCAGTAAATTTATTTGCTTAATCATATATTTGCCTGAATGAGCAAGAGAAGGGACTTTCAGTCACATATAGCACCAATTGTCCTTGCCTTGCGACTGAGAAAGGTGAATTGTTCACTCATTCTTAGTTAAACTGTTGGCACTGAAAGTCGATTCATTGGATGTTGTCGCATTCTTCAAAGTTGTTCAGTTTCTGACACCAATTTAGCGATCTGTAGTTTTAATAGGCGGTTTTCGCAGGCCAAAGCCATAGCATCAAACAAGGGGTTTCTATCATCTGAAACAATAAAACAATAAATCATTAAGACATATTTTAAAGAAAATCACGTGTATCTTTAAGTACAGGGCCTGCATACCTATTACTAACAAATCGTCATTAACAAATTGGGAAACTGAAGATTTGATTGCTTAACAAACTGATTGAATACAAATTGTTTGGAAATATTAATATCATACCAGGTGCAGTGATGACGCCTTAGGATGTTAATGTTCACAGTTCAGTGTACATCTTAAGCCTTGTACCATTTATTTCATTCCGTAATCCAGTGGTCCTCTGTTGTGTAGCTTGATCGGTAACCATCACTAAAAAATAAATGAAAAATCTGTGTAAGAATAATATTATATAATGGTAATGATGTGTTCACAACGTAACATATACATGTACTACATACATGTCCCAAAAATTTAAAGAAGAAAAATAACTGATGCTGCATTCAATTTTGTTCATTTCATTTTCAATATAGTGAATAATAGCTACCTGGGTATTTGTGCTTTCAATTATTATTACTATCTAGTTCTGAAACTGTACTACTACGACCCATGATAATGAAAGATTTTATTTTGTACAAAAGATACGTAATTATACACATAGTATATGCAATATATTTACTTGAATAATAGTTAAGAAACTAGGTATACAAACATAATCATGAAAAAGGTAAAAGAAGTTAAAATCATGATGTACATAAAATATCACACATTTCATTAAATCATGGGAGTGTTATTACAAAATATTCAACAAGTACCTCGACATACCTTAGTATAGATGTTTTGCCAGTTTTCTATCTTTAAAATACACAGATTTGTTGGTTTCAGGAATAGAAGATATTCAATTCTGCCTTGCAGTTGCCCAGGGTACCTGTAATTTAAATCAAAATGCAATGTTTACTATGAAGACCTGACTTTTAAATGTTCAGTTTTCAAGAACTTAGTCCTACAATTAATACGCTCATTCTAGCTTCTGTTATACACCTTCATAGTTATTATTATTAATATTTAAGGAATGCACTGGTACTTAGTATTCGGTAACTTTAAATAAGAATCTTCCAGCTGAGTTTGGGGATCAGCTTTGGCTTTTTGTGAAAACAATAGTTCCTATCCCATCTTCGAGCTACCATCTAGCTGCACTTAGTTTTAATCAAGTAATTAACAAATGTCATAAAGTGTCTAGAAAAAGTGAAATATGAATCTGATAACACCAGAAAAAACTCGTGTGTATACTGATTTAGCTCGCGATGTGCTTCAAAATGATACCAAACATGGCATGTATTCTGTAATTCTTATGGGAAAATTCTCTAATCTGATTAATGCGTAGTCCAATTAGGTGGTAATTGCAAATTTGTAATTCACATACGTACACCTTTAAGATTAATTTAATGTTTACACTATAGCAGTATTAAAAAAAAACATTCACCTTTTATTAAATATTTTTTTTCTACAATTGGTCTATGTCTTTCGATAGCAGCAGTGGTAGTAGTGTAATGGTTCTCGCTAAATATTGCAAGTTGACCATGGATTTAGAGGTTCATAGAACACCAGCCAAACCAACCAAGTAATAACACAGAAATACAGTTTAAAAGGTTTATTCCTAAACAAAACATTAACCACATATATACATAAACAGTACATACACTCAGACTAATAAAGCCCTGAGTGGGGGAGCAGAGATTATGGCTGTAAGGTGGGCAAAAGGGCTGACTGTCTCTTTAGCCTGGTTACTACCCAGCTCTGACTGCCTACTACCTTGAAACTATCCATTTTATAGTTCCAAGGGGGGCTCGGCGGCCCTCTGGCCAATCAGAGCTGTGAGATGCTGCTGCTGCTGTCACTGCTGCTGCCCCCTAGCGGGAAATCATTCTTGCCTCAGCAGCCAGAGAGCCAGCATCTCTACAATATCCCCATCTTAAGACTCGGATGCCCTCATCCGAGATCACCTGGCTGCACGAGCAGCTCCTGGATCTCATCAGAGGTCACCAAATTGGTTTAAAACATTATACACAAAATTTCTAAAAAAACATTTTAAAACTAATAAAAAAAAACATTCAAAGATCACATTTAATCATACTTATTTTAACGACATATCCAGACAAATTAAAAAGCAATAACATATATACAAAAGATTTCAGAGTCAGAATATGGCTGTTTGCCATCAATAAAATAGAGTCACATATTTGGGCACTGGGCCCAGCCCATTGGGCTAGCAAAAAGTGTTTTAGGACGAGGTCCCTGTTGAAGAGTCTAGGATCGAAAGGGGGTTGGGCGAATCCAACGAGAGGGGGGGGGGGGTTATGATAATCCATGAGGGGGGGGGGGTTTGATGATCCAACAGCAGGGGGGAATCGTGATCCAGGGGGGGGGGGATATCTTAGAGCAGTGAAGCAGTTGCTTGATTGGCACGGCCTGCACAACATCATGGCGTAACTGGCGTAGCTGACCTGAGTCCAGCTCCCTTGGCTTTAGCTGCAGGAGCGGCTGTAGCCTCAGAAGTGGCTGTCTTTGCAGGGCGAGTAGATCCCTTCTTCTTCTTCCTCTCCTTCTTCAGCTGCCTCTGATCTGTTGGGGCCTTGTTCTCCTTAGGAACTGCTGGCACATCCTTCGTGGTCTGGGTGGCTGCTGAAGATGCTGGTTTCCCCAGACACTTGGGTTTTGCCATCTGATGCCTGGTTTCCTACGGACACCCATGGCAATCTTTTGAACTCCAGCTTGCCCACATCCTCAGCTGACCACTTGTGAGCATACTTGAGGTGTGATCGGAGTAAGCCCCTGTGCAGGGGGTGGAAGGTGCTAGCACACCCTTCCTGGAGACAGCAATGCCCATATAAGCCTCACAGTGGGCGGCCTCCAAATGGCCTCTCAGCTTCCGCTTGTCTCCATAGAACTTGGGACAGGCCGTACAGGTAAACACCTTCCGGCTGTTCCTTGTCCTTTACCAGCAGGTTGGTTGTCCACGACAGGCTGCAGGGGCTCTAACAGCTCCCCCAGTGTCGTCGAATCCATATGCACGAGTGCAGGCGCTGAGAGTGGAGGAGCCACGGCTGCAGGAGCAACTACCTGACTGGTCTCCATCATCCCAGTGACCTTGTCAATCTCGTCCATAAGGAGGTGGTCAGCATCCCCATCCAGTGGAGGTAGACCATGCTGCTTCCTCAATCTGGCCGCCCACAGAGTACGATCCGTATGGACTCGCACATCTGTGGCGCCAAATAAAACAGCAAGGTCCTTATGTGAATTTTATTAAGTGTATTATTAGTAGTATACCACTAACATCATTTTTGTTGAAAATAAATTAAAAAAAACAAAGAAGTTGATTTTTTCTCTTAAAATTGAAATTGCTTGCCAAATATGGGTATGCCAGTTTCCAAAAATTTGATTTCTCTTCATTTTCCATAGAAAGGCCTTACTGAGGAAAACTGTACCAACTTTGGTCAAAATATGGCAAAAAACCACTGAATGATGGCAAAATATCAAGTTATTGATTATGAATTTCTAAATATGGACATTGTCACCTTTGACCTTATATGGTGATGTTAGGCCACTGATCTGAACATGACACCCCACAAAAATGAAAAGTTCATGTTCTAAGCTTTCAAATGAGTACACTATTGTTTATATAACAGTCGGGGTCACAAAAACTGGAATTTAGGGAGGTGGCTACTGGACTATGGGTCTTACGCAGATCCTTAGACAAAAGTTACATTTCCTACCTTACTCACTAATCCAAACTTTCCACAAAAAAATGAAAATAACAGTTTTAACTCACGTTCCCAAGCAGACTGGCACCACCGAAAGGATCCAACAGGTCAGTTGTCGAGTACACAGCTATAGACACGCTATAGTACGCAAGAAATAGCAGTGTATTAAAAGCTATGGCACAGCAAGCAAGTAAATCGAGGTAACAAGATGAGAGCGTATTGAGAAGTGTTGCCCTCCTCAGGAAACTGCTGTTTCATTTGACCTCTGACCTCCTTAATCCTCCCTTTTGGTCAAGCTGACCTGAGCTCTGGTCACCCAAGAGGGCACTCCAAGAGCTCATTGGTTGGAGTTGGTTGTTAGGAACCATCCCCTTAGTTACCATTACGTAACCACACGTGTCTCTGACCCAACATACCCGACAATCAAGGGATACAGCGCAATTGTCAGTAATTAACTAGCAATTCTCTGCATCGTTAGACACACAAGTTTCTTACTACCCCCTCCCCACCTCAAAAGTAAGCAGGGGGGAATCGTGATCCAGGGGGGGGGGGATATCTTAGAGCAGTGAAGCAGTTGCTTGATTGGCACGGCCTGCACAACATCATGGCGTAACTGGCATAGCTGACCTGAGTCCAGCTCCCTTGGCTTTAGCTGCAGGAGCGGCTGTAGCCTCAGAAGTGGCTGTCTTTGCAGGGCGAGTAGATCCCTTCTTCTTCTTCCTCTCCTTCTTCAGCTGCCTCTGATCTGTTGGGGCCTTGTTCTCCTTAGGAACTGCTGGCACATCCTTCGTGGTCTGGGTGGCTGCTGAAGATGCTGTTTTCCCCAGACACTTGGGTTTTGCCATCTGATGCCTGGTTTCCTACGGACACCCATGGCAATCTTTTGAACTCCAGCTTGCCCACATCCTCAGCTGACCACTTGTGAGCATACTTGAGGTGTGATCGGAGTAAGCCCCTGTGCAGGGGGTGGAAGGTGCTAGCACACCCTTCCTGGAGACAGCAATGCCCATATAAGCCTCACAGTGGGCGGCCTCCAAATGGCCTCTCAGCTTCCGCTTGTCTCCATAGAACTTGGGACAGGCCGTACAGGTAAACACCTTCCGGCTGTTCCTTGTCCTTTACCAGCAGGTTGGTTGTCCACGACAGGCTGCAGGGGCTCTAACAGCTCCCCCAGTGTCGTCGAATCCATATGCACGAGTGCAGGCGCTGAGAGTGGAGGAGCCACGGCTGCAGGAGCAACTACCTGACTGGTCTCCATCATCCCAGTGACCTTGTCAATCTCGTCCATAAGGAGGTGGTCAGCATCCCCATCCAGCGGAGGTAGACCATGCTGCTTCCTCAATCTGGCCGCCCACAGAGTACGATCCGTATGGACTCGCACATCTGTGGCGCCAAATAAAACAGCAAGGTCCTTATGTGAATTTTATTAAGTGTATTATTAGTAGTATACCACTAACATCATTTTTGTTGAAAATAAATTAAAAAAAACAAAGAAGTTGATTTTTTCTCTTAAAATTGAAATTGCTTGCCAAATATGGGTATGCCAGTTTTCAAAAATTTGATTTCTCTTCATTTTCCATAGAAAGGCCTTACTGAGGAAAACTGTACCAACTTTGGTCAAAATATGGCAAAAAACCACTGAATGATGGCAAAATATCAAGTTATTGATTATGAATTTCTAAATATGGACATTGTCACCTTTGACCTTATATGGTGATGTTAGGCCACTGATCTGAACATGACACCCCACAAAAATGAAAAGTTCATGTTCTAAGCTTTCAAATGAGTACACTATTGTTTATATAACAGTCGGGGTCACAAAAACTGGAATTTAGGGAGGTGGCTACTGGACTATGGGTCTTACCCAGATCCTTAGACAAAAGTTACATTGCCTACCTTACTCACTAATCCAAACTTTCCACAAAAAAATGAAAATAATAGTTTTAACTCACGTTCCCAAGCAGACTGGCACCACCGAAAGGATCCAACAGGTCAGTTGTCGAGTACACAGCTATAGACACGCTATAGTACGCAAGAAATAGCAGTGTATTAAAAGCTATGGCACAGCAAGCAAGTAAATCGAGGTAACAAGATGAGAGCGTATTGAGAAGTGTTGCCCTCCTCAGGAAACTGCTGTTTCATTTGACCTCTGACCTCCTTAATCCTCCCTTTTGGTCAAGCTGACCTGAGCTCTGGTCACCCAAGAGGGCACTCCAAGAGCTCATTGGTTGGAGTTGGTTGTTAGGAACCATCCCCTTAGTTACCATTACGTAACCACACGTGTCTCTGACCCAACATACCCGACAATCAAGGGATACAGCGCAATTGTCAGTAATTAACTAGCAATTCTCTGCATCGTTAGACACACAAGTGTCTTACTACCCCCTCCCCACCTCAAAAGTAAGCCACCCTTTAAGTAATTAGAGGGGGGTTTTAATATAGACACTGAAGCGAATATCATAACCTCAATAAAGATAAACAGTTTTGATAAGAGAACTGTTACGCAATACCAGATGCCAAGCATCCACAGCCTTTTTATTAGGCTAACATAATAAAGCAATAAAGCAAACATCTAAGAAACAAGCAAATAAAAGTTTTGGCGATACAAATTAATGACATACAAATGACCAATTTGCCCAAATACAATGCCTTAAGCAGTAGATGGTGACGCGCAATTTTGCGCGAATACTGACTTTTTGCGAGATTCTATATAAAATCTCGCAAAATTGCGAGAAAATTATACCCGCTATGCGGCGCTAAAATACAGAACACGTTCCTAGCAGATCCAATACAAATCGATTCAACAAGTTAAACCGGAAAAAATAAATAAACAGGAAGCAGAAGCAAAAAACGTGGTGGTTGAAAAGTGTTGCAACGCTAAAAAGGCTTTGCATGACGCTAATCGGTACCTGAAATCAATTACAGAATGCATTGATTTCGTATTCGGTCGGAGATTACCTGCAGGTTAGTTTCAAAATACGAAAAAAACAATAATCGTCTATTACATTGTAAGCTTGTGAGTCGACGATCTTTCATAGTTGCCGCCATTTTGGCTGTTGACGCATGCGCAGCGGCTCTGTGATGGACACAGTATTTATAAGAAATCTCACAACTTTGCGAGAAAATTAAGTTTTACTGCAGTTTTGACGGAATCCTTCAAATGTGGAGAAAATCTTATAATCTCGCAAAAAGTCAGTATTCGCGCAAAATTGCGCGTCACCATCTACTGTTAAGTCCTAAAAATACTAAAAAACTTGCTTGTTGAAAACTCAAAAATATTTACATTAAAAGTGTAAAAAAAAAAAACTGAGTTAAAGTGATGCACTGGACTGCATAGCTTGCAGAGCAACAACGATTTAACTGGGTCACAAAGTATTACGCAACACTGTGATGCAGCTGGGGACCACAGCAGTGCATCTCAGAAATAAACAGCCTGTATTTAGACTCTCAGACCGCAAGATAAGCTTTTTGCTGCTCACATTTCAGTATCTCATCCCAATAAATTTGTATGACTAAACAAAATTTAAACATTACAAAAGCAACAATTAAAGTACTCTGTATATTGAGTTTGGATATAAATCCCGAAACACAATACATTAATCAAGGAGAGAAAAAAAAAAGAAGTGAAGTTACAATGAGTTTGTTGTACTAATTTAGCTACAGCCAATTCTATTGTGTGACCTCCGACCTTTGGCCCTGAGTGTCCTGCAATTGAATTAGTTACTCCTATACAGAGTGTCTTAAAAAATACACTCATTTCCAAAAGCATAAATCATAAACATAGTAAGCATGGCCAACTTCTCAAATTAGGAAAGTTGCCTATCAATCTATCTACAAAAAAAAAATTGATTTAAACATCAGAATGTGAATTTAGCGAATACAGGCTAGAAATACACATGTCGTATCTTTGTCATACAACAGAAAATGTGATTGACCATTAGGGCTATTGATAGCCGACATTATGGCAGGTGGCCTTCGCGATATTGGTGAGGTCTGGTCCAGTCTGATCTTTATCAGTCTGACTTGGCCCAGTAGGATCTACATCCAAATCAACCAAAATGCCAATTGGGGGGTCTTGGGACAGTTGTTCATCCAATATCCCATCCAGATCCAAATGACTTGGCAAATCTGGCAGGTGATTGAGGTCATCAGGAAGGACCTCAGCCATATAAGGCTTGAGGTGATTTACATTGACAACTTTCTTTTTGTCACTGTTATGAGCTTGTATCTCATAGGACACTTCATTCACCTTCCTTGTGACTTTGAAAGGACCCAAACATTTTAGCCCAAGTTTCCTGCTAGCCAGTGGAGGGTAAAATAACAGTACCCAATCCCCCATTTTATAGGCAGGGTCCCCTGATAACCGATTATAATGCCTAGCCTGCCTCTCAGCTACCCTGCCTAGGTCCTTACAAGCTCTTTCATACGACGAGCTGAGGGTTTGGAGTAATACTGGTAGACTCATGTGGTGTGGCTCTATATGCACAGAGGACATAGGGGAGGAGATCATCCCAATTTGACCTATCATCCTCCACTAACTTTGCCAACATGTCCTTCATGGAACGATTAAAACGTTCAACCATTCCATCCGACTGTGGATGATATGGAGTGGTCCTAGTTTTGCAAATTCCAAGCAAACTACAGACATCACGAAAGAGTCCGGCCTCAAAGATGGATCCTTGATCGGAATGCAACTGTAATGGCACACCCCATCTCAAAAAGAAATTTGTGACAAGGGCATCAGCAACTCTCATTGATGTCTGGTCTGGCAAAGCATATGCCTCTGTCCATTTTGTAAAGTAATCAACCACAACTAGGATATATTTGTTTCCTGCCTCTGTCTCTGGCAAGGGTCCAACAACATCCACAACCACTCTCTCCAAGGGCATTCCCACAGATCTATGCTGCAGGGGGGCCCTCTTCTGAGTTCCAGGCTTCCGTCTCTGGCACTTGTTACACCACTGACATCATCTGATTACATCCTCCCTGTACTGTGACCAATAAAATCGCCTTCTTAGCTTTGCAATGGTCTTGTTAATGCCCATATGGCCACCAAGATGTGATGAATGCAAAAAGGAAAAAAATTGCCTCCTCAGGTTCGGGGGAACAACAAACTGTCACTTCCTCACCACATTGCAGTTTACATTTGCGTACCACTTTTCCATTGTTAAGTCCTAAGCAATTGAATTGAGCCCATAGATTTTTCAGTTGAGACCCAGCATGTGAGATTACATCAAAAGATGGTCTTTCCTTTTTCTCTAGCCAGCTCTTGACCTTTTTGAGGTCTTCATCCCCTGACTGAGCTGACAAGAACTCTTGATCAGACAGTGTTTGCATCCAATTAGATTCACAATGCTGGTGTCCTAAAGGTGAAATTTCAACGAGATTTACACTCTGAGGCTGTTTACGTTCATTTATTCTGGCAGATTAAGATAACTGAAAAAGGTGCAGGGGGTTGGACTGGGCTCTCAGGGGTCATATACAGACCTTCTGTTTTAGAGGGCTTTACCTGGGCACCGGCATTAACAGCCTTGGCATTCATTGTGGATGTATCTTTTGTTGACTCATAAACAAAGCCATGATTAATATTCCAGGCCCTAATGGCAGCAGAGAATAAATCTCTCCCATGGGCATCAGAATGCCTTCATTATTGCATATCGCTGCAATAGGTTCAATGACATCAAAGAGCCTTTACAGGCACATGGCCTACATGGCCGGGGGGTAAAATAGTAGCCTCTTTGACAACAACCTTGCCACCCTCATCCGGCCTACACCCATGACAAGAGATCTCCATCTGCCCTGTACGGCAGTGAAGAATTGCCCCATATTTTGCTAAAAAGTCCATGCCTAGGACACCTGGAAGTCCTCCCATGTCGGCCACAATTATATCTACACTAAAAACACTACTACCTACACAAATGCTAAGAGTGGCACGTACATAGGTGCCAAGCTGTCATAAATGACCTTGCTCATCATGGTCACCTGGGCCCTAGAGTCCACAAGCAAATTAACTGCATTTGCCCCGACATACACTGTCAAGTACCAGGCAACATGCTGATCCATTGCTGTGGCTACTCTGGGCCAGTACTGTCCTAAACAGGCACCTGACCAACACTCCCTTCCAGAGACCTGCGAGGTCGCTGGCATGATTGCAGACCTCGCATTTCCTAGTTTAAAGACTTCAATTTAGGGCAGTCTCTCTTAAAATGCCCAACCTCATCACAGTTGAAACACTTCCCTGGGCCCTTACGGCTCGAGGACTTAGCATTTCTGAACTGCTGACTGAGGGCTTTGACCTCATCAGCCAGGTTTTTGACCTGCTTTTCAAGGGCCGACTCATTGGGCTTCTCATGTATTCGGACAGCTGCAGATACCTCAAGGGCCATCTTATCTTTCCTTCTTCTACAAATAGGTTAGTAAGCGCAAGCTCACCTTTTTCAGCTTCCATCTTAGGCCTTCTAACTGTGTTTGCAGCCGTTGCCTGCTGAAATTGAATGGCTTGATCAATGGCAGATTGAACCGTGCCTGGTTTATTGGCTTTCAGCCAGTCAAACATATTATGAGACCCTGCAGTTTCCAAGAACCTGTCCCTGGCAATTCGTTCCTGTTCATCAGGTACAGTCAAGGGATGTGCTTTTCTCACAAGGTCAAATAAATTATGTCCATATGTCTCAATGTCCATAGACAAGCCCCTTTTGACAGCTGCCAGTTGATCCCTACAGCCCTCTATGGATCTCTCATTATTAAAAACTGTCAACAGTCTTAAGAGCAAATCCTCATAGCGAGCAGGATAAGGCATCGTTTTCACACGGATTTTTGCATTGTCAGTGATAGAATTCCATAAATGGAACTTTCTATCTTCAGCATTCCAGCAATTATAATCTGCCACCCTTTCAAAGTCATCAACAAACTCAATAAAGGACACAGATAAGCCATCAAACACAGGTGCATGCACTTCCCTTGAAGTTCTCTTCATGAACCTTTGACCTGCAGCATCTCTGTATGACGCAACAGGAGCCTCATAGGGGCTGTGAAAGGGCATGCAATCGCGATTTGTCCCCCTAATTAGGGATCCATTTCGCTCACTTGCTACAGGTGCAGTACTGTAATATGACCTATACGGTTTATTACCCTCTAGATGACCTCTATCATACACAGAATCGAGTCTCTCAACCCCACTGCCTCTAATAGCAGACTGTTGGCTAGCATTACGCTCAGCCACACTGGGTCTATCTAAGGACTGCCATGTTTGTCTGTCTGCCTGGGAAATGTAAGGATCTCTACGTCTCCTTTCAGGTTCTTTGTTGAATGGACCATTCAACTGGACCTCTTCCTCCTCCCCAATATCAGACAACACGGGTCTATTCATCCACCTGTCAAAAAGGTCAGCAGTTGATCCAGGATGCCATAATGTAGCTGCTGAATCAGCTCTACTGTTGGGGGTCTCAGAGGCATCATATGCTCTCCTAGACATAGGCGTCGATGACGTAACATCACGTTGCCATGCCCCTTCAGCAGATTCACTGCCCCTTCTTTCACCAGTGGAGACCCTATCAGAAATAACAGTCGCCTCAGAATAGACATGACTGTCAAAATCCTCAGGGTGCCTCAGAGCTTCCCTAGATCCAAGTGGACGGTAGACCATCCTATTTCTGAGAGACAAGTATGGAGATGACTGCTCCTCTTGTCGTTTGGCCATTTTTGACTACTTGTCCCAAAACAGCACTTTGCTACTAAATAACAAATTCTGTAGCACGCAAAACTAAACAACTGTGCCGTACGGCTCTCAAGTTGATCACTCTGTTTACAGATAACGGTTCTCGCTAAATATTGCAAGTTGACCATGGATTTAGAGTTTCATAGAACACCAGCCAAACCAACCAAGTAATAACACAGAAATACAGTTTAAAGGGTTTATTCCTAAACAGAACATTAACCACATATATACATAAACAGTACATACACTCAGACTAATAAAGCCCTGATGGTAGGAGAGAGGCGCTGCGAGCAGCTTGGCTGCTGCTGTCACTGCTGCTGCTGCTGCCCCCTAGTGGGAAATCATTTTTGCCTCAGCAGCCAGAGAGCCAGCATCTCTACAGTAGCAGTAGTAGTACTTCTAGCATTTGTCACAAACAGTACAGTTGTTGTCAAAAATTTGCATACACTTCAAGTGCACTTAATTTGTCACAATGCAGACCATTTTTGTCAGTTATTAAAACCTAATTAATTGAAAACATTTTGTTTCAATCAGATACCTTCAAACCTTTTCACAAAATGCAGGATATTTGTTCAAATATCAAATAATTGATGGGTCAAAAGTGTGCATACACCTAAATTGATATGATCTTGTTGCACAATATTCAGCCTGTTTACAGGGATGGATCCATGGGGGGGATGCACCCCCCCCCCCCGCCACCAGCCAAAAAAAAAAGTAAAAAACAGCAGTAAAAAAAGGTAAGTAAATGCCTGTTTAATAATAAGTCTGTCAGTCCAGCTAATCAGTTCAATCAGTCAGTTCAGTTAAGTCAGTCTGTCTGTCAGTCAGCACAACAGAACATGACAGCTGACAAATAGTCAGTCATTTGTCATCAGTATTTTCCCCCAATAAATTAGGTCATTGTGTTCATTAAAATAAATTATAGATGATAAGATAGGTACAAATGAACTATTTAGAAAAAAACGGCATTGTTCTATCATGTATAGAAGCCAAGTAATTACCAGTTGAAGTTTTGCACTTTTCCAACGTCTTCAGGTGAGTTAAAGATGAACGTCTTTAGTTAAAGAAAGTCAGGTGAGAAGGCCAAGGCAAAAAGTGAGCAGTTTCTGAATATG
Source organism: Alitta virens (assembly GCA_932294295.1). NCBI lineage: Eukaryota > Metazoa > Annelida > Polychaeta > Phyllodocida > Nereididae > Alitta > Alitta virens. Next base: position 39,199,430 of record OW028575.1, read on the forward strand.
GGCCAAGGCCAAAGGTCTAGGCCAAAGACAAAAAGCGTTTCTCATACGTGAGACAACCCACGTGATTCATTTAGCGGGCTCAGTCAAGACATTGCTAAATGTAGCAATTTCAACTGAATAGACAATCAAGTCTAATTGTTATCAAGAAGTCTAGTCATGCAAACCTTGCCTAGACCTATTAAAACATGTAACTCATGTAGCTAAGTGACAGCTCTATTCATTGATCAAGTTCAATGAACTTTTGACAGCCAACAAATGAATAACTTGAAGCAAATAATCTGTCATGTGCTATGTGGCAGGTGTCGCCACCTGTTGTCAATGGCCGCTGTTCTATTCTGTTGCTTTAATGTTTGTGAAATTGATTTAAAAATATTATGTGATGATGCAATCATATGTCTGATGTTAAATATGATTATGTGGACAATGAAAATGTTTTAGTTTAACTGGAAACATATGATGAAATTGTGCTATGTGCATTTACATTGACATTGGGTGCAAATGTCACCAATCAAATGATGCTATCTCATTAGCATACTATTCCTTGGTTTATAATACTTCAGACAAGTGTGCTTACACTTGCAAATTAAATCGGATGATTAATGATATATGAAACATTTTGTGATGGAAAATTAATTAATAATGCCGTGATATGTCTGATGATAATTGTAACATAAAATGATTTGTCTGATGATAAATGAAATATGAAATATTTAATGATGGAAAAGGAATTAATAATGCTTGATATGTCTGATGATAAATAACGTAACATGAAATTATTTTGTGATGGACAATGAAAATGAAATAATAATGTGTCTGATTATCAATGAAATATGAAATATCTTGTGATGGATAATGAATTAGTAATATCTTGATATGTCTGATTATAAATGTAACATGAAATGATTTTGTGATGGACAATGAAAATGAAACAATAGTGCCTGTGCTATGTGGCAGGTGTCGCCACCTGTTGTCAATGGCCGCTGTTTTATTCTGTTGCTTTAATGTTTGTGAAATTGATTTAAAAATATTATGTGATGATGCAATCATATGTCTGATGTTAAATATGATTATGTGATGGACAATGAATGATTTAGTTTAACTAAACATATGATGAAAATTGTGCTATGTGCATTTACATTGACATTGGGTGCAAATGTCACCAATCAAATGATGCTATCTCATTAGCATACTATTCCTTGGTTTATAATACTTCAGTATATATAGTTCTATTGTTTAGTAATTTTTTATTTTATTTTATTTTCCTTCTGTAACAATGGCTGTATATGCTTTATTAATCTTTTCTACATTTCGTATAACATATGTTAATTCTTCTCTGACAGAAATCAATCAAATTTGCTACATTGCAGGACTTATTAATTTAACTAGGGTCATGATTCATCATGACAGATAACTATCAATGTAATATCTTAAATGATTATGGTGGGCTCAATAATAATTCATTGCTAAATATCCTTGATGCTGCAAATGTCGATGAGGGAGAACCTATTATATTTGAACACTCAAACTATATGGATAATGAGGCATTGATACATACCCTTAAAGAGAAAAATGACGTTATTAAAGTTTTAAGTTTAAATTGTCAAAGCATATTAGCTAAGTTTGATCAGCTTAGTATTTATATTAGTTTATTACGGGAACAGGGTTGTTATTTTGATATGATCTGTCTCCAGGAGACGTGGTTAGATGATTTATTGGAAGTTACTTCTCTGAATATTGAGGGTTACAAATTGATAAGTAAGTCCAGAACATGCAGTGCCCATGGTGGTCTAGCCATTTTCTTAAAACATGGCTACCAATATAGAAAATTGCTAACAAATGTAGAAAATTTTACCTCTTGGGAACATCAATTTTTAGAAACCCTAAGTAATTAACTTATCAACCTATAATAAAATTCTAAAGACAAACATACGATTGGCAAAACTTCAATATTATAATCAAACTTTTGAAAAATACAAAAAAGATATAAAAAACACTTGGATCACAATCAAAGAAATAATAAATCGAACAGTTGATAAAAAAAAATCTCCCTAATTATTTTAAGATAAATGGTAATATAATTTCTGATCCCCAACAAATAGCCAATAACTTCAATCTATATAATAATAATATTGGCCCAACCTTAGCAAGAGATATTCAACCTCAAACTAATGATTTCAGAAATTATCTAGCAAATGCAATACCACAAAGACTTAGCTTTCAAGAAGTATCTGAGGAGTTTGTTCTCACTGTTATAAATAAGCTTCCAGCAAAAACAAGTTGCGGAATAGATGGATTATCCATGCATTTTGTTAAGGAAATCAAAGATATCATTAACTACCATAATTAATCAGTGTTTAAATACAGGTATGTTCCCGAATAAACTAAAAATAGCTAGGATTGTTTCAGTACATAAAAAAGATGATAGTTCAGTTATAGATAATTATAGGCCTATATCTGTGTTGCCAGCTCTTTCTAAAATATTTGAAAAAATAATGCACATGCAACTAAACAGTTATTTTAAATCCTTAAATCTGATTTATCCGAGTCAATATGGATTTAGAGAAAACCATAGTACAGAATATGCAGCCATAGAAAATATTGACCGAGTTATTGAATGCCTAGAAGATAAAAAATGTCACTTGAACATATTTCTGGATCTGTCTAAGGCATTTGATACATTAGACCATACAATATTATTACAAAAATTTCTCCATTATGGAATAACTGGTAATGCCTATAAACTTTGTGAGTCCTATCTGACAAAAAGAAAACAAAATGTGGAGTTTAATGGTTGCAAATCTGAGTTACTATCCATCAAGACCGGTGTGCCACAAGGCTCTATACTAGGACCCCTTTTTTCCTTATCTATGTGAATGACTTTAACAGATCTACAAATGTGTTCAAATTCATCATGTATGCAGATGACACAACACTATTAGCAACTCTCTCGACAGTGAACCAAGATATATTATACAACCGGTCAATTCATTTGAATAATGAGCTCATGCATATCAGTAATTGGTTAAAGGTAAATAAGCTGTCTCTGAATGTCTCAAAAACTAAATATATAATCTTTCACACCAAAAATAAATACATTCCTGATATACAGTTATATTTGGATGGTGATAGACTAGAAAGAGTGGGAAGTTTTGATTTCCTGGGTATTACAATAGATGAAAGTCTAACATGGAATGATCATATATGTAAGATCCAAAAGAAAATATCAAAAATTCTTGGGGTTATGAATCGCGTTCAATGGTTTCTTCCAACTGAAACATTACTTGTAATATATAATTCTCTTGTCTTATCACATTTACTTTATGGTGTTTTACTTTGGGGATTAAATCAAATAGGTTAATGAAACTGCAAAAAAGAGCGATAAGAATAATCACAAAAAGCAAGTATAATTCCCATACAAATCCACTCTTCAAACAACTTAGTTTATTAAAATTAGATGATATCTTGCATTTACAGGAGTGGAAATTTTACCACAGATTAAATAACCAAAATCTACCACACTACTTTCAGCAGTTTAATTTTCCCCGGCAGTTAGATATTCATCCCTATCCAACAAGAGACAGACATCTGTTAGTAATCCCCTGGCTCAGGTACCAACTGTCAAAAAGCTCAATTAAAAATAGATTACCACAACTAATTAATCAAGCACCAAAAATTATCATAGATAAAATGAGCACACATAGTCTTTATGGTTTATCATTCTATCTAAAAAGGGTATATATCAATGCCTATCAAACAGACTGTACTAATCCAAACTGTTATGTATGCAGTACAAGGTAGCCCATCAGCGAACATGTGATTAAAACAAATTAATGAATATATAGATAATAATTTGGTATTGTCCTGCTTGTAGCACTTGCAACCCTTACAACTATTTTCCTTTCATTAGTATATTATAACACCAAATGGCTCATAGGTGGCATGCACGTCAGCGGCTTTTGGCCTTAGTGAATGTCTCCTATGACCATAATATAACCAGTTTTCCTTGATTATTTTTGTTTGTGTAAATTGTAAGTTTATGGTCAAAATAAATACTATCTGTCTGTCTGTCTGTCTGTCTGTCTGTCTGTCTGTCTGTCTGTCTGTCTGTCTGTCTGTCTGTCTGTCAGTCTGTCTGTCTGTCTGTCTGTCTGTCTGTCTGTCTGTCTGTCTGTCTGTCTGTCTGTCTGTCAGTCTGTCAGTCTGTCAGTCAGTCAGTCAGTCAGTCAGTCAGTCAGTCAGTCAGTCAGTCAGTCAGTCATAAAAGTATCACACTGGCTTCCACACCTCACTAATTGTCTAATTCAATATAAATTCATGCCAGAGATACTCTCAATGTGGTCACAAGCCATTTCTCCATGTTCTCAATGCAATTCAATGCAATACAATGAAATACAATTCAAGGTAATTCAATGTAATATGCTAATCCTCATGTTTTATAGCTCACATGGACCAATCAGTGATAATATATATGTAATGCATTAATGCACATTGATATTTGACAAAAACAGCACTACAAGGCTAAACCAAGTTTGATACATAAGCATGACATTAGCCAGCCACCCATGTACAAAAAAAAAATATTAAAGCCACATTATTAACAAATAAAATACCCAATGAATGTGGCATCAGCCACTGGGGTCCAAAAATGGAAAATAAGTTTGTGCCAAAAAGCAAAAACTGCAGATCTCTTCAGTTTCCATTGAACAGTCTCTTATCAATTAAGGCAAGACTTCAAAGGCCAAAAAATGGTACTGTACAATGAAAGAAATGCATATAATGTGCAGAATTATACAGTGAAGAATATTCAAAGCTTTATTAATACATTATCATATAGTGTAACCATAACCAATCAAGAAATTCAACTCATTGCACACACAAAGCACGGGGTCAGGGAATGGCCATGCTGCATGGCTCTGCCCCCCTCCCCCCTTCAAAGACTAAATATGCCAGTTTTAAAGCCAAATTAATTTAAATTCAGAATGCTGATAATTTCAAGTGCATGTGAGTGCACAATAGGTAGATCAGTGAAGTTGGCTACCCGAACCCAGCTACCTGACAGCTACCTGGCAGCTACCCGAACTTTCCATGTATATAACTCAAAAACAGTTTTTGCGCCAAAAGATACTAAGGGCAAAGGTTTACGTTGTAGAAAATTTTCGGAATTTTCCGAGCACGTCTGAGATGTGATAAATCAAAATAATTGAAAAAATGACGTTTTTTACCGTAATGCAAATGGTAGCTTTTTGGAGTGTCCAGTTGAGAAAGTGCCGGTAGAAAACAAAAATTAACTTTTGTGTCTAACTTTTAGCATAGACAAAACTAGTCTTTACAACCCTTAAAGGGGTCAAATTCATTGGTACTTTGGGTAGCTGCCAGGTAGCTGGAATTTGGCTCGCCTCTTTTTTGCCACCCTCTCATAAATGGTTTCACGGATCTTTACCGTTTTTGACACAAAGATACATTCGGCATAGGTCTACATTTTAGAATTTTTCCAGAATTTTCCGAAGCGTTACGGCTCTGAAATATAAAAAAAAATCAAAAACAACCTCTTTTGCCGTAGCTGCGATTGTAAATTTACCGGTTGACCGGTTGGGACAGTACTGGTAAAAAACCAAAAATTAACTTTTGTATCTAACTTTTGCAATATGTAAAACTGACCCGTGCAGCTGTTAAGTGGGTGTAATTAGGCCTTAGATTCGGGTAGCTGCCAGGTAGCTAGCTTCGCTATCGCATATTCCTCGAAAACGGTCAAACGTGATTTTTCTGTTTTTGCGCCAAAAGATACTTAGGGCAAAGGTTTACTAGAATTTTTTCGGAATTTTCCGAGCACGTCTAAGATGTGATAAATCAAAAAAAATGAAAAAATGTCGTTTTTTACCGTAACGCAAACGGTAGCTTTTTGGAGTTTCTGGTTGAGAAAGCGCCGGTAGAAAACAAAAATTAACTTTTGTGTCTAACTTTTAGCGTACACAGAACTGGTCCACTCCACTCTCTTTCATATTCATACTCTGGTTAATATATTTTTCCATCTTGATGCATTGTGTAGTTCTGCAGTCACTGTAAGTAAAGAAGTTTTTGTGACAGCTATTTTCACAGATCTAAATCTAAACAATTTTTATCATTTTAAGCATAGTCTGATTGATGGAAGTAAAAAGTTATAGATAGATAGCATTTCCCGCCATTTTCGGAGGGCTGCATCTTGCAGCTAGAAGCTCTTCTGATGATTCAAGTCAATGTGATCGGCGAATAATGCCAGCGTAGGATACAATTACAGCCCAAAAACACTGAGAAGCTGTCGCACAGCTATGTATGCCTACATACTAAGCCACAATGCCATACTCCCCCGGTAACTTTTGCTTTCATCTGGAAACCAAAATGTTGACAAGGACATCATGGACATCACAAACTGAGAACAAAAGTTCTTTCCCCCTTTCATACAATAATTCATACTCAATTTATACCCATAGACTCATTTAATCTTCAAGAGTATTTGTCCATTTTGTGAAAGTCATTAGAATTACAACACAGAGGAAAACAAATCCAAACAATTAGGATATTTTCATGCTTTTTGTGAAGCAATCTACAGAGGTGAGTATGAAGAGCTCCTGCATAAACTTCAGGGTTAGGTAAAAATGCAAATCTACTTGCATTTGCATTTACAAATACCGCATTTGCATTGCATTTAAATGTTTTCGTTCAAATCTCACTACATTTGCATATGCACTTGCAAACATTTGCATTTTTTAAACTGAATATTTACATTTGAATTTGATTTTAAAACATTTGCATTTTTTCAAATGTCTTTCTAAATGCTAGTTTGGGTAAGACTTGAAAATAAGCACATACTAATATTCTAAGTTATAATTAATTACTTGTAATATAACTTACACAGATTTAAAACTTCACACAGTAGATAGTTCATTACAAATTGATAAACAATTATTAGCTAAAAAGTCTTCACAAAAGAATGAAAATGTGGCATTTTTTGTATAGGTTAATGTTGCTCAAATTGTCAATTACTCAATCAATAAGAGTTGTATATACATCAAGTTTCTTATATTATTATCTGCTATTAAAGTTCGCATTGAAACACTTTGAGGTATTTTTTTAGTACACATCATGTCAGACATTTACACCATGGTGTCTTGTGTTACCTATTTGATAAGCTGTCCAATGTATTGATAATCTCTTTTCTAATATCATTTATCTTATCTCATTTTAAATGATGCATTTTATCTGATTTTTACGGTGGCTGGGATAGGACATGCACTTTTTATTTTTTATTCATTCTCACGAAATAGTATTTCGTGCAGTATTTTGTTATAACGACATAGTATTTCGTTATAATGAATTATTAATTCGTTCAAACAAAATACTTATTTTGTTTGGACGAAATTTTAGTCCCTACAAGATCCTTACAAGATCCAAGAAGTGCTGACACTGGTATTCCAGTGAACCCATCAAAGTTACCTTCTTTTTAACAGAATAAGACACAAGAAAAATGCACACTGTTAATTTAGTAATGGCTTGGAGAAATTAGATCAGGAGAGAACACTGGGGTACATCAAAGGTAGAATCAGACTGCCCCCCCCCCTCCTCCCAACCCCCACCAAACATTTCTGGACCCATCCCTGCAGTTTCGTTAAGTGCATTTGATTGAAAACCTATTTCTGGTCATGCTCTTCTGTTGGAAGGCAGTGATATTGTGATACTGAGGCCTATCTGTCTGTCTATCTATCTATCTGGGTTGTAGATAAATTAGGTTATCCCCTACCGAAGGGAAGGGGTGTAGCCACATAGGGGGGGGGGAGGCGATATGGGGTCAGATCCCCCCCTACTCCCACCCCACCCCAAGGCCCTTTAGAAGTTGGAATGAAAAATTTGAGAATTTCACCTCTGCAGCGTGTTAAGCCCAAATTATATACTATTTAATGTTATTATTTAGTTAGTGTGGACTTAAATAGTGTTATAAGTTTCTTTTTCTTTTCAAAATTTTTTTAAGAGCTAAACCTCTCCAAAATGTCAGCTCTGGATGTGACCCTCCCAAGGGAGTTCCACCACTAGTCAAATGACTTTGATTTCATGACTTACATTATGTAGGCCTATAAGCATGCACTCCCCTCTTGTCTTATAGCTGCAGCCAATTTATTTTTTCGATTTAATAACCTGGTATCCTGTTTGTCATCTTTTTCTACTTGTTGTGGTGTAGGCTAGCATATTGTTACGAGCTTCTGCAAATACAGTGTGATCCAGCTAATATATGTATGCAGATAAAACTATCATATAGTGTGCTTGATAGGATAGGATAGGATAGGATAGGATAGGATAGGATAGGATAGGATAGCATAGCATAGGATAGGATAGGATAGGATAGGATGCTTTTTCCCCTATTCCAGGCAATCTTCATGTGCAACTTCTCAGCTGAATGGCATTTGGAGATGTTCCCTTGTACTTGGTAAGTGCATGGGTCTCCCTCTCTTTCAGTTGATCAATCAACCCTTGTGAGTGGGAAAGAAGGGCTGCACTAAGTGCACTTTCTGCTATCTATCTATCTATCTATCTATCTATCTATCTATCTATCTATCTATCTATCTACCTATATATATATATATATATTTATATATATATATATATATATATCTTTATCAGTCAATCAATCAATCAACCTACCTATCTATCTATCCATCTATCCATCTATCTATCTATCTATCTGTCTATCTGCCTTGGTATTAGAAACTTGTACAATGTGTTATATATGTTATTCTATCATTGACTGTTGAATGCAGGTCAACTTATTTAGACTGAGTAATTCTTCTGGCCATATATCAGCAACAGTTTAATTTTAATGTATTTCGTGAGTACGAAATACTATTTCGTTCTCACAAAATAAAAAATAAAAAGTGCATGTCTTATCTCAGCCATTGTAGATTTTAACTATTTTATGGTATGTTTTGATGCAATTTCTCTCTGTACAAAGAGGTTAAATAACTACTATTAAAATTATAATTCTTAAGCTATTTTTTCAAAGGTCAATTAAGTCATGCTAAATCTGAACACAATAGAGATGAGGAATTTCCCTTCTACTGACTGTCACCCTTTCTTATGTAATTCCTAACAATAGGGGCTCAACAAAACAGTACATTTAATTGACTATTGTTGACCTAGAAAATGTCCTAGATTTAGACCTCTATTTTGCCAAACATGTGGTCTTTGGTTAATCACCCAGTGAAACTGAGTAAAATATCAGGTGTAATACTTGAATACTACACAACAATTAAATATTGTTAAACATTACCTAAACATAACATTTTTGTTCACTGCAAAATTGGCATTTATTAATGAATGAGTGAGAATATTACATAAGCATCTTTACCACAATGATTTGATTATAGAGGGACAATACAGTAATATAAAACAGTGGAAATTCCTAATCATCACTATATTTGGCCACTTCCATTTTTAAATCTTTAATTTAAAAATAATAGTTATATATCTTGATACCTTTTTTTAGGTGTATTACATTTGAAAAAAAGCAAATGCATTTGCATTTAAATGTGTTTCTAAAAGTACATATTTGCATTCTATAATTAAGATGATGAAAATGATTTAGAATTTTTAAGATACCAAAGGTAGCAGTTACCAAATGCATCCACCAGGGGAGCTAAAGTCTTATGCATCAGATCAAATTTGGCTTTTCTTACTTTTCACACTAAAGAAAATCCAGAAAATAAATAAATTTTCATTTTGGATTTTCTAATTGTCTGTGAAAAAAACTGTCATAAAAACTCTTTACTTACAGTGACTGCAGAACTACACAATGCATCAAGATGTAGGGAAAAAATATATTAACCAGAGTATGAATATGAAAGAGAGTGGACCAGTTCTGTGTATGCTAAATGTTAGACACAAAAGTTTGTTCTGTTTCATTACGGCCCTTTCTCAAATGGACACTCCAAAAAGCTACCGTTTGCGTTACGGTAAAAAACGTCATTTTTTCAATTTTAGCGTGCTCAGAAAATTCCGAAAAAATTCTAGAACGTAAACCTTTGCCCTAAGTATCTTTTGGCGCAAAAACAGAAAAAACACGTTTGACCGTTTTCAAGGAATATGTGACAGCGAAGCTAGCTACCCGGCAGCTACCCGAATCTAAGGCCCAATTACACCCACTTAACGGGTGCACAGGTCAGTTTTACATATTGTAAAAGTTAGATACAAAAGTTAATTTTTGTTTTTTACCGGTACTGTCCCAACCGGTCAACTGGTAAATTTACAATCGCAGCTACGGCAAAAGAGGTTGTTTTTGAGTTTTTTTGATATTTCAGAGCCGTAACGCTTCGGAAAATTCTGGAAAAATTCTAAAATGTAGACCTATGCCGAATGTATCTTTGTGTCAAAAACTGTAAAGATTCGTGAAACCGTTTACGACAGGGTGGCAAAAAAGAGGCGAGCCAAATTCCAGCTACCTGGCAGCTACCCGAAAGTACTAATGAATTTGACCCCTTTAAGGGTTGTAAAGACTAGTTTTGTCTATGCTAAAAGTTAGACACAAAAGTTAATTTTTGTTTTCTACCGGCGCTTTCTCAACCGGACGCTCCAAAAAGCTACCGTTTGCGTTACGGTAAAAAACGTCATTTTTTCAATTATTTTGATTTATCACATCTCAGACGTGCTCCTTTGCCCTAAGTATCTTTTGGCGCAAAAACTGAAAAATTACACTCAACGGTTTTTGAGTTATATACATGGAAATTCGGGTAGCTGCCAGGTAGCTGTCAGGTAGCTAACTTTACATCTTCAGGTAGCTGCCGGGTAGCTGTCAGGTAGCTAGGTTTTGGGTAGCCAACTTCACTGATCTACAATAGGTCTGCAATGCTGAATAGCGAAAGCTTTGCATAATATTATGCTGACCTGATTGGTGACGTCATGTATTCGTTTATAAATATGCTATCCTGTTCGGGCTGGAGCTGTGGAGTATAAATAAAATAGTTGTTGACTTGATGGGCCATGAAAATTTAGGTGAGCCATAAGCAAAGGTATATAGTGTATGGTTTAATAATCATTTACTTTGACTCAGCTGATATAAATCTATCTGTCTCTCTAAACTATCTATCTCTATCTATCTACATATATCTACATATCTATCTATCTATCTATCTCTATCTATCTACATATCTACATATCTACATATCTACATATCTACATATCTAACTATCTAACTATCTAACTATCTAACTATCTAACTATCTAACTATCTACATTAAAGAACAGCAATTAATGTTTTTTACAAGAATATTCTTGTTTTTGCCTAGTATACTCCATTAATTTTCCTCACCTTATCTATTATATAAAATTTATTTGACGAAAATAGGACTATATACAATTCATTATGACCATTATACTAAATGACAATTGACACTCAGATATACATGTGTGATGTTCGAATTGGCTTCTTTTTAATTGTGAATTGAATAGGACATGACATTAAACCTGTAATCCAGGTTAATTGCAATTGACTAATGACAATTAACCTTTGTGAAAGACTTCTTTACATTTGGCTAATTGAATTGAATTACTTATGTTATGATAGCTCATGTCTCACAATGTTATCATTGTTTTATTTTCATTTTTTATTGATTTTTTATATATACTTTAAAAGGCTGCTGCTCCCCTAATGTTAGTCCAATTTTCGTCAAATAAAGACTGAATTGTTCAGGGAAATGTGTAGAATATATATGATAGTTAAGGGGGGAAAAATTAATGGAGTATACTAGGCACAAACAAGAATATTCTTGTTAAGAAAGTTAGTAATACCTCATAGAGTATAGATATGTAGATATGTAGATAGACAGATAGGTATAAGATCTTCACCTAAGAATACGTTACTATCAATAATTCATTGAATCGTAATCAATAAAAAATGAAAATAAAACAATGATAGAAACTATCTATAGATAGATATACTCTAGTTAGAGTAATCATTTTAGATATTTATTTCATTTTATATTAATTATTAATATTTCGTTCTTGTTGTTGTTTCTGAAAATAATCCAACTGGAATTAAAATTGATATTGCATGTTCCATCCATGATCAAAACAAATTATAGACAATCTCCCTCTTTAATATGCATAATAAACAAGAATCAGTTGAAATTCAGAATTTCAATAAATGCTTGTGTTCAATGATGAAAAAGCATGATTTACCCCATTCTTTGTATCATTCAAAATGCTAATAGCAATTGACATAACGGTCACAGCAGATTGCTATTACAAATATAGGTTAATTGACTTTTACAAAACCCAAGGAAAAGTCCTTCCCATTGGCCAGTTGGCAGAATGAGTAGAAATGAATTGCAATAAAGCTCATCCAAACATTGTATATATGATGGTCAAAACTATTTGACTGCACACTTCGAAAATGCCAAAGAGAAAAGCATCAGTCCAGCACCCTATGTACATTTTGCATCATGGCAGTATATAATAGATAAGGTGAGGAAAATTAATAAGGTATACTGGGAAAAAACAAGAATATTCTTGTCAAAAACGCCTCCAAGATTAATCGCTGTTCTTTAATGTAGATAGATAGATAGATAGATATGTAGTTATGTAGATAGGTAGATAGTTTAGAGAGACAGATAGATTTATATGCTTATTATATAATATAGAATATCTCGCTTAATATTTGGTTTATTTTCGATCGGAAAACACTTATGGAATCAGTATGAGCTATACTACAATTCAGTCTTTATTTGACGAAAATCTGATTAATATTAGTGGAGCAGCAGCCTTTTAAAGAAGCGCTCAGCTCTGCCTGCATTGATTCTGTCCGGGCGCGGACGCTTGAGGGAGCACCAGTGTTTGCCTTCTCAGACGAATATCTCGCTTAATATTTGGTCTATTTTCGATCCGAAAACATGTGTGGAATCAGTATGAACTATACTACAATTCAGTCTTATATGACGAAAATTACTTGTAGCTAATTATCTATCTACCTTCGGCAAAAGTATTTAGTGTGACTCAAAATTGTATGTGTTCCAGATATCCAGCCAATTTTAAAAGTACAGAATAAGCTAAGCTAAGGACAATCTTTTATATTATGCATGTCTGAAGGAACTAATAGTAAAGTGCAGATTCAAAATATTAAATTTTCTGATTGAAATTACATATACATTTAAAGCGATTGAATGTCTCAAGACAAGTATGTGAGCAACAAAAATATTAAATAAGTCTGAATTTATAGAATTAGGATTTTGATAGACAGTTTTTTTGTAATCCAGAAGGATTGAACAATCCTTCAGGATATTGTCAGAGACAGAGAAGAGAAAAGCTGATTTGGTTCAGAATTTCTCAAATGATAACTTATCAATACATAGTAGGGCTCAGGAGACCTGTAGTCCAATTGCACAAATTTTTTTCATTGTTTATTTAAAGTCCGTAGTATTCATGAAAATATTAATGATCTTAATAATCGGTATTTTATCATCTTATATCCATACAAATGAGCATTTTACGCCGACCACGTTGTTTGACCATAGAACTATAGAACTAGAGTTTGGTTTGACCATAAAGTGTAATCCATTCTATGGTTTGACATGGCAAGTGTCATAAGGCTATAATACATGCTCCCCTAAAAGATGCTCACTTATTCATTGTATAAAAATTATTGCGGAAAAGTATAAAAATACTAGGTAATTCCCATGAGCATGCCCAGCTGCAGCTGCTCCTGCAACAGCCCAACCTGGCTACTTTAGCACTGGGCCCTCCTCTTGGAGAGAGGGAGGCACATAGAGACAGAACATCTGCAGGACAGCAGCAGAGAGTTCTGGCTATTTAATCATGTATTCTTGAGTGAAGGCTGATCTCACATAGAACATTTCAATATGTAATTCTTTGGACTTTGTGGGGAACGCAGTACACTATGCAATAAAACATTCAACTTTACTTTGGACTCCATCTTCATTTAACTTTAACTGGATTGTACTAAGGCTTCAGATCCTGGACCTTCACTGCTAAGCCAAATAACCACTTCATTAAACAATAGAAGCTTTAGTGCAACACAAGCTTATGGGGTTTTTGCCCCTACATACGCCGGCAAAAGTGGCGGGGAATTCGGCTATTTGGATCCCAGTGGTCAATCAGTTTGATCGACTTGATCTCTCTCTCTGTTATTAAAGAATGATGCAGTGGTCACTATCCAGATTAGCAAGTTATCATCAGAACACTACCTTCTGGTTTCAGACAGAGGTGAGGTATGGCAATCTTGGGGACAGCCATGGATGACCTGAGAGCCGGATGGCTCTCCTACATCCTCTTGTTGTTAGGTGGAGCTCCTGGGACTCAGGAGAGGTTCAGGACTTGTTGGATGGAAGTGTGGCTCAGCGCTGTATCAACAGGGTTGGTTGGTTGATTTTTGAGAGAGGTGGTCGCCTGTGGCCATGTGCCTGGAAAAATAGAGAAAAAGAGTGGGATTAGAGATCAATACAGGTTATCTTCAAGATGTATCAAATCGACAAGTTCTGATACTCTTGGATGGGTGGCTTTGCGGTGCCATGCCATGTGCTGGATGATTTTGTCAAGGTCATTGCGAAGTGTTGACTCAGAATAACGCTGCAGGAGGGCAGTTGAATTTAGAGCTTGGATTCCCTCAGTGATGGAGGGTCCTCCATACATTCTGTAGAGGTCCTGGTTTGTGATACGACGTTCGCCTGGAGTGTAAAACGCCTTGAGTGTGACTCTGAGTGTTTTGGTTTCTGCAATGACATGGTGGTATATGGCATTACGGTTAGTATGAGCTGTTGCAACAAAATCAGTTTCTAGAACTGGTCTGATATAAAAGTTTTATATAAATGGAGAAGTGTGGGTATATTGGCACCCAACGACGTGCCCCTGAGACTACGCAGTAGGTTGATTCTGGTCTCTGCTTTCTGTCGCAGGTTCTTGCAGTGTTGCAGGAGGTCAAATTTTGGAGCAGTGAAGGTGAGGCCTAGGAGCTTGCTCCCTTCACAACCGGGATTGGGGTTCCAGAGAGTTGGATTTCCTTGAGTTGGTTTGGGACCCTGGTTCTACACTTGGTGAAGTAGATGAGCTGGGACTTGACAGAGTTCATCTTGATATGCCAGGTAAAGCACCATTGTTGCAGGTCATCCATATAGCTTTGGAGGTCCTTCTGGAGCAGCTTGAATCCTCGGTTGGTACTGCTTCTGCAAGAGGTCCAAAAAGCAAGGTCATCAGCAAATTGTGAAATTTGTACTTTATTGTTAGGTGTGAAAGGGATGTCATTTACATACATGTTAAAGAGGATTGGACTCAATACAGACCCTTGTGGAGTGCCAGCCTTAAGCTGCCTTCTAGGAAAGATGAGAGAAGCTGAACGAGCTTGGTTGGGAGTTCCTACTCTGATAACTTGTACCGGAGTCCATCCTGCCAGACCGAGTCAAAGGCCTTCTCAACATCGAGCAGGATGGCCCCGGAGGTCCAGCCGAAATCCACTGCGGTTCTAATCTGTGTTGCAAATCTGTAAACATGTTCATTGGCCTCCTTCCTGGGAAGGTAAGCTCTCTGCCATTGATTAAGTAACTGAGAGTTGACCAAGTGGTCAATGAGAGGCCTGGCAATACATTTTTCAAAAGGTTTAGCAACACATGAAGCAAGGAAATCGGTTGGTTGTTACCAGGAATCTTGGTGTCCTTGCCAGGTTTGGGGATCATGACTCCGATGGCTGATTTCCAGACTCTGGGGAAGTAGCCGATGTCTCTGAGATAGTGGTAGAGCTCTCCGAGGTAGTTGAAGAGCAGAGGGTCGCATCGTTTGATGATGTTGTAGTCAATCTTGTCTTCACCTGGAGATGTGTTGCGGCACTTCTGAAGAGAGTTAAGGACAGTCTGGGCATTGATGGGGCCATCAGGTCAGGGTCATCGTCACCTTCTTCCTGTTTGGGCTGGAGCTGTGGAGTATAAATAAAATAGATATCATTTATTAGTTTTGTTACCTGGGTAAAGACCTTGCGTTGGAAGTTAGGACCACTGTTGGGTGTGTGACACTTTGCTAGATGATCCGCCAGAGTCTGGGCTGTGGTGGCGTTATATGTGGTCAGGTGTCCTTGTGGGTCTTGCACTCCTTGGGTGGTTTGGGATCTTGCACCACTCGCTGTCAATCGCTTGAACTGCTTCCAGAAGGTGGAGCCTTGTTTGTAGTCCAGGTTTCCGCAGGCATCATGCCACGGTTGTCTCTTTTTTGTTGATACTGCAGTGGAGACTTGTCTGGTCAGTTGGTTGTAGGCATTCTTTAGGATGTCTGAGTTTGGATGTCTTTGGACCTGTCTACGAGCACGGCATTTCTCCCGGATTAGCTGGAGAGTTGCGTCTGAAAGAGTGAAAGTACGATGTTTAACAACTTTTAGTGGTGCAATAATATCAAGGGCTGATGTAATTGCAAGTGATACACTGTTACAAACGGTGTCCACTTCTTCCAATGTTTGAGGTGGGTTGGTCACAATGTAAGTCCCTGATGTTTTCCCCCGTCAGGTCTCTGAAGCGGGACCAGTTGGCCTTTTCCAGATTCCTGCGGAGAGTTAATTCGATGGGGGGCATGATGGTGTCGTGCCTACATCTTCACCCACAAAGTGTTCTGATGCAAGGTGGCAGATATTATTTGTCATAATGATGAGGTCAAGCAATGACATTTTCCAGTGTGGTGTAGCCTGGTTGGAGTACTGCTGCTGTTTATAATCTGAAGTGGAAATAGATTAATAGCTGCATATAGTTGTAGTCCCCTGATGTTGCTGCAGGTATAGGCGTCTGAAACACATGGATGGTATGCATTAAAATCACCCATAAAGATGACATTATTGTATTTATTTGTGAAAAAGCTGAGGGTGTTATTGTAGAGGTTATTTGAAAGTGAAATGTAAATGCTGACAATAGCTGTGTCACCTATTCCTGGTAACCTTACGCTTACTGCAGCACAGTCATTATGGAGGCCTGAGGTGGCAAGGGTGGCAGTCCTACCTCCTGTCTCTGCAACCGGTTGGGGCATTCGGTCATGTCTTGCTGCAGTGTAGTAGCCTGGGATGTTGGTGGATCTGGTTCCTGGGCTGTATTTTGTTTCACAGATGAGGACCAGGTCCGAGGCTGCTTCTTGTAGGTAGTCTGCTAGAAGAAGGTTCTTGCTGCGGATGTTTATCTGTAGTAGTCTGGCCATTATCTGAAATGTAGAAAAGGAAGATTTAAGCGTTGTAAAATGGTTATAACCTGATTAAATTGATGAAATGTGGGTGGACTGGTCAGAGGATACAGGCCTTTTGAGGATACCACTCCATTTACAGTTTTGTGGACTTTCGTTCTGTCTAGCTGGGGCAGAAACTGTGAGAGACACAGGAAGATGCTCTCAGAGATGACTGCAGCTATCGTACTGTCTCGATGGCAGGTGCAGGCTTGGCGACCTTCTGGGCGTAGGAGATCTGTTGCTTCGTTTGTTCTTTCTTGGCCACCAGGTAGGCGGGGCATCCCTTGTAGGTGGAAGGGATGGGCTCCTACCTCGTTCTTGGGGCACTCTGTGTGGCGATGATCCCCGCTGCAGTTCTTTCATTTGGTCTCTTCGCTGCAGTCCTTGGTGGTGTGGCCAAATTTCTGACACCGGAAGCATTGTCGGGGGCCATCCTGGGAGTAGGAGTCCACCCGGTGTTTTCGGAAATCAAAAAGAATACCATTTTTAATCACTTGTTCTTGTTGCTCCTTGGTGGAGCACCTGCATTTGATGCTTCCAGTGAAGTCATCAGCTGTGGCACTGTACATCCTGGTAGCAGGCATACCAAGGATGTCTGTTAGCTCCTCATCCGTGTACTGTTTTGGGAAGCCCCGGACCACAACCATAAAGGGGGTTTCACACATAGCCGGATCAGACGCCGGAGCGTCCCGTAGTAACATTTTATTACCTCCGGTGGGTTCCGGGATCAAAGAGCTGTTAAATGTCAACAAAAAATAAATGTTTGACGATGTGTACACGATGTCAATACGGTCTCAACAAGAAGCAACACGGAGCTAACACGACTGTCCCGTTTAGAATGCGGAGTGAACCGGATTTTCACGGTGCCTTCGCGGATATCACCGGTCTTTACACCGTGTTCATTCGTGTGGAGCCGTGTTGCTCCTTGTACTCTCCGGCGTTAATGGCGGCGAAATATTCATGCCCGGTTGACGCCGGATGTAGCCGGAGATATGCCGTAGTCAATACGGAGATTCGCGGAGATCGGCGGAGTATATTGGGAGTCTATACGGATCTACACGGATCTACACGGATCTACACGGACCAACACGGATCAACACGGATTTAACTAATCCGGGATCTCCGGCATGAAAAATTAAACATGTTTAATTTTTTTGCCGGAGTCCCACGGTGTTACCGGACAATGCCGGACAATGCCGGACAATCCCGGACAATCCCGGACATGAACAAGATGTCTATACGCCTTTCCCCGGAGTATGCGGGAGTATTCCGGAGTTGTCCTCCGTGACCCTCCTGCGTCTGATCCGGCTATGTGTGAAACCCCCTTAAGGTTGGGTTTGCCTGTAGCGGAAGAAATATAGTTTGTAGTAGGGCAGCCGGATCCTTTGGTTGGTCTGCAATGGAAACCCTGAAAGGAAGTGGTGAGGAGGGTGGTGCGGGCTGCTTCAGTCTTGGGGTAAGCCTGAATAAAAACTCATTTGTGGCACTTATATGGTAGGCATACAGGTGTTTTTCTAGGAGCAATTACTTATTAAATAATAATCTTAATTATTGAGCAGCTTGGCCCATTTGTATTTTAAACTTTTTTAATTAAACTTTATGGACAAAAAATTAATTTCAAAAGTGGCTGTGATTTATGCAATGTTATGGAAAAAGATTACAACATCTCACCATATAAAACGCGTTTTTAGCTAATTATAATGAGAGCTAAAACCATGCTCTCCATGCACAATTGGTCATGATATATGTGTAAAAATGTCAACTCAGGCCACAAATAATCTGACATAAAATTACTTTGGCTCTGGTTTGTTTATCTGTGGCTTTTAAGCACATTTGAAACTGAGTCATCAGTCCAGTGTCTTCAGCAATGCACTGAATACCATACTCCCATGCAGTTGATTTGTCAGGGTGACTGAATACATTCTCCGAATTGAACTTAAATTCAGTTTCCAGTGAAAAATTCATGTTTCGATGGCAATTGACCATTGCAAAGTGAGAAATAAAATCCTGGAATTGTCAGAAATGAAAATACATAAATAGCCAGTATCAATGATATAACATCATTTCATCAATTTTTTCATAATAGCTCACATGGACTCCACAGTATACTTTGTCCTAGGAATATTCCTAACTTTGTCTATATCCATATAAACACAATATATTTTGTTTAAAAGAAGAAATAACCACATGATTGACATGCGCTAATTACATGCCCGAATGAGAATGGCATTCGGAACTCAAGCCAAAAATGGAAAAAACGTTTCTGCCTAAAACCAAAAACTGCAGATCCCTTCAGATCAATTTCCATTGAAATAACAGTCTTATCATTAAGACAAGACTTCAAATGCCTCAGAAATGCACTACAGTGCAAGAAATGCATCTATAACTTGCAAAATTACAGTGAAGAATATAAACCCAGAAATAAATTCACAACTATATTCTGGAAAGTTAGGGTGGATGGAACAAACTCCAGCCCCAAATCACAGTGCCGTCAATTTCCATCAAAATAATGTAATTCCTGGACATACTTGGGGAAATAAGTACATTGAAATTGAGAATGTATGTTATTTGCAACACATTTGCTTATAATTGATTAAAATATATTGATTTACAATAATACCTAACAACAAATCAGACATGTTAAAAACTGACCAAATTCCAGCCTTTGGTCTTAATTCGAGCCTAGGGTGCACCAAATTCCAGCCTTATTCTTGCGAGCAATGACCATGGGTAACCCATTTTAGGATAACATTAGCCAAGGCAGAGCTAATATCATACCAGGCTGATCATACCAGGCTGATCATACCAGGCTGATCATACCAGGCTGATCATACCAGGCTGATCATACCAGGCTGATCATACCAGGCTGATCATACCAGGCTGATCATACCAGGCTGATCATACCAGGGCAGGTGCTCAAGCCGAGTATTTATTAAATTTAAATTATTTCGCAGAATGGAAAGTTTCCTCAAGGTTCACTTCTACAGTGAATAATAAGACGTTAAATGTGATTAAGTCTTTAAGGCCCAAATTTACCGCGGAAAAGTTTCTTGAAAAGCGTCGCGGATTTTAATGCTAAAATTATCAAATAACTATAGTTACAAATTCTAGCAACTGAATCCGCTAAAATGCCAGGAAAAAACGCGAATAATTTCGCCCCCTTCAACATTTTTCCGACTGTCAATCCGACACACGGCGTCCGCCGCGCTGGCAGTGGCCGGACGGGGTTTGCCGGGGAATGTTAAAATATTTCGAAATATAAATAATGACTGAATTGACTGACTGAGTTCAACTGACTGACTTAAATGAACTGATTAACTTGACTGAATTAACTTGGCTGAACTGACTGACTTGGCTGAACTGACTTATTTGGCTTAAGTGACTGACTTTGCTTAACTGACTGACTGCAGAATAATGTCCACTGAATCTTGCACTCCCCAGTTTTAAATGACATAGGGAGCTTGATGGGAAAAATAGAGTCAAAACATGGGTAGTGATAGAAAATGGATAATTACTCAAAGAATGCATAGCTATATTTTGAATTTGATTTCATCATCCAAGCATTTAGCAAGTATAAACCATGAATGTAAATATAGTGACCTTGATAGCTGTATTAAGTTTTTTCACAGATGGGTCCATTTTGTGAAAAAAGAAGTACACCATGGGGCAAAATTTCATACAAGTTTAAAAATCCCCATTTGGCAGCTGGACACTTTTATAGAACAGGGTTTGCCCTCTTCCTATATATGCTAGTATTTTCCCAAAACAGGACCCCGATGCCAAATGTAATCTGAATGCCTGGAATATGAAGTCCAATTCACAATGTTTAACTGCTTTTGTAAGTAAAAAGTTTTCCAGCAAAAGTAATACCATAGTTTAGCTATTTTTCTTATCAACAACCCTGTACTTAAACAAAAAACACCTATAAGTAATTGGACAAAAATATAACTTGCTCATTCTCCTTTTATTTATAAGAACTTCACTAATTAGTAATTACTGATGCATTCCAAAATTGTATTGCAATAGATTTAGCATTTTGGGCTACCATAAATAACACAGGTCTATTGTCATATTCTACATCTAGGTCATTAATCATTGTTTGCTGCTACAGCAGTCTATGTTTTTTTAACAAAGGTTATCAGTTTTTTTATTTGTTCAGTGGTGCATAACAAAAATGGTATTGCTGAGCTGCTGTTCACAGTTAAGTTTTATGTTTTGTCTTTGAGCTGTTGTTAACAGTTCAGTTTCTTGCTGGATTTGTTTATTCAAACCTTTTTAATACAGCGTTTTTAATACAGCTGTTAATCCCTTAAAGCATAAGTTTGTCCTTGACTTAATCATAAAGTTTGTCCTTCAACTTGAGTGCATTGGCGGTCATCAAGTTTGTTCTCAAGTGCATTTGATATCATTATTTACACATTGCTAAAGCAAAAAAATTATATTATAAGTGCTATTTGCCCATATGTTAAAAAAAAATAAAAAAATTCCCCATGAGTCTTCAATGTTATGCAGACAGCACACAAACAATATATTAATATATCATATCATATATCATATCAAATATCATATATCATAATATATCATATATCAAATTATATCGCGGTATTATGGAAGGATTCAAAATGAATGACCGCCTGTTTTCAGTATATTTTTCCACAAATGGCATGGAACAGCACAAAATGGACAGAAATGTTCACCAAAATTCAAATCCCAACTCTCTATCTGATAAAAACACTTTGTACAGAAATAACTTGGAGTTTGCAATATTCTCCATTGTAATTTCTGATGCTTCTTTGTGATCATATTTATTTGGCTAAGCTAATTATAAAGTGGCCAAAAAATATCATTGCAAAGATAGGAAAATTTAAGTTAATTGTACAGAGAGGGGCTTTTATGAGTTAGCAAGTTAGGCTGTGACTTTTTGGTAACATTTATATATATAAAAATAAGACATAAAGACAAGTGGAAATTCATATATATATAAAATATTGGTCCCGTGGACGTACTTTGCACGTAAAACTGAAATTGAACAGCTTAAAACCCAAAACATACCAGAAAATAAACTAGAAGGGAGGCTTATATATCGTACACACACCTAAAATAGTTACAATCTATGTTATTGTTATATGCGTAATTGTGATTGTGCACGTAATTGTTCTTATTATCGTCAATTTTCAACAATAAAAGAGGATCATTTCTAAAACTATTCTAGGCATTATAATGCTTTCCCATTAAGAATGAAGATATTATTTTAAAGTTTCTTGCATAACCAATGAATTAATGTACCTTGAGTGATTTCGTAGTTATTTTATTCAGCAGACAAACCTACGTTTTTAGATTAAAAAAAGGCTTATATACACTGCCATGGAAAAGTTTGGAAACACTTAATACGTGTAATTTGATTGTGACTTAAATTGATACTTTATAATGACCAAGGTAGAAATAAACTCATCCAAATGTTTAGCACAAACATTTCTCACAGTATAGTCACAATTATTATCGAATTCGCAATAGGTACTTACAGGCGTTTATACTATTACGTTTGCAAGCAAAACAGGTGCAACGTGAATATGTTCATGTACGAAAGAAGAGGAAATTATATAGGCCCGAATTTACAATAAACGGCATCATAACAATTTATTCTTAAATTCATAACTTAATTACCAGTTTTCAGAGTGTAAATCCAGTTAGATGAAATGATTGGCCATTTTGAATCATGAATTTTTGCGTGTTGAAATTACGTGACAGTTGTAAACATAAATTTAGCGTTCAACTATAGAAATTAGGTCTACAATAAATTCAAACATGCAGATCAGAACTGTAGGTTGGCCTATACATTTGAAAACATGATTAATATAGATTATGACAGTTGTCTATTTCAGACAACAAAATGGTTTGCTGGTATCCACTCAATAGTTTATTTAAAACCAGCCAAGATAGTGTTGGTCCTTATGATATAGTTGGCTAAGACAATTATTGTCTAACTACAAACATTATAGGAATAATGGCGGATTTTTAGCAAATTATTGAGCGAACACAAGCTAAACATTTCCGTGTTTGAAGACGGGCAATTTAGGGTGCATTAAATTCAGATATATTTCCCTTTTCATTTCAGCAATTCATAACCCAAATTACGCACATACCTACAGCTAAATGTAAGATATATCATAAAGATGTGTACACGTTAGAAAAGATCGTATTTTGGCTAAGACTTTAGCTATCAAATTTGGAAATCATGGCAGCCCGGGGCCCATGTCCTCTATAACTAAAACATGAATAAACAAGATATTAAAACGAACTTTTTCCCACCTGTGAACATTCTGCATCAGTTCCTGGCGAAATTCGATCAGTTGTATATAAATTTTCCAATTATACATGCAATAAATCCATAATATCCATAACACAAGTTCAGAGATAGGAAAATATCCGGCACTTTTTTGAATATTGCAGGGGCGTAGCCTGGAGTGATCATAATAGGGGATGGAGGGTTCACCATACATTTAAGCAGGATATACTTTCGACCCCCTCCAACTTCATCCTTGGTTACGCCACTGCAAGCGCGCTGAAGGCGGCCTCTACCTCGTGACCTCCTGCTGGTGCGCCGAGATCAGAGAGCCTATAAAACAGCCAGGAGCTTAGGAACTGTCAGTTCGAAGATGATGTGCGGGAAGGTTGTATGGTTATGTTTTTCGTTATTTGTTTTTCGTTATTTGTTGTGTTTTTCGTTATTTGTTGTGTTTTTTGTTATTTGTTGTGTTTTTCGTTATTTGTTGTGTTTTTCGTTATTGCCTTGTTACGTTATGAGTGTGTGCGTGTGCGTGTTATTAGAGTGTGCGAGTTATGATATTAGAGTGTGCGTGAACATTATGTTATTAGAGTGTGAGAGGTATTAGTGTGTGAGAGTTATGTTATTAGAGTGTGCGTGTTATGATATTAGAGTGTGCGTGAACATTATGTTATTAGAGTGTGCGAGTTATTAGAGTGTGCGTGCGTGTTAAGTTATCGGTGTGAATGTGTGCGTGTGGTTTTAGTTGATTTTATTGATTTTATGATTTTATGATTTTATGATTTTATGATTTTATTGATTTTATTGATTTTAATGGGGTTTATTGTATTGTATTGTATTTATGCATGTATGATTTTGCTTGTTAGTTTATAGTAGGACGGCGGACGGCGGATGGCGGAGCGGACCAGAGGGATGATCGACGGCGGAGCAGGACGGCAGTACTAGGATTGATGGGTTTTTCTATTTTGGGTTTCGTAATAGTTTCAATGGGTAATTGGGATTTAAGTGGATTATTATAGGATAGGAGTTCGGGAAGCTGGTTCGCTTGCTGGGCTGGTTGATTTTGGTCGGTCACTGGGCGGCCCCCTAGTGTCAGGCTAACTTTGTCTGGTCTGTCTTGTTCGCTGGGGACCATTTAATTTAGGCTTGAATAGTGGGTATATTAAGGGAATCATATTTTAAGTTGGATTGTAGAATAGGAGATATAATAAGTAGAAATGTTAATTATGTTTAGTCTAATTAAGAATAGTTGATGTAGGATAGTTTTTGTCTGTTTTAATGTATGTTGTTGTATTTGATGTTGTTGGCCATTTTTATTGCGTACTTTTTTTTTCCCTGGCTTAGTGCGGACGGATGGCGGCGGAGCGGACTTCACGGAGCGGACGAGGACTTCACGGCACGGACGAGGACTTCACGGCACGGACGAGGACTTCACGGCACGGACGAGGACTTCACGGCACGGACGAGGACTTCACGACAGGACACGGACCACGGCTTCAGGAGGTGAGTAATAATACATGTATAGAAAAATGTCAATCTCAGAATTTCAAGTGGAAACCACCCAGGTTTTGTTAAGACTGAAAAACCATTTCGAAGGTGTGAAACATGTGTGTACCTTTTTTTTTATCCTTACCAAGACAAAATTAATGTTTAGCCAATTTGAACAAATTTTTAGTATTTCCGCGATTTCGCGGTTATTCGCACTTCTTATAATATGGTATGTTGCAAGATGTTATGCACATTGTTGATACCATCTCAGATTTGTCTTAAAAATTCTGAGGCAAAGCTACATTAGTATATAGGAAGTGCACAAAATTTCAGGTTAATATCTTTTGTTGTTTTGGCTAGAAAAAGTATAGAAGTCAAGGTCTATGCGTTTATGCACTCGTTTTGGCAATGTCGTATGAAATCCAGTTTTTAAATGATCATATCTTGAAAACCATTGTACCAAATCTAAAGCATATTCAATTTGGAGGTCATTAGGTCAATTACTCTTGTTAGACGAACTCTGAAAGGTACAGGTTGAAATTCCATAATACTGTATCTGCGTGAAGTTGCTTATGTCAGACAGTTTTTTCTAGATTTTTATGTCCGATAAAGATTTTATTCATGGTACTAATGATACCCACATTATATAACTTGTAGCTTTCTACAAGAAATGGTGTTCTTGTTATAGCCATTCAAAAATGGGGTTTCAGAAAAAAATGAAATGAAAAAGCAACTTCAAGCAGAAACAGTATTATGGAATTTCAACTATTGTGTCACTTAGTTTTATGCTAGGTCTATAGGAAACATTTGATTGTTAATTTTTAACCCGCAGCGACCAGTTCGAAGAGGGTTGTTATTATCAATGTCCGTCCGATGGGTGGGTGGGCGGGCATAACATTTTGTTTCCAGAGCAGAACTAATGAACTACTGCACTTACATGCTTACAACCTTCCCTATGTCTAAAATAGTGCAGTGGTGCGTTTTGGGTTCTCATGGCTGTAAATACTAGAGAAATATTCATTATTCTGCTGCATCTATAACTTGTGGCTTGCATAAATAAAAACAATATACACCTTTGCAGGTTATAATAAAGTTATTCTATTCTATAGATAGTTAGTTAGATGGATAGCTAGACATAGATAGATACTTATAGATAGATACTTTTAGATAGATAGATACTTTTAGAAAGATAGATACTTTTAAGATACTTTCTAGATAGATAGATACTTTTAGATAGATATATGCTATTAGATATATACTATTACTATGAGATAGATGCTATGAGATAGATAGATGCTATGAGATAGATAGATAGATGCTATGAGATAGATGCTATGAGATAGATAGATGCTATGAGATAGATAGATAGATGCTATGAGATAGATAGATAACATTTTGTTTCCGGAGCAGAACTAATGAACTACTGCACTTACATACTTACAACCTTCCCTATGTCTAAAATAGTGCAGTGGTGCGTTTTGGGTTCTCATGGCTGTAAATACTAGAGAAATATTCATTATTCTGCTGCATCTATATATATTGTTTTTATTTATGCAAGCCACAAGTTACCTTTGCAGGTTATAATAAAGTTATTCTATTCTATAGATACTTAGATATATGCTATGTCTAGCTATCCATCTACCTATCTAAAAGTATCTATCTATTAGATAGATATATGCTATTAGATATATACTATTACTATGAGATGGATAGATGCTATGAGATGGATAGATGCTATGAGATGGATAGATGCTATGAGATGGATAGATGCTATGAGATGGATAGATGCTATGAGATGGATAGATGCTATGAGATGGATAGATAGATACTATGAGGTAGATATATACTATTGCTCCAGGCACTCACTTGCATTACTACATCCAGCTGAGAAGTTTCGCGAAGCTCATGAAGCTCACGAGTGCCTGTTCTTACAGATTAATTGCTTAACCGCTAGGCTAATCAATCAGCAAATTCATTTATGGCTCAATCCGAGACTGCAGTGGTTTACTTGTCAATTATCCATAGATTCAATTGAAGTTTGAAGTTTTTTATTTTTTCTTGGTACAAAAAAACATACAAATACACATGTATAAATAGAACATACAATTACATATAAATAATCAGGTACCAAGAAGGGCTGCATGCATGATGGACCATCCCATTATTCTGTAGATAAAAAATATAGGTACACTAATGTAATACATCATTAGAAAGGGTTTTTGAACCTCAACAAAGTTAGGATGGTTTCCCATTAAAATTCTGACATTCAAGATTATCGTGATATTTTTTGTCGAAGCTACTGTAGCTTAATTATGTTTTTTTGTTTTATTGTCAGGAGGACCACGGACGATGACGGCATTAGGAGGACCAGGAGGATAGGGCAATGGGTGTACCTTTTTATATTTTGGATAATGGGGGTTATATTGGGTAAGTGGGATGTGTAAGTGGGTATGTATTTATATAGGAATAGGTTCTCTTGAGGCCTCGGTGGAGCATGTCCATTTTGGTCTGGAGCTTGGGCCGGAGTTTCGGGCTGACTTGGCTGTTCTGTTTTGTTCTCTTGGGCGCATTAGGCTTAGTACTAGTGGGTAAAATAAGCCTGTTAGTTAAATTTATTTAGTATTGATTTTAGAATAGTTGATATAGGCTAGTTTTCGAATCTGTTTTTATGTATGTTGCTGTGCGTTATGTTTGTTGTCATGAATAATTCTGCTTTATTTTTTTTTTTTCCCCAGGATTAGGTGGACCGGACTTCACGCGGACTTCGAGATACGGGACTTCACGCGGACTTCGAGATACGGGACTTCACGCGGACTTCGAGATACGGGACTACACGCGGACTTCGAGATACGGGACTACACGCGGACTTCGAGATACGGGACTACACGCGGACTTCGAGATACGGGACTACACGCGGACTTCGAGATACGGGACTACACGCGGACTTCGAGATCTTCACACGGACTCAAAATTGTGTAGAGCCCCATCCTTATTATAATGCAAAACTAAATTCTTAAACAACTTTTGGCATAAGCACTTAGGAGTGCTTTTAGTGTTATCGGCCTTAGAGTGCCTAACTTTATATAGTGGTAAAAATTAATTGGTCCTGCTCTCTTAAACTTCGCCAGCAATTTCAACATAGGCTGTTGAATTAGATACCGTTGTAGCACGGTCTTTAGTTCAACTAACCAGACTTTCTGGCCGAATGAAAACCACTTTTGGCTTGTGGTGTTAGATAGCTGTGGCATCTCACGGTTTTAGCTGTAGTTAGGACTAGGTCAAAACTGCAAGCCTTGACGCGGCGACCTAGCTTAGTTTTGCATTGTCCTGCATTATCAGGTCTGTCATGCATTGCTTAATTTTCCAATTAATATTTAGTAATGCATGATGTTTTGCAATTTGTGACTTGATTTTGCCTGGCATTGCTGAATGACAAATTGCAGTGTAGTGTCTCAATTATAATACCTAATTTCCATGTCGCCAATGAATCCAATTTTGATACTTACATAATATATTATGTTAGTGTAAAAATTTGACTTGGGTCAATATTTATAATTGACTTTTGACCCGAACTGTATTCTCTCCATAGTAATTTCACCTCCCTATTAATGCCGACGTTTCAATATATACATTAGCAGCTTATCATTCTCTGAATTTTTAAGAGCTGATGTGGTCTATACATGAGGCCAGTTTTGGACCTTTTGTCCTTGTACTTTTTTGATGCAAAAGAGAATGTCATCAAGGAGAACATAATGAAGAAGAAACACAGATGCCGGAAGTCTTCGTCAAGTTCTTCCTCCTCTTCTAGTTCCAAGGTCATCTAGTGATTATGAATGGAGAAGAAGGCGACGAAAATACAGGAAACGTAGTAAGGTCCCGCATTATGCTAGTGAAGGTGTCGCAGAGGAGGATTCAGAAATGCCTGGCATTGCTGAATGACAAATTGCAGTGTAGTGTCTCAATTATAATACCTAATTTCCTACTTTCCTTGCAGAACTGTGAACTGATGCCCAGGTTGAATGCTGACTTAAATGTTCCCCTGATTCCAAATGCTTAGATAGACCATGTCGCCAATGAATGGAGAGTATGGAACTCACCGACTTGATGTATCATGTAAGTATCAAAATTGGATTATGTTGGTGTAAAAATTTGACTGAGGATCATCTACAATATGTCCTATTAATGCTGAGGTTTTAATATATACATTAGCAGCTTAACATTCTCTGAATTTGCGATGTGATTTTTGCCTGGCATTGCTAAATGACACAATTGCAGTGTATTGTCTCAATCATAAAACCTAATTTCTTACATTTCATTTCCAGAACTGTCCGAGCTGATATGGTCTATGGATGCGTTTGGGATTGGAAACATTTTAAAGCCAGCATTCAACCTGAGCATCATGTCTCCAATGAATGGAAAGTACGGCACTCCTCAAAACATATGCACTTGTTATATTATGCATTCTATTTTATAGCTCTCAATAAAGTTAGGGAAACACTTTTTTAATTTTTCCTCAAGATTGCCAATGATTCAATAAATATTTTATCAAAATTTGAATAAGTTTGTTAGCCCTATTATACAAATATTGACTGGTGCGAGGGCACTAGTAAATTTTTATTTGAACTAAGGGAGTGATAGTTGGCTCTATAATAGTTGCCACTATCACTCCTGAGAGTCAAATAAAATTTTCTAGTGCCCTCGCACCAGTCAATATTTTTATAATAGGGCTTAAGTACTTATTCAAATTTTGCTCGTTTTCAGATGTTTGTCAAAACCCAAAAGTATGATAAATTTGCTTAAAACCAGATTGGTCCATATTAGGTACCGTTTTGAGTGGTCTTCATCATTTTCCAATGTATACAAAATAACTTCCATTAAGACCAGATTTAATATGATATAATTATTACAATGCAATATAGGTCATTTATTCCAAATTTGCAAATCAATTGCAATTGTTTTCACCTTGCTAATGTATACAATGGAACCTCACCATTAATACCACTCAACTCCACATAAAAGGTCACATTGAATGAAGAAATCTGTTAATTTGGAGTAATTGTATTTACTCCACATTAAAAGATTTCTCTTTACTCACAATTGAAAGAATAATTATAAGTTCACTTCCCTATTAAGCACTGTTAAGAGTAGCGTGGTCTTTATCATGAGTTGCCAATGTATACAAAGGAACCTCCCTTAAGACCATGGGATGAATGACCCGTTGCATTGTATTATATCCTCAAAGGTGAAAAATGAATTGCAAATTAGAGTGGTCTTAATGGGATTCTATTGTATACATTGGCAACTCATCATAAAGACCAAGTTAAAAGAAGAGAACTTTTTTTATTAAGTGTATTAATCGGAGTAAATTACATATTGCATTGTTTGATTTCAAACTTTACATATAAGGATGCAATATGTAATTTACTCCACATTAATTTAACTTTAAATCTGGTCTTAAGACCGCGGTCCCAGAAGTTTATAACTGAATTCTCTTTTGCAGATGCATGCCTCCTTATGCTGCATGATGCGCCCTCTGGTTGTCTTCAATGAAATCCTTCAATGAAACGTCGTTTCTTTGTTAATTGTTCCTCAAGACTGCCAGTGATTCATGAATAAATATAATCTCAGTACAATAAAATTATCACATGTCATGCGAGGCATGATTGATGATCTGTATCAATGGAATGGCATAGAGTTGTTAAAGATATGTTGATATTAAATGAAATACACATGTCCAGTTAAAACCTCAATTGATCTGAATTTCAATAAAAATGTGGCAAAAAAATATGGGTATGCTGTACGGCCAGTGGTCCCTGGAACCTATGCAAACAAGAAGCATTATATACTAGTATATACAACAAATTATCTGAAAAGTTCGGCAGGTGTCTGCAAATTGGCTTGACGATTCACCTGAATTTCTTGCCTGAAAAATATAGAGGTGGTTTTCTTCTGACCCCTTCAAATTTTACCATGTGCTTATTACAGATTTTTTTTTTACCTTTCACCGTTGAAAAGATGTAATTCAAAGAAATTATGAAATGTGTCCCATGCCTAAGAGGAGCACGGTTCTTTTAATTTTCCCATCTTTAAACTATTATTGCCTCAGCTGTATTGGGCTCAGAAAGTCCGTCAGATGGAATTTTTCATGGCAGGATTTGACCCATGTTTTTATGAAACTGAGTTCTGACTTTTTTTTTTGTGGCTCAGTGATTTTTTACATGGGTCTAATTTAGATTTAAATGCATTGAACTGAGCTGTCAATCATCTACACGTTTCGTTTATAGTCTATTGGCAATGTTTTGCTTGACTAGACTGCTTGATAAACAGTTAGACTTGATCGTCTATTAGTTTAAATTGTTACGATGTGTCGATGTTTTGACTGGGTACGCTTATGTTGCACAATCATTCATTACGTCCGCACAAGTCACTGAAGAGGGCGGAGCGTAAGTTTGATTGACAACGCCCTTGATTAGGCGGAGCTTAATCACGTGGGTTGTTTAAACTCTGGGCGTTGATCAAGGTCGCATATTACGGCAAATGTGTTCAAGATTTTAAATGCATTTGCATTTATTTCTAAAATTGTAGAGTGTGGGGAGAAAGATTGGTAAATGTTTACATACATATTGAAATTTCCCTGCTGGGATGGAGCAAAAACGGCTGAGATCGAAAATTTGTATGCAATTGAAATTACATTTTAGCTAAGCTGCATTAACACCAATGTTTTTATTTAATTTTTTTAGATAATTGAAAACATAATAAACGTAAAAATGTTTTGGTCAGATAATTATATAGATCTATCTATAAATATTGAATCACTATGGTTTAAATATTTGCATTCAGTAGCTTGATGAAATATTGATAGGCCTATATTTCATCTTTGTAGATTGCCTCTGTTGTTCAAAACTGTTTGGAGACAATTAATCACTTTTTTAAATCTGTTTATTAACTGCCCATTGAAATGGGTAATTGCTGTAAATTAAATTCTGGTAAGATATTATTTTGAGGACCAGTGACAATTGTAGTGGTTCTGGCTCTGCAATAGGCCCGGTGACCACAGTAAGCTGTTCTAGTCAGTTTATAAATACATTTCTTCAGGTTGACTCCCACCCCATGGCTGACTAAAGCTTTCTTTTACATCATCTTGCTAGGGTTCAGAGTAAATCCAGATTTCCAATCTGGTGTTTTCATCAACTTCCTCATCAGTCAGGAAGATCTTGGCAGTTGTGACAGAATACTTCATGACATCTCCTGAAATTCGAATCTACTCTTCAATGCTGCATTAACACGTCCTGGACGTTTGGTAAGAGAATCAATCTCTCTGGGCTTTTTGTTGACCTTTTTCTGTGCATCATTTTGTCAATATGACAGTGGCCAAAATCTATTGCATTAAAATAAATAAACTTCACTTTATAGTATACATGTAAAAACCAAGCTAATGATGATTTCACAATACTGAACAATGGGTGATGATGCCATTTCCATTGTATGTTCGACGTTGGACTTTCAATGTATCATACATTTATTGCTTACACATAAGTGCCTTGATCAAATAAGGTGAATTTCAATCATTTGTTGCCTTAACACAATAGCAATCAGTGATCTGAAATTAAGTATCATTTTCTGTGAGTTCACTGCACTCATCTTCACTTAATAGAACTTATCAGGTCAGCAAGATGAACTGAAGTGCCAGTTGAAGCGGAACATTGGCTTCTTAAAGACACACTGCACAAACATTTGACAACACAGAAGGTAAAAGTCTTTATTTATCATATATAATATATAGATAAGAATCTCTTGAATAAACCCATAAATAGCCGAGGCAATGATGATGATATTGATAAGCTTAAGATTATGATAGAAAATTGCTGGTTGGGAAGATTACACATGCAGTTTTCAGTCAAAAATATGTAATTAAATGTAAGCAGGATCTTCCCTTGATATAATAAAAAGCAGTACGTTTAAATCTACCAAAAATCTCTCATACAGTCATGTCTCATCGTAACAAGTATTTCAATATCCCTACAATTTAGGCTGGGGACAGAGTAAACTAATTTCAATCTGTACTCAGTTATTTGAATGTTCAGTTTACTGACCTGAACAGGTGTTATGTCTACAAATGCCTATTGCTTCTATGTATTTTGCATTATTGCTTATTTGGGTTTGCTGAAGGAGATATGATTACTTCTTGCAATCAGCTGCCACCAGGGGTGTAGATTCAAGGGGATGCGGGGGGATATATACCTCCCACTTTCTGAGAAGAGGGGGATGATCAATGCAATCATCCC
This sequence comes from Alitta virens, assembly GCA_932294295.1. Classification (NCBI taxonomy): domain Eukaryota; kingdom Metazoa; phylum Annelida; class Polychaeta; order Phyllodocida; family Nereididae; genus Alitta; species Alitta virens. Next base: position 39,232,706 of record OW028575.1, read on the forward strand.
CACCCCTCAATTCACAATTGAACATTTTTTTTACAGAAAACTGCAGGATTAAATGATGTATATTTTACAGAAATCTGCTAATTTTCTAATCATATGATTGTCTTTGTCATACGGTGTTATTGTGTAGCAATAATTTAATGTAATTTCATATACATTTTATTCCTTGGTGGAGCTTATAACTGCTGGTCCCATCTCAATTACTGAAGGTGAGATGGTGTATCTCTCGGTCAGGGCGACTGTTCATGTGCCCAAATCGCACATCAGAAGCTGAAGAACAGGACACCAGGACATACACCCTCCAGGTTACCATCTCAGTGGGCACTTCAGAAGTAACTATAAATTTCTGGAAGGCTTATTCATTCCTCACCAGTTGTAGGTGAGTTACAGTTTTTATTAGCTATAATTTTGAGTCTAAAGATAGGCTGTGCTGCAGCTAAACCCTCAGCGAATCCCACAAAGCACACAGGCATCATTAAGGAGGGCCGGCGTTGCACTTTTATTTCCAAAGCAGAACTAACGCACACTTTCGTTTCTAGAGCTGAACTCTAACACTAATGCACTGACCCATATGAAATGTTAAACAGTAACACCCTATGTGGCCTAGTGGTGCCTTGTGATAGCACACTGACATATCTCGGTTATGTTTTACAAAATTTGGAAAAATATCATTTCTTTAGTGTTCATACAGTGTGTATTGGTATCATTGGTTGTCTCCTTTTTTTTGTGGGTGGGTGGATAGGGCTTTACGTCCTGTATTTCTGCACCTGATGGGCTAATTAGGACAGGCAGGGACCATGGCAATGAGATGAAGGATGAAACAGCCATCCAACTTAGGCTCGACCGGGAATTGTACCTGGGACCCATTAACACTGAGCCAGGCCCCTCTCTCTTTTTTGTTGTTGATGTTGTAGTGTTTATTTGCCTGTTTGACTCTTGTTTGACTTGAACCCTTCCCAGGTATTCTTCAACTTCCAACTGCACCTCTGGTTGAACTTGATGTTTTGGATCCAGAAAGTGCACACAACTATTCATTAAGATGTTCTGTGGATCCAGTACCAGACAAAGATGTCCTATGCAAAGTTCATTGGTTGATTACTATGGTGAGTCTGTGTACATGTATTTTATGCATTTAGGTTCTGCATCCCTTGAAATAGATACAATACATATTACGTGTAATTACGTATTGTGACCAATCTACTGTCTTTGTTGCAGGTTCATTATGAGGAACTTGTGAGAAACGAAACACTAACTGAAGTGACTAGTATACTGCCATCGGAGATGATCAAAGCTAATTGAACATTCACTGAACAGGTTGGATGTAATGATTAGGGCAAACAGATTTGTTGCTGTTTTTTTATGTTAATACAATGATAATAACTGCATGAACTAATATATAACTTTCAGTAATAATTGTCTCCTTTTTCTGATTATTAGATAATGTGCATCATAATTGGCTGTGAGAATGGAACGTGTTCTGAACTTTGCCCTGCTGAAAGTGAACCGTATATTCAAGACATCAAGGTGAGAAATGAATTGTTGCACTAAGCTTATCATGTTTAGCGAAGTTGCTAGTTAAGGTAATTGGCTTGGCAGTGAGGGACCAGGATCTGAAGCTCTAGAACAATACAAGTTAAAGGATGATGGAGATTAAAGTAATGTTGATTTGTTTATTTAATTGTAATAAAGTTGTCTGTTCCCCACAAAATCCAAGCATTACATGTTGAAAAATCTCATGTGGAACCAGCCCCCACCCAAGAATAAATTAGCAAGGACTCTCTGCAGCAGTCCTGCTGTCACTCTGCCTCTGTCTTTCTCAGCCTCACTCTGCCTCGACACTTTTTACCTTTCTGGCTTCTTGGGGATTTTGGGTCTTTGGCCTTGTACACTGAGGTGTGATGGCGTCCTACATTGGTATTCCAGTGGAAAATTGCCAGGTGTGCACGTACAGAATACTGTCGTTCTCCACAAGCTAGTCTGTAGTCATTCGCGTACACCCAGAAGCATTTTCTGTGCCTTTTTAGCCTTGATTTGCATGCAACTATTTTCATGCTTCCCTTTAGTCCGACAATGAGATTCTGGAAAACAGCCTCTGTGTTTGCCCTGGTAGAGCAGCTCTTAGTTTCTCTGCATCTCTATCAGAATTTTTGACTGCCCAGTGTCCTTCAGCTGTTCATGCCAGGTCCTACCATGCTGGTACTGGGGTCCATTTCAAATTTGATAAAAAGCTTTCTTGAAGGCCTTCATGGCAAGCCATAGGTCATTCTGGCTGGTAGCTGTAGTTGACTCGCAAATGAATTTTAATTGAAAGGTTTCTCTCATGAGCATCAACACTGATTGACACAGCTTGCTCCTCAAAGTAGCTGTATATCCTTCGAGGTCCACTTCATCATCTAATGAGTATCGCTTCTCAGCCTTTTGGCTAAGATCAAAGTGTAGTATCTGTTCCTATTAGCTTTATATCTGATACGTGGCTCAATGCCACTGCAATATTAAACTGATTTTTGGACTTGGGCGAAGTGTTCGGGGCTTGCTCCACCTTTGCCACGGGTCGGCCTGGTATTGCAGTACCTCCAGGATTGGCCCACCACCTTTACTTAACTTAATGAAAGATTCTTCTTTCTTGACCTTTAGTTACTTTGACTTTAGGTGGTCACTGTGCCTTTAGGTGGTCACTGTGCCTTCAGGTGGTCACTGTGCCTTCAGGTGGTCACTGTGCCTTCAGGTGGTCACTGTGCCTTCAGGTGGTCACTGTGCCTTCAGGTGGTCAGATAAGGGATAGGCCTGTGTTGCGTCGTCTAAGGGATCGGCTTAATCCACTTGATAACATCAGTGATAAAATGGCATATCGCATGTACAGATTTCGACCACAGACAATTGTGATAATCATGGATGCACTGGAAAATGATCTAAACTTCCCCAACAACAAGGGATTACCCCTGCCATCGTTGTTATGTGTGTGTGTGACCCTGAGATTTTTAGCTATTGGTACCTTCCTCTCGGTTGTTGGTGACACCCTGGGGGGGGGGGGGGGTTTTCAAAGAGCACAGTTTGGAGAGTGGTGCACAAGGTCTGTGCTGCCCTTGTCCTTCGTATACGAAATTATGTGAACTTCCCCGAAGATTTGAGGGCTCTAAAACAAGCATTCTTCAGCAAAAGAGGTGACTATAATTTTATACAGTCAACAGTCAAATTACGACTCCACTCAGCAAATGCAGAACTGAGCATTCAGTTTGATATACCTGAGAAGCAGGTTAGCAATGTGTTCATCACATGGATTAATTTTATGTATGTGCAGTGAGATAAACTGGTGGCCTTCAAGGGAACTGGTTCACTATTTTGCTCCAAGTGGATTCAGCGAGAAATTCCCCAACACTAGAGTGATTATAGATGGTACGGAATGCCCAATTAAGAAACCAAAGCAACCAGCAAGCGACTTTTTCCACCTACAAAAATCGCAACACAGTCAAAGTTTTAGTAGGTATCACTCCTGCAGGACTTGTGTCCTATGTTTCACCAGCCTACGGTGGATCCACAAGTGACAGACAGATTTGCGAACGATCTGGTCTGCCCACAATGTGTGATCCGCTTGATGAAATTATGGCGGATAAAGGTTTTAATGTCGAGGACCTTTTCTTGCCATACCAAGTCCGCCTGAACATTCCGACTTTTGTTAAGAAAAGGAACAGCCAGCAAGAGAGTACATGTGGAGCGGATTATCGGACTGGCCAAAACGTACAAGATTCTAACTCAGCCAATGAGTCACATAGAGTCTTCCCTTGCGTCAAGAATTATCAAAGTTGTATTTGTTCTCTGCAATTTTAGAAAATGCATCGTACCTGATGATGCCTGATGATAAGTAACATTACTTTTTTTATGACACTCTAGAGTTTATTTTCCTCCAAATGACAACAAGATATGTAATACACAATTTTAAAAAACATGTACGACAATATCTAATAGACCTTTAACGACTTCAATGGAGCACTTTCAAAAAAGTTGTCATGCTCTGAGCATAAATCAGATGACATACAATGACTACAAAGTAGACTAGTAGTTAAATCTGATGAGATACAATGAGTACAAAGTAGAATTACAAACTGACTAGCATTTTTGCTAATAGGTGAGATAAATCTGACATTATGCGATACAATGACTACAAAAGGAGTAGTTGGCTAGTAAAATATGAAATGTATTGGGTAGACAAGTTTTCTATGTCACATCATAACATGCATTTTTGACTTCACATTGTAAAATATTGTGTGTCTTAACAGGCACATAAAAAAATGATTTTGTAACAATAATAACAATACGTTGGCCTGACAGCGTAATTTTTGTTGGCGGGAAAATCTATTTTTAGCTACGCTGGCGGCGCCACCAATCACGTGATCTTTCTAGGTCATCTTCAACGCTCCGCCATCTTACTAGCACGCCAGACAAATCACTACAACTTTAATCTACATATTCCGATAATTCGTCAGTCTTCAGAGCCGTCTTCCGTCAGACTACGTTCCGTTCGAGTGCAGGGTTTCGCACAGAAAGAAAGCTCTTTCCTCTTCTGTACCGTTTATTTTGTCCACTTACAATTTCTGGGTCACGCATCCCATGTTTGTAAACACAACAATGGCGGACGATTCCCTCGTGGTTCTGGGACACAGTTTTATTCAGGGCACTTACCAACACCTGCTTGGCCCCAATCAGCAGTTAACATCATCCTCCCTTGCCCGCAAACTTAATCTCGAGAAGCTGCTTGGTAGGGTGTTTATGTCGGGACAACGTGGTGCCAAAGCTTGCGAAACTGCCCAGAATTATTTTACTCTGCCTTCTTCTTTGCTTAACCGGGTACAGCCACGGTACGCCATCTTGGAACTCGGCACTAACGACTTAGCAAGTGGCGCCGATCCCTTACAGGTTGTCACCAGTATTATAGACATTGCTAACAAACTCGTTTCTGACTATGGTGTCCAACAAGTAAATGTGTGTCAATTGCTCAACCGCTGGTCGGCAATTACCAATTTGACGCCCACACAGTTTTCCCAACTGGTTTTTACGACAAACCAATATCTTAAGAATATGTGTGAGGGGGACCACTCACTCATTTACCACGTCCATCAGGGTTTCTGGGCCGGCACAGCAATGACTTGGACATTGGATGGCATTCACCCCAACTCTCGAAAAGGCAGGAAGCTCTACATAAAGTTCCTGAGAAGGGCTGTGTTCCAGGCCATTACCAGGGCCAAGAAGCCTAAAGTGCTGTGATTCTCCTTTCCTGTCTTTCTTGACAGATTATTGACAATAAGGTATCCATATTATTAAATTGCCAGTTTATTCCTTTTGTTGCCACAGTCATTTGACACTAATTAGCCAATGCATTCTCCTGTCAATTTGACTCCAGTTATTAATGTCCTGTCATTCTAGACAGCATTTAGCTTCCTGTCATTCTAGACAGCATTTAGCTTCCTGTCATTCTAGACAGCATTTAGCTTCCTGTCATTCTAGACAGCATTTAGCTTCCTGTCATTCTAGACAGCATTTATCTTCCTGTCCTTCTTGACACCAATTCAAAATTTGGAATTATTTAACCTGCCTTTGACAGTTAGGCTTAAATTCCCTGTCTTTATTGACAGAAATTACGATTTATTCCCCTGTCTTTCTTGACAGAAATATGATTTATTCCCTGTCTTTCTCGACAGAAATTATGATTTATTCCCTGTCTTTCTTGACAGAAATTATGATTTATTCCCCTGTCTTTCTTGACAGAAATTATGAATTATTCCCGGTATTTGACAGCAACTTATTTACTTGCCTGTCTTTTTCACAATTTACCGATTCTTTATTATTCACTAATTATTAGTACACTTAATTTCTCCAAACCAATGTAACATTCCAACTTAACAGCTCTCATTGCACAATTCCTGTTGCTTACGAATTTTCTGTTTCAGCTATGCCGAAAGTGACAGCCAAATCCGGCAGACCAGCCCGCCAATCCCGCCCCCCAGCTCGCTTGCGAGACAGCGACAGCGACAACGACAACGATGATACCACCAGGGCCCCACCGCCACAAGATGCCACGCCTATGCAGGATGTCGTCTTAACAGCTGTGGCAACTATGCAAAAGATGCTCGAACAACAGCAGCAGATATTTGCCACCACCCTGACATCAATACAAGCCTCCCTCCAGACGCTGGCGGGGCAAGTACATCAAACAGCCTCGTTGCCGATACCCATATCTCCACTCCCACAATGTGCTCCGTCAACATCCAGGCAAGACTGCTCGGCAGCATCTGTTAGCCAAGCCAGCGACGCAATGGAAACACTGCCCGGTGAGTTCCCCATGCATAACTCTTTCCTGCAGGACAGACCAATAGTAGCCACAGTAGCACCAATAGGCACCACCATTCGGCAGTCCATTAAATTAAAGATCTGGGAGCACAAATTTGTGGATTTCCAGGACCTGCTTGACCCGGACCGTGTTCCAGATTACACCCTAAAGGTTATGGATACTGCTGACCAACCCCAGCTCAGCATATGCCACAAGAAAGCAAAAGATCTCTCCTCAACCGACTGGAGTGCAGCAATGGATATTTATATGGCATTGTATATTCAAAAATATCCCGCTGAAGCCACAGCCATCCTGTCATACAGCCAGTTTATAAAAAACCTCATGCGGCTTGGCGCCAACTGGTTGCTGTACGACACCAAGTACCGCACAACCAGAGAATTCAACAAATGTTCCTGGCTAACAGTCCGCACTGACCTTGAACGAGAGGCTTTTCTGGTCAGATCCGACGACAGGACGAAGAAGCCCTTTCGTGGACAGGCCCAGCAGGACAACTCCTTCGCCCGGGTTCCACCTGGGTACTGCTTCGCCTACCACAAGGAAGGCGTTCGTTGCACCAACCAAAGGTGCACTTACAAGCACGCTTGCTATAAGTGCGGCAAGGGACACCCCGCCTTTAACAAGTGCAACATCGGCAACACGACCTACAAGAATGACCGCAAGCACAAACACAAGCATGACAACGACTATTCGGACGACGACCACCGCAAGTCCCAGGCTTCCAAGCCCAGTAAACATCGCAGCTCTCGATAAATATCTACAAAGTTACCCCGATAAGCAAACCATCATTTCAGGATTTTCCGGAGGTTTCCGGCTTGGGTTTCAAGGCCCACAAACATCTTTGGTTTCGAAAAACTCTGATTCCATTGTAAAATATCATGACATAGTCCAGCAAAAGTTGCATGCCGAAATTAAAGTTAAACCGCATCAGTGGCCCATTTTTATCTCCTCCTCTCCCCAACTTCAAAACTTCACCATTAGCCTTGATCCCAAAGAAAACTCCTGGAAAATACAGACTGATACACAATCTGTCCTTCCCTTACGACAACCAGTCAGTGAACTACAATATACCTTCCGAGCTAACCTCAGTCAAATATCAAACTCTAAACGATGCCATCCATCTAATTCAACTTCACTCTCCTAATGCCTATCTTGCTAAAGCTGATATCGCCGACGCATTTAGAATTATACCACTTCATCCTGACCACTACAATCTCCTGGGTTTTCGCTTTGATGGAAAGTATTACTATGACAAGATGTTGTGCATGGGCGCAGCCTCATCTTGTCGTATATTTGAGCAATTCTCGGATGCCATTATCTGGATTTTAAAACATAAGTTTTCCATGACTTCTGTGGTTAAGGTATTGGATGACTTTCTATTCATCCAACCATCATTCGAAACGTTGCAAACGAGACTTGCATACCTTTTTGCATCTATGCACACAACTTTCAGTGCCCATTGCTCAAAACAAAACCGAAGGGCCATCCCACATCCTCACATTCTTGGGCTTAGAATTAGACTCAGTGGCCATGGAAGCAAGATTGCCTCTTGATAAACTAACTACATATTCACAGGATGTACAAAATGTCTTGACCCTATCCAAGATCACTCTTAGGGACATAAAATCGATCATCGGTAAACTTCAGTTTACTACAAGAGTCATCCCAGCTGGAAGAGCGTTTCTAAGAAGACTCCATAACCTAACTATTGGTGTTAATAAGCCTTATTATTACCTTCGGCTCACCAGAACCGCCAAGTTAGATTTAGCCATGTGGCTTGACTTCATGAGCAAATACAACGGTGTCACCATGATATCCCGTACAAATCATTCCCCATTACTCACTACAACATTCTGCTCAGATTCTTCAAAAGCCGGTTATGGGATAACATATCAATCACAATGGATGTCCGGTTTATGGCCAGCGGAGTGGCAAGACCTAAACATTGTAATCCTAGAGTTATATCCTATCTTCATCCCCATAGCCATGTTTGCCGATAACTTAATAAACTCGCATGTCACTTTCTTCACTGACAATATTGCTGTGGTCGAAATAGTTAACAAACAATCATCTAAGTGCAACATAACAATGCAAATCATTCGACCATTAGTTCTAGTATTATTAAGAGCCAACATCGTTTTATGCTGCAAACACATCCCAGGTGTTAATAATTTACTCTGTGACTCTTTATCCCGACAGAACCACACAGACAACCTTCTTCGTCAATATGGTATGCAGCAGAGGCCAACAGCAATCCCACAACACCTGCTGCCGCAAAACTTCAGTCTGGACTTAGACAGCTCCTAGAGTCCTCACTCCAACCATCAACAGCAAAAATGTATCAACACCACTGGGAGTCATTTCACCAATTCACAAATTCCACTCTATTACATCACTCTCCGCTGCCAGCCACCCCAAACACAATTTCCCTATTTGTGGTCCATCTACACCAGAGAGGCCTCAAATATCGCACAATTCGGACTTATGTGTCAGCTATATCATTCGTCCATAAATTACATCAGGATAACGATCCTGCCGCATCCTTCTTAGTTACTAAAGCCTTGCAGGGGGTAAGCAATATACGGCCCAGTGCCCCAGCTGACAAATTATTACCAATAGATCGCCACATCTTGCACAGGCTCGTGGATGCTATTACCTTTTGTGCTCAATCAAACTATGAATCCCAGCTGTGGAAAGCCATCTACCTCATCACTTTCCATGCCTGCCTCTGTGCAGGCGAGGTTGTCGTGTCATCGAACCCTCAGCACACCCTACAGTGCCACCAGCTCCAAGTGTGCCCTACCTATCTGCAAATTAATTCTGTGTCCTACAAACACAGTAAACACCATACCCCTTCCCTTACTGTCCAGGCCGTTCCCGACATTCCCTACTGTCCTGTCCTGGCAGTCAGATCCTACTTATCATTACGCTGCATAGCCCCTGGCCCAGTATTTCTCCATTACAATCAATCCCCCATCACTCGCCTGCAGTTCAGCCATTTCCTTAGATTAACCTTATCCATGGCAGGCCTACCAGAATACAAATATAATACCCACTCATTCCGAGTAGGTAGAGCCACTCAGCTGGCCCAGGACAATCATGCGGACCAGACTATCCGATCAGCTGGTCGTTGGAAGAGCGATGCCTTCAAAGGCTACATTCGTTCAAGTAACATTACACTTCCGCAATAACTGCAGTCACTCCATCAGCATAACTACATTGCCACTCCATGTATATGGGTGGAATCATCAAACTGTGGTGAGCCAACAGTGTTCCTGGTTAATGCATATGGGTGAGCGGTATATGACATCATCGAACCATCAACAGGTCTGCAATCGCCAAAAGCTTTCTCTTACTCCATGTATATGGGTGAGACTTATTTGACATTTCAACATGTAACTCTCCGTTGTCACTCCATGTATATGGGTGACAGCATCGGAGCATCAACAATATTATCTTACTCCATGTATATGGGTGAGACTTGTGCAACTGCTTCATCAGATCAGATTCCAATGGGACCCGCTATGCTTCTCACTCCATGTATATGGGTGGGCCGTTGGCGGTGAGCTCTTTGGGGTTTTGCTTCGCTATGGCGCCCTCAGGGAACCCCTCGAGGACTTTGTGTAGATCTCGCAATATTTCTTACATAACTTCTATTACTACTTTACTGTTACTGATTTATAATTTTCTCTGTTTCAATTTTTAACTTGTCTCTATGTTCAACCTTAAATTGTCTCATGTAGTATTGTAGAATTTAGCTAGTCTACTTCTCTTTATTTCACATGTACTTACCATTTAGTATTATTTACCACTTATGCAATATACCGGTAAATTTAAATTCTGCAAACTACTTGTAAAATTGAACTGTTTAACTTCATTATTATTTCAATTATTATATTAATAAAATTTATCTAATTCCAATTCTCTTTGAGTTCTTGTCAACAAAAAAAGTACTTATCAAACTGAAAGTTGGACGGAATTTCCTTCATTTAAATTTAAGTTTATTGGTTTTAACCATTACACAAAGTATCTATCATATGATTTAAATACAAACTTGCTTATAAGAGCTGATCTAAAGTATTGTTTGTAGAATGACTCCAAGTTCTTGACCATGGAAGTAATAAACTGGTCATCTCTGGCGATTTCAATGATTTTGAAGTCCACTAAGGTAAACACAATGAACAGGCATCTGGAGTGGTTGGTACACATGAGTTTTCCTTGTACTTGATAGTAATACTGATGGTCATGGCATAGCGTCATACCTTCGTCACCAAACTTTACATAAGGTACATTGGTTGGATTAGTCATCTTGTCCTTGGCGGTAAAGGGACATTTCACCTCCAGGATGGTATAACTGTCTACCAGTCGGTCAGGAGAAGCCGCCAACCATGGATTTGTGGAATCCACAAAAAGCCCACATTCAACAGTTTTGTGTCCAGTGATGCGCTCAAATGCCTCCACGGCAACACTTTCATATTTAATGCCATGAGAAGTTGCTTTTGATGAAAAATGCTTTTTGTGTATGAAACTTCTGGCCAAAGCATGAAAGTTGGTTGCAGATGTAGCTTTGCTGATGCGGCCAAAATTGGATGATGTAAGCCGATGTTGTCGTTGCAGCATCCACTCCTTATTTTGTACTTGACCGAGTGTATTTTCTTCGATGCGAGTTTTTTCCTCCATGGTAATTGATTCCAGCTGAAAAAAATCATTCATCTGAGCTTGAATCAATCTAGCATTCATTGTTTGATTATTATTAAGGTGATCTTAACAGACAAGTACCTTGTTATCCTGAAAGAAGCGGTCATCACTTCTGCCAGCATAGTCATGCATAAAATTTGTTGTTATGGGATTTGCTGGAGGGTACAACATCTGTACGGGCATCTTTCGATCATCCTGAAAAGAAAGTATAGAATTATTCAAAGCACTGTTCAGCTTGACGCAGATGAATACTTAAAGTGTAGAGAGTGAGAAGATTTTTATTTATGTGACACGTGCACAAAAACATCACATATACAAATTGAACAAGTACACCCAGCCCCATATGGGCATATCTGTCACAGTAATATACTGATTAAAGCCTTACCTAAAAGCCATCTTTTGCCACAGCAGTAAACTTTCCAAATGCCTATTTACCGATAGTTAATTTTAAATTTTAAACAGCATACATATGTCTGATAACAAAAGCTTAAGTGCTGAAAATTTGAACAACTGCATTGAAAGATACTCACAACAAAACTTAATACTTTGTTCCGGAACAAATCTGGATAGCCAGTCATGTTCCTTCTCTGCACAGGCCGCGGATCGAACTCCCATTCCTTTTTTCTGAGCATCGCCAGGTGGCTGGTCTTCATAGGGGAACCTTTGTAGGGCTTTGCATGGTGAAAGGTTTGAAGTCTCTAGAAAAATAGTTTTTGTGTGTTAGTCATGATTTTGCTTAATCCCGATATAGATTTTATTCTTATTTGGAGCTGCTTTTATTCATTTACCAATATGTTCCGTAAGAATATCACAACTTACTTGTGTGCAGGTCTGTTCTGTCAGCATATCACCAGTAGAGGAAAATATCATTAATCCATAGAGTAAGGTAGCAATATGTTTGCAATGCCCAGATGGTCCCTCTCCTGCAGTGCATGTACACTGACATTCCTCAATGACTCCAAATGCATCAATTCTGACATCAACTGTATAAGAGGTAGACTTGGGGTATTCGGACCACACTTGTCCTTTCAAAAATGAAGTGGTACCCTGCTTTGCTTGACGCACATACCGAATGTATCTGAAACCGAGTTATACAATTTATTGTATAGATATAAACAAAGTAAAAATTCTTTTAGTTAATGTAATTGGTGTAAAATTATCAACACACCAGTTATACAAATGTGAAATAGGTATTTATGTCCATATTAAGCAAACAACAAGATTATGGAGAACTGCAGAATTACCTTTCTTCATACATGTCTTTGCACTTCTCTTCAAATTCCTTTTCGTTGGATTGAAGATATTCTTGTATTCTCTTCATGAGAACATTTGGAATTTTTGTGCCATTGTGTACATCAGTAAATAATTCTGGACCTGGCACTGTCATCCAAAATTCTCTGGCCTTTTCCCCCACTTTCTCAGAAATGCCCATCTTGTCCAGTGACTCCAGTCTGTGTATAATAATATAAAAAATTCTTAGAAATCCATATTAAGTAATTTTATAAGTATTTCAGGTTTCAGACTGTGCAGTGTACAGTACATGCAGCACCCATAATAAATGCATGATGAAATATTGATATCCATGCATGCTGTGTATTGTCATGATGCAAAACCACATGTCAATAACAATTAATAAATAAATATAGATATACATTTTTACTAGAATTTAAAGACAATAAAACACATACAATGACCATAGTATTGTAAATCTATTTTGTGCAATGATGTTAAATTTTGTTTGTTGATGTCATGTGTTATGTGAGTACACACCTGTTGTTTATCTTAGTTCATAGCCATAGGCCTACACAGTGTTTATTTACCTTGTAATCAAATCTTTCTTTCTTCCTGACGTGGATTTTCCCCTGCTCTTGAGCTCTGCTATCAGTGCTAAACACTTCCACTCGGTATATTTAGTTGTCATTGTGTTTGGTCAAAGGTTACTTGAAAAAACGAACACAACACTGCAGCTACACAAGTTTGTTTACATACGTTCTACACTCGAGCGATAATGCGCACGGTAGGATCGGTCGCAGCGCCTCCCCGCGGAAATTTCGCGTGACAACCTCATTACAATATGGTTTAGTAATATACTTCTCACTTCATCCACCAGAGGACAGGCAATGCAGCGTCAACTACATAAGATATAGTTTATAGATGGCGCCACATTATTGGAGTAACCTAGCCTTGTCCAGCAACACATGTATGGAAAAACAATTAGGAACCATAGTAAATTTTTTAATCATATATTAGGCCTATGGAGAAAATGTATTATTACAAGATGCATAAAGACTATACAATTAGAAACTGGGTTAGACTTCTTGCTGGCATTTCTGTCCATTTTATTCTGATCTACGTATTTTATGGATAATTATCCACAACAAAATAAAAAGTGTATATTTATTTTAAATCCTACTATAGCTTTTATCATATGTCCTTAGACATGATATGTGTGTGTGTGTGTGTGTGTTTTATTGTTTAACGCCTCATCAGCACCTGAGTGGGCTATGTAGAGGCTCTCTAGGTTATTTAGACATGATATAAAATAAAAGCAAAATTTATGCATTACCCATCATGTATAATTATATATATATATATATAAGTAAATAATTTGGTAAATATCAGAAATTAAGGTGTGTGAAATATTGCTAATATTTAGTCTTTTTTTACTTATTTAACTAAATCAGAATAACAGAGCGCTAATTTTTATTAAATTCATCACATGCATTTGGCCCGGAGTGCTACTTCAAGGAAATGTCATCCTGGCTTTTGAGAATGGGAAAGGTTTAAATTAATAAATTTACTTAAATCGTTCAAGTTAATTGGAGATACTATCAGGGGTGGATCCAGACACTTTTGGTTGGGGGGGGGGGGGGTTGGGTCATCGGGATCGATAAGCTTGGGCATAAAATGGTTATTAGCATGTTCTGCTCTGGAAACTAAGAAAAAATTGTTTATAACCATTGTGTAAAACATAGCAAAGATATGGCAATGTGACTTTCAAAAAGTGGAAATGGAAATGAATAATTATGATAGGTTTCCCAAATACCATTGGAGCAGTCGATGGAGCTGAAATTCGAATAATGAGGCCTACAATGGAGCACACTTTTGTGAACCGTAAGGGCCACCATGCCCTGAACATCCAGGTGTGTGTGTGTGTGATTAGGGCTTTACGTCCTGTATTTCTGCACCAGTTGGGCTAATTAGGACAGGCAGGAACTATGGCAATGAGACGAAGGATGAAACAGCCATCCAACTTAGGCTCAACCGGGAATCGAAGCCGAGACCCAGCGGTTGGAAGCCCAGAGTGCTACCTCTGAGCTAGGCCCCCGCCCCTGAACATCCAGGTATGCATGCATATCACATCTTGAAAACATTTACTGTTTATATTTACCCTTGTTTAATATCTGAAATCTTTCAAATCTGCCTGGCAGGGAGACAAAATGCAGTTTTGCCGGGTAGTGTACATGATGCCAGAATCTTCTGAAGAAGTGCACTGTATCAGCGACTTGTAATATATTATATTATTGATTTATTTTAAAGTAACCGTTTCGTCTCCCATTCTGTATGCTGATTCAGAATCTGTATTTTGATGTGGGGTTTACATTTACTAAATAAAGGACTTCCTCCTCCATGTGTTTAACAAGATGACTGCTATTGTGAATAGCTGGTATTAAAGCTGGAATATAAACATTACACGACTGGCAACAGGTCAACTTAAAATATTATACATCATAAAAATACAAATATGATAAATACCCTAAAACTAATACTAGTCAAATTTTTTCCACTCGCAAAACATGTTACAGTGTATGTAATATACACACGGAAACACAATAGCTAAGAATACTACACATCATTTTCATGACAGTCTTCAGTTAATAGTCCAAATTTGTTAATTCTTGTTCTATTTTGCAGGGAAGCTCCAAGGGTGGATGATTGGCTATCCATACCTGCCTTTTCTTATGACACCATTTCCAGCCCCAAGGAACCAGGCAGAGCAGACATACAATGATGCTCTTTGCGGCACCAGGGTTGTTGTGGAGCAGGTTTTTGGAATATTGAAGCGAAGGTTTTATGGCCTTCACACAGAGCTAGGCATGACCCCAAAGAGAGCTTGCATTGTAATATTTCATGTTACTTTATTGTGGTATCTAAAACTAAAACCAATTTAGGCCCTCAAGTCACATAAATATATTCTGATTTTAGGCCTTCAGGTTATTCAGTGAAAAAGTGGAGGGGGGGGGGATGGAGGGAACTTGGGGGAACTAATATCACCTAAAAACAGTTTTCAGTGAAAAATCTGTATAAAATTGATCAAAATCACTACTTTTTCAGTTTTGACCTTGAAATTAGTCTTACGGGAAAAATAATAACCCAAAACAATCTTCCCCTGTGGTTATAGGTGTGTGTGTGTGTGATTAGGGCTTTACGTCCTGTATTTCTGCACCAGTTGGGCTAATTAGGACAGGTAGGGACCAGGGCAATGATACGAAGGATGAAACAGCCATCCAACATCCAAAAGCTTTCTCTTACTCCATGTATATGGGTGAGACTTATTTGACATTTCAACATGTAACTCTCCGTTGTCACTCCATGTATATGGGTGACAGCATCGGAGCATCAACAATATTATCTTACTCCATGTATATGGGTGAGACTTGTGCAACTGCTTCATCAGATCAGATTCCAATGGGACCCGCTATGCTTCTCACTCCATGTATATGGGTGGGCCGTTGGCGGTGAGCTCTTTGGGGTTTTGCTTCGCTATGGCGCCCTCAGGGAACCCCTCGAGGACTTTGTGTAGATCTCGCAATATTTCTTACATAACTTCTATTACTACTTTACTGTTACTGATTTATAATTTTCTCTGTTTCAATTTTTAACTTGTCTCTATGTTCAACCTTAAATTGTCTCATGTAGTATTGTAGAATTTAGCTAGTCTACTTCTCTTTATTTCACATGTACTTACCATTTAGTATTATTTACCACTTATGCAATATACCGGTAAATTTAAATTCTGCAAACTACTTGTAAAATTGAACTGTTTAACTTCATTATTATTTCAATTATTATATTAATAAAATTTATCTAATTCCAATTCTCTTTGAGTTCTTGTCAACAAAAAAAGTACTTATCAAACTGAAAGTTGGACGGAATTTCCTTCATTTAAATTTAAGTTTATTGGTTTTAACCATTACACAAAGTATCTATCATATGATTTAAATACAAACTTGCTTATAAGAGCTGATCTAAAGTATTGTTTGTAGAATGACTCCAAGTTCTTGACCATGGAAGTAATAAACTGGTCATCTCTGGCGATTTCAATGATTTTGAAGTCCACTAAGGTAAACACAATGAACAGGCATCTGGAGTGGTTGGTACACATGAGTTTTCCTTGTACTTGATAGTAATACTGATGGTCATGGCATAGCGTCATACCTTCGTCACCAAACTTTACATAAGGTACATTGGTTGGATTAGTCATCTTGTCCTTGGCGGTAAAGGGACATTTCACCTCCAGGATGGTATAACTGTCTACCAGTCGGTCAGGAGAAGCCGCCAACCATGGATTTGTGGAATCCACAAAAAGCCCACATTCAACAGTTTTGTGTCCAGTGATGCGCTCAAATGCCTCCACGGCAACACTTTCATATTTAATGCCATGAGAAGTTGCTTTTGATGAAAAATGCTTTTTGTGTATGAAACTTCTGGCCAAAGCATGAAAGTTGGTTGCAGATGTAGCTTTGCTGATGCGGCCAAAATTGGATGATGTAAGCCGATGTTGTCGTTGCAGCATCCACTCCTTATTTTGTACTTGACCGAGTGTATTTTCTTCGATGCGAGTTTTTTCCTCCATGGTAATTGATTCCAGCTGAAAAAAATCATTCATCTGAGCTTGAATCAATCTAGCATTCATTGTTTGATTATTATTAAGGTGATCTTAACAGACAAGTACCTTGTTATCCTGAAAGAAGCGGTCATCACTTCTGCCAGCATAGTCATGCATAAAATTTGTTGTTATGGGATTTGCTGGAGGGTACAACATCTGTACGGGCATCTTTCGATCATCCTGAAAAGAAAGTATAGAATTATTCAAAGCACTGTTCAGCTTGACGCAGATGAATACTTAAAGTGTAGAGAGTGAGAAGATTTTTATTTATGTGACACGTGCACAAAAACATCACATATACAAATTGAACAAGTACACCCAGCCCCATATGGGCATATCTGTCACAGTAATATACTGATTAAAGCCTTACCTAAAAGCCATCTTTTGCCACAGCAGTAAACTTTCCAAATGCCTATTTACCGATAGTTAATTTTAAATTTTAAACAGCATACATATGTCTGATAACAAAAGCTTAAGTGCTGAAAATTTGAACAACTGCATTGAAAGATACTCACAACAAAACTTAATACTTTGTTCCGGAACAAATCTGGATAGCCAGTCATGTTCCTTCTCTGCACAGGCCGCGGATCGAACTCCCATTCCTTTTTTCTGAGCATCGCCAGGTGGCTGGTCTTCATAGGGGAACCTTTGTAGGGCTTTGCATGGTGAAAGGTTTGAAGTCTCTAGAAAAATAGTTTTTGTGTGTTAGTCATGATTTTGCTTAATCCCGATATAGATTTTATTCTTATTTGGAGCTGCTTTTATTCATTTACCAATATGTTCCGTAAGAATATCACAACTTACTTGTGTGCAGGTCTGTTCTGTCAGCATATCACCAGTAGAGGAAAATATCATTAATCCATAGAGTAAGGTAGCAATATGTTTGCAATGCCCAGATGGTCCCTCTCCTGCAGTGCATGTACACTGACATTCCTCAATGACTCCAAATGCATCAATTCTGACATCAACTGTATAAGAGGTAGACTTGGGGTATTCGGACCACACTTGTCCTTTCAAAAATGAAGTGGTACCCTGCTTTGCTTGACGCACATACCGAATGTATCTGAAACCGAGTTATACAATTTATTGTATAGATATAAACAAAGTAAAAATTCTTTTAGTTAATGTAATTGGTGTAAAATTATCAACACACCAGTTATACAAATGTGAAATAGGTATTTATGTCCATATTAAGCAAACAACAAGATTATGGAGAACTGCAGAATTACCTTTCTTCATACATGTCTTTGCACTTCTCTTCAAATTCCTTTTCGTTGGATTGAAGATATTCTTGTATTCTCTTCATGAGAACATTTGGAATTTTTGTGCCATTGTGTACATCAGTAAATAATTCTGGACCTGGCACTGTCATCCAAAATTCTCTGGCCTTTTCCCCCACTTTCTCAGAAATGCCCATCTTGTCCAGTGACTCCAGTCTGTGTATAATAATATAAAAAATTCTTAGAAATCCATATTAAGTAATTTTATAAGTATTTCAGGTTTCAGACTGTGCAGTGTACAGTACATGCAGCACCCATAATAAATGCATGATGAAATATTGATATCCATGCATGCTGTGTATTGTCATGATGCAAAACCACATGTCAATAACAATTAATAAATAAATATAGATATACATTTTTACTAGAATTTAAAGACAATAAAACACATACAATGACCATAGTATTGTAAATCTATTTTGTGCAATGATGTTAAATTTTGTTTGTTGATGTCATGTGTTATGTGAGTACACACCTGTTGTTTATCTTAGTTCATAGCCATAGGCCTACACAGTGTTTATTTACCTTGTAATCAAATCTTTCTTTCTTCCTGACGTGGATTTTCCCCTGCTCTTGAGCTCTGCTATCAGTGCTAAACACTTCCACTCGGTATATTTAGTTGTCATTGTGTTTGGTCAAAGGTTACTTGAAAAAACGAACACAACACTGCAGCTACACAAGTTTGTTTACATACGTTCTACACTCGAGCGATAATGCGCACGGTAGGATCGGTCGCAGCGCCTCCCCGCGGAAATTTCGCGTGACAACCTCATTACAATATGGTTTAGTAATATACTTCTCACTTCATCCACCAGAGGACAGGCAATGCAGCGTCAACTACATAAGATATAGTTTATAGATGGCGCCACATTATTGGAGTAACCTAGCCTTGTCCAGCAACACATGTATGGAAAAACAATTAGGAACCATAGTAAATTTTTTAATCATATATTAGGCCTATGGAGAAAATGTATTATTACAAGATGCATAAAGACTATACAATTAGAAACTGGGTTAGACTTCTTGCTGGCATTTCTGTCCATTTTATTCTGATCTACGTATTTTATGGATAATTATCCACAACAAAATAAAAAGTGTATATTTATTTTAAATCCTACTATAGCTTTTATCATATGTCCTTAGACATGATATGTGTGTGTGTGTGTGTGTGTTTTATTGTTTAACGCCTCATCAGCACCTGAGTGGGCTATGTAGAGGCTCTCTAGGTTATTTAGACATGATATAAAATAAAAGCAAAATTTATGCATTACCCATCATGTATAATTATATATATATATATATAAGTAAATAATTTGGTAAATATCAGAAATTAAGGTGTGTGAAATATTGCTAATATTTAGTCTTTTTTTACTTATTTAACTAAATCAGAATAACAGAGCGCTAATTTTTATTAAATTCATCACATGCATTTGGCCCGGAGTGCTACTTCAAGGAAATGTCATCCTGGCTTTTGAGAATGGGAAAGGTTTAAATTAATAAATTTACTTAAATCGTTCAAGTTAATTGGAGATACTATCAGGGGTGGATCCAGACACTTTTGGTTGGGGGGGGGGGGGGGTTGGGTCATCGGGATCGATAAGCTTGGGCATAAAATGGTTATTAGCATGTTCTGCTCTGGAAACTAAGAAAAAATTGTTTATAACCATTGTGTAAAACATAGCAAAGATATGGCAATGTGACTTTCAAAAAGTGGAAATGGAAATGAATAATTATGATAGGTTTCCCAAATACCATTGGAGCAGTCGATGGAGCTGAAATTCGAATAATGAGGCCTACAATGGAGCACACTTTTGTGAACCGTAAGGGCCACCATGCCCTGAACATCCAGGTGTGTGTGTGTGTGATTAGGGCTTTACGTCCTGTATTTCTGCACCAGTTGGGCTAATTAGGACAGGCAGGAACTATGGCAATGAGACGAAGGATGAAACAGCCATCCAACTTAGGCTCAACCGGGAATCGAAGCCGAGACCCAGCGGTTGGAAGCCCAGAGTGCTACCTCTGAGCTAGGCCCCCGCCCCTGAACATCCAGGTATGCATGCATATCACATCTTGAAAACATTTACTGTTTATATTTACCCTTGTTTAATATCTGAAATCTTTCAAATCTGCCTGGCAGGGAGACAAAATGCAGTTTTGCCGGGTAGTGTACATGATGCCAGAATCTTCTGAAGAAGTGCACTGTATCAGCGACTTGTAATATATTATATTATTGATTTATTTTAAAGTAACCGTTTCGTCTCCCATTCTGTATGCTGATTCAGAATCTGTATTTTGATGTGGGGTTTACATTTACTAAATAAAGGACTTCCTCCTCCATGTGTTTAACAAGATGACTGCTATTGTGAATAGCTGGTATTAAAGCTGGAATATAAACATTACACGACTGGCAACAGGTCAACTTAAAATATTATACATCATAAAAATACAAATATGATAAATACCCTAAAACTAATACTAGTCAAATTTTTTCCACTCGCAAAACATGTTACAGTGTATGTAATATACACACGGAAACACAATAGCTAAGAATACTACACATCATTTTCATGACAGTCTTCAGTTAATAGTCCAAATTTGTTAATTCTTGTTCTATTTTGCAGGGAAGCTCCAAGGGTGGATGATTGGCTATCCATACCTGCCTTTTCTTATGACACCATTTCCAGCCCCAAGGAACCAGGCAGAGCAGACATACAATGATGCTCTTTGCGGCACCAGGGTTGTTGTGGAGCAGGTTTTTGGAATATTGAAGCGAAGGTTTTATGGCCTTCACACAGAGCTAGGCATGACCCCAAAGAGAGCTTGCATTGTAATATTTCATGTTACTTTATTGTGGTATCTAAAACTAAAACCAATTTAGGCCCTCAAGTCACATAAATATATTCTGATTTTAGGCCTTCAGGTTATTCAGTGAAAAAGTGGAGGGGGGGGGGGATGGAGGGAACTTGGGGGAACTAATATCACCTAAAAACAGTTTTCAGTGAAAAATCTGTATAAAATTGATCAAAATCACTACTTTTTCAGTTTTGACCTTGAAATTAGTCTTACGGGAAAAATAATAACCCAAAACAATCTTCCCCTGTGGTTATAGGTGTGTGTGTGTGTGATTAGGGCTTTACGTCCTGTATTTCTGCACCAGTTGGGCTAATTAGGACAGGTAGGGACCAGGGCAATGATACGAAGGATGAAACAGCCATCCAACTTAGGCTCGACCAGGAATCGAACCCGGGACCCAGCGGTTGAAAGCCAAGAGCGCTACCTCTGAGCTAGGCCCCTGTCCCCTGTGGTTATAGGTGAAACCTATATAAATGCTAACAATGACTAAATGAAAAAAAATGGTGAAGCCCCACAATGCACTGCAATGCAAAAAAAAAATACTATCAAATTCAGCCAGTATGTATCATTGTATCACTATGTATAACAGCCTACGTCAGGTGTGTAAGTGTGTGTGTGATTGGGGCTTTACGTCCTGTATTTCTGCACCAGTTGGGCTAATTAGGACAGGCAGAGACCATGGCAATGTGTGTGTGTGTGTGATTAGGGCTTTACGTCCTGTATTTCTGCACCAGTTGGGCTAATTAGGACAGGCAGAGACCATGGCAATGTGTGTGTGTGTGTGATTAGGGCTTTACGTCCTGTATTTCTGCACCAGTTGGGCTAATTAGGACAGGCAGAGACCATGGCAATGAGACGAAGGATGAAACAGCCATCCAACTTAGGCTCGACCGAGAATCGAACCCGGGACCAAGCGGTTGGAAGCCAAGAGCGCTACCTCTGAGCTAGGCCCCTGCCCACCATGGCAATGAGATGAAGGATGAAACAGCCATCCAACTTAGGCTCGACCGGGAATCGAACCCGGGACCCAGCGGTTGGAAGCCCAGAGCGTACTACTGACCTAGGCCCCCGCCCTCAGGTAGTCAGTGCCTGTGCTATTTTGCACAATATGGCACTTGATCACGGCGATATCCTGCCAGCCCCGCCTGCCGTAGGCCAACCAGTTGCTCCAGAGTAAGTCCAACAAGCAGAGGGAAACGGTGCGGCTGTGAGGGTTCACATATTGCGAAATTTTTTCAGTGTATGATGATTCCAAGATAATGCTGAGCCAATAATTGACTTCAGTGACTCTAACAGTATCCAAATATCACATTTATTTTGTAAATGAAAACTAATGGAAATATCCTATTAGGTTTATATGTCGAAGTTGTAATATCAAAGTGGTGCCTGTTGATCAGCACACAATATTTATTTGTAGTAATTTTCATTTTTTGGTAAAATTGTCACGCGCAATTTAAACATTTTCAAACCCTGTGTAAACTGCTGTAAAATAATTTTAAATAAAATTTTGTTTGTAATTGAAAGTGAACAGATCTTGTTATTTAATTCACAAAAATATATACAATTTTGTTTTTCTTCCCAGTCTGCACAGAGCCGTAATCGATCGTAAAACGGTAGACTAACACATTAATCTAGGTTATTTTACATATATATTGATTGTATTCATGCCTCAGAGGAAGTATTATTAATGGAAAACCGTTACCGGGAGATCGGCGGCAAAAGACCGCTAGCCCCCCTCAGGTTGTTAAGGGAGTCAGATGGGCCAAGAACTGGCCAGCATTGGTTTCCACCAGCAGCTTCCCTTCTGCTTGTCCCCCCTCAATCTTTTAGGGATCGCCAACACTGGTTTCCCCCAGCACTTTCCCTGCTCATCCATATACCACAAGTTTAATATTTATTAAGAATTTCTAAAAAATAATTAATAAATTAAATCACTTTGATTTTGTTTATGTCTATCATAGTCTATGGGATAATCTAATTATATATATTTCTTTTTTATTCAAACAAAATGGCCTATTTCACTGAAGCATGTTACAAGTCAAATTGAAATGGGTAATGAATGGCAATGATTAATTATTTAATAATAAGAGATGATAAATTAAGTAGCATTTAATAGCTTTTAATTATTCATCTTTTTCAAAAATAAATTTTCTGAAACATGCACTGAGGAAATCATAGGGTATTAGGCCTATGTAAGTTATAATTCACAACATTTGAATGCTTAAAATTACAGTAATTTTGGTCATCATTTAGGCCTTCAACTTTTATTAGGATAAGACTTTTTATTTTCATTTTTGCAGAGAAGGTCGTAGGCCTTATCGACACTTAATAGGGTCTCGAAAGAGAGCCTAATTAAGCTGTAGTTTATTGATATTATAGGCCTGAGGTTATTCTAGCATTAATGCTAGGTAATTTTATATAAATTATCATTATTTTTCAAATGTGAATATATATATATTCATGGAGCTTAAATTATCATCAATAAGTTCATACTCTCTCTTGATTTATCATCAACTCGTTATTATCCCCAATTTAACATTTCTTTACAGAAAGAAGATTGTTGTACCACCTAGTGTGCTGACGGAAGTCAATGAATGCAAGGGAGATGTCAAGGTAAAAATATCCCATAATGTCAGACAAACTGTATACCAGTAGAACTTTAGCTAGGAGAGCTTTAAAGAGGACTCAAGCAATGTTGTCAGGCAATGCAGAGAGTGATGTCAGTGACTCAGACAGTGAGGATGAGCGAAATGATGAAATTGAGCAAATTGTACTGGCTGCCAGCCCAAGTTAGTTAGTTAGTTAGTTAGTGTTATTGTTTAAAGCCTCATCAGCACCTAAGTGGGCTATGTAGAGGCTCTCTAGGGTAAGATTGATTATTTATAGTTGGTAGTTGAAACCAGAAGCATGTAAAAAATCAATAAGTCTGCGTTGGATAGCTGGAGCAGCTTGTGCAATGCGCATTGTCCTGTTTTAGCCACTGGGGATAGAGGACTTCACCCCAAGTGTTTCCACCCTCGCCGCGTGGAGGCCCAGGACCTTCGAGGGCTTGCCAGCCCAAGTAGGGAGATAGAAGCTACAGAGCAGGAAGTAGCAACAGTGGATGACATTAATAGTGCTAATAGCTGTGATTTATCAGATTTAGCAACAAATATTCTTTCTGATACTGAAATTTTTCCTGATATTGAGAATTGTGCAAGAAGTTTGTGGTGGGAAGTTTCATTATTTTGGAAAAGAAAAAAATAAAGTTCTACTTGATAAGATGACCAACTGAGAAATTATGAAAAACTAAGTCTTCAATTTAACATTGATGGCTTACCTTTGTTCAAGAGCAGAAATGACCAGTTTTGGCCAATTTTAGGCTTAGTATTAGAACATCCGGACAAGGTTCCTTTTGTCGTTGCTTTGTGGAAGGGAAATTCTAAACCAGCTAGTGCAAACCAATATCTGGAAAGCCTTGTTGATGAATTAAGTGTTTTACAGAAAGATGGATTTGTTCACGGGGACAAAACATATAAAGTTAAAGCAAGTAATTTTGTCTGTGATACCCCTGCCAGATCATTTGTAAAGATGACAAAGGGTCACACAGGATACTATGGGTGCGACAACTGTGTGCAGAGTGGAGAGTGGATGGATAAGATTGTGTTCCCATAGGTTCATGCGGTGGAAAGGACGAATGTGGCCTTTGATGAAATGCTAGATGAGGAACACCATCATGGTGAAAGTGTATTGAAACGACTATTATTGGGGATGGTGACACAATTCCCGCTCGACTACATGCACCTGGTATGCTTGGGAGTAATGAAGAGATTGCTTGTGAACATTTGGATGAAAGGGTCATTGCATGTTCGGATGAGTTATGCTATGGTGCAGGAAGTTTCTAAACGTGTATTGCAGTTTCGAGCTTTCTTGCCCAAGGAATTTGCTAGGAAAGGGAGATCTTTTTCTGAGGTAGATCGATGGAAGGCGACAGAACTACGAACATTTCTGTTATACACTGGCATTGTTGCCAAAATAGTTCACTTAAAATTTATAGATTTGTTATTATTAAATTTGACCACATCTTATGAATCATATATTATGATAGATGTATTACACTTTGTGTTAGCAAAAGTAAACAAAAAACTGAAAAAAGTACTGGCTTTTTAATATAATTTCCAAGACCTTTATTAAACTTCACTGAAAATGTACAAAAAGTTTCTTTGATGTTGCAGATGGTAGTCTAAGCGAGAAAGGGGTGTCTTTCCTTAATGTTGTTAACAAATCGTCAGGTATGCATACTTTCACAAAATTTTATGAAAGTTAAATTAGTATCTTTGGAATAGACCACCATCACTCATATGAATTCATCGTTTCCTTTACTATCTAAATTAACATATGCAAAATTTCAGTACATTAGGAAGTGATTTTAAGAGTGGGTCCACCACAACCTTTAAGATCTACTGCATTCAAAAACATTTCATATGCCATTTTTTGGCCATATCTCAGTCAGTTACTAACTAGAGCCATGAAATTTTCCATACATACTTTTTGAGGATGAGAATTCATCCCCTGAAAATATGGTTGATTCAGGTGCAGTTATTCCTATCTGAATGATGAATTTCTCAGTCATAAGTGTTGATTTTTTTTTGTGTGTTTATTCCATAAATAATTTCAGTGCTTTCTAGTCGGAAGAAGTCAATTGCATACTTAACAGATCTAATAGGAAATGCATTTGCTGCACATTTTTATGAAAATTGAACAGTATTTGATGTCTCCCCACAGTCGGCGACATCATTTCGTCACGGGGGCAAATACGCATAACTGTGTTATATTAATAGCTCAATTAAGTGAGATAAGCAACAACACTTTAGTAAGCAAATTCTCCGTGAAAAGAACCTAGTAATCGCCACCATGAATCTGCTGTCGCCCGACGAAATGATGACGCCCACTGTACATATGAGGTCAAACTTCAGCATGCATTATGTACAAGGCACATTTGCTCTGTTCTGCATGTTGATCACCTCTGAATAAATGTGTTAAAGTTCATACCTCTCAGTAGATAAAACTAGAGTCGTAAAGATAATTTGGCCAATTGATGAATTTATGATAAGTTATGTGGATATTCATTTTATTTTCAGAACAAAAAAGGAAATAATTGTTCAGTTGCTCAATGAAATCTTGTTGCAACAAAAACAGAACACCCAGTTGCTGCAAGCACTGCTACGAAAGGACCCTGTGGGAGATGCCTTGGGGGATGGTGAAATCAGGCAGGCCAGCTTGCCTTTAGACAGTTATGAGGACCTGCAGGTGCTGGAGGAAAATATGGAGAGAAAAGATTTTCGCAAGGCATTGGTAACTTTTTTAATTAAAATTAATAACATTTACTTGGCCCAAGTAGTGATTCTAACTTTTTCAGTATGGCATAATCTGAATTTTTGTGGAAGAGTTGGAATTGCTATTTGGCTTGTTTACTCATATCATTGACATTGTTCAGGCCACCCCTTGGTCGGAACATTGCTTAGTTTAGAATTTTTTTTATTTTTGACAGTCAGTTTCAGAATCCACAGATCTTGGGGCATTCCTAATGATAAAGATTTTGGCCAAAATAACACAATGTAACTGCGCAAAACAAGATGTCCAACTAACCATCCCACTAAAATGTCCGCGCTCCTTCAATTATAGTGGATTAGGGACATTTAAACAAGGAAATATGGCCTGTACCATATAGCAAACATTGTCATAGCACCATAAATTTTGCCTACATTGTTCTTTCATGTAATCAAACTATATAACTTGACTAAGACCTTAATGTTGTTGACCACTGAATTCCAAAAAAAATTGCACCATCGAGTTCTGAAATCATGTACACGGGTAGATTTCCCTCCATTCTATCTCCTAACTTAAAGCAGCTCTTAGCGACCCAGGGTATAACAGCACTCTGAAAAAAGGCAAGTAGGAAATCAAAGGTTTGTAGGAACAAAAACAGCTGATTTTACAATATATGGTAATGATATATAAATCTATCTGTTAGTGCTCACCAACTTTTGTGTACTTTGAGGTGCTCTATTAAGAAACCTCTAGCAAAATATGCCTTCCACTCAATTTATCTTGGTATACTATATATATATATATATATATATATATATATATATGTTATCCTCACATGTTCTAGGATGCAAAAAAAGATAGGTCAAACATTTTGCAATTTGTGGTGGGTTACCCTGCCTGTTAGCTCCAGTTGGCTGGACTAAATATATATATACAAACTATCATACAGTTTGTTTGAATCCTGGCACTAGTCTAGTCATAAATGCCATTCATGGCATGTTTGGTGTCTTTTCTAGTTAATTTTTCGTGGCCAATAAGTTTTCAAGGTCAGATTTCCCAACAATTAAAGTCTAAAGATATTAGCTGGACATCCAGAGCAAGCTGACTGGCCCAGCTGGCCAAAAATAGCTTGCTGGTCATGGTTGTTCCGCTTGACCGCACACTGGCTTATAGGTGGCTTTGAAGTGAGTTGGCTACTCTGCTTATTACATAATGGTATTTCACACAAGTAGCAAGAGAACAATTGCTGCCCATTCAGCTAATAGCTATTCCAATTCTTAATAAGGAAGATGCAACCCTAGCATGAGCCTAGAATTACTCAAATCTAATGTACAGTATGAAATAGAAACAATACATAATTGATTTGCATGCATGTCTGAGATGCTGTAAAGAGTCACATATAATCTATCCTCATTAAATTCTTTATTAAATGTCTCCCTGTTTTCTTTTCTCATTGTAGCAGCAGCATTGGTGGAACTCGCCAGAACCATTACTTCTAGTTCAAGTGACGAAAGCGACTAGTAGGCCCAACTAGTTACAGTGGATTATGAATTTATAATTGCTCTTTCAGAATGTGGAATGTTATTTGATTTATATATATATATAAAGATTTCTAAAATAGATTCCATCGTACTGTTATTTATTGTTGTCACTCACTCCAACATGAAGTTGATCTGACGTTGGGCCAACGTTGTTAATGCCAACGTTGGGCCAACGTCATTTGCCCGACGTCGGGCCAACGTCAGACCAACTATGTTGGCTCGGCAACGAGGTCACATTCCGATGTTGGATCAGCGGTGGAGTCAAATGACAAGGTCAACGTTGGGCCAACGTTGGCCCGACCCAACCGCTGACATTGGCCCAACGTTGGCCCAACGTTGTAATGCTATCTGGGATATATTTGCAATGCAATGCACAGCAAATGTGGCCATCATATTAGTTATTAGCTGCAATATGACTCGAGGGTGATAATTTTTTTTAAATTTACTTACCCTGCCAAAAGCCTCGGCCCCTCCCATGCATCCTCTCTTGTCGCCTTTCCTCCCTTCCCACCCTCCCCCTTAGTTCTGCAATCCTTGAAAGACCCAAATAAAACCTCATTTTCCTGAACAAAATCAACCACCACCTGCCCTTCCTCCAACCCCCAAACTCGTTTCCTTTGAGATGACATGGACAAATGTTGTCTGCTAATTTACCTCTTTGTTTATTTGACTGGAGAGTGACTTCCTGTTTCACTTTCAATAGACTCTCGTCGAGACATTTCTAGAGATGTGGAAGGGAAATTCTAAACCAGCTAGTGCAAACCAATATCTGGAAAGCCTTGTTGATGAATTAAGTGTTTTACAGAAAGATGGATTTGTTCAAGGGGACAAAACGTATAAAGTTAAAGCAAGTAATTTTGTCTGTGATACCCCTGCCAGATCATTTGTAAAGATGACAAAGGGTCACGCAGGATACTATGGGTGCGACAACTGTGTGCAGAGTGGAGAGTGGATGGATAAGATGGTGTTCCCATAGGTTCATGCGGTGGAAAGGACGAATGTGGCCTTTGATGAAATGCTAGATGAGGAACACCATCATGGTGAAAGTGTATTGAAACGACTATTATTGGGGATGGTGACACAATTCCTGCTCGACTACATGCACCTGGTATGCTTGGGAGTAATGAAGAGATTGCTTGTGAACATTTGGATGAAAGAGTCATTGCATGTTCGGATGAGTTATGCTATGGTGCAGGAAGTTTCTAAACGTGTATTGCAGTTTTCGAGCTTTCTTGCCCAAGGAATTTGCTAGGAAAGGGAGATCTTTTTCTGAGGTAGATCGATGGAAGGCGACAGAACTACGAACATTTCTGTTATACACTGGCATTGTTGCGCTAAAAGATGTTTTGACTGATGTAGTTTACCAATATTTTGTGATATTTCATGTTGCGATAACTGTGATGACAAGTGAATCATTATGTCAAGGTTACTGTGAATATCAAAGAATTTACTTATTAGTTTTTTGGAGCATTTTAAAGAACTGTACAGTCAATCGAACATGGTGTACAATGTACATTCATTAGTCCATCTTCCACGTTTTGTTTGAGAATATGGTTGTCTAAACAACTTTTCTTCTTTCCCATTTGAACATTTTTTGAAAACACTGAAATCTATGATAAAAAAACCTGGGTTGCCACTAGAGCAGGTAGTAAGGCGAATCTATGAAAGACAACAGGCAATGCCAAAACAGAAGAAATTCGAATTTCGGATGTAAGAGGCCTCATTCTTGTGGGCCAGTACCTCAAGGTTTCCCAAATTGTGTTCAGTATAAAGAATACCAAGGTGCATCATATGCAGTAGGGGTAAACCAGGGTGATAATGGTGTTGCAATTAACGGTGATTATTTTTTCATTAGAAATATTTTATGTGTTGGTGGAAATGTCAGAATAGTTTGTCAGAAATTTACATCCAAAGGGCCATTTTTCATGTATCCAGTTGATTCTTTGAAACTTCATACAGCGTACCTCAAAGATCTTTCTGTCGAGTTATGTGACTTTTCAGTGGTAGATGTTGATGCCAAGATTGTGCTATTGCCCTACTCCACAGGGTTTGTTGCTCTGCCACTCATTCCTAGCATTTTGTAGATCGAATTATATGAGATTGATTATTGATTCCTTATAGGAATGAAGTTGGAAGAGGGTTATTCCCATAATCCCATATTACGCATATATTAATACTTTAATGATAATGAACAATTACTCAGTTATCTAAATATTTTCAATCATATTTAAAGGTTCAAATCTATCATTATTTGTTAGTTGTATGCCATGAAAACCAATTTTTATATATGTAACCTGGTTCATGAGCAATGGGGCGATGGCCCACATATAGAATATGGATCTATGACCATACCAGTCTTGTCATTGTTTAAAGACGATCATCAACACAGGGTCCAAGAATGCATTTGATGACATAACAGTTAGATGACTTCATTAGACAATGTTAAAGACCGGTGTTGCGGTCGTAGCCCCCTCTGTAGGTAGACATTAATATCGGCATTAGAGGTAAAATCGTAAAATGGTGTATTAAGTGAGTTGGTAGCTTTAGTAATTAGAATTTGTCAATGTTATTCATGAGATATATCATTGTAACTGCATTTGGTAGTTTCTATAAAACTACCATTATATCCAAAACCAATATTTTTCAAAATGATTATCAATTCAAACATGTTCGAACTTCTGCATAATATATATTCTATAAGTTCATGTAGAATGAATGCATTTGATGTGTATGCTTGATATGCCGCACAAGCAATTGTGCTGATTTGAGCCTATTATTTTTGTTGTGAACCTTGATAATTATTGTACATATGGTTTAATTGCATATAAATTGGTTGAATTTATTTAATCACCACCAAAATAATTGCAGACTTTTCGCCTTTAGATGAAATTATTTGTAGTTAGTTTCATCCGTGTGGCGTATTAAGGGGGAGAGGCATTGGAAAACCCTTTTTTTTTTAAGAATCGCCCCAACCCTCCCCCCCCCTCCCTGCAGGGAATTTCAGATACGCTCCTGCAAGTCAAGCCATGCAATCTTGAGAGTCAAGCTTGTTAGCCATGGATACCAAGCCTATCAATGAGTGCATTTGATGATGTATATGTAACAGAAGAACGTTGTCATAAAATAATATATATATGTACTACCGTCACTATTATGTAGTAAGACTTGCTTGGTTGTAGCTCTTCCAGTACGCTCGATAGTACCCTGTTAACATAGCATTTCATTTCTTGAATTTCCAATTAAATCTAGGCTCACTCTATCATTAAATTTAGCTTAGCAAAAGTTGCTAAAAGACCAAAATTTCTTTTAGCAAATAAGATTTTGATTTAGCACGAGGAAACACGGAATTTGCTAAAATCCGAAAAAAGGCAAGTAGCAAATCAAAGGTTTGTAGTAGCCAGAACCGACCTACATTGCATTAGATGCGATGTAGGGTCAGAACGCCTGCTGTAGGAATTCATGGGCGCTCAAAATTACGACACATTTTTCTCAATAAACACGTTAGCATACCTTATTTTGTTGTTATGTACAGGATTACTACTCCGTTTACTACTTTAACGCAGATTTTACTGAAAAAGCCACTGGAAACATCCTTTTTAAGAGAATTTTCAAAATTCACGTTCGCTTGGTTCATGCTTTCACAGGTAGCAGGTCGATTCGTCATTGCCTGATTGAACCCAATGAAAACTGGTCCGTTCGTCACCCAAATTTGGTCGATTTGTCATCCGAAATTGGTTGATTTGGCCAGTACACAGTGTATGGTCACTGCTATTATATAAAATATGTTAACTGCCGCTGAAGAACCGACCTTTTTTTGAGTGATGAACCGTCCAGTTTTTACGAAGACGAATCGTGCTGTGACGAATCGACCATGTTATTGATGTCTACTAACACTAACACTCACTAGAGGGATCCGGCGACATCACAGCGCCACCCAGGTGCAATGGTGCAGATAAATATCTAATAATTTAGCTTCATTAGACCCATAGAACAGTGGAATCGTGTGGAATAGTTTATTAAAATATTTTAATTGTGAAATTGAGAAAACTACGGACTTTCCAGCGCTATTCTGTGTGCCACTAGGGGCGTTGAAACATCGCCAGAGCCCTCTTGTGAGTTTTTCGGAACTAGGCGGCCATGCTTCAAGCTTTGTTTACCGAAATGTGAATTTGAAAATGGCACAGAAATCGATTAATATTGGAAGAAATCAACCATATCTGAGTGCAACACAATAGAAAAAAGATATGTCTAACGCTACAGTGGGTGTATGTTGTGTGACAAACGTTTACTAAAAGGCTAGTTCCCACTCAAGCAAAAAAGTCAATATGTTTTCATCCAGGACCTTGTAACCCTGTCCTATGGACAGGGGACTTGTAGCTAGTTTGTAGGAACAAAAACAGCTGATTTTACAATATATGGTAATGATATATAAATCTATCTGTTAGTGCTCACCAACTTTTGTGTACTTTGAGGTGCTCTATTAAGAAACCTCTAGCAAAATATGCCTTCCACTCAATTTATCTTGGTATACTATATATATATATATATATATATATATATATATATATGTTATCCTCACATGTTCTAGGATGCAAAAAAAGATAGGTCAAACATTTTGCAATTTGTGGTGGGTTACCCTGCCTGTTAGCTCCAGTTGGCTGGACTAAATATATATATACAAACTATCATACAGTTTGTTTGAATCCTGGCACTAGTCTAGTCATAAATGCCATTCATGGCATGTTTGGTGTCTTTTCTAGTTAATTTTTCGTGGCCAATAAGTTTTCAAGGTCAGATTTCCCAACAATTAAAGTCTAAAGATATTAGCTGGACATCCAGAGCAAGCTGACTGGCCCAGCTGGCCAAAAATAGCTTGCTGGTCATGGCTGTTCCGCTTGACTGCACACTGGCTTATAGGTGGCTTTGAAGTGAGTTGGCTACTCTGCTTATTACATAATGGTATTTTGCACAAGTAGCAAGAGAACAATTGCTGCCCATTCAGCTAATAGCTATTCCAATTCTTAATAAGGAAGATGCAACCCTAGCATGAGCCTAGAATTACTCAAATCTAATGTACAGTATGAAATAGAAACAATACATAATTGATTTGCATGCATGTCTGAGATGCTGTAACGAGTCACATATAATCTATCCTCATTAAATTCTTTATTAAATGTCTCCCTGTTTTCTTTTCTCATTGTAGCAGCAGCATTGGTGGAACTCGCCAGAACCATTACTTCTAGTTCAAGTGACGAAAGCGACTAGTAGGCCTAACTAGTTACAGTGGATTATGAATTTATAATTGCACTTTCAGAATGTGGAATGTTATTTGATTTATATATATATAAAGATTTCTAAAATAGATTCCATCGTACTGTTATTTATTGTTGTCACTCACTCCAACATGAAGTTGGTCTGACGTTGGCCCAACGTTGTTTATGCCAACGTTGGGCCAACATCATTTGCCCGACGTCGGGCCAACGTCAGACCAACTATGTTGGCTCGGCAACGAGGTCACATTCCGATGTTGGATCAGCGGTGGAGCCAAATGACAAGGTCAACGTTGGGCCAACGTCGGCCCGACCCAACCGCTGACGTTGGCCCAACGTTGGCCCAACGTTGTAATGCTATCTGGGATATGATATTTGCAATGCAATGCACAGCAAATGGGGCCATCATATTAGTTATTAGCTGCAATATGACTCAAGGGTGATAATTGTTTTTAAATTTACTTACCCTGCCAAAAGCCTTGGCCCCTCCCATGCATCCTCTCTTGTCGCCTTTCCCCCCTTCCCACCCTCCCCCTTAGTTCTGCAATCCTTGAAAGACCCAAATAAAACCTCATTTTCCTGAACAAAATCAACCACCACCTGCCCTTCCTCCAACCCCCAAACTTGTTTCCTTTGAGATGACATGGACAAATGTCGTCTGCTAATTTACCTCTTTGTTTATTTGACTGGAGAGTGACTTCCTGTTTCACTTTCAATAGACTCTCGTCGAGACATTTCTAGAGACAGACTCGAGACTCAAGTTGATCCAGACTCACAAGTTCTATGAAACCAAGGCCCAGAAGTCATTATTATATTAAGGCAAGGCTCAAACCAGTCAATTCAGCTGAATTAACATGATAAAATGAGGTTCCATCAGGCAAATGACGGACACAATGCCTGCTATTAATGATGGCTGAGGTAGTTACCTTATTATCAGCCTTGGATCCATATGTAACAACAGCTATTATCACAAGTGTTGAGCCAGGGCCCTGTCTAGAGCTTTTCACTAATTAGGGCTATTGTGTCACCATGTCATTTTGCTCATGAACAAACAGTTCAACAGTGCTGTGGCAATCAAACAAATTTTCAGACCAAACTCACCCAGAGGGGCCACTTCAACCACGGGCTGATTGGCAGGGTCCAGCTTCATAATACCCTATAGTTGGCTGTGGTTCAACCTAAGGTGTGGCAGCTTGATTACAGATTCCTCTCCAATAACATTAATAAATTGCATCAAGACAGCCGGATCCAGGCGACAGTGGTTGCCAATGGTGCCATAGTACAAATCCCTTGAGGTCTTAAAGATGCACAAGCCAGTGATGACCCTTAATGAAGCACTATACTGTTCTGACTGTTGCTACACTTAGAACCTTTGAATTGATGAAAGGTGGATGCAACATTTCTGCCTCACCTCTCTAAAATTACCAAGAATTTGTTGGAAGTAGTTGCCCTAAAACCAATCTGGTCTCCAGTATCAGACCGCTTACCCATGAACCAGGAGTGGACCAGTTTTGAAAATACTGGATCGGCCCAGCCCACTTCAATGATATTCACATGCTGTAAGAACTAAACATTTTCAAATTTTACAGATGATATTCATAGTAAGAACTAAGTTTTTCATATACACACTTTGATGATATTCACATGCTGTACGAACTAAGCATTTTAAAATTAAACACAATTAGATGATATTCGCATGATGTTAGAACTAAGCATTTTCAAATTTTACAGATGATCTTCATAGTAGAGGTGTTTTAAAGTATACACACTTTGATAAAATTCACATGCTGTAAGAACTAAGCATTTTCAAATTATTCCCACTTTGATGATATTCACATGCCGTGAGAACAAACCATTTTTTAATTAATCACAATTAGATTATATTCATTTGCCCTGAGAACGAACCATTTTTAAATTAATCACAATTAGATTATATTCATATGCCGTGAGAACTAACCTTTTTAAAATTAATCACAATTAGATTATATTCATATGCCGTGAGAACTAACCATTTTAAAATTAGTCACAATTAGATTATATTCATATGACTTAAGAACTAAGCATTTTTAAACCGTACACAATTGGATTATATTCACATCCTATAAGATATGATCATTTTACAAATCGTAATTGTGCATTTGAAAGGCAATAAAAAGCTAGCATCACAAAAAAATTATAATATGTTTTGGGGAAACTTTTTTTATTACTTGCCAGAACTTAACGCCAAAAATAATTTTATTAACAGCAACATAAATTTTATAACACAATGGAATTCATTGATAATCTGCAATAACATACTACACACTGATACATTACCCTTTGATATGCCATGTGTAAGTTTTAATTATATATCAGGAATAATTCTGGAACGCCTTTCAAGCTATATTCAAATCCTCCAAGGTAGGAATGCATATTGATTAACATGTGAGAACATGCCATACATACAAATTTATTCAGCAAACTCTGACTCATTAAAAACTCTTGGATAAAAATTATGAAAATGGTTGCATCTTTTCAGTAAATATATTGCTTAAACATAATTGCTATGGCAAAACTTTTGAAATTTCATGCAAATAGGTCAAGAAGTTAGGTACTTGAATGGAGATTCTTTGAGATCCACAGCAGTTGAATTTGTTCAGTTTAGGAGAGGACATAGAATTGAGTAACATACAACACCATAGAAATATATATGTATACATATACCTATATAATTGAATAAAGATAAGATTTCCTGGTAAATTATAAGTCTCATAAAAATGTATAGTTCAGGTGGTTCCAGAAAGGTAACATACGTGACTAGAGTAAAGGAGTGAAACTTTATAACAATTAACTTATCTTATGATTATAATTTTGTACCATTCGAACACTTAAAACCAATGATTCTGAATAATTTCAAGTCACTCAGAATAATTATCTACTGGAATGTCTAGATATAGCTCTGTGGAATTTCCAAGTGATACATGGATTTGTATCCTAATTATATTAAATAAATCTTATAATTACACAATAGAGATTTTTTTTTAATATCAATATATATCATTATAGAAACAACCAACAAATCACAGTGCACTTATCTATGTCATTCATGACTACAGACCTGGTTCTGCTTTCAGTATTCATCAATCGTTCCCAGAGAGCCAGCTCTTCAAATATTTTTGAAAATTATCTAAAATCACCAAACCAGGTCTGTGGACATGCTGCGCAATTACAGATAGATAAATATATATCATAATCATTGTGGGACTAAGAAGGTGGGTTATGTTATTGATTTGACTCATAATATCTGCAGGGGTACACTGTCACAATTTCAATGCTTCATAATATTCATTTACATTTTAATATTGCACATGAGTTGGATACAACATACATAAATAATTATGTATATAAATAATATGATTATAATCTTTTAAGGGATTCCAATCACATACTTTGATGTCAGTATTACAGCTGTACCTTGTTTTTGATTGTCATGTTTTATTCTTAAAGACTCCTCAGATGATATAATTCTCCACTAAGAAAAAGACATGACACAAAAACATGAAATGGTCTTAAAATTACGAGATTACTTGATCAATGGTACTAAATATCACTTGGAAACTTGCATTAAATAATTGTAAGTTAAAACAGAATGGAATATGATTTGAGGTACGGTGTCTATCATGTCACTGATATTAAGTACCATTACCATGTTCTTTCTGATAACCTCTTTTGATCCCAGTCTAAAAAGTTCTTGGCCATTTAATACATTGGCATCCTGTTCAAATCTAAATCTGGAAAACGTGTGCTTTGTTTTGTCCGAAAATAATTTTTCGAGAACTCTAGACTGGTACCATTCAGTGTTTACTTTACGATTATGTCATGGTATTACGGACACAAGGAGCACGTCAATAGCTCCACAAATCAATTAAGACGTCTCTTTAAAATCAGCTTAATAGTCTTGTTCTTCGGTGAGCATGCGCCTGAACATGGACCTGAGTTCTTCAATTTCTTTCCTGTACTTTCCATCCATGATTTTCTCATTGTCATTGCCACCATCCTGAAAGCAAACATCAAACAAGATTCAGCATGCAGCAGTTGTACTCTTCATCATATGTTCATCAGTTCTGCTTCGATATTGTCCACAGCCGAACATGGTGAAAATTAGAATACTGTACCAAAGACTAACAGCTAAATACATACTGAACCAATTTAGTATTTAGAAGAGATTGGCTGCCCAACTTTTGAAGTCAGAGAAGTAATAGGAAAATTATATATGATTACTTTCCACACAAAGGTCAACATTGTTATCAGGGTGCTGTGTATAAGTTTTCACGATGCCCAATGGGCCATCAACTCTGTTAACAAGAAGTCCATCTAATATTTCAGATGCTCAGAAGAGACAAGTAAGAAAACATCAAACCAGCAGTATCACAATTAGCTCACAAGGGGGTCACTCAGAAACAGAAACACTGATTCTCCCAACAGAACAAAAGTAACAGGATATAATTGAAGAAAAGTGCAAAATTGACATAATGGAAAGCTTGCTCCTGCACAAACAAATATCAGCAGAATATAGCAAAAGGTGAACTGCGTAGGCAACAAAACGCACGAAAATAAACATTGCTGCTGTGCCTGCATAATTGTGGCTCTTGCAGTACAATGCACTCGCCAAATTCTGGAAACAAGTTTGTTGACAGAAAGAGGATGCCCCCTTGAAAGCCAACAGGATCAATATCCTATGAGAGCCATTCATTGTACAGTGTTTATGGCACTGTCCAAGTTAATTCAAATTTCTCTAGGATTGAATCTTGGCTAAGGCACTCTATATGAACTAAGTCTCAGTTGGATGTGATTTGTACGAGATATTAAACTGATGCTGCCTTGTATTATAAAAGACCCACACCATGACTGAACCAAATAAGGAGCATGATGAGATCAGACGTTGAAGCAGAACCACTTCTCATATATTTAAATTCATTTTAAAAAGAGAAGTACTATAATTTAGATATGTTATATATGTGGAAGATTGGTTAATATGAATTTTTTTTCCCACAAGTACACCATATTAAACATTCTCTGCCTAAGTATCACTTTAGTTCTTGTATGTGTGATGGTGTCAGAGTTCTTCTCTTTTCATAAAAGAGAGCTGCGATATTTCAATGTGACTATCAAAAGGCACCACCAGGCCATATAGATAAAACAGCGTACAAAATTTCATTAGGATGTGTGCATTAGGATTCAGGTCCGTAAATGAAGCGTTGTTCGCCTATCAGATGGATATCAGTAAAAAAAATACATTCTTCGAACATTAGTTGGCTAAAGGTAAGAAAAATATTTATGTTGACTTACCAAAATCTGGTCGACCATGTCGTTGCCATTAGCCTGACCTTTCATTGATTTTTTTGGGAGGGTGAAGTTTTGAACAACGGCTCCCTGCATTGGGTTGTTGACAACCTGAACACGGTGGGTGACTGATTGGAACCCAGGGGCAGATGCTGTGACATCATAAACACCATTGGTCAGAAGACGCCAGTAGTCGCCATCATGAGCTGCAGAAGAAGAAAGTGAAAATTTCAGGTAAAAGTCTAAAAACAACTAACTTTCTGAGGCAATACAGCATGTTTCATTATACAATGTATTAAATATATGTTTGGCAATACACCGTTGACAGTTCAATTTTGCTTTGTATGTTCACTGATGACCCAATAAATTCTGCAATTAAAATATCAGCCAGTTGTTTCCCCAATATAGCAATGTATTATCAACACCCAATTTTCTTTAATCTGTAGGTAAATTTCCATCCTAATCACAAAGCTTTCAAGTTTGATCACTAATGTTCTGACATTCACTATTACTAGTCTCCTCATTAACACATTCATTCAATAGATTATACATAATATGTCAAATTAATTTTTTTAATTTTGATGGTTGGAAATGTATTCTTTGTCATACTCGAGCAATGAACAAGTGATCAAACATAAATTGCACACATTTAATCACAACCGAAGCTCAACACATGTTGTAAATTGAATATCAAGAAGGGAAATCAGAGTTGATATTTTGATCCTGACACCCAAACCCAGAACCTTCTCAATCTACCAACAATACCTGTTCTCCTTCCCGTGCCACAACTGGCACAAGTAGTGTAATACCGACGAAGGTTAAACAGCCTTACTTATCTTATGTGTAATACTTTTTTAAGTAAAGAAGTACATCAGTAAAAAATTTTATTTTAGAAAATTAATGCTAATCCTACTCAAGAACCAATATTACATCAGTAGTGTCACTACTTTATCATCAATAAATTTACTGGCATTGAACTTTTTAGGCATCAAAACCGTTAGTGATCACTCTTTAGTCCTCACAGTACATAATTACTAATTTTCAGTAAGGTTGGCCATCATGTTTTTGCCATTTTCATATATCATTACACAGCCGCTTAGGCGATGGTTTTTTGATCTTTCGTTTCTCGACACCGCCAGCCAAACTTTTGCAGTGCCGCTCAATTAATAAATCAACAATTGTCTGGGCAAATATGTGTATTGCATCTCAAAGTATCACATCACCTGTGTTAATTTATGAAAATAACACTTTCTGGGGATTTTTTTTATTTTCCGACCGACCGTCTCATGAAAAACGGTCCGAGAAAGTTCTGAGAAACATAAGATCAAAACACCGTGGCCTTATTTTGAAAAAAAAAAAGAAGGAAAAATTGACTACTTTACTAGATGAAATCAGAGCAACACTGCATGCCTCAGCACATAGAAATTAAAATGGGATTGGTCTGTTTGTTCAGCTTAACAGATTGAATGGGTTGATATTTCGTTTTTGGATAAAGCAATACTCGTTGCCACCCACACACAACAATAGCCATATTAAATGCTCATAAGAAGCCTAAATTGGAAATATGATTCATTCAATGAAAGCAAATATCACAACAAATTGGCTGTACCGAGAAAATCTACACCATAAAATAGGTTCAGTTGTACGAAGTTAATTGACACATTGTACACAACTGGAATTTGAGACTGATGCTGACACAAATACATCCTTCTTACACATAGTCAGTCCTCTGCACTGAATGAGCTGCAAAATTTGTTTTCTTTAAAAATAAGGTGGGTACCACAAATCTTTAATTGCATCATTTAGATAACATGTGGGCCAGAAATTAACATATTACCAGGACTGTCACCAGATCGCAAGAATGATGTCATTCATTCTAAG
Organism: Alitta virens; assembly: GCA_932294295.1. Classification (NCBI taxonomy): domain Eukaryota; kingdom Metazoa; phylum Annelida; class Polychaeta; order Phyllodocida; family Nereididae; genus Alitta; species Alitta virens. Next base: position 39,273,088 of record OW028575.1, read on the forward strand.
CTGTAACATATTATCGAGTTGAGTAAAACAGCAGCAAACAATTAATCGGATACTTTGCCTGTTTGGCTCATGAGCAATCCTTCCCGCGAACAGTCGCCGTTTGCAAGAAAATGTGTCAAATTATTTGGTCACAACAGTTACCTTTGTTAAACCTTATTTCGAGTCGAGGGGGGGCTGCGACGGTCATAGTGCCCTCTGTAGTCATTGTTACTTTTTCTCCCCATTACTCGGCAACTAGAAGGTGGTGGTGGGTGGGTGGATTAGGGCTGTACGTCCTGTATTTCTGCACCTCATGGGCTAATTAGGACAGGCAGGGACCATGAGAAGAAGGATGAAACAGCCATCCAACAAAGCCTCGGCCCCCACCCCGCAACTAGAAGGTGCAGAGACACCAATGATCCATTGTTCTGCTACAACTCTACTTCAGCCTTTAACGTTATTTTGTATTAATATCATTGTCAGCGTTATCCTAACATTGTTCAGAAAGGTGGATGGCACTAACATCATTCGGTTGGTCTCCTTCTGTATTTCATGCAACTAATGAACACTAATGTCAAACTGTATTACTTATGACCATGAACTATCATGACCCCACCTACAGGTGAATGTGAAACATGGTATGTACTCCCAATCCATACCATAAGAAGTTGGCCTAGCATTGAAATGACACATTACAATGGGCAGAGCTCTAAGATGTGAAAGATTACAACCACATAATACACTTATGCAGTATATTATACACAAAACTACAACTTTCTATCATAATATAAAGTATGGCTTACCCGAAGAAACGTTGTGGCGGACTTCCTTGCTACTGGTGACATTCCTGACAGAGACGAAGGCATGAGAGATTGGCTGGTTATCGGCATCCATAACAAACCCTTTGACACCAATGTGGGTCTGAAATGCAAAATAGTGGAGATATATAGAATAGATACAGCTAAACTATTAAATTTCAACTACAAGCAGTACACTTGACTTTGGGTCAACTAATGAATCCAAAGGATGGCATGAAAGTTCAAATGTACCCCACGTTATAACACTCACCTGCCACATGTAAGTGTACAAGGCCTCCACATTGTCAGCCCATTCCTTGGGAAGGGCAGAGTTTTCAGGGAATTTGATACATCCCAGTTCCAAGGTTATTTCAAAGCAGTTGGTGGAAAGATAGTTGAAATCCTGCATGCCTGGAATAGGAAGTAACCTATTGTGATTTATCTTGAACTTATTGCAAGGAAGGGAAATGTGATATCATGATATGTTCAATAACATTTTCAGAAAACTTAGTGGATTTTAATCCAGGATGTGCACTTAAAATGGCACAAATTTTCTATTAAAGCATGCACAGAAATCAAAACTACAAAAAGAAAATAACAAATAAACTTTCCAATGAAAAGTTTTATAATAAGTGATCTAACACTTGACAATGAATATTATTACATTGTACACTGCATCTCAACACATTTCTCACTACATTACAATAACTGTTAGATCACAAGAGCTTTAATTTACCTCAAAAGAAATCCAAAGAAACCAAATTCAACTTACCTCCAGCCACTGAATACCAGGCAGCTCCATTGGTGGTTCCACCCTGCTTGTAAAAGTCATCATCACCAGTAGCCTCACAACCATCATGTGGCTTCGACATTGTGGCATGGGCATCAGCATATTTTTCAGCCAAATATCTGCAATAACAGCGCACTAATATTATCCCATTCATCAATTTTATTATTACAGTAATTTTTCCATGAAATTTTAATGATATTGTGAGCTCGCGTTTTTTTCAGTGAAATGAGGCATAAAAACAATTCACACATGCTTCATATGGACTAAAATGAAACATTAAGAGCATGACGAAATGTTCAGGCTTTGTCAATATCCTAATTTCAATGTGCATTTGAAATACAGTAGAGCACTACAGTTAAGAGCATCCAATATCACAGAAGACTACATTTAATTGATAGACCAATACACTTGGCCCTACAACTGTGATTATATTATAATGTGAAGAAGTCCACAAATAAGCGAAACCTTAATTTTCTAAAAAAGTGATTATCACCAATAGTGACAACTAATTCTGAACACATCTGACTCGAAACAATTGGTCAGAGACCTCTTTTAATATTTAATTTTTTTTTTTTTTTCATGATGGGTCTGATCACAACTCAGCTGAATCATTAAAAGAAGTAACACTGAAAAATACATAAAATATATGGAGCTCTACTATATAACTAAAAAAAACATTTTACCTGAAAGTATTATCATCAGGACTGTCAGTGTATTCCTTGGAAGCGCCTGTGCGGCTCTCATCATAAGGATAGTTGGCCACCAAATCTCCATTATGCATGTTTGCAGAAAGTACAAATGGAATCTGCATGATCCAGTTGATCACCATTTTGGTTTCAGGAGCAAGCTGAAAAAGAGAAAAGCATATTACCATTACTAAGTATTGCACAGGGTCGAAGTAAAAAACAATCATGGCATTAAATTAGCTGAGAAATGTATGGAAATTTACAATATGACACACCTTTGCGTTGTTGGCAATAACGTGATGCCAGAGGTCATTCATGGATTTGATATGGTGCTTTTCCCGAGAGTATACTATGCGGTTGTAGTCAGGGAAGTTTCTGTTCAGGTCAATGTCCTCCGCATTTGCCCTTCCAGTTAGCCAGTCCTTATGATCACCCTGTAACAATGTCAATGTACCATGAGTCTGTGACAACTGAAAATTGTCCTTATGACAGTTACCATGGGGGATTTCACACTACATCAAACAAGCAACAAGCTGTATTAATATATAATAAATAGTATTAAATACTTTTAGTCACAGTACCATTTTACACAATAATGAAATCCATACATTTAAATTTATTATAATAAAAACATTCCACATACAATGGGATTTGTGTACATGTATTTATGGAAAATAGTTTTCATTATCTGTTGTAGATTTGCTGGCTGAGTGAAAAATTTCTTGAGCTGTGATTATACGGCTTGTATACTTAGTAATTAATCTGGCATTAGCCTCAATACTGACATTTTGTTTGCGGCACAACATGTGTGTAAACTAATCTTATAAAAGGCTTTCCGAGAACAGCCCCAATCTATAGAAACAATGGCAGGCCATACAGCCATACATGGTGTACATTATCATTGATTATAAGAATTAAGAGTGCATTGAACAACAGTGCTATTTTGTTCATTGTATTTCACTGTAAATGGTAAGCACAAACTCATGGTGAAAAAGATTTTAAGTATTACAGTTGTATCCCCTGCAATTGACTTCTACAGAATCATATCTACCAACAAGCATTCTGTTGCTTTCACTGCCTTTCAGCAAGTTCCAGCTCGATGAGCACATTTGCTTCTTCTGGTGAATAAACTTACAAACAGGTGATATAATGCTTGCTATCAGTCATGTATATGCGCACATTAAACAACTGAGCCAAACTCACAACACAGTGTGACTGTTATTGTTACCAACCCAACCAATTAACATGCAGCCAACACCTCACTAATGAGAAGGACCAAGAAAAATGGAGGACAGACATCAAGATGAGAAGAAACGAGCACGTACAAGAGCATTGGCTGCCTCCCAGCCATCAGGATTCATGGAAGGCATGATGTGGATGCTGGTGGAGTCGATGAGCTTGGTCACCATGGGGTCACCCGCCTTATACTTTTGGCAAAGGTCGTCCATCAGCTTCAGCAGCAGTTCTCGTCCCGTCACCTCATTACCATGCATGTTGCCCACGTACTTGAATTCAGGCTTGCCTAAAATGCAAGAAACTCATATTTAGATAGAGTATAAGAGTTTTAGGCCCATCATTATAAATCATAACATAATTTAAGTATGGGCAGACGCATAAATAATGTTCAATGAACAGCCATGAAAATATCATCCAGCAATAAAAAATCTGAAAAGATCAGTTTTGCTACAGCAAAAACAATGAGCACATGCTCAGTCTATTAATATTATCCTGATGACGACACTCCAGCAGGAGGATTACTGGAGAACTGGGCTAACAAGAGAACTGGGCTAACAAGAGAACTGGGCTAACAAGAGAACTGGGCCACACTCCCTACAGCTAAAAGTAATATTGGCTCCTAAGTGACTGTAAACGCATGTCTGAAAGCAAGAAACCATTTGAGATTTTTTTTTCTGATAAAGTGACTTTTGTTTTTGGTGTCAGTAAGTAACATGTCCACTATGTATAAATTTAGCAGGCATATTTCTACACTAAATCATTTGTCAGTCAAATGTCTACATGACAGTGATTTACTGTTGTATTACAATTACAGCTAAAGTTAAGATACATCACATGCTACATTTTTGGCCATTACATAAAAATCTTTAAATCTAGTAAACCTTCCCCTATTACTAAAATCACTTTTTCTATTTACATGGCAAGTATGCAAAATATTCTTTCAGGCCAGTGAAGGTCATCTTCTCAAGTTTCTCAGTATCCCTTCTGTATTCAGTAAATTTTGTTACAACACATTGTCCTTGACCAATGTATTGATTCATACACCTACTCCTATCATCACCATTCACCAGGAATTAAAAATTTAAGTGGGGTTGATGTTATTCCAATAAATACTGTAAGTTTTGGGACCAGCTGATCAAACAACATTCAATGGTGGCAGTTGCTTTCGACTGTTCACACTGAAACTTCAACATGACAAATGGAAATTTATACAGTGATGAATGATTAGAAAAAGAAGAAACATGGTACTATGATACTAATATCAAAGATGAATTTAATTTTCATAGAAATTCATACAAATATTACAATGAAGTTACTAAAGTTAATAACAATGGAGAGTAGTTTCATGGACAGTAGCCAAGCACATTTTTAGCTAGAGTGAGTAGGAGTCTCCTCCATATTGTAATGTATCAAAGGACTGATATATTTATCATCTTAATCCATCGCAATATCACTGAACACAAATATGAAGCCGGCCAGGGTTCTCTCTAGCATTAGCCATGTAGCATTACGCTAAATTCAATAGCCAGGTGGCTAATCTAATTTTGTACTTTTATCATTTTTGGCTACTTTTCAGAAGACCATTTACTGTACAATCTACCCAATCGTGACTAATCATTTTCAAAGTTGGGAAAGATTATGCCCATGAATTAAACTGCTTCTATTTTGCATTTGCAATTCCAAAACAGGAGAATTTCAGATTGTTGTAAATATATTCAAATTGTATGTGCAGTGAATGGACCAACAAAAAAAGAATGAAAAAAGCTTCTGAAATAGGTTCTTCGTGACGACATTCTTGCTGAGCCGGCAACTTCTGTGGAACTACCATAACCCTGCATGGCTTGCTGTTTGTATTAGCCCTCTCGGAATATTTGAAGTGTGCTATTTATGGAAATAGTTCCAGTATGGTGTCAAGCCATCCAAGGTAATCAAAGACTTATCTGCAGCAACTGCTTGATCATTGACGATATGGTACGACATGATGTCTACTCATGCAGAAGTCAATAAATCCAATTTTGTGTCATAAAACCTGAGTAGAATCATGCCTCACGTGGGCCCAGTGGAACTGGTATAATTCCATACCAATTACTCACTCAGCTGAGAATGTATCATCTCAAGTTAACATCAGTCATAAGAAATGTATAATTTATAATTTAGAGGCATTTTGGTCGATGTGAATGTTCAGTGATTCTCAGGAACTCTGACATTTGGCAAAGTAAACTGAACAGTATATCCAGCCAGTAGTTTGTCACACAAAAAGAACACCAACACACACTTCACATATTATCATTGGTTTCCTTCTTTTTCTTTTTAATTAATAAATCTTATAATTGGTACATCTGCAGCAGCAGTGCAGTTTGTTCAAATGCCCCAAAAGTTATAATCCCTTCCTTTAACACTGAGAAATGTAAAACAACCGGGGGTAAAACAGTACTTCATCACGTATAAAATTCGGCAGGCGCAGATATAAAAGAGGGTGCTGACAAGTTATTCTGGACTCCTACAGTGTCCGATATTCTTTTATTCTTCTTCCATATCTGTTGATGTCTCATCAGCCCTATGCATATGATATGATAGTACACTAGGGTTCCTCGAAATTGGCCAGGGTCATCGAAATTGGCCACTCAAAATAAATTATTACCAACCCTCAGAACATTGTAAATGGTGACAGGTCAGTTAGTCAGTTTTGTGACAATTTATGAAGTATTGGAAGGTGGGGGGGGGGGGGGGGGGGCAATTTCGACGACCCCAAGTTTAATACTAGGCCTATTGCTATAAAAAAAAACCGGTACGAAATTATCAATCAACACTCGACCCATGCCAATACAATTGTAGCCATAAATTACATACATTATGTACAATCCATTCTTTGCCTTTGTCGCCAATGTTGGTGACATTTGAGTCGAACTGAAAAGTGACAGCTCTGCCATATGGAAGCAAAACACAACCAGAAAACCATCATTCTCACCTGGTTCATGCTTTCCTGGGGTCGTAGAAAACTGAATTACAGCCAGCTGTCTCTGCTCCACCGTTCTGCCAGGTAGATAATACAGTTTGGTGATGTTAGAGCAGCTGGCTTGGGTATTTTTCATGACAGCCAACATCTGATCATAGTCATGATGGTGAAAGTCGAGCGCTTGACAACCTGCCACCCAGACCGCCGCAAAAACGATCGCAGCCAGCGTCCCCATCTCCCTCCTGTGCTTCCCGGGACGGTCGTTGGTCAAAAAGGATATAAGCGTTGTTTCTACCAAGTCTTATCACTAGCAGATGTGTAGATCAGCCTCTAAACTCGAGAGAAATTGGTTTACTTCTGTCCCACCTTCTCGCCTTCCTGCTGTTTATAAATCGCTGCCTGAGCAAAAATATCGCTGTGACGTCAAAGGGGAGCGTACATTGGTGTTCTGTGGGAGCGTGCATTGTGGATTTCCACAAACCAAATCATTGTATTTTTTTTAAATGACCTATTATGAACTATTGATTTATATCAACTTTTTAACGTAATATACAAATAATAATATATATAGTACACATCAACAAGCCAGGGAACGGTTTACGGCATTTTATAAAATTCACGAAAGTATCCCCTCAAGACAGATGTCGCCACGTGTAGCACAAGGACGCCACCTGCACCTGTACACCACCATGAGCTGCATTTACATAGCGGCCATAAAGTCGAAGTACAAATAAATACAAATCTTAAAAGGTTTATTTTGTATCAACACACCCATTATCATATGCCTTCATATTTTCGCACGCTAATTACTTTTAGCTAGCAACTGAAGGACTAAACATTATCAATTGCCATATTCCCTAGCTTTAACATGGGCTGCTGTTTTGCATTAAATGTATGGCATTTAAATAAGTTATATATATATATATTTTATTTTATTTTATTTTATGACCAAACAATTTACAGGTATATTAAGAAAACAATAATAAGTATATAGGAGTCAAGTGAATTCAGTAATATAGATCCTTATCCCTGCAAACACTAGCATATTGTGACAATCTTGTCACAACAATGCATAAAATTGTCACAATATTGTAGATCACATTGTCGCAGTATGGAAATGTGGACCCTAGAAAAGTGTGCGGCAACATTTCTGCCCAAAAACATAAATATATAACAATCAGATTATTTGTAATCCTTCCATTACAATATTGTGAGAATATTTTCACAGCATTGACATGTTTAACTAACATTTTGAGAGTAGATCATATTGTCACCACATTAAAGTGTCCACAGTAGAAACATTATTATCAAGACGTTGATTTGATGTTGATCAAAGATGTTGACACAATTCCCATTTTGGGCCAAATATCTTTTCAACGTTAGGGAAAGACGATTATCACTTTTGATTAAACATTTTTGGCTCGCTGGGTTGGCTTCCAGGGACTAGGTCTCTCGAAGCAGAAAGTGGCTCAACTTCACCCACTCTCCCCCACATAATTCTGTTGCTATGTACTGTTACAATAAAAATCAATCACAAACTACAAATAGTTAGTTATATATGATTTTAATATAGCTTTTAATGAAAGTAGAAAATATAAAGATAACAAAATAGTTTGCACTACATATATAGGCTTCTATCTACTCTGTTCTTCAAGAATATCAATTATTTCATCAGTCCTGTCCATTTGGAATTTTTTCCCTGAGCTTTCTTCCATTTCTACAAAGGGGCATCGTCCATCTTTTCCACCTGGAATGAATGATCAATGAATCACTTAAACAAATGAGTGAATTATCGAATGAAGGAATGAATATATATCAATCAATCAATCTAACCTGTAGGATGCATCTCCTTCCATTTATAGTCTTCTACTGGAACTTCATGAATCGTGACATCATAAAGTGACAACAATTGGCGATAGACCACAGCCCTGACATCATCAACGTTGAAATGAAAATGAACTGCTTTGATTTTCATATTTCTAGTTTGACCATTGCCACTTGCCGTTGCCATAACTATATAAAAAAAAAAGCCCAAAAAAATTAAAAAAAGAAGCAAAATTTAGCTTTAAAATAAAAAAGATAAATTGTTATATGTGAGAGTGAGTTGATACCCCAAATAATGTATGTAAGCCTAATCATTGCTAATAAATGTATACAAATATATTCTTGATCTGTGGTTTATAGGCACACAGGTAACGTAGAGCAAGTCAGACAGGTTATTAAGGCATAGGCCTATATAGGGCACTAACCTGATAAACCAAAGTCGTGCTTTTCCGTCCAGTTAGCAAATACTTGTTATAGACATTTAGAAAATGTATGGTATGAGATAACAATGTTGTGGCTCCCGGAATTGACACACGAAATGATCACGTAGTTAGATCCTGTTTTACAATTATCTTTGTGCACTACAATGAGTGCTATTAAACTAGGCCTATTATATAGCTTTGTTGTGCAACATAACTAAAAAAAAAAAGAAGTTTAACAGGAAATAGAGGGCACTCAGAGAGCGCAAACTTCCATCAAGGGCATACACTGGAACCATTAATAGTCAGGGCCCATTTTCAGAATATAATTAATAGAAAAGTTAAGGCATTTTTGAGTGGAAGTCGGCAAGAGGTGTTTTTACCCTATTTAGAGGGTCCTGAATCCAAATCTGCCGCATGCCGAAAATTTAGACATATCTTCAGTTCTATTGTAACTAGAAATTCAGACATGGGAAATCTGATAAAAGTGGTTTTATTTTTGTCATAACATGTCTCCTTAAACAGATAAATGCTAAATTTGTAACTTTAATTAGTTGAAAATAATGGCTAATTTTATGCATTAAACTCAGGTGGTAGGGATAATCTTTAATTTTGTGTATACCAGTACCAAAGAGTGCAATTTGGTCTAAAATGAAGTTTTTCAATTACATCAGTGCTACCCCTGTAAAGATTATATGCCTTTTGAAGTCTCAAATTAAAATAATAGTTGCATGAACACGGGTTTTTATACATCAGATTTAGGTATGGTCTTCTGCTCTACAAAATCTTCAGAAGCTTCAAACTGAATTCAGTGAAGCCACCTTTCTTGTAATTTCTAGAGATACAATGAGTATGTAGTACATACTATGCACACCATATTAGCTAGATTAAGGTTACCTTAATTATATCCTAGCTTACAGAGATCATGGAACATTAGTTACAGATTTTTTAACCCAGCGCTACTAAGCATTTGGATAATGTGTGTTTTAAACATAGGAGGGAATAAGCAAGATTAGATAATTTTATTCTACATATGCATGAGGTGATACAAGAAACACACAAAGAAGCTACAACGCATTTAGCCCTAAGGCACAAAAAAAAAAAAATAAAAAATAAGGTGAAAATAGGATTGTCTACAGATGTAAAGTGAGAGCATGTAATTTGTTTAGTGTTGTTCAGTTGAAATATGCCCTTGCACCATTTAACTGTCAACAAAATCATGCATATATTTTGGGTTGCCCATTTAATTTATCTTGCTATACATCAAGCAAATGGTCTTCAGACTACATTATCATATTAATCACACTGGCATTCATTGAAATACAAGAGCAGTGAAGCAAAAGCATAGAATATCTATTACTACACTAAGCTGATTTTCATAATAACTTGCTTACTGTACTGTCACTCGCACAGTCTCACACCTTGGTGAAGATAGAGCAGGAGAGTACACTCAAATTTGCAATTGAGCATGCTCTAATTAAACTTCTTCAGATTAGTTGGCTGTATTAGCATTAACCCACATTGGGCATAAATGTCATATAATGTTGATTCGATGTTGCACTGGTCCTGGCCAGTCAGTCCTCTGTCTACCACTGTCTGCCTAATGTCATGCTGCCCATTATGGCTCACTTTTAGCAAAATATTGTGTTGGTTAACAGTTCAGCAAACTATCTAGTTGGTCCATTTTTTGGCCCACTTTTGGCCCACTATTGGCGCACTATTGGCCCACTATTGTCCAGTGAGTATATGCCACACTATTGGCATATGTATTGTCAGGTCAGCCCACCATTACCAAATGACATGTCGACCAAAGTCAAGCCACTTTCTGCACGGCCCTGCAAGGTCACCAATGATGGCCTGATATCAGGCTGGCCCATTGGGACCGGTCCAAATTTCAGTATGGCCCAAAGCCAAGTTGGCCAACTGTCCAATTAGCCTAGTGTCAGCCCTATATCAGCCCCAAACTGCAGTTTTCAGGACACACTATCTTGTCTAGTCTGTCTTTTTTGAACCAATGTTGTGCCAGCCATTTGCTTCAATAGACATCACAGCATCACTGATATCATCACTTGAGGACTTATAATTCTATGCATACCTAGGTCAAGATTACATGTTAGAGCAGTACCAGGTGCTTGGTCATGTTATTCTAAATCTCAACTTTTTGCAACATATATATCTATATTTACAAGGGAAGTTGAAATTTAAATTTGCTTGATTTACTGGTGGTCCCATTCATCACACATTCGCAGTTATCCCATCTATATTAATCGCATACCTCTGCTAACTTGAAACCCTTCCTGATTTGCTATAATACACATAACAGCATTACATTCCATCTATCTAAACAAAAAAATACTCCAATAAGAATTTTTAACCACATGTTTGCTGCAAATTCACAATGTCTGTTTGGTTCGCAATGGCATTTCAAATTTACCATATCTAACTACTCGTAGCCTGGCTTCCCCAAGCAAACCAAACAGCATGGTTTTCTGCAAGAAACACGGAGTTCTGCAAAGACGGGAAGTTGGGGGAAATTCCTCCGTTCATGATGCAACCAAATCAACACTATTCTTACATGGCAAGTATTTTCTACAATTTAAATGTTATCAATTTACTGGTGGTCCCATTCATCACACATTCGCAGTTATCCCATCTATATTAATCGCATACCTCTGCTAACTAGAAACCCTTCCTGATTTGCTATAATACACATAACAGCATTACATTCCATCTATCTAAAATAAAAAATACTCCATTAAGCATTTTTAACCACATGTTTGCTGCAAATTCACAGTGTCTGTTTGGTTCGCAATGGCATTTCAAATTTACCATATCTAACTACTCGTAGCCTGGCTTCCCCAAGCAAACCAAACAGCATGGTTTTCTGCAGGAAACACGGAGTTCTGCAAAGACGGGAAGTTGGGGGAAATTCCTCCGTTCATGACGCAACCAAATCAACACTATTCTTACATGGCAAGTATTTTCTACAATTTATATGTTATCAATTTACTGGTGTTCCCATTCATCACACATTCGCAGTTATCTCATCTATATTAATCACATACCTCTGCTAACTTGAAACACTTCCTGATTTGCTATAATACACATAACAGCATTACATTACATCTATCTAAAATAAAAAATACTCCATTAAGCATTTTTAACCACAAGTTTGCTGCAAATTCACAGTGTCTGTTTGGTTCGCAATGGCATTTCAAATTTACCATATCTAACTACTCGTAGCCTGGCTTCCCCAAGCAAACCAAACAGCATGGTTTTCTGTAGGAAACACGGAGTTCTGCAAAGACGGGAAGTTGAGGGAAATTCCTCCATTCATGAAGCAACCAAATCAACACTATTCTTACATGGCAAGTATTTTCTACAATTTAAATGTTATCAATTTACTGGTGGTCCCATTCATCACACATTCGCAGTTATCCCATCTATATTAATCGCATACCTCTGCTAACTTGAAACCCTTCCTGATTTGCTATAATACACAAAACAGCATTACATTCCATCTATCTAAAATAAAAAATACTCCATTAAGCATTTTTAACCACATGTTTGCTGCAAATTCACAGTGTCTGTTTGGTTCGCAATGGCATTTCAAATTTACCATATCTAACTACTCGTAACCTGGCTTCCCCAAGCAAACCAAACAGCATGGTTTTCTGCAGGAAACACGGAGTTCTGCAAAGACGGGAAGTTGAGGGAAATTCCTCCATTCATGACGCAACCAAATCAACACTATTCTTACATGGCAAGTATTTTCTACAATTTAAATGTTATCAATTTACTGGTGGTCCCATTCATCACACATTCGCAGTTATCCCATCTATATTAATCGCATACCTCTGCTAACTTGCAACACTTCCTGATTTGCTATAATACACATAAAAGCATTACATTCCATCTATCTAAAATAAGAAATACTCCATTAAGCATTTTTAACCACATGTTTGCTGCAAATTCACAGTGTCTGTTTGGTTCGCAATGGCATTACAAATTTTAACATATCTATCTACTCGTAGCCAGGCTTCCCCAAGCAAACCAAACAGCATGGTTTTCTGCAGGAAACACAGAGTTCTGCAAAGACGGGAAGTTGAGGGAAATTCCTCCATTCATGACGCAACCAAATCAACACTATTCTTACATGGCAAGTATTTTCTACAATTTAAATGTTATCAATTTACTGGTGGTCCCATTCATCACACATTCGCAGTTATCCCATCTATATTAATCGCATACCTCTGCTAACTTGAAACACTTCCTGATTTCCTATAATACACATAAAAGCATTACATTTCATCTATCTTAAATTAAAAATACTCCATTAAGCATTTTTAACCACATGTTTGCTGCAAATTCACAATGTCTGTTTGGTTCGCAATGGCATTTCAAATTTTACCATATCTAACTACTCGTAGCCTGGCTTCCCCAAGCAAACCAAACAGCATGGTTTTCTGCAAGAAACACGGAGTTCTGCAAAGACGGGAAGTTGGGGGAAATTCCTCCGTTCATGATGCAACCAAATCAACACTATTCTTACATGGCAAGTATTTTCTACAATTTAAATGTTATCAATTTACTGGTGGTCCCATTCATCACACATTCGCAGTTATCCCATCTATATTAATCGCATACCTCTGCTAACTAGAAACCCTTCCTGATTTGCTATAATACACATGAAAGCATTACATTCCATCTATCTAAAATAAAAAATACTCCATTAAGCATTTTTAACCACATGTTTGCTGCAAATTCACAGTGTCTGTTTGGTTCGCAATGGCATTTCAAATTTACCATATCTAACTACTCAACTACTCGTAGCCTGGCTTCCCCAAGCAAACCAAACAGCATGGTTTTCTGCAGGAAACACGGAGTTCTGCAAAGACGGGAAGTTGGGGGAAATTCCTCCGTTCATGACGCAACCAAATCAACACTATTCTTACATGGCAAGTATTTTCTACAATTTATATGTTATCAATTTACTGGTGGTCCCATTCATCACACATTCGCAGTTATCTCATCTATATTAATCACATACCTCTGCTAACTTGAAACACTTCCTGATTTGCTATAATACACATAACAGCATTACATTACATCTATCTAAAATAAAAAATACTCCATTAAGCATTTTTAACCACAAGTTTGCTGCAAATTCACAGTGTCTGTTTGGTTCGCAATGGCATTTCAAATTTACCATATCTAACTACTCGTAGCCTGGCTTCCCCAAGCAAACCAAACAGCATGGTTTTCTGTAGGAAACACGGAGTTCTGCAAAGACGGGAAGTTGAGGGAAATTCCTCCATTCATGACGCAACCAAATCAACACTATTCTTACATGGCAAGTATTTTCTACAATTTAAATGTTATCAATTTACTGGTGGTCCCATTCATCACACATTCGCAGTTATCCCATCTATATTAATCGCATACCTCTGCTAACTTGAAACCCTTCCTGATTTGCTATAATACACAAAACAGCATTACATTCCATCTATCTAAAATAAAAAATACTCCATTAAGCATTTTTAACCACATGTTTGCTGCAAATTCACAGTGTCTGTTTGGTTCGCAATGGCATTTCAAATTTACCATATCTAACTACTCGTAGCCTGGCTTCCCCAAGCAAACCAAACAGCATGGTTTTCTGCAGGAAACACGGAGTTCTGCAAAGACGGGAAGTTGAGGGAAATTCCTCCATTCATGACGCAACCAAATCAACACTATTCTTACATGGCAAGTATTTTCTACAATTTAAATGTTATCAATTTACTGGTGGTCCCATTCATCACACATTCGCAGTTATCCCATCTATATTAATCGCATACCTCTGCTAACTTGCAACACTTCCTGATTTGCTATAATACACATGAAAGCATTACATTTCATCTATCTAAAATAAAAAATACTCCATTAAGCATTTTTAACCACATGTTTGCTGCAAATTCACAGTGTCTGTTTGGTTCGCAATGGCATTTCAAATTTTACCATATCTAACTACTCGTAGCCTGGCTTCCCCAAGCAAACCAAACAGCATGGTTTTCTGCAGGAAACACAGAGTTCTGCAAATACGGGAAGTTGAGGGAAATTCCTCCATTCATGACGCAACCAAATCAACACTATTCTTACATGGCAAGTATTTTCCACAATTTAAGTGTTATCAATTTACTGGTGTTCCCATTCATCACACATTCGCAGTTATCTCATCTATATTAATCACATATCTCTGCTAACTTGAAACACTTCCTGATTTGCTATAATACACATAAAAGCATTACATTTCATCTATCTAAAATAAAAAATACTCCATTAAGCATTTTTAACCACATGTTTGCTGCAAATTCACAGTGTCTGTTTTGTTTCGCAATGGCATTTCAAATTTTACCATATCTAACTACTCGTAGCCTGGCTTCCCCAAGCAAACCAAACAGCATGGTTTTCTGCAGGAAACACAGAGTTCTGCAAAGACGGGAAGTTGGGGGAAATTCCTCCATTCATGACGCAACCAAATCAACACTATTCTTACATGGCAAGTATTTTCTACAATTTATATGTTATCAATTTACTGGTGGTCCCATTCATCACACATTCGCAGTTATCCCATCTATATTAATCGCATACCTCTGCTAACTTGCAACACTTCCTGATTTGCTATAATACACATAAAAGCATTACATTTCATCTATCTAAAATAAAAAATACTCCATTAAGCATTTTTAACCACATGTTTGCTGCAAATTCACAGTGTCTGTTTGGTTCGCAATGGCATTTCAAATTTTACCATATCTTACTACTCGTAGCCTGGCTTCCCCAAGCAAACCAAACAGCATGGTTTTCTGCAGGAAACACAGAGTTCTGCAAAGACGGGAAGTTGGGGGAAATTCCTCCGTTCATGACGCAACCAAATCAACACTATTCTTACATGGCAAGTATTTTCTACAATTTATATGTTATCAATTTACTGGTGGTCCCATTCATCACACATTCGCAGTTATCCCATCTATATTAATCACATATCTCTGCTAACTTGAAACACTTCCTGATTTGCTATAATAAACATAACAGCATTACATTCCATCTCTCTAAAATAAAAAATACTCCATTAAGCATTTTTAACCACACGTTTGCTGCAAATTCACAGTGTCTGTTTGGTTCGCAATGGCATTTCAAATTTACCATATCTAACTACTCGTAGCCTGGCTTCCCCAAGCAAACCAAACAGCATGGTTTTCTGCAGGAAACACAGAGTTCTGCAAAGACGGGAAGTTGGGGGAAATTCCTCCGTTCATGACGCAACCAAATCAACACTATTCTTACATGGCAAGTATTTTCTACAATTTATATGTTATCAATTTACTGGTGGTCCCATTCATCACACATTCGCAGTTATCTCATCTATATTAATCACACATCTCTGCTAACTTGAAACACTTCCTGATTTGCTATAATACACATAACAGCATTACATTACATCTATCTAAAATAAAAAATACTCCATTGAGCATTTTTAACCACATGTTTGCTGCAAATTCACAGTGTCTGTTTGGTTCGCAATGGCATTTCAAATTTACCATATCTAACTACTCGTAGCCAGGCTTCCCCAAGCAAACCAAACAGCATGGTTTTCTGCAGGAAACACAGAGTTCTGCAAAGACGGGAAGTTGGGGGAAATTCCTCCGTTCATGACGCAACCAAATCAACACTATTCTTACATGGCAAGTATTTTCTACAATTTATATGTTATCAATTTACTGGTGGTCCCATTCATCACACATTCGCAGTTATCCCATCTATATTAATCACATATCTCTGCTAACTTGAAACACTTCCTGATTTGCTATAATACACATAACAGCATTACATTCCGGCTATCTAAAATAAAAAACACTTCATTGAGCATTTTTAACCACATGTTTGCTGCAAATTCACAGTGTCTGTTTGGTTCCCAATGGCATTTCAAATTTACCATATCTAACTACTCGTAGCCTGGCTTCCCCAAGCAAACCAAACAGCATGGTTTTCTGCAGGAAACACAGAGTTCTGCAAAGACGGGAAGTTGGGGGAAATTCCTCCGTTCATGACGCAACCAAATCAACACTATTCTTACATGGCAAGTATTTTCTACAATTTATATGTTATCAATTTACTGGTGGTCCCATTCATCACACATTCGCAGTTATCCCATCTATATTAATCACACATCTCTGCTAACTTGAAACACTTCCTGATTTGTTATAATACACATAACAGCATTACATTCCATCTATCTAAAATAAAAAATACTTCATTGAGCATTTTTAACCACATGTTTGCTGCAAATTCACAGTGTCTGTTTGGTTCGCAATGGCATTTCAAATTTACCATATCTAACTACTCGCAGCCTGGCTTCCCCAAGCAAACCAAACAGCATGGTTTTCTGCAGGAAACCCGGAGTTCTGCAAAGACGGGAAGTTGAGGGAAATTCCTCCATTCATGACGCAACCAAATCAACACTATTCTTACATGGCAAGTATTTTCTACAATTTAAATGTTATCAATTTACTGGTGGTCCCATTCATCACACATTCCCAGTTATCCCATCTATATTAATCACATATCTCTGCTAACTTGAAACACTTCCTGATTTGCTATAATACACATAACAGCATTACATTCCATCTATCTAAAATAAAAAATACTTCATTGAGCATTTTTAACCACATGTTTGCTGCAAATTCACAGTGTCTGTTTGGTTCGCAATGGCATTTCAAATTTACCATATCTAACTACTCGCAGCCTGGCTTCCCCAAGCAAACCAAACAGCATGATTTTCTACAGGAAACACGGAGTTCTGCAAAGACGGGAAGTTGAGGGAAATTCCTCCATTCATGACGCAACCAAATCAACACTATTCTTACATGGCAAGTATTTTCTACAATTTAAATGTTATCAATTTACTGGTGGTCCCATTCATCACACATTCGCAGTTATCCCATCTATATTAATCGCATACCTCTGCTAACTTGCAACACTTCCTGATTTGCTATAATACACATAACAGCATTACATTCCATCTCTCTAAAATAAAAAATACTTCATCGAGCATTTTTAACCACATGTTTGCTGCAAATTCACAGTGTCTGTTTGGTTCGCAATGGCATTTCAAATTTACCATATCTAACTACTCGCAGCTTGGCTTCCCCAAGCAAACCAAAACAGCATGGTTTTCTGCAGGAAACACGGAGTTCTGCAAAGATGGGAAGTTGAGGGAAATTCCTCCATTCATGACGCAACCAAATCAACACTATTCTTACATGGCAAGTATTTTCTACAATTTAAATGTTATCAATTTACTGGTGGTCCCATTCATCACACATTCCCAGTTATCCCATCTATATTAATCGCATACCTCTGCTAACTTGCAACACTTCCTGATTTGCTATAATACACATAAAAGCATTACATTTCATCTATCTAAAATAAAAAATACTCCATTAAGCATTTTTAACCACATGTTTGCTGCAAATTCACAGTGTTTGGTTCGCAATGGCATTTCAAATTTACCATATCTAACTACTCGTAGCCTGGCTTTCCCAAGCAAACCAAACAGCATGGTTTTCTGCAGGAAACACAGAGTTCTGCAAAGACGGGAAGTTGGGGGAAATTCCTCCATTCATGACGCAACCAAATCAACACTATTCTTACATGGCAAGTATTTTCTACAATTTATATGTTATCAATTTACTGGTGGTCCCATTCATCACACATTCGCAGTTATCCCATCTATATTAATCACATATCTCTGCTAACTTGAAACACTTCCTGATTTGCTATAATTCACATAACAGCATTACATTCCATCTATCTAAAATAAAAAATACTTCATTGAGCATTTTTAACCACATGTTTGCTGCAAATTCACAGTGTCTGTTTGGTTCGCAATGGCATTTCAAATTTACCATATCTAACTACTCGCAGCCTGGCTTCCCCAAGCAAACCAAACAGCATGATTTTCTACAGGAAACACGGAGTTCTGCAAAGACGGGAAGTTGAGGGAAATTCCTCCATTCATGACGCAACCAAATCAACACTATTCTTACATGGCAAGTATTTTCTACAATTTAAATGTTATCAATTTACTGGTGGTCCCATTCATCACACATTCGCAGTTATCCCATCTATATTAATCGCATACCTCTGCTAACTTGCAACACTTCCTGATTTGCAATAATACACATAACAGCATTACATTCCATCTCTCTAAAATAAAAAATACTTCATCGAGCATTTTTAACCACATGTTTGCTGCAAATTCACAGTGTCTGTTTGGTTCGCAATGGCATTTCAAATTTACCATATCTAACTACTCGTAGCCTGGCTTCCCCAAGCAAACCAAACAGCATGGTTTTCTGCAGGAAACACGGAGTTCTGCAAAGACGGGAAGTTGAGGGAAATTCCTCCATTCATGACGCAACCAAATCAACACTATTCTTACATGGCAAGTATTTTCTACAATTTAAATGTTATCAATTTACTGGTGGTCCCATTCATCACACATTCGCAGTTATCCCATCTATATTAATCGCATACCTCTGCTAACTTGCAACACTTCCTGATTTGCTATAATACACATGAAAGCATTACATTTCATCTATCTAAAATAAAAAATACTCCATTAAGCATTTTTAACCACATGTTTGCTGCAAATTCACAGTGTCTGTTTGGTTCGCAATGGCATTTCAAATTTTACCATATCTAACTACTCGTAGCCTGGCTTCCCCAAGCAAACCAAACAGCATGGTTTTCTGCAGGAAACACAGAGTTCTGCAAATACGGGAAGTTGAGGGAAATTCCTCCGTTCATGACGCAACCAAATCAACACTATTCTTACATGGCAAGTATTTTCCACAATTTAAGTGTTATCAATTTACTGGTGTTCCCATTCATCACACATTCGCAGTTATCTCATCTATATTAATCACATATCTCTGCTAACTTGAAACACTTCCTGATTTGCTATAATACACATAAAAGCATTACATTTCATCTATCTAAAATAAAAAATACTCCATTAAGCATTTTTAACCACATGTTTGCTGCAAATTCACAGTGTCTGTTTTGTTTCGCAATGGCATTTCAAATTTTACCATATCTAACTACTCGTAGCCTGGCTTCCCCAAGCAAACCAAACAGCATGGTTTTCTGCAGGAAACACAGAGTTCTGCAAAGACGGGAAGTTGGGGGAAATTCCTCCATTCATGACGCAACCAAATCAACACTATTCTTACATGGCAAGTATTTTCTACAATTTATATGTTATCAATTTACTGGTGGTCCCATTCATCACACATTCGCAGTTATCCCATCTATATTAATCGCATACCTCTGCTAACTTGCAACACTTCCTGATTTGCTATAATACACATAAAAGCATTACATTTCATCTATCTAAAATAAAAAATACTCCATTAAGCATTTTTAACCACATGTTTGCTGCAAATTCACAGTGTCTGTTTGGTTCGCAATGGCATTTCAAATTTTACCATATCTTACTACTCGTAGCCTGGCTTCCCCAAGCAAACCAAACAGCATGGTTTTCTGCAGGAAACACAGAGTTCTGCAAAGACGGGAAGTTGGGGGAAATTCCTCCGTTCATGACGCAACCAAATCAACACTATTCTTACATGGCAAGTATTTTCTACAATTTATATGTTATCAATTTACTGGTGGTCCCATTCATCACACATTCGCAGTTATCCCATCTATATTAATCACATATCTCTGCTAACTTGAAACACTTCCTGATTTGCTATAATAAACATAACAGCATTACATTCCATCTCTCTAAAATAAAAAATACTCCATTAAGCATTTTTAACCACACGTTTGCTGCAAATTCACAGTGTCTGTTTGGTTCGCAATGGCATTTCAAATTTACCATATCTAACTACTCGTAGCCTGGCTTCCCCAAGCAAACCAAACAGCATGGTTTTCTGCAGGAAACACAGAGTTCTGCAAAGACGGGAAGTTGGGGGAAATTCCTCCGTTCATGACGCAACCAAATCAACACTATTCTTACATGGCAAGTATTTTCTACAATTTATATGTTATCAATTTACTGGTGGTCCCATTCATCACACATTCGCAGTTATCTCATCTATATTAATCACACATCTCTGCTAACTTGAAACACTTCCTGATTTGCTATAATACACATAACAGCATTACATTACATCTATCTAAAATAAAAAATACTCCATTGAGCATTTTTAACCACATGTTTGCTGCAAATTCACAGTGTCTGTTTGGTTCGCAATGGCATTTCAAATTTACCATATCTAACTACTCGTAGCCTGGCTTCCCCAAGCAAACCAAACAGCATGGTTTTCTGCAGGAAACACAGAGTTCTGCAAAGACGGGAAGTTGGGGGAAATTCCTCCGTTCATGACGCAACCAAATCAACACTATTCTTACATGGCAAGTATTTTCTACAATTTATATGTTATCAATTTACTGGTGGTCCCATTCATCACACATTCGCAGTTATCCCATCTATATTAATCACATATCTCTGCTAACTTGAAACACTTCCTGATTTGCTATAATACACATAACAGCATTACATTCCGGCTATCTAAAATAAAAAACACTTCATTGAGCATTTTTAACCACATGTTTGCTGCAAATTCACAGTGTCTGTTTGGTTCCCAATGGCATTTCAAATTTACCATATCTAACTACTCGTAGCCTGGCTTCCCCAAGCAAACCAAACAGCATGGTTTTCTGCAGGAAACACAGAGTTCTGCAAAGACGGGAAGTTGGGGGAAATTCCTCCGTTCATGACGCAACCAAATCAACACTATTCTTACATGGCAAGTATTTTCTACAATTTATATGTTATCAATTTACTGGTGGTCCCATTCATCACACATTCGCAGTTATCCCATCTATATTAATCACACATCTCTGCTAACTTGAAACACTTCCTGATTTGTTATAATACACATAACAGCATTACATTCCATCTATCTAAAATAAAAAATACTTCATTGAGCATTTTTAACCACATGTTTGCTGCAAATTCACAGTGTCTGTTTGGTTCGCAATGGCATTTCAAATTTACCATATCTAACTACTCGCAGCCTGGCTTCCCCAAGCAAACCAAACAGCATGGTTTTCTGCAGGAAACCCGGAGTTCTGCAAAGACGGGAAGTTGAGGGAAATTCCTCCATTCATGACGCAACCAAATCAACACTATTCTTACATGGCAAGTATTTTCTACAATTTAAATGTTATCAATTTACTGGTGGTCCCATTCATCACACATTCCCAGTTATCCCATCTATATTAATCGCATACCTCTGCTAACTTGCAACACTTCCTGATTTGCTATAATACACATAAAAGCATTACATTTCATCTATCTAAAATAAAAAATACTCCATTAAGCATTTTTAACCACATGTTTGCTGCAAATTCACAGTGTTTGGTTCGCAATGGCATTTCAAATTTACCATATCTAACTACTCGTAGCCTGGCTTTCCCAAGCAAACCAAACAGCATGGTTTTCTGCAGGAAACACAGAGTTCTGCAAAGACGGGAAGTTGGGGGAAATTCCTCCATTCATGACGCAACCAAATCAACACTATTCTTACATGGCAAGTATTTTCTACAATTTAAATGTTATCAATTTACTGGTGGTCCCATTCATCACACATTCGCAGTTATCCCATCTATATTAATCGCATACCTCTGCTAACTTGCAACACTTCCTGATTTGCTATAATACACATAACAGCATTACATTCCATCTCTCTAAAATAAAAAATACTTCATCGAGCATTTTTAACCACATGTTTGCTGCAAATTCACAGTGTCTGTTTGGTTCGCAATGGCATTTCAAATTTACCATATCTAACTACTCGCAGCTTGGCTTCCCCAAGCAAACCAAAACAGCATGGTTTTCTGCAGGAAACACGGAGTTCTGCAAAGATGGGAAGTTGAGGGAAATTCCTCCATTCATGACGCAACCAAATCAACACTATTCTTACATGGCAAGTATTTTCTACAATTTAAATGTTATCAATTTACTGGTGGTCCCATTCATCACACATTCCCAGTTATCCCATCTATATTAATCGCATACCTCTGCTAACTTGCAACACTTCCTGATTTGCTATAATACACATAAAAGCATTACATTTCATCTATCTAAAATAAAAAATACTCCATTAAGCATTTTTAACCACATGTTTGCTGCAAATTCACAGTGTTTGGTTCGCAATGGCATTTCAAATTTACCATATCTAACTACTCGTAGCCTGGCTTTCCCAAGCAAACCAAACAGCATGGTTTTCTGCAGGAAACACAGAGTTCTGCAAAGACGGGAAGTTGGGGGAAATTCCTCCATTCATGACGCAACCAAATCAACACTATTCTTACATGGCAAGTATTTTCTACAATTTATATGTTATCAATTTACTGGTGGTCCCATTCATCACACATTCGCAGTTATCCCATCTATATTAATCACATATCTCTGCTAACTTGAAACACTTCCTGATTTGCTATAATTCACATAACAGCATTACATTCCATCTATCTAAAATAAAAAATACTTCATTGAGCATTTTTAACCACATGTTTGCTGCAAATTCACAGTGTCTGTTTGGTTCGCAATGGCATTTCAAATTTACCATATCTAACTACTCGCAGCCTGGCTTCCCCAAGCAAACCAAACAGCATGATTTTCTACAGGAAACACGGAGTTCTGCAAAGACGGGAAGTTGAGGGAAATTCCTCCATTCATGACGCAACCAAATCAACACTATTCTTACATGGCAAGTATTTTCTACAATTTAAATGTTATCAATTTACTGGTGGTCCCATTCATCACACATTCGCAGTTATCCCATCTATATTAATCGCATACCTCTGCTAACTTGCAACACTTCCTGATTTGCAATAATACACATAACAGCATTACATTCCATCTCTCTAAAATAAAAAATACTTCATCGAGCATTTTTAACCACATGTTTGCTGCAAATTCACAGTGTCTGTTTGGTTCGCAATGGCATTTCAAATTTACCATATCTAACTACTCGTAGCCTGGCTTCCCCAAGCAAACCAAACAGCATGGTTTTCTGCAGGAAACACGGAGTTCTGCAAAGACGGGAAGTTGAGGGAAATTCCTCCATTCATGACGCAACCAAATCAACACTATTCTTACATGGCAAGTATTTTCTACAATTTAAATGTTATCAATTTACTGGTGGTCCCATTCATCACACATTCGCAGTTATCCCATCTATATTAATCGCATACCTCTGCTAACTTGCAACACTTCCTGATTTGCTATAATACACATGAAAGCATTACATTTCATCTATCTAAAATAAAAAATACTCCATTAAGCATTTTTAACCACATGTTTGCTGCAAATTCACAGTGTCTGTTTGGTTCGCAATGGCATTTCAAATTTTACCATATCTAACTACTCGTAGCCTGGCTTCCCCAAGCAAACCAAACAGCATGGTTTTCTGCAGGAAACACAGAGTTCTGCAAATACGGGAAGTTGAGGGAAATTCCTCCGTTCATGACGCAACCAAATCAACACTATTCTTACATGGCAAGTATTTTCCACAATTTAAGTGTTATCAATTTACTGGTGTTCCCATTCATCACACATTCGCAGTTATCTCATCTATATTAATCACATATCTCTGCTAACTTGAAACACTTCCTGATTTGCTATAATACACATAAAAGCATTACATTTCATCTATCTAAAATAAAAAATACTCCATTAAGCATTTTTAACCACATGTTTGCTGCAAATTCACAGTGTCTGTTTTGTTTCGCAATGGCATTTCAAATTTTACCATATCTAACTACTCGTAGCCTGGCTTCCCCAAGCAAACCAAACAGCATGGTTTTCTGCAGGAAACACAGAGTTCTGCAAAGACGGGAAGTTGGGGGAAATTCCTCCATTCATGACGCAACCAAATCAACACTATTCTTACATGGCAAGTATTTTCTACAATTTATATGTTATCAATTTACTGGTGGTCCCATTCATCACACATTCGCAGTTATCCCATCTATATTAATCGCATACCTCTGCTAACTTGCAACACTTCCTGATTTGCTATAATACACATAAAAGCATTACATTTCATCTATCTAAAATAAAAAATACTCCATTAAGCATTTTTAACCACATGTTTGCTGCAAATTCACAGTGTCTGTTTGGTTCGCAATGGCATTTCAAATTTTACCATATCTTACTACTCGTAGCCTGGCTTCCCCAAGCAAACCAAACAGCATGGTTTTCTGCAGGAAACACAGAGTTCTGCAAAGACGGGAAGTTGGGGGAAATTCCTCCGTTCATGACGCAACCAAATCAACACTATTCTTACATGGCAAGTATTTTCTACAATTTATATGTTATCAATTTACTGGTGGTCCCATTCATCACACATTCGCAGTTATCCCATCTATATTAATCACATATCTCTGCTAACTTGAAACACTTCCTGATTTGCTATAATAAACATAACAGCATTACATTCCATCTCTCTAAAATAAAAAATACTCCATTAAGCATTTTTAACCACACGTTTGCTGCAAATTCACAGTGTCTGTTTGGTTCGCAATGGCATTTCAAATTTACCATATCTAACTACTCGTAGCCTGGCTTCCCCAAGCAAACCAAACAGCATGGTTTTCTGCAGGAAACACAGAGTTCTGCAAAGACGGGAAGTTGGGGGAAATTCCTCCGTTCATGACGCAACCAAATCAACACTATTCTTACATGGCAAGTATTTTCTACAATTTATATGTTATCAATTTACTGGTGGTCCCATTCATCACACATTCGCAGTTATCTCATCTATATTAATCACACATCTCTGCTAACTTGAAACACTTCCTGATTTGCTATAATACACATAACAGCATTACATTACATCTATCTAAAATAAAAAATACTCCATTGAGCATTTTTAACCACATGTTTGCTGCAAATTCACAGTGTCTGTTTGGTTCGCAATGGCATTTCAAATTTACCATATCTAACTACTCGTAGCCTGGCTTCCCCAAGCAAACCAAACAGCATGGTTTTCTGCAGGAAACACAGAGTTCTGCAAAGACGGGAAGTTGGGGGAAATTCCTCCGTTCATGACGCAACCAAATCAACACTATTCTTACATGGCAAGTATTTTCTACAATTTATATGTTATCAATTTACTGGTGGTCCCATTCATCACACATTCGCAGTTATCCCATCTATATTAATCACATATCTCTGCTAACTTGAAACACTTCCTGATTTGCTATAATACACATAACAGCATTACATTCCGGCTATCTAAAATAAAAAACACTTCATTGAGCATTTTTAACCACATGTTTGCTGCAAATTCACAGTGTCTGTTTGGTTCCCAATGGCATTTCAAATTTACCATATCTAACTACTCGTAGCCTGGCTTCCCCAAGCAAACCAAACAGCATGGTTTTCTGCAGGAAACACAGAGTTCTGCAAAGACGGGAAGTTGGGGGAAATTCCTCCGTTCATGACGCAACCAAATCAACACTATTCTTACATGGCAAGTATTTTCTACAATTTATATGTTATCAATTTACTGGTGGTCCCATTCATCACACATTCGCAGTTATCCCATCTATATTAATCACACATCTCTGCTAACTTGAAACACTTCCTGATTTGTTATAATACACATAACAGCATTACATTCCATCTATCTAAAATAAAAAATACTTCATTGAGCATTTTTAACCACATGTTTGCTGCAAATTCACAGTGTCTGTTTGGTTCGCAATGGCATTTCAAATTTACCATATCTAACTACTCGCAGCCTGGCTTCCCCAAGCAAACCAAACAGCATGGTTTTCTGCAGGAAACCCGGAGTTCTGCAAAGACGGGAAGTTGAGGGAAATTCCTCCATTCATGACGCAACCAAATCAACACTATTCTTACATGGCAAGTATTTTCTACAATTTAAATGTTATCAATTTACTGGTGGTCCCATTCATCACACATTCCCAGTTATCCCATCTATATTAATCGCATACCTCTGCTAACTTGCAACACTTCCTGATTTGCTATAATACACATAAAAGCATTACATTTCATCTATCTAAAATAAAAAATACTCCATTAAGCATTTTTAACCACATGTTTGCTGCAAATTCACAGTGTTTGGTTCGCAATGGCATTTCAAATTTACCATATCTAACTACTCGTAGCCTGGCTTTCCCAAGCAAACCAAACAGCATGGTTTTCTGCAGGAAACACAGAGTTCTGCAAAGACGGGAAGTTGGGGGAAATTCCTCCATTCATGACGCAACCAAATCAACACTATTCTTACATGGCAAGTATTTTCTACAATTTATATGTTATCAATTTACTGGTGGTCCCATTCATCACACATTCGCAGTTATCCCATCTATATTAATCACATATCTCTGCTAACTTGAAACACTTCCTGATTTGCTATAATTCACATAACAGCATTACATTCCATCTATCTAAAATAAAAAATACTTCATTGAGCATTTTTAACCACATGTTTGCTGCAAATTCACAGTGTCTGTTTGGTTCGCAATGGCATTTCAAATTTACCATATCTAACTACTCGCAGCCTGGCTTCCCCAAGCAAACCAAACAGCATGATTTTCTACAGGAAACACGGAGTTCTGCAAAGACGGGAAGTTGAGGGAAATTCCTCCATTCATGACGCAACCAAATCAACACTATTCTTACATGGCAAGTATTTTCTACAATTTAAATGTTATCAATTTACTGGTGGTCCCATTCATCACACATTCGCAGTTATCCCATCTATATTAATCGCATACCTCTGCTAACTTGCAACACTTCCTGATTTGCAATAATACACATAACAGCATTACATTCCATCTCTCTAAAATAAAAAATACTTCATCGAGCATTTTTAACCACATGTTTGCTGCAAATTCACAGTGTCTGTTTGGTTCGCAATGGCATTTCAAATTTACCATATCTAACTACTCGTAGCCTGGCTTCCCCAAGCAAACCAAACAGCATGGTTTTCTGCAGGAAACACAGAGTTCTGCAAAGACGGGAAGTTGGGGGAAATTCCTCCGTTCATGACGCAACCAAATCAACACTATTCTTACATGGCAAGTATTTTCTACAATTTAAATGTTATCAATTTACTGGTGGTCCCATTCATCACACATTCGCAGTTATCCCATCTATATTAATCGCATACCTCTGCTAACTTGCAACACTTCCTGATTTGCTATAATACACATAAAAGCATTACATTTCATCTATCTAAAATAAAAAATACTCCATTAAGCATTTTTAACCACATGTTTGCTGCAAATTCACAGTGTTTGGTTCGCAATGGCATTTCAAATTTACCATATCTAACTACTCGTAGCCTGGCTTCCCCAAGCAAACCAAACAGCATGGTTTTCTACAGGAAACACAGAGTTCTGCAAAGACGGGAAGTTGAGGGAAATTCCTCCATTCATGACGCAACCAAATCAACACTATTCTTACATGGCAAGTATTTTCTACAATTTAAATGTTATCAATTTACTGGTGGTCCCATTCATCACACATTCCCAGTTATCCCATCTATATTAATCGCATACCTCTGCTAACTTGCAACACTTCCTGATTTGCTATAATACACATAAAAGCATTACATTTCATCTATCTAAAATAAAAAATACTCCATTAAGCATTTTTAACCACATGTTTGCTGCAAATTCACAGTGTCTGTTTGGTTCACAATGGCATTTCAAATTTTACCATATCTAACTACTCGTAGCCTGGCTTCCCCAAGCAAACCAAACAGCATGGTTTTCTGCAGGAAACACAGAGTTCTGCAAAGACGGGAAGTTGAGGGAAATTCCTCCATTCATGACGCAACCAAATCAACACTATTCTTACATGGCAAGTATTTTCTACAATTTAAATGTTATCAATTTACTGGTGGTCCCATTCATCACACATTCGCAGTTATCCCATCTATATTAATCGCATACCTCTGCTAACTTGCAACACTTCCTGATTTGCTATAATACACATAACAGCATTACATTCCATCTCTCTAAAATAAAAAATACTTCATCGAGCATTTTTAACCACATGTTTGCTGCAAATTCACAGTGTCTGTTTGGTTCGCAATGGCATTTCAAATTTACCATATCTAACTACTCGCAGCTTGGCTTCCCCAAGCAAACCAAAACAGCATGGTTTTCTGCAGGAAACACAGAGTTCTGCAAAGACGGGAAGTTGGGGGAAATTCCTCCGTTCATGACGCAACCAAATCAACACTATTCTTACATGGCAAGTATTTTCTACAATTTATATGTTATCAATTTACTGGTGGTCCCATTCATCACACATTCGCAGTTATCCCATCTATATTAATCACACATCTCTGCTAACTTGAAACACTTCCTGATTTGTTATAATACACATAACAGCATTACATTCCATCTATCTAAAATAAAAAATACTTCATTGAGCATTTTTAACCACATGTTTGCTGCAAATTCACAGTGTCTGTTTGGTTCGCAATGGCATTTCAAATTTACCATATCTAACTACTCGCAGCCTGGCTTCCCCAAGCAAACCAAACAGCATGGTTTTCTGCAGGAAACCCGGAGTTCTGCAAAGACGGGAAGTTGAGGGAAATTCCTCCATTCATGACGCAACCAAATCAACACTATTCTTACATGGCAAGTATTTTCTACAATTTAAATGTTATCAATTTACTGGTGGTCCCATTCATCACACATTCCCAGTTATCCCATCTATATTAATCGCATACCTCTGCTAACTTGCAACACTTCCTGATTTGCTATAATACACATAAAAGCATTACATTTCATCTATCTAAAATAAAAAATACTCCATTAAGCATTTTTAACCACATGTTTGCTGCAAATTCACAGTGTTTGGTTCGCAATGGCATTTCAAATTTACCATATCTAACTACTCGTAGCCTGGCTTTCCCAAGCAAACCAAACAGCATGGTTTTCTGCAGGAAACACAGAGTTCTGCAAAGACGGGAAGTTGGGGGAAATTCCTCCATTCATGACGCAACCAAATCAACACTATTCTTACATGGCAAGTATTTTCTACAATTTATATGTTATCAATTTACTGGTGGTCCCATTCATCACACATTCCCAGTTATCCCATCTATATTAATCACATATCTCTGCTAACTTGAAACACTTCCTGATTTGCTATAATTCACATAACAGCATTACATTCCATCTATCTAAAATAAAAAATACTTCATTGAGCATTTTTAACCACATGTTTGCTGCAAATTCACAGTGTCTGTTTGGTTCGCAATGGCATTTCAAATTTACCATATCTAACTACTCGCAGCCTGGCTTCCCCAAGCAAACCAAACAGCATGATTTTCTACAGGAAACACGGAGTTCTGCAAAGACGGGAAGTTGAGGGAAATTCCTCCATTCATGACGCAACCAAATCAACACTATTCTTACATGGCAAGTATTTTCTACAATTTAAATGTTATCAATTTACTGGTGGTCCCATTCATCACACATTCGCAGTTATCCCATCTATATTAATCGCATACCTCTGCTAACTTGCAACACTTCCTGATTTGCAATAATACACATAACAGCATTACATTCCATCTCTCTAAAATAAAAAATACTTCATCGAGCATTTTTAACCACATGTTTGCTGCAAATTCACAGTGTCTGTTTGGTTCGCAATGGCATTTCAAATTTACCATATCTAACTACTCGTAGCCTGGCTTCCCCAAGCAAACCAAACAGCATGGTTTTCTGCAGGAAACACAGAGTTCTGCAAAGACGGGAAGTTGGGGGAAATTCCTCCGTTCATGACGCAACCAAATCAACACTATTCTTACATGGCAAGTATTTTCTACAATTTAAATGTTATCAATTTACTGGTGGTCCCATTCATCACACATTCGCAGTTATCCCATCTATATTAATCGCATACCTCTGCTAACTTGCAACACTTCCTGATTTGCTATAATACACATAAAAGCATTACATTTCATCTATCTAAAATAAAAAATACTCCATTAAGCATTTTTAACCACATGTTTGCTGCAAATTCACAGTGTTTGGTTCGCAATGGCATTTCAAATTTACCATATCTAACTACTCGTAGCCTGGCTTCCCCAAGCAAACCAAACAGCATGGTTTTCTACAGGAAACACAGAGTTCTGCAAAGACGGGAAGTTGAGGGAAATTCCTCCATTCATGACGCAACCAAATCAACACTATTCTTACATGGCAAGTATTTTCTACAATTTAAATGTTATCAATTTACTGGTGGTCCCATTCATCACACATTCCCAGTTATCCCATCTATATTAATCGCATACCTCTGCTAACTTGCAACACTTCCTGATTTGCTATAATACACATAAAAGCATTACATTTCATCTATCTAAAATAAAAAATACTCCATTAAGCATTTTTAACCACATGTTTGCTGCAAATTCACAGTGTCTGTTTGGTTCACAATGGCATTTCAAATTTTACCATATCTAACTACTCGTAGCCTGGCTTCCCCAAGCAAACCAAACAGCATGGTTTTCTGCAGGAAACACAGAGTTCTGCAAAGACGGGAAGTTGAGGGAAATTCCTCCATTCATGACGCAACCAAATCAACACTATTCTTACATGGCAAGTATTTTCTACAATTTAAATGTTATCAATTTACTGGTGGTCCCATTCATCACACATTCGCAGTTATCCCATCTATATTAATCGCATACCTCTGCTAACTTGCAACACTTCCTGATTTGCTATAATACACATAACAGCATTACATTCCATCTCTCTAAAATAAAAAATACTTCATCGAGCATTTTTAACCACATGTTTGCTGCAAATTCACAGTGTCTGTTTGGTTCGCAATGGCATTTCAAATTTACCATATCTAACTACTCGCAGCTTGGCTTCCCCAAGCAAACCAAAACAGCATGGTTTTCTGCAGGAAACACGGAGTTCTGCAAAGATGGGAAGTTGAGGGAAATTCCTCCATTCATGACGCAACCAAATCAACACTATTCTTACATGGCAAGTATTTTCTACAATTTAAATGTTATCAATTTACTGTTGGTCCCATTCATCACACATTCGCAGTTATCCCATCTATATTAATCGCATACCTCTGCTAACTTGCAACACTTCCTGATTTGCTATAATACACATAAAAGCATTACATTTCATCTATCTAAAATAAAAAATACTCCATTAAGCATTTTTAACCACATGTTTGCTGCCAATTCACAGTGTTTGGTTCGCAATGGCATTTCAAATTTACCATATCTAACTACTCGTAGCCTGGCTTCCCCAAGCAAACCAAACAGCATGGTTTTCTGCAGGAAACACAGAGTTCTGCAAAGACGGGAAGTTGGGGGAAATTCCTCCGTTCATGACGCAACCAAATCAACACTATTCTTACATGGCAAGTATTTTCTACAATTTATATGTTATCAATTTACTGGTGGTCCCATTCATCACACATTCGCAGTTATCCCATCTATATTAATCACATATCTCTGCTAACTTGAAACACTTCCTGATTTGCTATAATTCACATAACAGCATTACATTCCATCTATCTAAAATAAAAAATACTTCATTGAGCATTTTTAACCACATGTTTGCTGCAAATTCACAGTGTCTGTTTGGTTCGCAATGGCATTTCAAATTTACCATATCTAACTACTCGCAGCCTGGCTTCCCCAAGCAAACCAAACAGCATGATTTTCTACAGGAAACACGGAGTTCTGCAAAGACGGGAAGTTGAGGGAAATTCCTCCATTCATGACGCAACCAAATCAACACTATTCTTACATGGCAAGTATTTTCTACAATTTAAATGTTATCAATTTACTGGTGGTCCCATTCATCACACATTCCCAGTTATCCCATCTATATTAATCGCATACCTCTGCTAACTTGCAACACTTCCTGATTTGCAATAATACACATAACAGCATTACATTCCATCTCTCTAAAATAAAAAATACTTCATCGAGCATTTTTAACCACATGTTTGCTGCAAATTCACAGTGTCTGTTTGGTTCGCAATGGCATTTCAAATTTACCATATCTAACTATTCGCAGCTTGGCTTCCCCAAGCAAACCAAAACAGCATGGTTTTCTGCAGGAAACACGGAGTTCTGCAAAGATGGGAAGTTGAGGGAAATTCCTGCATTCATGACGCAACCAAATCAACACTATTCTTACATGGCAAGTATTTTCTACAATTTAAATGTTATCAATTTACTGGTGGTCCCATTCATCACACATTCCCAGTTATCCCATCTATATTAATCGCATACCTCTGCTAACTTGCAACACTTCCTGATTTGCTATAATACACATAAAAGCATTACATTTCATCTATCTAAAATAAAAAATACTCCATTAAGCATTTTTAACCACATGTTTGCTGCAAATTCACAGTGTTTGGTTCGCAATGGCATTTCAAATTTACCATATCTAACTACTCGTAGCCTGGCTTCCCCAAGCAAACCAAACAGCATGGTTTTCTGCAGGAAACACAGAGTTCTGCAAAGACGGGAAGTTGAGGGAAATTCCTCCATTCATGACGCAACCAAATCAACACTATTCTTACATGGCAAGTATTTTCTACAATTTAAATGTTATCAATTTACTGGTGGTCCCATTCATCACACATTCGCAGTTATCCCATCTATATTAATCGCATACCTCTGCTAACTTGCAACACTTCCTGATTTGCAATAATACACATAACAGCATTACATTCCATCTCTCTAAAATAAAAAATACTTCATCGAGCATTTTTAACCACATGTTTGCTGCAAATTCACAGTGTCTGTTTGGTTCGCAATGGCATTTCAAATTTACCATATCTAACTATTCGCAGCTTGGCTTCCCCAAGCAAACCAAAACAGCATGGTTTTCTGCAGGAAACACGGAGTTCTGCAAAGATGGGAAGTTGAGGGAAATTCCTGCATTCATGACGCAACCAAATCAACACTATTCTTACATGGCAAGTATTTTCTACAATTTAAATGTTATCAATTTACTGTTGGTCCCATTCATCACACATTCGCAGTTATCCCATCTATATTAATCGCATACCTCTGCTAACTTGCAACACTTCCTGATTTGCTATAATACACATAAAAGCATTACATTTCATCTATCTAAAATAAAAAATACTCCATTAAGCATTTTTAACCACATGTTTGCTGCCAATTCACAGTGTTTGGTTCGCAATGGCATTTCAAATTTACCATATCTAACTACTCGTAGCCTGGCTTCCCCAAGCAAACCAAACAGCATGGTTTTCTGCAGGAAACACAGAGTTCTGCAAAGACGGGAAGTTGGGGGAAATTCCTCCGTTCATGACGCAACCAAATCAACACTATTCTTACATGGCAAGTATTTTCTACAATTTATATGTTATCAATTTACTGGTGGTCCCATTCATCACACATTCGCAGTTATCCCATCTATATTAATCACATATCTCTGCTAACTTGAAACACTTCCTGATTTGCTATAATTCACATAACAGCATTACATTCCATCTATCTAAAATAAAAAATACTTCATTGAGCATTTTTAACCACATGTTTGCTGCAAATTCACAGTGTCTGTTTGGTTCGCAATGGCATTTCAAATTTACCATATCTAACTACTCGCAGCCTGGCTTCCCCAAGCAAACCAAACAGCATGATTTTCTACAGGAAACACGGAGTTCTGCAAAGACGGGAAGTTGAGGGAAATTCCTCCATTCATGACGCAACCAAATCAACACTATTCTTACATGGCAAGTATTTTCTACAATTTAAATGTTATCAATTTACTGGTGGTCCCATTCATCACACATTCCCAGTTATCCCATCTATATTAATCGCATACCTCTGCTAACTTGCAACACTTCCTGATTTGCAATAATACACATAACAGCATTACATTCCATCTCTCTAAAATAAAAAATACTTCATCGAGCATTTTTAACCACATGTTTGCTGCAAATTCACAGTGTCTGTTTGGTTCGCAATGGCATTTCAAATTTACCATATCTAACTATTCGCAGCTTGGCTTCCCCAAGCAAACCAAAACAGCATGGTTTTCTGCAGGAAACACGGAGTTCTGCAAAGATGGGAAGTTGAGGGAAATTCCTGCATTCATGACGCAACCAAATCAACACTATTCTTACATGGCAAGTATTTTCTACAATTTAAATGTTATCAATTTACTGGTGGTCCCATTCATCACACATTCCCAGTTATCCCATCTATATTAATCGCATACCTCTGCTAACTTGCAACACTTCCTGATTTGCTATAATACACATAAAAGCATTACATTTCATCTATCTAAAATAAAAAATACTCCATTAAGCATTTTTAACCACATGTTTGCTGCAAATTCACAGTGTTTGGTTCGCAATGGCATTTCAAATTTACCATATCTAACTACTCGTAGCCTGGCTTCCCCAAGCAAACCAAACAGCATGGTTTTCTGCAGGAAACACAGAGTTCTGCAAAGACGGGAAGTTGAGGGAAATTCCTCCATTCATGACGCAACCAAATCAACACTATTCTTACATGGCAAGTATTTTCTACAATTTAAATGTTATCAATTTACTGGTGGTCCCATTCATCACACATTCGCAGTTATCCCATCTATATTAATCGCATACCTCTGCTAACTTGCAACACTTCCTGATTTGCAATAATACACATAACAGCATTACATTCCATCTCTCTAAAATAAAAAATACTTCATCGAGCATTTTTAACCACATGTTTGCTGCAAATTCACAGTGTCTGTTTGGTTCGCAATGGCATTTCAAATTTACCATATCTAACTATTCGCAGCTTGGCTTCCCCAAGCAAACCAAAACAGCATGGTTTTCTGCAGGAAACACGGAGTTCTGCAAAGATGGGAAGTTGAGGGAAATTCCTGCATTCATGACGCAACCAAATCAACACTATTCTTACATGGCAAGTATTTTCTACAATTTAAATGTTATCAATTTACTGGTGGTCCCATTCATCACACATTCCCAGTTATCCCATCTATATTAATCGCATACCTCTGCTAACTTGCAACACTTCCTGATTTGCTATAATACACATAAAAGCATTACATTTCATCTATCTAAAATAAAAAATACTCCATTAAGCATTTTTAACCACATGTTTGCTGCAAATTCACAGTGTCTGTTTGGTTCACAATGGCATTTCAAATTTTACCATATCTAACTACTCGTAGCCTGGCTTCCCCAAGCAAACCAAACAGCATGGTTTTCTGCAGGAAACACAGAGTTCTGCAAAGACGGGAAGTTGAGGGAAATTCCTCCATTTATGACGCAACCAAATCAACACTATTCTTACATGGCAAGTATTTTCTACAATTTAAATGTTATCAATTTACTGGTGGTCCCATTCATCACACATTCGCAGTTATCCCATCTATATTAATCGCATACCTCTGCTAACTTGCAACACTTCCTGATTTGCTATAATACACATAACAGCATTACATTCCATCTCTCTAAAATAAAAAATACTTCATCGAGCATTTTTAACCACATGTTTGCTGCAAATTCACAGTGTCTGTTTGGTTCGCAATGGCATTTCAAATTTACCATATCTAACTACTCGCAGCTTGGCTTCCCCAAGCAAACCAAAACAGCATGGTTTTCTGCAGGAAACACGGAGTTCTGCAAAGATGGGAAGTTGAGGGAAATTCCTCCATTCATGACGCAACCAAATCAACACTATTCTTACATGGCAAGTATTTTCTACAATTTAAATGTTATCAATTTACTGTTGGTCCCATTCATCACACATTCGCAGTTATCCCATCTATATTAATCGCATACCTCTGCTAACTTGCAACACTTCCTGATTTGCTATAATACACATAAAAGCATTACATTTCATCTATCTAAAATAAAAAATACTCCATTAAGCATTTTTAACCACATGTTTGCTGCCAATTCACAGTGTTTGGTTCGCAATGGCATTTCAAATTTACCATATCTAACTACTCGTAGCCTGGCTTCCCCAAGCAAACCAAACAGCATGGTTTTCTGCAGGAAACACAGAGTTCTGCAAAGACGGGAAGTTGGGGGAAATTCCTCCGTTCATGACGCAACCAAATCAACACTATTCTTACATGGCAAGTATTTTCTACAATTTATATGTTATCAATTTACTGGTGGTCCCATTCATCACACATTCGCAGTTATCCCATCTATATTAATCACATATCTCTGCTAACTTGAAACACTTCCTGATTTGCTATAATTCACATAACAGCATTACATTCCATCTATCTAAAATAAAAAATACTTCATTGAGCATTTTTAACCACATGTTTGCTGCAAATTCACAGTGTCTGTTTGGTTCGCAATGGCATTTCAAATTTACCATATCTAACTACTCGTAGCCTGGCTTCCCCAAGCAAACCAAACAGCATGGTTTTCTGCAGGAAACACAGAGTTCTGCAAAGACGGGAAGTTGAGGGAAATTCCTCCATTCATGACGCAACCAAATCAACACTATTCTTACATGGCAAGTATTTTCTACAATTTAAATGTTATCAATTTACTGGTGGTCCCATTCATCACACATTCGCAGTTATCCCATCTATATTAATCGCATACCTCTGCTAACTTGCAACACTTCCTGATTTGCCATAATACACATAACAGCATTACATTCCATCTCTCTAAAATAAAAAATACTTCATCGAGCATTTTTAACCACATGTTTGCTGCAAATTCACAGTGTCTGTTTGGTTCGCAATGGCATTTCAAATTTACCATATCTAACTACTCGCAGCTTGGCTTCCCCAAGCAAACCAAAACAGCATGGTTTTCTGCAGGAAACACGGAGTTCTGCAAAGATGGGAAGTTGAGGGAAATTCCTCCATTCATGACGCAACCAAATCAACACTATTCTTACATGGCAAGTATTTTCTACAATTTAAATGTTATCAATTTACTGTTGGTCCCATTCATCACACATTCGCAGTTATCCCATCTATATTAATCGCATACCTCTGCTAACTTGCAACACTTCCTGATTTGCTATAATACACATAAAAGCATTACATTTCATCTATCTAAAATAAAAAATACTCCATTAAGCATTTTTAACCACATGTTTGCTGCCAATTCACAGTGTTTGGTTCGCAATGGCATTTCAAATTTACCATATCTAACTACTCGTAGCCTGGCTTCCCCAAGCAAACCAAACAGCATGGTTTTCTGCAGGAAACACAGAGTTCTGCAAAGACGGGAAGTTGGGGGAAATTCCTCCGTTCATGACGCAACCAAATCAACACTATTCTTACATGGCAAGTATTTTCTACAATTTATATGTTATCAATTTACTGGTGGTCCCATTCATCACACATTCGCAGTTATCCCATCTATATTAATCACATATCTCTGCTAACTTGAAACACTTCCTGATTTGCTATAATTCACATAACAGCATTACATTCCATCTATCTAAAATAAAAAATACTTCATTGAGCATTTTTAACCACATGTTTGCTGCAAATTCACAGTGTCTGTTTGGTTTGCAATGGCATTTCAAATTTACCATATCTAACTACTCGCAGCCTGGCTTCCCCAAGCAAACCAAACAGCATGATTTTCTACAGGAAACACGGAGTTCTGCAAAGACGGGAAGTTGAGGGAAATTCCTCCATTCATGACGCAACCAAATCAACACTATTCTTACATGGCAAGTATTTTCTACAATTTAAATGTTATCAATTTACTGGTGGTCCCATTCATCACACATTCGCAGTTATCCCATCTATATTAATCGCATACCTCTGCTAACTTGCAAAACTTCCTGATTTGCAATAATACACATAACAGCATTACATTCCATCTCTCTAAAATAAAAAATACTTCATCGAGCATTTTTAACCACATGTTTGCTGCAAATTCACAGTGTCTGTTTGGTTCGCAATGGCATTTCAACTTTACCATATCTAACTACTCGCAGCTTGGCTTCCCCAAGCAAACCAAAACAGCATGGTTTTCTGCAGGAAACACGGAGTTCTGCAAAGATGGGAAGTTGAGGGAAATTCCTCCATTCATGACGCAACCAAATCAACACTATTCTTACATGGCAAGTATTTTCTACAATTTAAATGTTATCAATTTACTGGTAGTCCCATTCATCACACATTCCCAGTTATCCCATCTATATTAATCGCATACCTCTGCTAACTTGCAACACTTCCTGATTTGCTATAATACACATAAAAGCATTACATTTCATCTATCTAAAATAAAAAATACTCCATTAAGCATTTTTAACCACATGTTTGCTGCAAATTCACAGTGTTTGGTTCGCAATGGCATTTCAAATTTACCATATCTAACTACTCGTAGCCTGGCTTCCCCAAGCAAACCAAACAGCATGGTTTTCTGCAGGAAACACAGAGTTCTGCAAAGACGGGAAGTTGGGGGAAATTCCTCCGTTCATGACGCAACCAAATCAACACTATTCTTACATGGCAAGTATTTTCTACAATTTATATGTTATCAATTTACTGGTGGTCCCATTCATCACACATTCGCAGTTATCCCATCTATATTAATCACATATCTCTGCTAACTTGAAACACTTCCTGATTTGCTATAATTCACATAACAGCATTACATTCCATCTATCTAAAATAAAAAATACTTCATTGAGCATTTTTAACCACATGTTTGCTGCAAATTCACAGTGTCTGTTTGGTTCGCAATGGCATTTCAAATTTACCATATCTAACTACTCGCAGCCTGGCTTCCCCAAGCAAACCAAACAGCATGATTTTCTACAGGAAACACGGAGTTCTGCAAAGACGGGAAGTTGAGGGAAATTCCTCCATTCATGACGCAACCAAATCAACACTATTCTTACATGGCAAGTATTTTCTACAATTTAAATGTTATCAATTTACTGGTGGTCCCATTCATCACACATTCGCAGTTATCCCATCTATATTAATCGCATACCTCTGCTAACTTGCAACACTTCCTGATTTGCAATAATACACATAACAGCATTACATTCCATCTCTCTAAAATAAAAAGTACTTCATCGAGCATTTTTAACCACATGTTTGCTGCAAATTCACAGTGTCTGTTTGGTTCGCAATGGCATTTCAAATTTACCATATCTAACTACTCGCAGCTTGGCTTCCCCAAGCAAACCAAAACAGCATGGTTTTCTGCAGGAAACACGGAGTTCTGCAAAGATGGGAAGTTGAGGGAAATTCCTCCATTCATGACGCAACCAAATCAACACTATTCTTACATGGCAAGTATTTTCTACAATTTAAATGTTATCAATTTACTGGTGGTCCCATTCATCACACATTCCCAGTTATCCCATCTATATTAATCGCATACCTCTGCTAACTTGCAACACTTCCTGATTTGCTATAATACACATAAAAGCATTACATTTCATCTATCTAAAATAAAAAATACTCCATTAAGCATTTTTAACCACATGTTTGCTGCAAATTCACAGTGTTTGGTTCGCAATGGCATTTCAAATTTACCATATCTAACTACTCGTAGCCTGGCTTCCCCAAGCAAACCAAACAGCATGGTTTTCTGCAGGAAACACAGAGTTCTGCAAAGACGGGAAGTTGGGGGAAATTCCTCCGTTCATGACGCAACCAAATCAACACTATTCTTACATGGCAAGTATTTTCTACAATTTATATGTTATCAATTTACTGGTGGTCCCATTCATCACACATTCGCAGTTATCCCATCTATATTAATCACACATCTCTGCTAACTTGAAACACTTCCTGATTTGCTATAATACACATAACAGCATTACATTCCATCAATCTAAAATAAAAAATACTTCATTGAGCATTTTTAACCACATGTTTGCTGCAAATTCACAGTGTCTGTTTGGTTCGCAATGGCATTTCAAATTTACCATATCTAACTACTCGCAGCCTGGCTTCCCCAAGCAAACCAAACAGCATGGTTTTCTGCAGGAAACACAGAGTTCTGCAAAGACGGGAAGTTGAGGGAAATTCCTCCATTCATGACGCAACCAAATCAACACTATTCTTACATGGCAAGTATTTTCTACAATTTAAATGTTATCAATTTACTGGTGGTCCCATTCATCACACATTCCCAGTTATCCCATCTATATTAATCGCATACCTCTGCTAACTTGCAACACTTCCTGATTTGCTATAATACACATGAAAGCATTACATTTCATCTATCTAAAATAAAAAATACTCCATTAAGCATTTTTAACCACATGTTTGCTGCAAATTCACAGTGTCTGTTTGGTTCACAATGGCATTTCAAATTTTACCATATCTAACTACTCGTAGCCTGGCTTCCCCAAGCAAACCAAACAGCATGGTTTTCTGCAGGAAACACAGAGTTCTGCAAAGACGGGAAGTTGAGGGAAATTCCTCCATTCATGACGCAACCAAATCAACACTATTCTTACATGGCAAGTATTTTCTACAATTTAAATGTTATCAATTTACTGTTGGTCCCATTCATCACACATTCGCAGTTATCCCATCTATATTAATCGCATACCTCTGCTAACTTGCAACACTTCCTGATTTGCTATAATACACATAAAAGCATTACATTTCATCTATCTAAAATAAAAAATACTCCATTAAGCATTTTTAACCACATGTTTGCTGCCAATTCACAGTGTTTGGTTCGCAATGGCATTTCAAATTTACCATATCTAACTACTCGTAGCCTGGCTTCCCCAAGCAAACCAAACAGCATGGTTTTCTGCAGGAAACACAGAGTTCTGCAAAGACGGGAAGTTGGGGGAAATTCCTCCGTTCATGACGCAACCAAATCAACACTATTCTTACATGGCAAGTATTTTCTACAATTTATATGTTATCAATTTACTGGTGGTCCCATTCATCACACATTCGCAGTTATCCCATCTATATTAATCACATATCTCTGCTAACTTGAAACACTTCCTGATTTGCTATAATTCACATAACAGCATTACATTCCATCTATCTAAAATAAAAAATACTTCATTGAGCATTTTTAACCACATGTTTGCTGCAAATTCACAGTGTCTGTTTGGTTCGCAATGGCATTTCAAATTTACCATATCTAACTACTCGCAGCCTGGCTTCCCCAAGCAAACCAAACAGCATGATTTTCTACAGGAAACACGGAGTTCTGCAAAGACGGGAAGTTGAGGGAAATTCCTCCATTCATGACGCAACCAAATCAACACTATTCTTACATGGCAAGTATTTTCTACAATTTAAATGTTATCAATTTACTGGTGGTCCCATTCATCACACATTCGCAGTTATCCCATCTATATTAATCGCATACCTCTGCTAACTTGCAACACTTCCTGATTTGCAATAATACACATAACAGCATTACATTCCATCTCTCTAAAATAAAAAATACTTCATCGAGCATTTTTAACCACATGTTTGCTGCAAATTCACAGTGTCTGTTTGGTTCGCAATGGCATTTCAAATTTACCATATCTAACTACTCGCAGCTTGGCTTCCCCAAGCAAACCAAAACAGCATGGTTTTCTGCAGGAAACACGGAGTTCTGCAAAGATGGGAAGTTGAGGGAAATTCCTCCATTCATGACGCAACCAAATCAACACTATTCTTACATGGCAAGTATTTTCTACAATTTAAATGTTATCAATTTACTGGTGGTCCCATTCATCACATTCCCAGTTATCCCATCTATATTAATCGCATACCTCTGCTAACTTGCAACACTTCCTGATTTGCTATAATACACATAAAAGCATTACATTTCATCTATCTAAAATAAAAAATACTCCATTAAGCATTTTTAACCACATGTTTGCTGCAAATTCACAGTGTTTGGTTCGCAATGGCATTTCAAATTTACCATATCTAACTACTCGTAGCCTGGCTTCCCCAAGCAAACCAAACAGCATGGTTTTCTGCAGGAAACACAGAGTTCTGCAAAGACGGGAAGTTGGGGGAAATTCCTCCGTTCATGACGCAACCAAATCAACACTATTCTTACATGGCAAGTATTTTCTACAATTTATATGTTATCAATTTACTGGTGGTCCCATTCATCACACATTCGCAGTTATCCCATCTATATTAATCACATATCTCTGCTAACTTGAAACACTTCCTGATTTGCTATAATTCACATAACAGCATTACATTCCATCTATCTAAAATAAAAAATACTTCATTGAGCATTTTTAACCACATGTTTGCTGCAAATTCACAGTGTCTGTTTGGTTCGCAATGGCATTTCAAATTTACCATATCTAACTACTCGCAGCCTGGCTTCCCCAAGCAAACCAAACAGCATGATTTTCTACAGGAAACACGGAGTTCTGCAAAGACGGGAAGTTGAGGGAAATTCCTCCATTCATGACGCAACCAAATCAACACTATTCTTACATGGCAAGTATTTTCTACAATTTAAATGTTATCAATTTACTGGTGGTCCCATTCATCACACATTCGCAGTTATCCCATCTATATTAATCGCATACCTCTGCTAACTTGCAACACTTCCTGATTTGCAATAATACACATAACAGCATTACATTCCATCTCTCTAAAATAAAAAATACTTCATCGAGCATTTTTAACCACATGTTTGCTGCAAATTCACAGTGTCTGTTTGGTTCACAATGGCATTTCAAATTTACCATATCTAACTACTCGCAGCTTGGCTTCCCCAAGCAAACCAAAACAGCATGGTTTTCTGCAGGAAACACGGAGTTCTGCAAAGATGGGAAGTTGAGGGAAATTCCTCCATTCATGACGCAACCAAATCAACACTATTCTTACATGGCAAGTATTTTCTACAATTTAAATGTTATCAATTTACTGGTGGTCCCATTCATCACACATTCCCAGTTATCCCATCTATATTAATCGCATACCTCTGCTAACTTGCAACACTTCCTGATTTGCTATAATACACATAAAAGCATTACATTTCATCTATCTAAAATAAAAAATACTCCATTAAGCATTTTTAACCACATGTTTGCTGCAAATTCACAGTGTTTGGTTCGCAATGGCATTTCAAATTTACCATATCTAACTACTCGTAGCCTGGCTTCCCCAAGCAAACCAAACAGCATGGTTTTCTGCAGGAAACACAGAGTTCTGCAAAGACGGGAAGTTGGGGGAAATTCCTCCGTTCATGACGCAACCAAATCAACACTATTCTTACATGGCAAGTATTTTCTACAATTTATATGTTATCAATTTACTGGTGGTCCCATTCATCACACATTCGCAGTTATCCCATCTATATTAATCACACATCTCTGCTAACTTGAAACACTTCCTGATTTGCTATAATACACATAACAGCATTACATTCCATCTATCTAAAATAAAAAATACTTCATTGAGCATTTTTAACCACATGTTTGCTGCAAATTCACAGTGTCTGTTTGGTTCGCAATGGCATTTCAAATTTACCATATCTAACTACTCGCAGCCTGGCTTCCCCAAGCAAACCAAACAGCATGGTTTTCTGCAGGAAACACAGAGTTCTGCAAAGACGGGAAGTTGAGGGAAATTCCTCCATTCATGACGCAACCAAATCAACACTATTCTTACATGGCAAGTATTTTCTACAATTTAAATGTTATCAATTTACTGGTGGTCCCATTCATCACACATTCCCAGTTATCCCATCTATATTAATCGCATACCTCTGCTAACTTGCAACACTTCCTGATTTGCTATAATACATATGAA
Organism: Alitta virens; assembly: GCA_932294295.1. Classification (NCBI taxonomy): domain Eukaryota; kingdom Metazoa; phylum Annelida; class Polychaeta; order Phyllodocida; family Nereididae; genus Alitta; species Alitta virens. Next base: position 39,317,637 of record OW028575.1, read on the forward strand.
AGCATTACATTTCATCTATCTAAAATAAAAAATACTCCATTAAGCATTTTTAACCACATGTTTGCTGCAAATTCACAGTGTCTGTTTGGTTCACAATGGCATTTCAAATTTTACCATATCTAACTACTCGTAGCCTGGCTTCCCCAAGCAAACCAAACAGCATGGTTTTCTGCAGGAAACACAGAGTTCTGCAAAGACGGGAAGTTGAGGGAAATTCCTCCATTCATGACGCAACCAAATCAACACTATTCTTACATGGCAAGTATTTTCTACAATTTAAATGTTATCAATTTACTGGTGGTCCCATTCATCACACATTCGCAGTTATCCCATCTATATTAATCGCATACCTCTGCTAACTTGCAACACTTCCTGATTTGCTATAATACACATAAAAGCATTACATTTCATCTATCTAAATAAAAAATACTCCATTAAGCATTTTTAACCACATGTTTGCTGCAAATTCACAGTGTCTGTTTGGTTCGCAATGGCATTTCAAATTTTACCATATCTAACTACTCGTAGCCTGGCTTCCCCAAGCAAACCAAACAGCATGGTTTTCTGCAGGAAACACAGAGTTCTGCAAAGACGGGAAGTTGGGGAAAATTCCTCCGTTCATGACGCAACCAAATCAACACTATTCTTACATGGCAAGTATTTTCTACAATTTATATGTTATCAATTTACTGGTGGTCCCATTCATCACACATTCGCAGTTATCCCATCTATATTAATCACATATCTCTGCTAACTTGAAACACTTCCTGATTTGCTATAATAAACATAACAGCATTACATTCCATCTATCTAAAATAAAAAATACTCCATTAAGCATTTTTAACCACACGTTTGCTGCAAATTCACAGTGTCTGTTTGGTTCGCAATGGGATTTCAAATTTACCATATCTAACTACTCGTAGCCTGGCTTCCCCAAGCAAACCAAACAGCATGGTTTTCTGCAGGAAACACAGAGTTCTGCAAAGACGGGAAGTTGGGGGAAATTCCTCCGTTCATGACGCAACCAAATCAACACTATTCTTACATGGCAAGTATTTTCTACAATTTATATGTTATCAATTTACTGGTGGTCCCATTCATCACACATTCGCAGTTATCCCATCTATATTAATCACATATCTCTGCTAACTTGAAACACTTCCTGATTTGCTATAATACACATAACAGCATTACATTCCATCTATCTAAAATAAAAAATACTTAATCGAGCATTTTTAACCACATGTTTGCTGCAAATTCACAGTGTCTGTTTGGTTCGCAATGGCATTTCAAATTTACCATATCTAACTACTCGCAGCTTGGCTTCCCCAAGCAAACCAAACAGCATGGTTTTCTGCAGGAAACACAGAGTTCTGCAAAGACGGGAAGTTGAGGGAAATTCCTCCATTCATGACGCAACCAAATCAACACTATTCTTACATGGCAAGTATTTTCTACAATTTAAATGTTATCAATTTACTGGTGGTCCCATTCATCACACATTCGCAGTTATCCCATCTATATTAATCACATATCTCTGCTAACTTGAAACACTTCCTGATTTGCTATAATAAACATAACAGCATTACATTCCATCTATCTAAAATAAAAAATACTCCATTAAGCATTTTTAACCACACGTTTGCTGCAAATTCACAGTGTCTGTTTGGTTCGCAATGGGATTTCAAATTTACCATATCTAACTACTCGTAGCCTGGCTTCCCCAAGCAAACCAAACAGCATGGTTTTCTGCAGGAAACACAGAGTTCTGCAAAGACGGGAAGTTGGGGGAAATTCCTCCGTTCATGACGCAACCAAATCAACACTATTCTTACATGGCAAGTATTTTCTACAATTTATATGTTATCAATTTACTGGTGGTCCCATTCATCACACATTCGCAGTTATCCCATCTATATTAATCACATATCTCTACTAACTTGAAACACTTCCTGATTTGCTATAATACACATAACAGCATTACATTCCATCTATCTAAAATAAAAAATACTTAATCGAGCATTTTTAACCACATGTTTGCTGCAAATTCACAGTGTCTGTTTGGTTCGCAATGGCATTTCAAATTTACCATATCTAACTACTCGCAGCTTGGCTTCCCCAAGCAAACCAAACAGCATGGTTTTCTGCAGGAAACACAGAGTTCTGCAAAGACGGGAAGTTGAGGGAAATTCCTCCATTCATGACACAACCAAATCAACACTATTCTTACATGGCAAGTATTTTCTACAATTTAAATGTTATCAATTTACTGTTGGTCCCATTCATCACACATTCGCAGTTATCCCATCTATATTATTCGCATACCTCTGCTAACTTGCAACACTTCCTGATTTGCTATAATACACATAAAAGCATTACATTTCATCTATCTAAAATAAAAAATACTCCATTAAGCATTTTTAACCACATGTTTGCTGCAAATTCACAGTGTTTGGTTCGCAATGGCATTTCAAATTTACCATATCTAACTACTCGTAGCCTGGCTTCCCCAAGCAAACCAAACAGCATGGTTTTCTGCAGGAAACACAGAGTTCTGCAAAGACGGGAAGTTGGGGGAAATTCCTCCGTTCATGACGCAACCAAATCAACACTATTCTTACATGGCAAGTATTTTCTACAATTTATATGTTATCAATTTACTGGTGGTCCCATTCATCACACATTCGCAGTTATCCCATCTATATTAATCACACATCTCTGCTAACTTGAAACACTTCCTGATTTGCTATAATACACATAACAGCATTACATTCCATCTATCTAAAATAAAAAATACTTCATTGAGCATTTTTAACCACATGTTTGCTGCAAATTCACAGTGTCTGTTTGGTTCGCAATGGCATTTCAAATTTACCATATCTAACTACTCGCAGCCTGGCTTCCCCAAGCAAACCAAACAGCATGGTTTTCTGCAGGAAACACAGAGTTCTGCAAAGACGGGAAGTTGAGGGAAATTCCTCCATTCATGACGCAACCAAATCAACACTATTCTTACATGGCAAGTATTTTCTACAATTTAAATGTTATCAATTTACTGGTGGTCCCATTCATCACACATTCCCAGTTATCCCATCTATATTAATCGCATACCTCTGCTAACTTGCAACACTTCCTGATTTGCTATAATACATATGAAAGCATTACATTTCATCTATCTAAAATAAAAAATACTCCATTAAGCATTTTTAACCACATGTTTGCTGCAAATTCACAGTGTCTGTTTGGTTCACAATGGCATTTCAAATTTTACCATATCTAACTACTCGTAGCCTGGCTTCCCCAAGCAAACCAAACAGCATGGTTTTCTGCAGGAAACACAGAGTTCTGCAAAGACGGGAAGTTGAGGGAAATTCCTCCATTCATGACGCAACCAAATCAACACTATTCTTACATGGCAAGTATTTTCTACAATTTAAATGTTATCAATTTACTGGTGGTCCCATTCATCACACATTCGCAGTTATCCCATCTATATTAATCGCATACCTCTGCTAACTTGCAACACTTCCTGATTTGCTATAATACACATAAAAGCATTACATTTCATCTATCTAAATAAAAAATACTCCATTAAGCATTTTTAACCACATGTTTGCTGCAAATTCACAGTGTCTGTTTGGTTCGCAATGGCATTTCAAATTTTACCATATCTAACTACTCGTAGCCTGGCTTCCCCAAGCAAACCAAACAGCATGGTTTTCTGCAGGAAACACAGAGTTCTGCAAAGACGGGAAGTTGGGGAAAATTCCTCCGTTCATGACGCAACCAAATCAACACTATTCTTACATGGCAAGTATTTTCTACAATTTATATGTTATCAATTTACTGGTGGTCCCATTCATCACACATTCGCAGTTATCCCATCTATATTAATCACATATCTCTGCTAACTTGAAACACTTCCTGATTTGCTATAATAAACATAACAGCATTACATTCCATCTATCTAAAATAAAAAATACTCCATTAAGCATTTTTAACCACACGTTTGCTGCAAATTCACAGTGTCTGTTTGGTTCGCAATGGGATTTCAAATTTACCATATCTAACTACTCGTAGCCTGGCTTCCCCAAGCAAACCAAACAGCATGGTTTTCTGCAGGAAACACAGAGTTCTGCAAAGACGGGAAGTTGGGGGAAATTCCTCCGTTCATGACGCAACCAAATCAACACTATTCTTACATGGCAAGTATTTTCTACAATTTATATGTTATCAATTTACTGGTGGTCCCATTCATCACACATTCGCAGTTATCCCATCTATATTAATCACATATCTCTGCTAACTTGAAACACTTCCTGATTTGCTATAATACACATAACAGCATTACATTCCATCTATCTAAAATAAAAAATACTTAATCGAGCATTTTTAACCACATGTTTGCTGCAAATTCACAGTGTCTGTTTGGTTCGCAATGGCATTTCAAATTTACCATATCTAACTACTCGCAGCTTGGCTTCCCCAAGCAAACCAAACAGCATGGTTTTCTGCAGGAAACACAGAGTTCTGCAAAGACGGGAAGTTGAGGGAAATTCCTCCATTCATGACGCAACCAAATCAACACTATTCTTACATGGCAAGTATTTTCTACAATTTAAATGTTATCAATTTACTGGTGGTCCCATTCATCACACATTCGCAGTTATCCCATCTATATTAATCACATATCTCTGCTAACTTGAAACACTTCCTGATTTGCTATAATAAACATAACAGCATTACATTCCATCTATCTAAAATAAAAAATACTCCATTAAGCATTTTTAACCACACGTTTGCTGCAAATTCACAGTGTCTGTTTGGTTCGCAATGGGATTTCAAATTTACCATATCTAACTACTCGTAGCCTGGCTTCCCCAAGCAAACCAAACAGCATGGTTTTCTGCAGGAAACACAGAGTTCTGCAAAGACGGGAAGTTGGGGGAAATTCCTCCGTTCATGACGCAACCAAATCAACACTATTCTTACATGGCAAGTATTTTCTACAATTTATATGTTATCAATTTACTGGTGGTCCCATTCATCACACATTCGCAGTTATCCCATCTATATTAATCACATATCTCTGCTAACTTGAAACACTTCCTGATTTGCTATAATACACATAACAGCATTACATTCCATCTATCTAAAATAAAAAATACTTAATCGAGCATTTTTAACCACATGTTTGCTGCAAATTCACAGTGTCTGTTTGGTTCGCAATGGCATTTCAAATTTACCATATCTAACTACTCGCAGCTTGGCTTCCCCAAGCAAACCAAACAGCATGGTTTTCTGCAGGAAACACAGAGTTCTGCAAAGACGGGAAGTTGAGGGAAATTCCTCCATTCATGACACAACCAAATCAACACTATTCTTACATGGCAAGTATTTTCTACAATTTAAATGTTATCAATTTACTGTTGGTCCCATTCATCACACATTCGCAGTTATCCCATCTATATTAATCGCATACCTCTGCTAACTTGCAACACTTCCTGATTTGCTATAATACACATAAAAGCATTACATTTCATCTATCTAAAATAAAAAATACTCCATTAAGCATTTTTAACCACATGTTTGCTGCCAATTCACAGTGTTTGGTTCGCAATGGCATTTCAAATTTACCATATCTAACTACTCGTAGCCTGGCTTCCCCAAGCAAACCAAACAGCATGGTTTTCTGCAGGAAACACAGAGTTCTGCAAAGACGGGAAGTTGGGGGAAATTCCTCCGTTCATGACGCAACCAAATCAACACTATTCTTACATGGCAAGTATTTTCTACAATTTATATGTTATCAATTTACTGGTGGTCCCATTCATCACACATTCGCAGTTATCCCATCTATATTAATCACATATCTCTGCTAACTTGAAACACTTCCTGATTTGCTATAATTCACATAACAGCATTACATTCCATCTATCTAAAATAAAAAATACTTCATTGAGCATTTTTAACCACATGTTTGCTGCAAATTCACAGTGTCTGTTTGGTTCGCAATGGCATTTCAAATTTACCATATCTAACTACTCGCAGCCTGGCTTCCCCAAGCAAACCAAACAGCATGATTTTCTACAGGAAACACGGAGTTCTGCAAAGACGGGAAGTTGAGGGAAATTCCTCCATTCATGACGCAACCAAATCAACACTATTCTTACATGGCAAGTATTTTCTACAATTTAAATGTTATCAATTTACTGGTGGTCCCATTCATCACACATTCGCAGTTATCCCATCTATATTAATCGCATACCTCTGCTAACTTGCAACACTTCCTGATTTGCAATAATACACATAACAGCATTACATTCCATCTCTCTAAAATAAAAAATACTTCATCGAGCATTTTTAACCACATGTTTGCTGCAAATTCACAGTGTCTGTTTGGTTCGCAATGGCATTTCAAATTTACCATATCTAACTACTCGCAGCTTGGCTTCCCCAAGCAAACCAAAACAGCATGGTTTTCTGCAGGAAACACGGAGTTCTGCAAAGATGGGAAGTTGAGGGAAATTCCTCCATTCATGACGCAACCAAATCAACACTATTCTTAGATGGCAAGTATTTTCTACAATTTAAATGTTATCAATTTACTGGTGGTCCCATTCATCACACATTCCCAGTTATCCCATCTATATTAATCGCATACCTCTGCTAACTTGCAACACTTCCTGATTTGCTATAATACACATAAAAGCATTACATTTCATCTATCTAAAATAAAAAATACTCCATTAAGCATTTTTAACCACATGTTTGCTGCAAATTCACAGTGTTTGGTTCGCAATGGCATTTCAAATTTACCATATCTAACTACTCGTAGCCTGGCTTCCCCAAGCAAACCAAACAGCATGGTTTTCTGCAGGAAACACAGAGTTCTGCAAAGACGGGAAGTTGGGGGAAATTCCTCCGTTCATGACGCAACCAAATCAACACTATTCTTACATGGCAAGTATTTTCTACAATTTATATGTTATCAATTTACTGGTGGTCCCATTCATCACACATTCGCAGTTATCCCATCTATATTAATCACATATCTCTGCTAACTTGAAACACTTCCTGATTTGCTATAATACACATAACAGCATTACATTCCATCTATCTAAAATAAAAAATACTTAATCGAGCATTTTTAACCACATGTTTGCTGCAAATTCACAGTGTCTGTTTGGTTCGCAATGGCATTTCAAATTTACCATATCTAACTACTCGCAGCTTGGCTTCCCCAAGCAAACCAAACAGCATGGTTTTCTGCAGGAAACACAGAGTTCTGCAAAGACGGGAAGTTGAGGGAAATTCCTCCATTCATGACGCAACCAAATCAACACTATTCTTACATGGCAAGTATTTTCTACAATTTAAATGTTATCAATTTACTGTTGGTCCCATTCATCACACATTCGCAGTTATCCCATCTATATTAATCGCATACCTCTGCTAACTTGCAACACTTCCTGATTTGCTATAATACACATAAAAGCATTACATTTCATCTATCTAAAATAAAAAATACTCCATTAAGCATTTTTAACCACATGTTTGCTGCCAATTCACAGTGTTTGGTTCGCAATGGCATTTCAAATTTACCATATCTAACTACTCGTAGCCTGGCTTCCCCAAGCAAACCAAACAGCATGGTTTTCTGCAGGAAACACAGAGTTCTGCAAAGACGGGAAGTTGGGGGAAATTCCTCCGTTCATGACGCAACCAAATCAACACTATTCTTACATGGCAAGTATTTTCTACAATTTATATGTTATCAATTTACTGGTGGTCCCATTCATCACACATTCGCAGTTATCCCATCTATATTAATCACATATCTCTGCTAACTTGAAACACTTCCTGATTTGCTATAATTCACATAACAGCATTACATTCCATCTATCTAAAATAAAAAATACTTCATTGAGCATTTTTAACCACATGTTTGCTGCAAATTCACAGTGTCTGTTTGGTTCGCAATGGCATTTCAAATTTACCATATCTAACTACTCGCAGCCTGGCTTCCCCAAGCAAACCAAACAGCATGATTTTCTACAGGAAACACGGAGTTCTGCAAAGACGGGAAGTTGAGGGAAATTCCTCCATTCATGACGCAACCAAATCAACACTATTCTTACATGGCAAGTATTTTCTACAATTTAAATGTTATCAATTTTTTGGTGGTCCCATTCATCACACATTCGCAGTTATCCCATCTATATTAATCGCATACCTCTGCTAACTTGCAACACTTCCTGATTTGCAATAATACACATAACAGCATTACATTCCATCTCTCTAAAATAAAAAATACTTCATCGAGCATTTTTAACCACATGTTTGCTGCAAATTCACAGTGTCTGTTTGGTTCGCAATGGCATTTCAAATTTACCATATCTAACTACTCGCAGCTTGGCTTCCCCAAGCAAACCAAAACAGCATGGTTTTCTGCAGGAAACACGGAGTTCTGCAAAGATGGGAAGTTGAGGGAAATTCCTCCATTCATGACGCAACCAAATCAACACTATTCTTACATGGCAAGTATTTTCTACAATTTAAATGTTATCAATTTACTGGTGGTCCCATTCATCACACATTCCCAGTTATCCCATCTATATTAATCGCATACCTCTGCTAACTTGCAACACTTCCTGATTTGCTATAATACACATAAAAGCATTACATTTCATCTATCTAAAATAAAAAATACTCCATTAAGCATTTTTAACCACATGTTTGCTGCAAATTCACAGTGTTTGGTTCGCAATGGCATTTCAAATTTACCATATCTAACTACTCGTAGCCTGGCTTCCCCAAGCAAACCAAACAGCATGGTTTTCTGCAGGAAACACAGAGTTCTGCAAAGACGGGAAGTTGGGGGAAATTCCTCCGTTCATGACGCAACCAAATCAACACTATTCTTACATGGCAAGTATTTTCTACAATTTATATGTTATCAATTTACTGGTGGTCCCATTCATCACACATTCGCAGTTATCCCATCTATATTAATCACATATCTCTGCTAACTTGAAACACTTCCTGATTTGCTATAATTCACATAACAGCATTACATTCCATCTATCTAAAATAAAAAATACTTCATTGAGCATTTTTAACCACATGTTTGCTGCAAATTCACAGTGTCTGTTTGGTTCGCAATGGCATTTCAAATTTACCATATCTAACTACTCGCAGCCTGGCTTCCCCAAGCAAACCAAACAGCATGATTTTCTACAGGAAACACGGAGTTCTGCAAAGACGGGAAGTTGAGGGAAATTCCTCCATTCATGACGCAACCAAATCAACACTATTCTTACATGGCAAGTATTTTCTACAATTTAAATGTTATCAATTTACTGGTGGTCCCATTCATCACACATTCGCAGTTATCCCATCTATATTAATCGCATACCTCTGCTAACTTGCAACACTTCCTGATTTGCAATAATACACATAACAGCATTACATTCCATCTCTCTAAAATAAAAAATACTTCATCGAGCATTTTTAACCACATGTTTGCTGCAAATTCACAGTGTCTGTTTGGTTCGCAATGGCATTTCAAATTTACCATATCTAACTACTCGCAGCTTGGCTTCCCCAAGCAAACCAAAACAGCATGGTTTTCTGCAGGAAACACGGAGTTCTGCAAAAATGGGAAGTTGAGGGAAATTCCTCCATTCATGACGCAACCAAATCAACACTATTCTTACATGGCAAGTATTTTCTACAATTTAAATGTTATCAATTTACTGGTGGTCCCATTCATCACACATTCCCAGTTATCCCATCTATATTAATCGCATACCTCTGCTAACTTGCAACACTTCCTGATTTGCTATAATACACATAAAAGCATTACATTTCATCTATCTAAAATAAAAAATACTCCATTAAGCATTTTTAACCACATGTTTGCTGCAAATTCACAGTGTTTGGTTCGCAATGGCATTTCAAATTTACCATATCTAACTACTCGTAGCCTGGCTTCCCCAAGCAAACCAAACAGCATGGTTTTCTGCAGGAAACACAGAGTTCTGCAAAGACGGGAAGTTGGGGGAAATTCCTCCGTTCATGACGCAACCAAATCAACACTATTCTTACATGGCAAGTATTTTCTACAATTTATATGTTATCAATTTACTGGTGGTCCCATTCATCACACATTCGCAGTTATCCCATCTATATTAATCACACATCTCTGCTAACTTGAAACACTTCCTGATTTGCTATAATACACATAACAGCATTACATTCCATCTATCTAAAATAAAAAATACTTCATTGAGCATTTTTAACCACATGTTTGCTGCAAATTCACAGTGTCTGTTTGGTTCGCAATGGCATTTCAAATTTACCATATCTAACTACTCGCAGCCTGGCTTCCCCAAGCAAACCAAACAGCATGGTTTTCTGCAGGAAACACAGAGTTCTGCAAAGACGGGAAGTTGAGGGAAATTCCTCCATTCATGACGCAACCAAATCAACACTATTCTTACATGGCAAGTATTTTCTACAATTTAAATGTTATCAATTTACTGGTGGTCCCATTCATCACACATTCCCAGTTATCCCATCTATATTAATCGCATACCTCTGCTAACGTAGTAGTATGTGGTGCGCGCTGATGTCAGAGCAGCGCCTCTGGTGGTAATTTTGGAACTAGGGATGTAATCCCCTGGTGGAAATTTTGGAACTAGGGATATAAACCCCTGGTGGAAATTTTGGAACTAAGGATGTAAACCCCTGATGGTGCATTTTGGAACTAATAACTCTGCCCCTAGAGGTAAATTGTGAAACTAGAGGCTCTGTGCCTATTGGTAAATTTTGGAACTAGGGTTCTGCTCCCCCTCCTAGGGGTAAAATTGGAACTAAGGGGGGTACAGATGATTCTGCCACATGCTGAATTTCAATATTTAACAGATGCATATTTATAATTGGTTGTGACTTGTAGCCAATCACGTGTAAGCTAAGTTAACCAATGGGATAACGGTTCGTTTAATATAAGATTGCAAATATAGTATATGGATTAGTATACACATTAGTACTAAGCAAGGGGCTTTAGTCATTTAGCTATTCTTATAAATATAAAAATGGCAAGCAAGCAACTTTATTACGGAGCACCTGAAAGGTTGTTAAAACTTCATATGTCTTCTCAAACTCGCTTTATTACCTGTGAAATGGAAAAAGAAGATCCAGATAAACTTTTGTTAGCAAGAAGTTATTGCGAACTTCTATGGTGCCTCAAACAGACGCTATCAATTAGCCATGATTACTTAAGCCACAAAGATATGACGTGTGGATGCAAGGATATCATACTACACAGCGATCTCAGATCTATTATACACCAAGGTCAAATTGTTAATGATCTGATTGGCATCCAAATTGATGAAGATAGAAATGACTGTTGGATGATATCTAATAGCAAAAAATTCTTTTTGATATGCCAATTTCTTGACAGCACATCAACTGAATTTCAAGACATGGAGGATAACATGGATTTTTTAGAATATCAACTTGAATCCGAAATGAAGCACAGTGACATAGCAAGAAGATATTACAGTATACTGAAGGATCTGGAGAGCTATCTTCAAATGAATTGCCCTACATTAGACCATTATACAGGATGCCAATGTAAATCCTTTCTATTACTGAGCTCTGTATTAGCACGATACGTCACAGTTGAAGAAAATATTGATGAAATAATCAAGCAAGAAGTGGAAACTGACCCTACATCTTGCTGGCTTACTCAAACTATTGACAAATACAGGTTAATATGTTTAATTCACGATATGGCGAGATGGATGTAACACTGCGCATTCCACTGAGAATTGAGTCATTCACACTCAATCTTTCACATTATGTTTATATATATCATGATAATTCAGTTTCACTTGGACATCTGATGGGAATCAGTACAGTCATGATTCTAACCTGCCACATCATTTTTATGGCACTGTGCGACCTACTGTACAGTCTAAATGATTTAATATATAAACGAAAAATATCATGACAATTCAGTTTCACTTGGACATCTGTCGTGAACAAGCGCTATCATGATTTTAATACATTGGGCGATAATAGGACAGAAGCTCTGTGGAAATGAACTGCATAATGTAATACTTTTCAAAAGCAGGTCTTTTAACACACTGGAAAAATGTCAAAGGAATTATGATATTTACGCCGTTAATGGGATGATTACAGCATTGTCAAGTCAATTTCTCAGCTACAGTGTAAAGTACATTATAAATAATGTGGAAGAAGAATCGGAAGCGGAATCAGATACGGACACGGAAGGCGAGGAAGAGATCGAGTCCAAGAATGGTGTAAAAACTACTAAACTCGGAAAAAACCCTAAAAATGGTCACCCTGCAATGTCCCATCCATCAGGCTTTGTTCGACACAATGGACGACCCGAAGATGTGAAAATGAAATGGAGACTGTATCTTGTAGACAAATGTCGTTATCGAGACCACTGGGAAGAAATTACTTCTAGTACAGAAACTTTCTTAACTATAAGAGACGGCTTGGTAAATTTTTGGAATTCACAATTCGATAGATTTAATCCAGGAATTAAATATGAAGTTATTATGGAGCTTGTAAACTAATCATTATACAAACTATATCAATAACATGCTGTAAAGTTTGACAATAAATGTATTCAGATACTTTAAAAAATTGTTATTACGTCACTTATGCATGTATCACGTGATATGACAGCTAACTGATTTCTTTAGTCGCTTCGAGCTAGTAACTAGTTCAGTCTTATCAATGATACCGGCAGCCAAGGTATATGTAACAAATGGATAAGGTATTTAATTCCTATCTTGAAAAGATTTATTACCAACCGCAGTCTCCAGGAAGTTTTACAAGCAGGGATAAAATTTGGAGGTTTATCCGGTCAAGGCGTGACAAACCCAAAGGTTTAACATTAAAAATTGTTGAACAATGGTTGCAACTTCAAGACACACCATCTGTGTATAAATCTCGAGGTTCTAAGTTTAAAAGAGAAAAAATAATTGTCTCTTGTAGAGATGAACAATGGTCTGCTGACCTAATGGATACAAGTAAACTAAAAAAAGAAAATGACAATGTAACTTTTATATTAGTTATAGTTGACATCTTTTCCAAATTTTGCTGGGCAGAGCCACTTATTAATAAAAAAGCTGAAACAGTTAAAAAAGGTTTCACTAGGGTTTTCGACCAGGGGCGTATCCCACAAAGAATTTGGGTAGACGCTGGAAGCGAATTTCAAAATAACTTACTGAAAGTATATTTCAAGGAAAAAGACGTTCACATGTTCATAGCTAGGTCAGAAAGTAAGTCAGTCTTTGCGGAACGTCTGATTAAAACGTTAAAGTTGAAAATGTATAAATATATGTATCACAAACAAACTTACAAGTATATCGATGTTTTAAGTGATATAGTGTATTCATACAACAATTCATATCACAATTCAATCAAAATGGCTCCAATGGCCGTAAACAGTGCAAATGAACTTGATATTTACACCACGCATTACATGCCGACTGTAAATAAAAACAGTGTCACGGTGAAGAAACCATCATTTGCCAAAGGAGATTTGGTCAGACTATCTCATGCTAAAGGTAAATTTACTCGTTCCTTCAGAGAAAGTTTTACTGAAGAAATATTTAAAATTAATTACGTTATATTATCCACACCACCCAGATACACAGTTGAAGACGGTTTAGGCGAAAAACTTAAGGGCAGTTTTTATGCACATGAATTGGCACTAGTACATCCTGACGATAATAGATCGTATAAAATAGATAAGATAATAAAATATAGAAATAATAAAAGGCAAGCTCTAGTTTCATGGTACGGTTATTCTAGCAAATTTAACTCTTGGATACCATCAAGTAATATAAAAAGGTACAAGTGAATACATTATTTTTAAATTAATATATCTAATGGAGGTAACTAAACGCATAATATACGTGTCTAGTGAAGATTCCAAAATATTTTTTCCCACGAACAATCAGCAACGTTTCACATACGTTTTGAGTGCACCTTTTATTTTAGAGGGAAAGTGGGAAGTTGGATTACGAGATATAACTGTCACTCTAAGTACTGCAGTACAATCTATGGATCCAATTATACTTGACATTAGTTTAGAACAGGCCAGTGGTAACATAAGACAGGGTATTGAAAGCATGGTCATAAAAAGAGCTATCTGCAATCCTAGAAAAGATTGTACGTCAATTTACTCTCTGTCAGGCTATTTAGACACAGTTAAGCTGAGGTCACCTTATCTGGATCGCCTGGACTTTGTTATAACCCCAGTTCAACCAAACAATTTGTCATTTGATAACCAGGCATCTGCACACTTAACACTCATTCTGCAAAAAGTCCGAGAAAACTAAGTACAGTAATAATGATTTTCAAAACTTACAAGTTAAACATAGAGCAGTGGGAGGATTATTTTATGAACCAAGTAAAAGGAAATGAACAAAGAAAAAAAAATTCAGGGCAGTCTATAGTTAGTGGAGGCATAGACCATGGAGAGGACTCAGAATCCTTATCTGTGGTAGGTAGTTTCAAAAAGAAGAATTTGCCAGAAGATCCAATTACATTAACCATGACGTCACCAGCTTCAGCTACAGTTGAAATGGCCAAATCTGAACTAGTTAATATTAAAGATGAAATACAGACGAATATAGGCAGTTCGAAAAGATCACTCAAGAGGAAGTCATCTAGCTCTGCCAACAAAAGGGATATTAAGAAAAAAAGGAATAACAACCAGGTTAATTCTTACAAAGACGTATTTTCACGTCACGGGAATAAGTCATAAAATATAGTATAATATACTATATTACATAAACAGTAATTATCATTTTACTTAAGTCTCTGTTAAGTTATTAATATTATCATAGATATCATAATGAGTCGTGACAGTGTGCCTGATAATGCAATGATGGGTGTTACACCTCAGCTAGATTTATTTCAACCGCCCATTATTCAAAACGGTATTGAAAGAAATATCATAATAGAGTATAGACCTACTTCACAGATTAGTTCACAAGAGGCACCAGTATCATTTGTTTTGGGGGGTGACTCTAAACATTACCTTGACCTCAGAAAAAAAAAATTGTATGTTAAAGCTAAAGTGACAAGAGAAGATGGCACAGCTGTGCCAAAAGATGAAAAGGTAACCACAACTAATCTGACTCTGCATTCAATGTGGAATCAAATTGATATCAAAATATCAGGTCATTCTTTATCTTTATCAGACAATGCCTATGCATATAAAAGCTATATACAAACGCTATTAAAATCGTCAAGTGATGTTAAGGATTCACAGTTATGCGCACAGATGTATTATAGTGATGACGGCAATATGGAAAAATGTGCATTAAATACAGGGGCCGCTAGCAGGATGAAACTCTTTGCCGAAAGTGCTAGTGTGGAAATGGAGGGTCCTATTTTAGAAGACATATGCCAAACATCACGGTATATTTTGAATAATACGCAAGTAGAACTAAAACTGTTCAGATCAAGACCTGAATTTATAATTTTAACTGAAACTGAAAATAAATATAAATTACACATAGAAGACATTTGCCTTAAAGCGTGTTATGTGGATGTTAATCCAGGTGTTATTACAGGGCATGCAAAGGCACTTGAGAAATCTAATGCAATTTATCCCTTTGTCAGAGTTCAAATGAAGTCTTTTAATGTCAGTACAGGAAGTAGACAATTCTGTTTTGAAAACTTATTCAACACAGAGTGTCCTACCAAAGTTCTAGTAGCTTTTGTTGAAAGTGATAGTTTCAGTGGCAATTTTAAGAAAAACCCTTTTAACCTGCAACATTTTAAATTGAACGAGATAGAGCTTTGTTGCGATGGCACAAGTGTACCTTCAAGACCAATGAAGTTTAACTTTGATGATGAGGGTCGCGAGGTAGTGACACCTTATCTTAGATTGCATGAATGTCTGGGTGGTCATTGCAACTCAACATTTGGTACAGGTTTAACAATGGAAATGTTTTCTAAGGGTCATTCTATTTACTCGTTTCCAGTGTACGGGGCGGGAGGTGAAGGAAGTTTTATGGAAGTTAAAAAGAGTGCTAATGTTAGAATACAGGGCACATTTGCAAATGCTTTAACACAAGCAGTAACTATCGTTATTTATGGGGAGTTTCCATCTGTGGCTGAAATTGAGGGTAGTAGGAATGTAATAGTAAATTAAGTGAGATGACTCATAACTACTATTTATTTTATTTTAGAAATAGCTGAAAGGAAACCATGGGTCCTATAATACAACAGGATGATCAAGGTCATTGTTATATACCTTTTGAATCACCCATTTCATTAACAGTATGCGGATCATCAAACTCTGGAAAATCTACATTTATAGCAGCTTTATTGGACAACAAAAGTAAAATGTTTACACCTGAGCCACAAGAAATAATATTTGTTTATTCTGCGTGGCAGCCGTTGTATGATAGGCTAGAAAGGACGGTACCAAATATAAAATTTATGAATAGAATTCCAACAAAATCTGAAGTTGTACAAATGACTGAAGATTTAGAACATAGAATGATGATACTTGACGATCAAATGACTCAACTTTCATCATGTCCTGACATTACAGAGTATTTTACTGTCTTCAGTCACCACAGAAATCTTTCATGTATTTTAGTATTGCAGAATGCATTATATCAAGCCCAGTGTGTAAGGGACATATCATACAATGTTCAAGGTATGATTATATTTAGAAATCTTAGGTCTCCCCAACAAGTTGGAATTTTAGCCACTCAAATGTTTCCTGGAAAAAAAAGAAAATATTTTTTAGACGCCTATAAACAGGCATGCCTTGACAGGCAGTTTGGTTATCTATATTGTGATATAAACCCAAGAAATGATATGAAGTATCAGTTGAGAACTGACATCCTACCAGGTCAAGACACCATAATATTTTTACCTAAAGCAGCCTAATGAAAGATTTTGACAAATTTTTCGATTTGGTAAAGGTTATAACTACCTCTGATGATAAAGCTGTAAAAGCTATTATTAAAACATCTCCTGAGCAGTTTATCAAATTCATAGGCGATATATCCTTAAATATTTTATATGAAATAATACCGCTCACTGTATATTATTTAGATAAATTAAATAAACATTCAAGCATTGTTAGAAAAATAGGTTCTAGAAGATTGAAGTCTAGAAAGAGACGGATTTTATGCACCAGATATAGTCAAATTGTTTCAGTATTACTAAAAGCATCTTAAAATTATTTATATACGCAGTAAATATGGCCCAGGCGCATGTTATGATATCTACTGATGAATATAATAGATTATTACAGAGACTTAAAGACTATGACAATGCAATGGATGGTCAGGTTCAGAGGGGGGCGAATTTACAGGGCAACACTACCGATAACATAAGCAAGCCAGATAAATCTTCCCGGAGTGAAAGGGATTTAAGTAAAAATAGCAAACCTAGTAATGCGACCAGTAGCTATAATAAAAAAGAATCTGTTAAAACGGAAAACAAAGATCTTGAAAACGAATTTAAAAATCTACTAAAAAGTGTTGAAGAATTAAAGACACAAACTGCAAGTCTCAAATCAGTAAAACAACCTTCTAGAAAACGTAATAATCCGCGTTCAGACAAAGACAGTAATCCTGACTCCAAAAAACGTAAAACCAAAGTGGCTACTTCAAAAACTAAGAAAATTACCAAAAAGGAAATAGCTGCTAAGTTAGTACCACCTGGTATCAGACAAGCACAAACTAAAGCTGCTAAGAATACATCAAGACAAAAAGAGACAGATATAAAAACTTGGCTATCTGTATAAACATACAACATTTCCCACAACGCAGTAGGTAGTATAATTTTAATAGCTCTTACAATCCATGGTATGCCTGTTAGTAAAGTTAGGACAAAGATGCTTCATTGTTTTGGGGGGTAAATTGTTTGCGATTGGCTAGAAGTTTAGTTAGAATGAATCTGAGTGGTTGTTGGATTATAACGTCATGGTACTGCCTCCAAAATACGTCACAAGGTCTTCTGTTAAAAGAAATGGCCAGCACTATTGTAAAACACAAGTGAACTTCTTCTTCTGAATTTTACAACAATGAGAGGCAAGGGCAAGTCCAAGGCACCAATCGAAACTATTGTATTGGACGAGAGCGAAGAAAGTGCGTCTGAGGCAACTTCAGCTCCAGTTAAAAAACACAAAATGGACAGGAACTCAAATGGACCTGAAGAAGAGGCAGAAGCTTCTACTTCGTCTGGAGCATGCGGTGGACCGCTCCCGGAGAAAGAGAGACCTGGGTTCGAACCTAAACCAAAGGGCAATTCAGCCTCATCATTAGCATCTGCTGCTCTTGTGTCACCAGGTAAGTTCTTTTGTTTTTTCACTCATTTGTTGTTATGCTTAAATTACTTCTTTCTCACAATGATATTAATTGACGCACTTTTAAAAGTATACATCCCTCCCTGTTGCGTGGAATTATATATTTAGCGATGTATGACCATACATTATTTAATACGGTGAACGCTTGTGAATTATGTACAGCGCTAAATATTTAATTATGTACAACTGTACATTATTTCAACACTGAACACCGGTGATTGATGTAAAGTATTAAATAATATAATATACATACATAAATTATTAAATAATTCGTTAGTACATATGTATATTTAATGGTTAGTTTATAATAATTATGTGATATAATTGTATTTATAGGAAATTTTGCTGATGAAATCGATGAAGACGTTCCAGCAAATACAGTATGTGACGCTATTCCGGAGGCGCCTCCTCTCGAGCCAATGGTGCTCAGTGAAGTCAGCAATATCCTACTTCTAAGGCCTCGTGCAATATTAGCTTTTCCCCTGGGCTATAGGGGTCGCTACATCGTTCTTTCTTCTTTCGGCGAAACAATGGGGCTGCATATCCGTGAGTTCCAGAATACGGCAAGTGGGGCAAAGTTTCCCACGAAAAGAGGTGTTAGGATGACACCTATGCAAGTCGCAGATTTACGGTATCACCTCCCAGAAATTAGAAACATTATGTATAGCATGAGGCCTGGTAGGACCTATCACTTTGGGAAGCATTTGTTTATCAATGTTAACAACGATTTTGGTGCCAGTGCAGATTTGAGGCACTTTTTCACTCTAGCTAATGAGGATAATAGACTACAGCCGACCAGGCGTGGTATCAAATTATCCGTCATAGAAATTGAAGCCATCATTTGGGCTCTTCCGAGATTTGCTGAAGTATGGCCTGAATTTGATGCCATTGATGAACCGTGCTTTGTTCGACACATGAGATGTCAAGGTCAAACAGAGTACATGGAATGCCCTCACTGTAACCCTGAATATCTTATTTAATTTAATGTTACATAGTGTGTGTATCAATAATAGAAGATATTACTTGAGTAATCGACTACTATGTATACCTCTTCAGAAGCCCTCTTTTCATGGCCCAAAAGGGGCGTGGCTAGGGGCGTGGCTAGGGGCGTGGCTAGGGGGCGTGGCTAATTAATATTCATGAGCTAATTAATATTCATGAGCTAATTAATATGCATGACCTAATTAATATTCATGACCTAATTAATAGACATGACCTAATTAATCTTTATAACCTAATTAATATTAAATATTTGTGACCTAATTAATATTCATCAAAGGGTTTAGACTAATTAGCTCGTTAATAAGAAAAAGTTAACTAGTATAATCTTTAATTGTCAAAAAGCTAATTAATATTCATGAGCTAATTAATATTCATGAGCTAATTAATATTCATGAGCTAATTAATATGCATGACCTAATTAATATTCATGACCTAATTAATAGACATGACCTAATTAATATTTAATATTTGTGACCTAATTAATATTCATCAAAGGGTTTTAGACTAATTAGCTCGTTAATAATAAAAAGTTAACTAGTATAATCTTTAATTGTCAAAAGTGCTCATAATTACTTCATTATAAGGCTAATTAACTTTATGAACTAGCAATTTTAATATTCATGAGCTAATTAATATTCATAAACTTTTAGTTCATGATCTAATTAATATTCATGAACTAATTAATATTCATGAACTAATTAATATTCATGAACTAATCAATCTTCATAAAGGAGGAGGGGTCTATATATCATAAAAGACAAGATACATTCTCATAGCAGTGAACACAGACTTGAGGTCAACCATAAACACCTGCATGCCCCAAGGCAATATGATAGGTGTTACACATCAATACACATAGGAACACCTGTACCCCAAGGGCATTTGAGGTCTATCATTTTTATATACCTAAAAATATCCTTCATTACATAAACATCATATATATAATTGGCCAACATGTCTCTGATCAGATGATATTTTACACAATTATTATCTAGCCCTAGGGTATATTTCACAATGACACCTTTTCTAGACAACATGACAGGGTTTATGATTTTCAGCCTATTTTCAATACCTAAGGGTATGACAACATATCTAAAAATAGTCTTTTATTACATAATCATCAGTATATAAGAGTTCTCAACACCACACCTTCATACAGTCATCATGACTAAAAGGAGCTTGTCACCAGATCCACCAGATCCACCCAGAGCAAAGATCCCAAGGCCTTCACCTTACCAGATCAGTCAAACCCATCACAGAGTAGCCAGAAGGTTTGGTTATGAAGAAAGAAGCTTCAGAGCCACATTTAACCAAGACTATGTAGGACACAGACTACTGGACATACATCAAGAACTTGAAGGTATGTTTCAAGAAGTCATTGACAGATCAGGACAGCAACATCAACCTGAAGATAGAGCAAGGATAATCATTCAACATAATGACCTCAAACAGGACATTGTCATTCACATGAGGCCTCAAAACCTCATCACAGCAAAGACTATTATGGACAGAATGGAAAAAGTCCTACAATCAGCTCAGAACATGAGTGTTGACAACTCATTCCACTTAGAAGTAGGGACGCTTCATCATGACAGAGGAGGAGGTAAGGCCTACATAACCATACCCACTCTGCCAGATGACAACACACAACTTGTCAGAGCAATAGTTGTTGCCAGAGCCAGAGCCCAAAACCACCCCAGAGCTGCAGAGATCAGTAAGGCATGTAGAGCCAACAAAGCAGGGCCCAGATCTCAACTAGGTCTGGCACTTTCACTTTTAAGGGATATTCCTTTACCCGCTACTCACCAAGTAAAGATTGAAGATCTTCCAAGATTTGAGGATCACCTCAACATGCAGATTATTCTACTTGACCAAGACCGCAAGATTTTATATGGAGGACCCCCCAAGGAGACCACAATTTATCTCTACCAGGACCGCCAAGGCATTAATGCAGTCACAAATATTCAGAGTTTACTACACTCAAGCAACATCTGCAAAATATGTTTCTCCATATACAAGACCAAGCACATATGTAGATCTACTAATCAACAAATACCTCCACAGGTAAAAAAAAATAGAAATTCTCTTACCATCACAAACACAGATATAAAGGACAAGAACAACTCTATCATCAGAAAAAGATGTACAATATTCGTCCCCGAACTACCCGACGACTACACCTGCTCAGCTAGGGCAATCGCTATCTGCATGGCTAAACTGCGACAGGAACCCCAATTTAAAACACTCTGCAGACCATCAAGAGCTCACAGAAAAGGCCAAAATTCCCAGTTAGGTAGAGGTCTTCAACTTCTCAAAGATGTCAACCTTCCAGCAGATAGACAGATTCAAATTAGAGAATTCTACAAATTTGAAGATTATCTCAATGTACAGATAATCGTCATAGACAAGGATACAGACCATAGCATTATCTATGCAGGATCCAAGACCAGGGACGACAAGATATTTCTTTACAAAGACGGACAACATTTTCACGCCATTACATCAATATCAGGGCTTCTCGCCAATAAACAAATCTGCACTGAATGCCTCAAATACCACAACAAAAAAACCATACATTTTTGTAAAAACAAATGCATGGTCTGCCTGAGAAAAGACTGCACATGGGAGCAGGCTGTTAAATGTCAAGACTGTAATAGAACATGTCGCAGTTCAGACTGTTTTACCAACCATCGACAAGCGGAGTTATTCAAACAGGGACCTCTCAGAGGAAAAGAAAAGTTATCCAAATGTCAACAATACTTCTTTTGCGGAGGCTGTAAGAAGCTACTCGACACTCTGAAAAGAACAAAAGAAGATCATGTTTGCGGCGAATGGCTATGTCGTCTCTGTCAAGACTACTTTACAGGACACCATCTCTGCTACATGAGAACATCAAAACAAAAAGCCAACACAGGTAAATTCATCATCTTCGATTTCGAGTCTACACAAGACGAGATATTCCAATGCCAAAGAGGCTACAAGCAACACTCGAAGAAGCACGGATGCATTACATGCACAGAAGACTACATATGCTCAACATGTAGAAGATGTAGAAACTGCGACAAATGGTACTGCGGTCTGCAACAACACATACCAAACTTTGTTGTAGCTCAGTCTACCTGCAACGACTGCACTGATGAGCAGACACACTGCCAGCAATGCGGTATCAAATGCCTCACCCAGGAACAAAAGCACGCATGCCAACACTGCTACCAGAAGGAGGTTATTTTCAAAGGAGATGCAACAGTTCAAGATTTTGGTAAATGGCTCATCAACGACTATCACAAAGGCTACACATGTATAGCTCACAATGGAAAAGGGTACGACTTCCTCTTCCTACAGGGATATCTACTTCAAAATGGAATACATCCCTCTCTCACCAAAGTAGGAACCAAGATAATGTACATGAGTGTACCCCAGACAAACATCCGATTCATAGACTCGCTCAACTTTCTACCAATGGCTCTCAAGAAACTACCAAAGACATTAGGACTCTCATCATCATTAAAGAAAGGATATTTCCCTCACATGTTCAATAACAGACAACACTTTCACCAGAGATATTTCCCGAGCTATCCATCAACAGACTTCTACGGTAAAGACATTGACCTACAATGGCATAATAGTCTACAAGGTCCTTATGACATGCACAAAGACATGGAGGAGTACTGTAGGACCGATGTCAAAATTCTTAGAGAAGCATGCATGAAATTCCGTCAACTCATTAAGACCGTAACAGCCTTGGAAACTGAAACAGGAGTCACGGCTATAGATCCCTTCTCTCAGGTCACCATAGCCTCTACATGTATGCAGATCTTCAGACAAAACTTTCTCAAGGAACACTACCAAGTAACTCTTGAAGACGGTACCACAGCTAAAGCCACAATGGTAGGAGGCCAATACTACCACAACAACCAGATACTAACTGCTGGAAAGATTAAAGAACAAACCTTCCTAAATTCCGACATCGCTCACATACCACCTCAAGGATATACAGCACGACAGGGACACAGTTACAAGGCAATTCAATGGCTTGAATATCTTAGTCATACCCACAAAGTCTTCATTCAGCATGCACGTAACATCGGCGAGCTGTCAGTAGGTCAATATAAAGTAGATGGAGCTGATAGCAACGGAGTGCTCTATGAATTTTACGGTTGCCGGTGGCACGGCTGTCCCTCATGCTTTCCTGACAGAAATATCAAAGACAGTTACAACCATCAAACAATTGAGGAGCTTTATCAGAAGACCTTAAAACGAGAGAGTTTTCTAAGGACCACAGCCTCAACAGTCACCACTATATGGGAATGTCATTTTGACAAACATGTCAAAGAAGACCAGATGATGAAGGATTTCGTCACCTCGTTGGATATACCACCAAGACTCCATATCAGAGACTCATTCTTCGGAGGGAGGACATCATCTGTACATCTTCATTATGAGGTAGGAGAGGATGAGAAGATCCATTATTTTGATTATACAAGCCTCTACCCCTCGGTAAATAAATACAGCTCTCTACCTGTAGGACACCCTCAGATATTAACCAAAGATTTTGACTACACCATGAGAGCCTACTTCGGTATAGCCAAAATTAAAGTATTACCACCAAGAGGTCTCTATCACCCCGTTCTACCTTACAGATCAGGAGGCCGTCTTAAATTCCCTCTATGTCGAACATGTGCGGATGAGCACAGACTGTTGCCATGTCAATGCAGTAAGGAGCAGAGGTCCATTATCGGCACATACTGCACTCCAGAAATCATGAAGGCTATAGAGAAAGGTTACATCATCCTCAAGATTTACGAAGTTTATCACTGGGAAAACACTTCAGACAAACTGTTCAGGGAATATGTCGACACATTTCTCAGGATTAAGCAGGAGGCTTCAGGATACCCCGAATGGGTCAAAACTCTAGAAGACCAAGAGACTTACACCCGGAACTATCAAGATGTAGAAGGAGTCAGTCTGAGACAAGAAAACATCAATCACAACCCAGGGCTAAGAACAGTAGCCAAACTAGCTCTCAACAGCTTTTGGGGGAAATTTGGAGAGAAGCCAAATCGAGTCAGAAGTCAGTATATCACTGACCCCTCCAAATTCAAGCAATTAGCCAACGATCCGTCTAACGAAATCATAATGATCTACATGGTCAATGAAGACTGCTTGATGATAGAAACCAAAAGTAGAGAAACATTTGAACCTGACAATATCAAGACTAACGATGTCGTCGCCTCATTCACCACATGCTGGGCAAGGCTAAAACTCTATGGACTCATCGATCAGTTAGGACGAAGAGTTCTCTACATGGATACAGACTCTGTCATCTTCACATCCTTCAAAGACCAAGATATACCACCATTAGGAGACTTCCTAGGCCAGTTGACCGACGAATTACCACCAGGCCAATACATAACAGCATTCATCTCTTCAGGACCAAAGTCCTACAGCTACAGACTTAACGACAACACAGAAATAGTCAAATTCAAAGGCATCGTCATGAACCCAGCCAACAGTCAACTCGTAACTTTCGAAAACATCCAACAGGTCGTTACCCAAGGTCAAATCATCAGACTCCCCACATACAATATGTTTGTAAGAGATAAAGTACATGGCCGAGTTTTTAACAAGGCCTCTTACAAGACTGTAAAGTTGGTTTATACCAAAAGGGTATTACTAGATAATTACGATACTCTACCATATGGATATTAATATTTAAATGTGTACATATGTAAATATGTAAATATGTAAATATATGTATACTTAGCAAAGAGGCTGTACAATGTTTGTAACGATTCAGTTATTTCTACATGAGCTATAAATAAAGAGATCAAACAAATTCACAATCAGTTTGTCATGGAGACTCAATCGATAAACAACGAGAACTGGCATGTCTTGGGAGTTAAGATACCCAAGAACGAGGTAGTATTTTTTAGCCAAATTATCATACTCTACGTAGTAATAATAGCATGCATCGTCAATCTATCAATCAGTCACCCTCTCAGCGAGCTCTGGGTAGGACTTTTGAGCAGCAGTATAGGATTTCTTCTACCGAACCCTACTATAAAAGACAGAAGAGTACTAATCAATAATGGATAATTATTTAAACTCTATTTACTATAATACTAGTAAGCCTGGTAGTTACTCAGGAATAACCAAGCTCTGGCAAAGTATCAAAGCCGAAGGTAACCCCCATAAACTCAAGTTTAAAGATGTAAAGAAATGGTTATCAGAGCAGTACACCTACCTGGTACACAAACAACCTACACTAAAATTTAAACGAGAATCAATTATAGTAGGGGAAATGAACGAGATTATGGATACTGACTTAATGGACGTTCAGAAATTTAGCAGGAGTAATGATAGAGTAAAATATCTGGCAGTATTCATTGATTTATTTTCAAGATATCTAAGAATTGAACCCATGAAAAGTAAAACCGGCGAAGATATGGTTAAAGTCATGAAAATAATTTTCAAAGATAAGCTCATTGTAAAAGAGTTAAGAAGCGATCAGGGTAAAGAATACACGGCTAAAATTGTCCAACATTACCTGAAGTCTAGAAACATAAACCATGTACTAGCTTATAATGTTTACCATGCAAACTATGCTGAACGAGTAATCAGAACAATCAAATCACGAATATACAAATTCTTTACCAAACATCAAACTCATAGATACATCGATCAACTTCAAGAGATTGTTTCTAGTTATAATAATACCAAGCATTCTTCAATAGGTATGCCCCCTTCACAAGTCACCAGAGAGAATCAGCAAGAACTTTACGAAAAGCTATATTTACCCATCGAGCTTAAAAGAGAAAGAGAACTCATTATATATAAATTTAACATAGGAGATAAAGTAAGATTATCCTTAGCCAGAATGCAGTTCGAGAAGGGGTTTGACAGGAAATGGACAGAGGAAATTTTCAAAATTGATAAAAGAACTGCTTCACACCCACCACGTTATAGAGTAACCGATTTAAATGAGGAAGATGTTGACGGCAGTTTCTATGAGCAGGAACTACAGATGAGCTTGATCACCGACAAGACCCTATATAAGATCGAGAAAATTCTCAGATACCGCATTAGACAAGGGGTGAGAGAGGCACTAGTTCGTTGGTTAGGATACAGCAAGAAATTTGACTCCTGGATTCAAGCTTCAGAAATTATAAAATATGAATGACTTCTATATTATACTCAACAGCAATCATAGCTCAGAAATTTTTCAAAACACACCAGTTAATTTTAAAGTCAGGCTTAACAGACCATTAAGACTAGAGGCCGGCTGGAAAGTAGCACTCTGCCAATACAGATCTACAGTAGCCCCTCATATATATGTATGCAGTAACATCTGCAACTCTACCATTGTCGGTCAAAAGCAGCTAAATATACTAAGATATGTACCCGATAAAGAAAAGAATCTAGACCGTTACTATGTAACGGTTGCTCAGAACTTTATAGATAGTATACACATTTACATATTAAATGCCTCTACAGAACAAAAACTTGAGATGACTGAAGGGGCAACATTCATCACGCTACACTTTGTATATAAACCTTAGCAGACTAGGTTCTAATCATTCCCATCAAAGACATCGACATGGAAGCATATTTTTCTACTCAGGGAAGTAGACCTACACCCTTTTTAACTGATGGCCTCAGACGTTATTCAGGAGCAGACAACCCTCAATACATTATAGAAAACTCTAAGGTTGTCAAAGACCTACCCAAGATCAAGATTGAGCTGATATCGGATATCAAAAAAACTTTTGACCAGACCAAAGAGGAGATGTCTACTGTTAAACGTAAGAGGAAAACCCTGACAAAGCCGCCGACTAAGAGAAGAAAGACAACATCAAATAAATCTAAACCCAAAAGTCGAAAAAGCCCATACATTAAAAAGAAGTCAAGCAGTCAACATCGCAAGAAATAATGGATGCTAAAACAACTAGTCTACCACAACTTGACCTTTTCTCACCACCAGCACATCAACAAAATGTCGAAAGGCAGTATTATATGGATTACAGACCTGTCAACCAACTGACAGATGACGGCCCTATCCTATTCGATATCAACGAACAAAAACATTTTCTGGACCTCTATAACAGTCAGCTGTATGTAAAAATGAAGATTGTTAAACAGGACAATACAGGTATGGCGGCAAATAAGAAAATAGCACCTGTAAACAACAGTCTACATTCACTATTTGAGAAAATCTCTGTTTCATTGGAGGGTAAAGAAATTAGTTCATCTAGCAACTACCCCTATAAAGCTATGTTTAGTACTTTACTGACATATGGTAAGGATGCTAAAAATTCTCAACTAAGAGCTCAAGGCTATGTAAAGGACGATTCGGATCAGATAGACTTGATTGATCTTAATAAAGGAGCTCAGATAAAGAAGGACCTCTTTCAAAAGTCCAACATTGTAGAATTTCAGGGTCCTCTTTATGAGGATATTTTTATGCAAAAAAGGTATCTACTAAACAATACAAGATTAAATATAAAACTCGATAGAACCTCTAATGAATTTGCACTCATTAACCATGAACCTACAGGTACTTATAAAATTCACCTGGAAGAGGTATTGTTTAAAGCTCACATGATCCAGCTCGATCCTCGCACACAGTTTGCTATCAGCAAGTCATTAGAAACTAGACCAGCGCTCTACTGCTACACTCAAAGAGAAATTAGAGTAGAAAATATAAACACAGGATTTACCTCAGGGACCCTTGATAACATTTTCCCCAACAGACTACCCTCAAGAATTCTTATCACACTGGTACCAGCAAAAGCATACAATGGCGATTTTAAACTCAACCCCTTCAACTTCAAACCATATGATTTGCAAAGAATAACGCTCACCGTAAATAATGACACTATCAATACCTTTACACCTACTTTTGATCACGAGCAGGGGAACGGAGTTGCTGCCAGCTATCTCAGTCTCTACGAGACGTTTAGAGAGCTGGGTAATGATTTTGGTAATGATATTTCGTTGTATGACTATGCCCACAGTTACTGTATGTATGCTTTTAATATAAAGCCTGCTTATGGTACATCTTACACGTCTGACCATGGACATGTCCGTCTGTCTCTGAATTTCAAGAAAGCTTTGGACGAGCCTGTAGTATTGATGATTCATGCCGAAACCCCGGCAGTTATGGAAATAACAAACACTCGAAACATCACCGTTAAATAACTGTTATCTTATTACAACGAACTCATTCGTCATGCAGAGACCAGCCACAGTAGACACATCTTTTACAGTAACGGCTAATACCCCTGACTCCTGGAAGGCCATGTCTGAAGACAAAGTGCTCACACTTTTAAATACACCCTGTAATATAATAATATCATCGCCCAGTCAGGGAGGGAAATCAACATTTGTTTATCGTTTACTGAAACATGATATGTTTCGAGAAACACCCGAAAAAATTCTATACTGCTACAACAGCGTATGGCAGCCAATGTTTAGTACGTTAGAATCAGAAATGGATAATATATCATTTCACTATGGCATGCCCAGCAAGGATGATTTGGAAACCTTTCAGACTCTAAGTAGTAGCCACTCTGTAATTGTATTTGATGATCTAATGATTGATGCTATGAACACCGATGCAATTTTAAAACTTTTCACAATAGGTACACATCATAATAACTGTTCAGTTATCCTACTGACCCATAATTTGTTTTTAAAGTCAAAACATTCAAGAACTTTAAATCTAAACACACATGTTTTTGTCATAATGGCTAACAACAGAGATAAGGGGCAGATCACCTCTCTAGGTCGACAGCTAGGTTATAGACAGCTCCTACAGGCTTACCTAGCAGCAACAACTACACCTTACTCATATTTTGTTATTGACTTACATACTAAAACTGATAAGAATTTAAGATTACGGTCAGACATTTTTCTGGACGAGGGCCCTACAGCTATTTATAAGGCTGAGTAACATTTAAAATGTTCATTCACCATTATGACAGCGCTAAAAAAGAACATGCCCTTTATCAAGCTATTAGCTACAGCGGAGAGTAAACAGAAAGATAGCCTACTTAACACAATGAGCAGGAGTCAGCTAGAACTGCTTAGACAATTAGCAAGAAATATTATCGAAGGAGAGTTGATTGTCAGCAAACAGTCTAATAAAGAGTTAGGTAGATATAAAAACAAACTCATTAAGCTGGCAGATAGCCGAGAGAAAGGACGAAAACTACTCTGTCTAAAGCTCAGAACAGCTTGGCCTCGCATTATTAAAGCTGTTTTACCCCAACTAGAACTACTGGAATAATGAAACATTTTGTAATACCGGAGTCAGCATATCATAGACTTAAGAATAAGCAGAAAAAGGATCATCAACCAGAATCTACTAAACAGTCTGACGTAATATTTGAACAGCCTGAAGAGACCAACGATTCATTTATCACAGATGCATTTCCTAAATCTTCAAAAGAAAGGGCATTGAGACTTGTCACCTACATCAGAAGACATGATCCTGAAATAACATGGTCATCAAATGGAGTAGTCACAGTTGACGGCAAGCTGATTGAAGGATCCAACATTATCGATTTACTTAGAGCAGCCATTAATGGTACAATAAGAAAACCTGAAGGTTGGACAGATTTCTTAGAAGCTTTGAGACATATCAATACTCCCTTGTCACTCATGACTCTAACACCCCCAGGCGTACAAATTAAGAGATCCAGATGGCTAACACACTAAGACATTCATAACTGATATTATGTATTATATCTATAACCTTGTCCTGAGGGCTAACTGGTATTATGTAACATAGCTATAAACAACTACAGAGGGTATACCCTCAAGATATTAATAACTTCTATTATGTAACATATCTATAAATAACTACCAATCAACAGACACTTTTAGTCCTGAGACCGCATATATAAGAAGACCAGAATCAGTACTAACTATTCAGAACTGAACACCATGTCTACTACATCCTCAACCGTCTTCAAGCATAATTTCGGGCAGAACAGCCAGGTATCCTTAACAGAATGGCAAGGGGAGAGAAGACTAAGTCTTAGAGTATTGGATGGCACCTACCCTGCAAGAAAATACCTATATCTACCACAAGGAGCTGTCAGGAGTCTACTACAATTGACACCACAAGTTTCACAAGCTTTGGCAGCAAAGGAAGAGAGATTTTTTGATCTCAACGAAGACATAAGACTATCAATTACCAGAGGATGTATTGATATTCGGCTGAGATGGACACCTCCCTATGAAACTGAGAAGGTTTTCACCAAGAGAGGCCTCTACATGAAGCAATATGAATTTGAGCAGCTTATTGATCTGTTAAACGATCATAATCAATGTTTCATTTAATGTATTAACTGTCTAAAAAATAAACATTTCAGCCTGAACACTTGACTTTGTCATGTCTAAACCACACAAGTCTATCTATTTCAAGGCCGATACTATTAAACCACGAAAGTATGTATCTTTTAATTTAGAAAAGAATATCATATATCATATAGAGTTAAAAGATCCTTGCCGCGATGGGTTGATTTGGCAGCTGGAAGCTATGAGGAGACTTCATGAGGAAAAACACAACTTAACCATGAACAGTTTAATATAGAGATATAAAAACACATCAAAATAAAAACAATTTTTAATCACCATAGCCAAATTACCTCAACTGATCCACTTCATACAGAAACTAATTCATCTCTTGTAATGCGACTTGAAGGCCTGTAAAGATAGTTATAAAAACAGAACACTCTACAGACTACTGTAGGACGAATAAAGATGGCGCCATACTCATAAAGTTTCAACACATCATACAGAAATTGGCAGTTTACCTAAATACAGTACATGAGCATCATTTCATTCATAAATTACCTCCAACTTCTAGCTCGTCTCTCGGCGATCTTTTAATGAAGAGACTGTCAACATCATGCATGACTAACTCTAACATCGATGCACCTCAAGTGGAAATAACTGTCGGCAGTTCTTGAAATATTTTCGTAAACAGGTACATAGCATCTATGACAAACACTAAATTTAGGGTAGTAATTAATTAGAAAATATATATATATATATATATATATATATATATGTATATAATCAAGCTTCACGAGTCTCCGCTCTAAAATTACATAATCTATAGCCAGGACAAAGTAAAGGCAGGCTCCATAACACCAGACATCTTCAGCGCCCTAGCGGTAAATTCATGAGGCGTCTGATAATTGGATGCTAACTCATGATACCTTTGACCCGAGATTTTACTTTAAGATGTTACATGTAAAAGGAGTCAAAATAAATCTTTAACATTTAATATAAGTCTACTGAAATGACCAAAAAGCGCGAAAGCGATGCTCTAGACTTGTAAGACAAACAAACAAACAACTTTTAGTTTTAAATATTTATATAGATCTGAATAGAACTAATATTACAATATATATATATATATATATAAAGCTAGGCCTACAGTCTCCTGGATGAATCTGCAAGTAAAAACAATATAAATATAAATATATATATATATATATCTAAGACACATTACACAGAAAGTATAGAGATATAAAATATACTAACTTAGGCTACACCTCGCTGCATAAGTATTTTCAACTTGTGTGGACGAGGTTGTGCAGGGTAGATACTCTTGACAAAACGGCCCTTGACGCTGATTCTAATAAAGTAGGTTTCCCCGCATTTAGGCTCCCATCCTGCAACGTCATCAAGCCGTAGAAAATAATTTTTTACGCTCCCTCCATTATCATAAGGATCGAGATGTCTTTCTGTGAGTTTTGTGCAGTGTGATAAGAGCATCTCCCTTGTAGGGTTGACTTTAAACTGTGACTTTACCATAACGTTTTTAAGTCCTAACATATGATTTGACTCAATATGAGCAAAAGCCTCCATAGTAATTTCCATACTTTCGAAACTAGCTTTAAATGACGATTTATATTGATTTGGCAATGTCAGTGATCAGAATGACTACTGAAACTTGAAAAAAAGGGGAACTTGAATTTAAGGGGAGGGTTTTCAGCAGACTCTGCAGGATTGGTCGTATAATGTAGGAAGGTGTTAATTTAGCCTGAAGGATGCTGCAATGCTGAGACTTTCATGTAAACTGTTACTCTTTATCAAGCTACAGACATACGCTCACCTATTTTGAAAATGGCTACAACTCTACTGAACGCTGACGAGAACCCCTGCCATATCTGTTGTCAACAGCCTTCTAGACACAGTTTCAAATGCTGTTTTAGAAACGAGGAAATGAAGTTATGTAGGGACTGCATTGAGTCCCTGGTAATGCGTAAGCTCATCGCCGAGATTGCCGAAAGTCGACCAATTGACCTGTCTCAAAGCTACAAACTACAATGTCCATTCTGCCGGCAGAACTACGACATGATATACGACTCGACAGGATGGGGGGAGTACATGATTGAGGACTTCGTCAATCTTGGTCAATCAATAGTACTTATCAAGCTCTCAAAAGAACACTATAGGGAAGAGATAGAGACTCTGAGAACCAATTTACGAGATCATCATCACAGTCAAATGGCTGGACAGAGAAGACGCATGACTGAGGAGGTTCTTCTACCTTTGACACGTCTACTGAACGTTGAGCATAGGCGCATAATACGACTTGTCACACCGAGACGTTAATCATGAACTTTACCAACTGTAAATAGGATTGATTAAATTACCTGATATATTCTTTAATAAACTAAACTTTTCTCCTTTTATTAATTATTGATTATTGGTATTTGATTGATCTGTATTATTGTCACTTTAAATTGGATATTAAAGAGAATTTCCCTATGTATATATATCTCTGTCTAAGTTATTTTCAACACCATATACCAACGATAAATCTGACTACTACTGTAGACTGCCAAAAAAAAGTAGCTAAGTAATTTGTATTAAGTAGCTCGTGTATGAGGTGAAAATGACAGCTATTTTTAAAATAACCGGAGTCTAAGAACTATTCATGAAAGAACAGTTATGCAATTCTGCAATAAAACAGCTTTGTACTTGTTTAGCCTCAGGCCTTGAGACAGGGTAAAGAGCAGGAGGCTTAAGATGCAGCTGGAGTCTTGACACGCTTAACCCGAACACCTCGGACATTACATAATATGGCTCAATAGAACGAAGTATACAGGGGGATTAATAATGAACATAACTGCCAAACAAAGACAATATTTGTAAGTAATACATTTTGATGACACTGATACATCAAATATGATTTCCATATAAATATGTAGCAGGCTGAGAGGTACCATATCACATTCTACTACAGTTACTACAGGATCACAATAATACTATCACATATAATTAAGGAATTACCGCAATGATCGCCGTTATGCTGAGAGTTTTTATCTTGTCATGCGTGTTGGCCTGTCGTCAGGAAGCGCCAGGAATACTGATCTGCAGTGACGATGACGTTGAAGATGTCAGATATCTGAATCTAGACACCATTGAAGAGATTAGGTAAGGACTATAATTTTAATCACATATATTGTAATATAATGGGTAAGGACTGCACAGCGCTTTAATATATAGCAGCATGCAACCCCTATGCATTTTGGTTACACCTTAATAGACATGATGATAGCTGAAGATAAAGGTCATTATATATACCTGTATAGCATCATAATGCCATAGTTATTAAAGCATCCTAAGTAATTGGTTGCATGATTTTTATGTAAGAGCTAGTAGTCATTAAAAACATGTACCCCAAGAGAGATGTTTAAGTTATAATTAATCAGAAAAATTATTTATTATTCATAATCAGCATTTCATATATTTGCCAGCCTACCTAATTAGGAATCGAATAATCCTAAAATATATGACAGAAAATTTTTTCAAAGATGTTAAGTTTTAATATCATTGGTAATTATGTCATTTATTCAGATTTTTCACACGCTATGAAGACGAGGTTGTAGATCAGCTGTCAGGAACAGACGCATCTGTCAAGATCGTGTTTCAGTCAGGCAGGATTGTCAACATACCTCTGGAGGCTTCAAGACCTCGGCACTCAGACACCCCACCTACAACAACTGAGGCCGCCCCCGTAACAATTGACACCAATACTGAGCCGATAACCGACGTATTGACAGACGCTGACTTGACAGATAAAGCCCAGAGGTTCAACAACACACAAAGTCTCCTAAGATGAAAACCATCAGGATGTCGAGAAGTCACCCTGCATTTTTGAAAATGATCATACCTGTGACTATAGGATCGACTGTGACAGTCTTAGTGGTGATTATTATCTGTATCAAGGGTAAGTAACAATATATATACTGAAATTTACTAGATATACAGGAATTTATGACAAGACTTAAATATTATTAGACATGATAAGCTAGACATATATATATTTTTTTTTGCAGTAATCATAAAGAGATTTCGCCATTTTGAACGAATTGACCGGGATATTCGTCAAAGGGAAGCCCTGGAAATGGAGAGACTGCAACGGAGACTGGACGAGCTGGACGAGATGAATGCTGCAGCTATCATACCTCATGAAGAGTCAGATGAAGAAGGTGAATAAACTTATAATATATATATATATATATATATATATATGTATATAAATAATGTATTAGTCTAGAAGTAATTAGTATATTTACTATCATAGTATTTTGCTTTTAGTTATGTTCAACTTTCACCGAGAGAATTGGGATACTTCAAGTCAGGGTAGCGAAAACAGCGGTATGTATATGTCATTATTTTACTGGTAAA
The DNA here is from genome assembly GCA_932294295.1 of Alitta virens. NCBI lineage: Eukaryota > Metazoa > Annelida > Polychaeta > Phyllodocida > Nereididae > Alitta > Alitta virens. The sequence goes on from OW028575.1 coordinate 39,352,747, forward strand.
TTATGATGAGATTAATTATATACAACGAGTAAAGCGATAATATCTATATATATATATATATATATATATGAGGGACTCATTTTCAGAGCGTTCTATTCCAGAAGTCAGACAGCGTCGACAAAGACGTAAGGCCTTCTTGGATGCTTGCGACAGCATGAAGAATTGTTATTAGGTAATTTTTTAAGATAAAATATGGTAAAAGCTTTTAAGGACTTTAGAATCCATCAAGTTATTGATTTAATGTTGTATATTTTTTGCAGATAAATCTGAACAACCAACATTTTTTTTTTGTTTGGTAATTTATTTTTTGTATTATACTTTATTATCGTTTTCTTAAACATCTAATTTTTGTATCACCATTTATGTCTTTTTTAATTTTAACCTAAAATAAAATACATGATAAAATGTTAAACACGGCTTGTTCTTGGTTTTATAGAGTTAAAATAGTAAAAGACAACTGTTATATCAGGTTGAAATATTTTTTATTTTCAAGTCAATAGATACAAGGATTTACAGAAGGGTTCATTTTAAAATAGTGACTCGTCTGTAACATGCAAAATTTCATTTAACGGCCTCAAAACCCTGGTAAAGAGCGCATGCGTTTGATTGAGTTGACGTATGTTCATCTTTTCTACAGTTTCCTCGAGGTGTAAGTTTGCAACATTTGCAGCCTCTGTTACCTGATTGACTTGTACCATGACATCAATATCCCTGTATTGTCCTTGAGGGTTAACGATCATTATATCCTTTGTCTTACATAATGGACAGGTTACAGCCTTTGTCGGATCTTTGTTTAGATCAAGTACAGCTAGAGTGATGTTACGGATGATGTTTTTCTGAAGACATCTGTGGCAGGTCTGCATCCTTTTATTACTCTGTACGTAACAGCATGAGTACGCAAATTTTGCGGTTAGCTGTTTGCAGAGTTGACATTTTCTTGAGGCCCTCATTTCTCTAAGAAGTTGGTCTGTTAGAGTTAACAGGAAGAACATATCAAGACTTATGGAGAGAGATGAATTCTGGAGACACTTATATATGAATAGATTATATAACATATTTTATTTTTAGACCTATGATAGTATAACTCTCTTTTATGCATCATAAAAAATGTCACACTCACAATAATTGGGTAAAATACCCTTGGCCCTGAGACATGTTCACACATATATTTCTAGGTATATAAAAACTATGAAGGGTCATAAAAAAAAAAGAAAAGAAAAAAAAAAAATGCCTCAGGATATGCAGGTGTTCATGACCAATATCAAGAGGTTGTACTGTGTGGAACACATACCTCATCTATTTTGAGCACTTTGATCTAAATAATATATTTAGGATTACAAGTTATGTAGCAAGCATACTTATTTAATAAGGGTTCCTTTTCCTTTATGAATATTGATGAGTTCATGAATATTAATTAGTTCATGAATATTAATATTCATGAACTAAACTTTTATAAATTTTAAAATTGTTAGCTCATAAAGTTAATAAGCATTCTAATGAAGTAATTATGAAAAAAAAAGAAGATTTTTTTCTCATTAACTTTTCCTCATTAACGAGTTAATTAGGACCAAAACCTTTGATGAATATTAATTAGGTCATGAGTATCAATTAGGTCACAAGTATTAATTAGGTCACAAGTATTAATTAGGTCATACATATTAATTAGTTCATGAATATTAATTAGCCACACCTAAGATAATTAGCATTCTAATGAAGTAATTATGAACACTTTAATCCATTAAAGAAAAAAAAAATTGATTTTTCTCAATAACTTTTCCTCATTAATGAGTTAATTAGGACCAAAACCTTTGATGAATATTAATTAGGTCATGAGTATTAATTAGGTCATGAATATTAATTAGGTCACAAGTATTAATTAGGTCATGAATATTAATTAGGTCATGAATATTAATTAGGTCATGCATATTAATTAGCTCATGAATATTAACCACGCCCCTTTTAATGCATATTAATTAGCTCATGAATATTAATTAGCTCATGAATATTAATTAGCCACGCCTCTAACCACGCCCCTTTTAGGGCTAGGAAAACAAGTACCTCCCCATACATATATAGTAGTTAATCGTTATAAGAGTAGGTTATGAAGCCTATTCTTTATCTTGGCTGAGTTTTACTTGTTTAATTAGTACATGGAATGTCCTCTATGCAACCTTGAATTTCTTATATAATCACACTTACTGTCACTTATATAATTGTCACAGAATATATATGCTAGAGTAATAATTCATGTCACTTATATAATTGTGACAGAATATATATGCTAGAGTAATAATTCAGTAGATTACGTTATGAAGTCTATTATTTATCCTGGCGGAGATTTACATGTTTTCAGTCATACATTAAAATGATACTGTTGTGATGTTTAAAATGTATTCATTTACGTAATAAAATGTTCTGATCTAAAACATGGCCTTTTACCTGTGTTGGGAACGGTGGTGATATATTTTTATATATAAATATATTTTGAAAGAGTGATTGACTTTGCAATATAATAAGAAAAAGATGAAGAAGAAGAAGAAGACAAACGTGATATGAGATTAATTGTGAGTTTGATAAATATATCCCTGAAATGAGCAGAATAAGTACACTTTTAGAAATACTAAGTGGTAGTGTTAGCGACACTTACTATAACTGAAATGCATTAGAATTTTAAAATGCTTCAACTCTGAACACTTTTGAAATATAAATGTGTAGTAGTATTATTCACTTTAAATGCTCAACTTAAAATGTTCAGAAACGTCCTATATAATTCCCATGTGATACAATAACAAGATCACAACTTAATTGCATTTAAAATACCAGGTGTAGATTTAAGAATACAATTAAGTCATTATGCTTAACAATGTCTGTTAAGTATGTTTACAATATACCGAAGAGTCAGACAATCAACATGCGCATTTGTTTTGTCTGGCAATAATGAATTAAGTAGACATCCTTAAATTTAAGTTAGTCTTTAATATCAGAACAACTTTTGAAACAGCAGTGTTCACATGTGTAAATTACAGAGCTGTCTAAAAATGGAGTTTATTTCACAGATAATTATTTTCTACATAGAGGAGTTGTAGTATCAACATTCAGTCTTCGTTGAATATGAGTGCTTGCTCTAAGCCTCATGCGGTGAAATCTAGGGTCTTCCACAATTTCGTCGTAAGGAGCACATAAGTCTACATCGCGCATTTCATCCGCACTTCGAGAATGACCCGGACTGCGGGGTAAGTCTGGGTCTCGGCAACACAGTGAACCTCTATTTGACTGACTTTGACCAAAGGTCAAACAAACTCTATTATTTACTGTATCATGTTGTGCAAATACCCTTAAAGCTGTCGGTGTTACAATGTCATTTCTTAATGTCACACTATCGTTTGCAATGGACATAGGCGGAGCAGAGGGCGCGTGAACTTGTGCCCTCGTATAACCGTCGTCGGTACAGATTGATGATGAAAAAACTGCCGGAGATGAGGCTGTTAATGAACTAAACACGTGTTCTGGAAAATTGTGAAGAATGGGTGAACATATTACTGGCGAAGTTTGATACAAGAAAGTTTCCAATTCTTCAGGGCTAGCTGACTCAATTTCCGTCATCGGGATGTACTGGTCTTGTGAAGAGTATACCTGTATTGAAGTATATATAACAATATAATTGTACTGTTATTAAATTAATTTAAGTAATGCTTGGAATTATAATTTTAAAATAGGCATAATTTAAGTAACGTGTTTACTATAATTTTAAAATAAGAATAATTTAAGTAATGCGTTTATTATAATTTTAAAATAACAATAACTTTAGGGTTGTATTATATTATGATTTAGAATATTAAATAATTAAGAATTGCATTATATTTAATTTAAAAATAAGAAATATACTTACATCATTTTGACGACGTTTTTTAAACAATTTAAATAATTTATATAGCGAGGCAAAAATCCCTGCAGAAACAAACGATATTGACAAACTGCCTCCAATGGAAATTCCAACAATTTCACCTTCTAGGTTTTCTGAGGGCTCAATACTAATTTTAATTTTGGGCTTATCATCATCGGGATTTTCCTGTAAAAGAAATTAAAGATGGAAAATCCAAAACAGCAATGTTAATATAAAGATAAATACTTGTTTGATGTAAATAAGCATTACTATAAATACTTACCAATTTAGTTGATATCTTGGGGGTATAATTAAAGATTGCCATCTGACTAGAAACTATGCGCATTGCAGTTGTGGTCTGGGGGCTCATTTGTCCAGTAACCTTTCCAGTATTACTCTGTATAGTAGAACGCGAAGAAATAGCTACATTAGGCTGCATAGTACTAGTTAGAGTAACATGTAGATTTCTAAAGAGAGTACTACCTAGACTGCTAGGTTGTGTACTAGATATAGTATGCAATATAGTGCTTAGCGCAGTATTAGCGACAGTCCTAGGTAAAGTACTGGCAACAGTAGTAGGTAAAGTACTAGATATAGAACTTGTCAACACACTGTCAACATTGTCTGGTACATTACTCACTACAGTACCAACAACAGTACTATGCGCATTGGACTGTGCATTGTTATTACTGTCACTGTCAGAAAGGTTTGCTGTGGTGTAATCATTTTCCTCAACACTCTGAGATGCAAAATCCTGTAAGAAAAAATACTTGTGTTACGCATTATATGCAGTAATTTTAGAAATATATGAGTCTATAATTTGGCAACAGCCCTAATGTGTCTAGGCTTTTTTTAAAAAAGAATAGAACATAGCCTCGAATATAACTGTGAAGTTTACAGTTGCCCTATAAGCCTGTTGTATAATAATCTCTATAATGTTGTTTTATTTAAGCTTTAGTGTACCTAGATTTAAGATAATAGGATTAAGTTTGAATAAATGCACATTTTAATAAATATTTACCTCTGATGTAGTAGATGTCAATGTAGCATTTTTGAAATTTAACTCTGTTGTAGTAGATATCGATGTAGCATTTTTGAAATTTAAATTTCGGGTGACAAACAGTTTCTGTTAACGAGAAAAATATATAACTAAATAATTGTATGAAATAATTTGTATTGCAATTTATAAGCTTTAGTGTACCTAGATGTAAGATAATAGGATTAAGTTTGAATAAATGCACATTTTAATAAATATTTACCTCTGATGTAGTAGATGTCAATGTAGCATTTTTGAAATTTAACTCTGTTGTAGTAGATATCGATGTAGCATTTTTGAAATTTAAATTTCGGGTGACAAACAGTTTCTGTTAACGAGAAAAATATATAACTAAATAATTGTATGAAATAATTTGTATTACAATTTATAACTGTGTTAATTATTAAGATAACTCACCTTACATTCATCTGGATATATTTCTAAAGGTTTCCAGCTAATCCTTTTCAAAATTATTATAGGACAACCAAAGGGATATTTCACAGTAATCGTTGTTTCTGTGCAGCCTGTCATGTCAACTATTCCTTTTCGTGTTAAAACGATTATTGTTGCATCTATTCCACAAAATGCAGGTGAAATAACTATCCTCATTCCAGAGCATATAGTAGAAGTGTCGCTTGTCTTGACACATTTAAATTTCGAGCAATTTCCATGTATAGAAAAAATTGCAAATAAAGCCGCAATGTGCAATGCAAAGACCTTCATTACTTCTTTTCTTGTATTGAAAGAACTCCCCTCCAGGTAATTAAGCCGTCATGCATGATTTAACTTATTTACAGCCACCAGATGTCACTGTGTGATTTATTCATATCAGAAGCCACCTACCGGATTTTTCTTGACTTTAATTAAATATTAGTGACTAAAGGATCTCTTGCCATTTCGCAGTTAGAAATACATGAGAGAAGTGTGTTTCTTTTTGTACTGAAGAATCAAAATGAGGTCTACAGATGGTCAGAGTGAAAGAATTGAAGACGGTTGCAATCCTACATTTGTCACTATAGATTTACCAAACAGAAAAATGGAAAATGATATAATTGCACAGTCTCTGGGTAAAAGACCTTTATTACCAGTCAAATTAGGCAATAAACAAAGTCATAAATTTATAACGCTGCTATTGCTTACCATAATATCTGTTTCAGGGCTAATTGGGATGTTAAAACCTACATATAACAATGAAAGATTTGATTATCACCCTCGTTTAGAGGCACTAAACTCTTTAACAAATTTTTCTATACTAAATGGTACTATAAAGGTATTTTATTAATTATATGTCTTGCATTGCATCTCACATATATACCCTCCCTACAGTTTAACAACTTTCCTAACTCAGAATTGTTTAGCAGCTTTAAATGGTGAATCATCAGGTTGAATACCCCTACCCTTCCCATTTAACAATTTATAGGGGCTTTGTTTAGCATATAAATAAACTGCAGTGAAAAAGTGTAGCAGTTTGTTACTTGTCTTGATGAGAGACCTCCCATATACTGGTAGACAACACTGGGACAATTTGGTTAAAGATTGACACAAAAGCTTTGCACCGTTTGCAAATGGAGCTTTAAGGATTATATTCAGATGTTGGATAAATAACTTCCTTATAATGTACCAACGACAGAGTAAATAACATTATTATAGTGCACAAAAAAACAAAAAAAACAACGACAATGGCATCAAACAACTTAAATACACCAAGCAGCCAGAAGAGGGCGCTTGAGGATGGCAACGACTCTGAGACATCTGTTGGAAATACTGTAAGTTGTACGGTTTCTATTTTAATTGTGCAAAATTAATTCACTGTTGAAAAACTTGTATTTTACTTATAAGTATTAATTTTTGTTATTGTAGGGAGACAATATAGGATCATTTTTAAAACACCCTAGACTTGAACCGCAGCAAAAAAACCCGTATAATCAAAGTCTACTAAACACAAACTTGGTAAGTTTACTTAAGGGATGTTATTTGAATACACTTCTGAATATTATACTTCCATTTTAAATTTATTTATGAACCAAAACAAAATAGTATGATTTTACATTCCTTATTATAGGCAAAATTTAAGTAGTAAGAGATAAGCGCTGATGGTAGTTTATAAAATACACATATTTTATTTAGTGACATGTTTGTTGGATATTTACTCTTCATTTTAAGGTGGCAGAAAGCAAGCCCTATTCCATTGTACAGAGTAGAATTACAAAAACATGGAAACGAGGTGTGGAAGAAAAAACCTACAGAGCCAATTTCAGCGCTGAAAAAACAGGTATTTTTCAATAATTGTATGTTATATTACTTTAACTTTGTATTATGAGTTATTGGGACTTTGAGTATTGTTTTTACAATTGTATGCATTATTTTACAACAGGAGCCAGGCTATTAGATATTAAAGAAGACCTAGTGCGTATGTTTGATGAGGTCATTAACATCGCTTCAACTAATTATGATGGGAAAGACAAGGCTAGACTTACTATAGCCCACTCTGAGATGCCAGAAGAAATATTTGTACACATGAGAGATGTTTCTAACCTAACAGGAAGAACAGTGATGGAAAGATTTGAAAAAGTGCTTAACTCCCACCAAGATATGACTGTTGACGAGTCCTTTGAGATATCAGTTGGCCTCATGAGGTTATTTAAAGGAGGCAGTCCTACAAAGAGAAGTGGTAGGACTCTCCCTCTATTTCCTCATTTGAACAAAACATTATATAGTTCTATTGTAAACAAAAAAGCCATTGTGGAAATAATTTGTGAAGACAATGAATTTATCTGTGCAGCAAAAAGTATTGTTGTTTGTATGGCTAAGCTTGAAAATATGAGACGAAATGACTTTCTCAATTTGATCAGGAAGAACAGACAATGTTCCAATGGTCCACAGACGCTGAAGACCAAAGCATTAGAACTACAAGAAAGGGCTGGACTTCCCACTGATGAACCCCTGACAATTTCAGAGTTGGCTGCTTTTGAATCTGTGCTAAAGGTAAAAATAGCTGTAATTCAATTTGCAGACGAATCAAATACGCCTGTAGTTTCAGAAGTTTCAGGTAGTGAATATGACAAGGTGATATTTCTGTATCATACTGATGACCATTTTCATGCTGTAGTCAATCACAGAGCCATGTTTCCTAAAAGTAACCTTTGCATGCAGTGTTTTGAGGTGTACAATGTGAAAGATAAATCCCACCCTTGCCTAGAAGGCCAAAAAAGCAATTGCATTGTTTGTAAAAGACATGAGTGTAATTTTGGTGAAACTATTACCTGTGAAGACTGTAACATGACTTGTAGAAACATGTCCTGCTTTGATTCCCACAAGAGGTTAACAAAATCTGAAAAAACACTATGTGAAACAAGGTACAAATGTAAAGAGTGTGGAAAAGTTATCTTAACAAAAGAACAAAGCATTGTGGATCATGTCTGCGGTCAATACAAATGTCTTTATTGTTCAGAATATGTATATCAAGATCATTTATGTTACCTCAGAAGGAAAAAAATTAAACTATCATCAGGTAAATTTGTATTTTTTGACTTTGAAACAATGCAGGATGATGTCTTTCAATGTGAATATGGTTATGTTAAAAGAGGTCATAGCGGCCAAGGTGATTGCAGTAAGTGTACTGATGAATATGAATGCCCCTCTTGCAGAATCTGTGTCAATTGTAGGACACCTAATTGCAATAGAAATTATCATATTCCTAACATGGTTGTATGTCAAACAGCCTGCGATTCCTGTAAAGATGAAACTCTTAAAGAAAAGCCTAATTGCAGTAAATGTGGTAACCTTTGTATGCAGTGTCAAAAGTCAAGATCACAAAAGGATGACAGTACAGTTGATTGCGATGTTAGTTGGTGTGGTGAACGAGAATTGGTTTTTAAGGGCCCTGACACAGTTTATGACTTTTGCACATGGCTAATATCACCTTTACATAAAAATTACACAGCTTTAGCACATAATGGAAAAGGCTTTGATTTTTCATTTATTTTGAACTTTTGTGTCAGTGAAGCCAGAATAAAACCTCAATGCATTTACGCGGGATCTAAAATAATGTGTATGGAAATAAAAGATGGCATAAATCTGAAGTTTATTGATAGTATAAACTTTATGGGAATGAGCTTAAAAAAGCTTCCAAATGCATTTTCATTACGACCTGAAAGTGAGCTTGATGGTGATGTACATGAACTTGCTAAGGGGGACTTTCCCCATCTCATGAATACAAAAGAATATCAAGATTACTGTGGAACTTTTCCTACTCTTGCCATGTATAACGTGAATGCAATGCCAGTTAAAGAACGTGAAACATTCATTGAATGGCACAAAAAACAAAGTGGAAAAGTGTTCAATTTTCAGAAAGAACTGCTATCTTATTGTAAGCTTGATGTCACCATTTTAAGGTTGGCTTGCTTGAAATTTCGAGATATCATCACTGAAATAACTACCATCAAAAGTGATGACGGCGATGTATTAGGCGTAGTAGATGTGTTTGCCCATGTGACAATTGCCTCTGCATGTATGCAGATTTTTCGAGTTAATTTTATTGAAGAATACTATGATGTAACATTATGTGATGGCAGGGGTGGTAAAGCTCTTTTTAAAACTGGTAAATGGTATTTAGGTGAAGAGCCTATCTCACCAGGTGATATAATAGAAAGAAAGTTTGTTTCCTCATCTATTGCACAAGTGCCTGCCCAAGGCTATGTCAGAAACAGTAATCACTCCTATAAGTCTATTTTATGGCTGGAGTGGGAAGCTAAAAAACTTGGTAGAGAAATTGTACATGCTAGAAACAGGGGTGAACATCCAGTGCGATGTGGTTCATCCACTTATCTACTAGATGGCTATGATAAAACTAACAATGTCTGTTACGAATTTAATGGTTGCAGGTATCATGGATGCTATTGTATAAAGGACAGAAAACTGAAAGATCCTAGAACAGGTTTTTCCATGGAGGACTTACATAAAAACACAAAAAGGAAAGAAAATGATTTAAAAGCAATGGGGTATAATTTGATAATAATGTGGGAATGTGAATTTGATAAGATTGTAAAACAGGATGAAGAGTTACAAAAGTTTATCCAAGAGTTAGATGTACCTGAACGATTGTCAATCAGATCTTCGTTCTTTGGGGGGCGCACAGAGTGTTTCAGTCTTCATCATTCATGTAAAGAAGATGAGGAAATCCATTATATTGACGTCTGTTCAATGTATCCATTTCTAAATAAACATTCCAAGTTAGTTGTAGGCCACCCTGAAATTATATGTAGAGATTTTGACTACAGTATGCAGAGTTATTTTGGCATTGCCCATGTCAAAATATTACCACCTAAAGATCTGTACATACCTGTACTACCCCTCAGAGTGACTGGTAAGTTAACATTTCCACTTTGTGCTGCTTGTGCAAAATTAGATATACCCCCAGAAATTTGTGAACATTCCAATGAAGAAAGGGCTATTAAAGGTGTTTATTGCACTCCAGAAATAATGGCAGCAATTGACAAAGGTTATGTCATCATGAAAATATATGAAGTTTACCATTATCCAGAGACATCTCAATATGATAGTGAAACTATGAAAGGTGGGTTGTTCACAGAGCAAGTTAATTTATTTATCAAAATAAAAACTGAAGCAAGTGGCTATCCTCAATGGGTGGAAAGTGAGTCTGATAAAAACAAATTTGTAAAGGAATACAGAGAAAAAGTGGGGGTTGCTTTAGATAAAGACAAAATACAAGTCAACCCTGCTTTGAGAAGTATAGCAAAAATATTCCTTAATTCCTTCTGGGGTAAACTTGGCGAAAAAAACAACAAGTTAAAAACACAGTTTATTTCTGACACTTTATCACTTGCAAAATTACAGAATAACTCAAAATATTGCATTCAGAATGTTCATGTTGTTAATGAAGATGTCATGGTTGCTGAATATAACTGTGACACAACTTTTGAAGAAGAGAGTAATGTTACTAATGAAATTTTGGCTTCACTGACAACTTGTTATGCTAGATTAGAGCTTTTAAAGCATATGGATTTTGTAGGAAGACGAATTCTTTATTGTGACACAGATAGCATAATTTTTGTAACTCAACCCACTCTTGATTCAAATGGTCACAAAGTTTATGATAATTACCCTCCGTTGGGTGATTGTTTAGGTGACCTTACTAATGAATTAGAATTAGGTACTTACATAACAGATTTTGCATGTGCTGGACCTAAATCATATTCATACAGGACAACTGATGGCCATGAAAGTGTGAAGTTTAAAGGTGTGAAAGTTAATTTTTTAAATTCACAAATAATTAATTTTGATTCTGTAAAAGAACTAGTCATGGATTTTAACAAAACTGTTACATTGACACCTCAAACTCAGTTTAAAAGATGTAAATATGGCGGCATAATCTACAATACATCTCTGGTAAAAAAACTCACATGTACATTTGATAAAAGACAAATTTTACCATCCCTAGATACCATACCTTTTGGCTTTGTAGAATAGGAAGATATAATGCTTTTATTTTGAATTTGTGTTATCTATATTTATGTAATCTTACATCATTAACATGAACACCAGTATAGTCTGCAGAAAATGTTTTGTACAATTGTATGTCTTTCAATGTAATTCTTGAAAATATATGTTTTATACTATCTCACTTGTGTTTGATAATAAATGTTACTAATGTCTTTATAATAAAATTCTCAAACTGTATCTTGATTTTGTACTTATTTCATATACTGTTAACCTTAGAGCGATTTTTACGTCCCTAGTGCACGATTTAGCACTAGAGGGCTTTACGTTTGTAGTACCAAAATTTCAGCCAGGGGGGTTTAATTCCCTAGTTCCAAATTTAACACGAGAGGGCTTTTACGTCTGTAGTACCAAAATTTCAGCCAGGGGTTTAATTACCTAGTTCCAAATTTAACACCAGAGGGCTTTTACGTCTGTAGTACCTAAACTTTCCGCTAGGGGTTTATATATAGTTCCAAAATTACCACCAGAGGCGCTGCTCTGACATCAGCGCACACCACATACTACTTAACTTGCAACACTTCCTGATTTGCTATAATACACATGAAAGCATTACATTTCATCTATCTAAAATAAAAAATACTCCATTAAGCATTTTTAACCACATGTTTGCTGCAAATTCACAGTGTCTGTTTGGTTCACAATGGCATTTCAAATTTTACCATATCTAACTACTCGTAGCCTGGCTTCCCCAAGCAAACCAAACAGCATGGTTTTCTGCAGGAAACACAGAGTTCTGCAAAGACGGGAAGTTGAGGGAAATTCCTCCATTCATGACGCAACCAAATCAACACTATTCTTACATGGCAAGTATTTTCTACAATTTAAATGTTATCAATTTACTGGTGGTCCCATTCATCACACATTCGCAGTTATCCCATCTATATTAATCGCATACCTCTGCTAACTTGCAACACTTCCTGATTTGCTATAATACACATAAAAGCATTACATTTCATCTATCTAAATAAAAAATACTCCATTAAGCATTTTTAACCACATGTTTGCTGCAAATTCACAGTGTCTGTTTGGTTCGCAATGGCATTTCAAATTTTACCATATCTAACTACTCGTAGCCTGGCTTCCCCAAGCAAACCAAACAGCATGGTTTTCTGCAGGAAACACAGAGTTCTGCAAAGACGGGAAGTTGGGGAAAATTCCTCCGTTCATGACGCAACCAAATCAACACTATTCTTACATGGCAAGTATTTTCTACAATTTATATGTTATCAATTTACTGGTGGTCCCATTCATCACACATTCGCAGTTATCCCATCTATATTAATCACATATCTCTGCTAACTTGAAACACTTCCTGATTTGCTATAATAAACATAACAGCATTACATTCCATCTATCTAAAATAAAAAATACTCCATTAAGCATTTTTAACCACACGTTTGCTGCAAATTCACAGTGTCTGTTTGGTTCGCAATGGGATTTCAAATTTACCATATCTAACTACTCGTAGCCTGGCTTCCCCAAGCAAACCAAACAGCATGGTTTTCTGCAGGAAACACAGAGTTCTGCAAAGACGGGAAGTTGGGGGAAATTCCTCCGTTCATGACGCAACCAAATCAACACTATTCTTACATGGCAAGTATTTTCTACAATTTATATGTTATCAATTTACTGGTGGTCCCATTCATCACACATTCGCAGTTATCCCATCTATATTAATCACATATCTCTGCTAACTTGAAACACTTCCTGATTTGCTATAATACACATAACAGCATTACATTCCATCTATCTAAAATAAAAAATACTTAATCGAGCATTTTTAACCACATGTTTGCTGCAAATTCACAGTGTCTGTTTGGTTCGCAATGGCATTTCAAATTTACCATATCTAACTACTCGCAGCTTGGCTTCCCCAAGCAAACCAAAACAGCATGGTTTTCTGCAGGAAACACGGAGTTCTGCAAAGATGGGAAGTTGAGGGAAATTCCTCCATTCATGACGCAACCAAATCAACACTATTCTTACATGGCAAGTATTTTCTACAATTTAAATGTTATCAATTTACTGGTGGTCCCATTCATCACACATTCCCAGTTATCCCATCTATATTAATCGCATACCTCTGCTAACTTGCAACACTTCCTGATTTGCTATAATACACATAAAAGCATTACATTTCATCTATCTAAAATAAAAAATACTCCATTAAGCATTTTTAACCACATGTTTGCTGCAAATTCACAGTGTATGGTTCGCAATGGCATTTCAAATTTACCATATCTAACTACTCGTAGCCTGGCTTCCCCAAGCAAACCAAACAGCATGGTTTTCTGCAGGAAACACAGAGTTCTGCAAAGACGGGAAGTTGGGGGAAATTCCTCCGTTCATGACGCAACCAAATCAACACTATTCTTACATGGCAAGTATTTTCTACAATTTATATGTTATCAATTTACTGGTGGTCCCATTCATCACACATTCGCAGTTATCCCATCTATATTAATCACACATCTCTGCTAACTTGAAACACTTCCTGATTTGCTATAATACACATAACAGCATTACATTCCATCTATCTAAAATAAAAAATACTTCATTGAGCATTTTTAACCACATGTTTGCTGCAAATTCACAGTGTCTGTTTGGTTTCGCAATGGCATTTCAAATTTACCATATCTAACTACTCGCAGCCTGGCTTCCCCAAGCAAACCAAACAGCATGGTTTTCTGCAGGAAACACTGAGTTCTGCAAAGACGGGAAGTTGAGGGAAATTCCTCCATTCATGACGCAACCAAATCAACACTATTCTTACATGGCAAGTATTTTCTACAATTTAAATGTTATCAATTTACTGGTGGTCCCATTCATCACACATTCGCAGTTATCCCATCTATATTAATCGCATACCTCTGCTAACTTGCAACACTTCCTGATTTGCTATAATACACATGAAAGCATTACATTTCATCTATCTAAAATAAAAAATACTCCATTAAGCATTTTTAACCACATGTTTGCTGCAAATTCACAGTGTCTGTTTGGTTCACAATGGCATTTCAAATTTTACCATATCTAACTACTCGTAGCCTGGCTTCCCCAAGCAAACCAAACAGCATGGTTTTCTGCAGGAAACACAGAGTTCTGCAAAGACGGGAAGTTGAGGGAAATTCCTCCATTCATGACGCAACCAAATCAACACTATTCTTACATGGCAAGTATTTTCTACAATTTAAATGTTATCAATTTACTGGTGGTCCCATTCATCACACATTCGCAGTTATCCCATCTATATTAATCGCATACCTCTGCTAACTTGCAACACTTCCTGATTTGCTATAATACACATAAAAGCATTACATTTCATCTATCTAAAATAAAAAATACTCCATTAAGCATTTTTAACCACACGTTTGCTGCAAATTCACAGTGTCTGTTTGGTTCGCAATGGGATTTCAAATTTACCATATCTAACTACTCGTAGCCTGGCTTCCCCAAGCAAACCAAACAGCATGGTTTTCTGCAGGAAACACAGAGTTCTGCAAAGACGGGAAGTTGGGGGAAATTCCTCCGTTCATGACGCAACCAAATCAACACTATTCTTACATGGCAAGTATTTTCTACAATTTATATGTTATCAATTTACTGGTGGTCCCATTCATCACACATTCGCAGTTATCCCATCTATATTAATCACATATCTCTGCTAACTTGAAACACTTCCTGATTTGCTATAATACACATAACAGCATTACATTCCATCTATCTAAAATAAAAAATACTTCATTGAGCATTTTTAACCACATGTTTGCTGCAAATTCACAGTGTCTGTTTGGTTCGCAATGGCATTTCAAATTTACCATATCTAACTACTCGCAGCCTGGCTTCCCCAAGCAAACCAAACAGCATGGTTTTCTGCAGGAAACACGGAGTTCTGCAAAGACGGGAAGTTTAGGGAAATTCCTCCATTCATGGCGCAACCAAATCAACACTATTCTTACATGGCAAGTATTTTCTACAATTTAAATGTTATCAATTTACTGGTGGTCCCATTCATCACACATTCGCAGTTATCCCATCTATATTAATCGCATACCTCTGCTAACTTGCAACACTTCCTGATTTGCTATAATACACATAAAAGCATTACATTTCATCTATCTAAAATAAAAAATACTCCATTAAGCATTTTTAACCACATGTTTGCTGCAAATTCACAGTGTCTGTTTGGTTCGCAATGGCATTTCAAATTTTACCATATCTAACTACTCGTAGCCTGGCTTCCCCAAGCAAACCAAACAGCATGGTTTTCTGCAGGAAACACAGAGTTCTGCAAAGACGGGAAGTTGGGGGAAATTCCTCCGTTCATGACGCAACCAAATCAACACTATTCTTACATGGCAAGTATTTTCTACAATTTATATGTTATCAATTTACTGGTGGTCCCATTCATCACACATTCGCAGTTATCCCATCTATATTAATCACATATCTCTGCTAACTTGAAACACTTCCTGATTTGCTATAATAAAAATAACAGCATTACATTCCATCTCTCTAAAATAAAAAATACTCCATTAAGCATTCTTAACCACACGTTTGCTGCAAATTCACAGTGTCTGTTTGGTTCGCAATGGGATTTCAAATTTACCATATCTAACTACTCGTAGCCTGGCTTCCCCAAGCAAACCAAACAGCATGGTTTTCTGCAGGAAACACAGAGTTCTGCAAAGACGGGAAGTTGGGGGAAATTCCTCCGTTCATGACGCAACCAAATCAACACTATTCTTACATGGCAAGTATTTTCTACAATTTATATGTTATCAATTTACTGGTGGTCCCATTCATCACACATTCGCAGTTATCCCATCTATATTAATCACATATCTCTGCTAACTTGAAACACTTCCTGATTTGCTATAATACACATAACAGCATTACATTCCATCTATCTAAAATAAAAAATACTTCATTGAGCATTTTTAACCACATGTTTGCTGCAAATTCACAGTGTCTGTTTGGTTCGCAATGGCATTTCAAATTTACCATATCTAACTACTCGCAGCCTGGCTTCCCCAAGCAAACCAAACAGCATGATTTTCTACAGGAAACACGGAGTTCTGCAAAGACGGGAAGTTGAGGGAAATTCCTCCATTCATGACGCAACCAAATCAACACTATTCTTACATGGCAAGTATTTTCTACAATTTAAATGTTATCAATTTACTGGTGGTCCCATTCATCACACATTCGCAGTTATCCCATCTATATTAATCGCATACCTCTGCTAACTTGCAACACTTCCTGATTTGCTATAATACACATAACAGCATTACATTCCATCTCTCTAAAATAAAAAATACTTCATCGAGCATTTTTAACCACATGTTTGCTGCAAATTCACAGTGTCTGTTTGGTTCGCAATGGCATTTCAAATTTACCATATCTAACTACTCGCAGCTTGGCTTCCCCAAGCAAACCAAAACAGCATGGTTTTCTGCAGGAAACACGGAGTTCTGCAAAGACGGGAAGTTGGGGGAAATTCCTCCGTTCATGACGCAACCAAATCAACACTATTCTTACATGGCAAGTATTTTCTACAATTTATATGTTATCAATTTACTGGTGGTCCCATTCATCACACATTCGCAGTTATCCCATCTATATTAATTGCATACCTCTGCTAACTTGCAACACTTCCTGATTTGCTATAATACACATGAAAGCATTACATTTCATCTATCTAAAATAAAAAATACTCCATTAAGCATTTTTAACCACATGTTTGCTGCAAATTCACAGTGTCTGTTTGGTTCACAATGGCATTTCAAATTTTACCATATCTAACTACTCGTAGCCTGGCTTCCCCAAGCAAACCAAACAGCATGGTTGTCTGCAGGAAACACAGAGTTCTGCAAGGACGGGAAGTTGGGGGAAATTCCTCCGTTCATGACGCAACCAAATCAACACTATTCTTACATGGCAAGTATTTTCTACAATTTATATGTTATCAATTTACTGGTGGTCCCATTCATCACACATTCGCAGTTATCCCATCTATATTAATCGCATACCTCTGCTAACTTGCAACACTTCCTGATTTGCTATAATACACATAACAGCATTACATTCCATCTCTCTAAAATAAAAAATACTTAATCGAGCATTTTTAACCACATGTTTGCTGCAAATTCACAGTGTCTGTTTGGTTCGCAATGGCATTTCAAATTTACCATATCTAACTACTCGCAGCTTGGCTTCCCCAAGCAAACCAAAACAGCATGGTTTTCTGCAGGAAACACGGAGTTCTGCAAAGATGGGAAGTTGAGGGAAATTCCTCCATTCATGACGCAACCAAATCAACACTATTCTTACATGGCAAGTATTTTGTACAATTTAAATGTTATCAATTTACTGTTGGTCCCATTCATCACACATTCCCAGTTATCCCATCTATATTAATCGCATACCTCTGCTTACTTGCAACACTTCCTAATTTGCTATAATACACATAAAAGCATTACATTTCATCTATCTAAAATAAAAAATACTCCATTAAGCATTTTTAACCACATGTTTGCTGCAAATTCACAGTGTTTGGTTCGCAATGGCATTTCAAATTTACCATATCTAACTACTCGTAGCCTGGCTTCCCCAAGCAAACCAAACAGCATGGTTTTCTGCAGGAAACACAGAGTTCTGCAAAGACGGGAAGTTGGGGGAAATTCCTCCGTTCATGACGCAACCTAATCAACACTATTCTTACATGGCAAGTATTTTCTACAATTTATATGTTATCAATTTACTGGTGGTCCCATTCATCACACATTCGCAGTTATCCCATCTATATTAATCACATATCTCTGCTAACTTGAAACACTTCCTGATTAACTATAATTCACATAACAGCATTACATTCCATGTATCTAAAATAAAAAATACTTCATTGAGCATTTTTAACCACATGTTTGCTGCAAATTCACAGTGTCTGTTTGGTTCGCAATGGCATTTCAAATTTACCATATCTAACTACTCGCAGCCTGGCTTCCCCAAGCAAACCAAACAGCATGATTTTCTACAGGAAACACGGAGTTCTGCAAAGACGGGAAGTTGAGGGAAATTCCTCCATTCATGTCGCAACCAAATCAACACTATTCTTACATGGCAAGTATTTTCTACAATTTAAATGTTATCAATTTACTGGTGGTCCCATTCATCACACATTCGCAGTTATCCCATCTATATTAATCGCATACCTCTGCTAACTTGCAACACTTCCTGATTTGCAATAATACACATAACAGCATTACATTCCATCTCTCTAAAATAAAAAATACTTCATCGAGCATTTTTAACCACATGTTTGCTGCAAATTCACAGTGTCTGTTTGGTTCGCAATGGCATTTCAAATTTACCATATCTAACTACTCGTAGCCTGGCTTCCCCAAGCAAACCAAACAGCATGGTTTTCTGCAGGAAACACAGAGTTCTGCAAAGACGGGAAGTTGGGGGAAATTCCTCCGTTCATGACGCAACCAAATCAACACTATTCTTACATGGCAAGTATTTTCTACAATTTAAATGTTATCAATTTACTGGTGGTCCCATTCATCACACATTCGCAGTTATCCCATCTATATTAATCGCATACCTCTGCTAACTTGCAACACTTCCTGATTTGCTATAATACACATAAAAGCATTACATTTCATCTATCTAAAATAAAAAATACTCCATTAAGCATTTTTAACCACATGTTTGCTGCAAATTCACAGTGTTTGGTTCGCAATGGCATTTCAAATTTACCATATCTAACTACTCGTAGCCTGGCTTCCCCAAGCAAACCAAACAGCATGGTTTTCTGCAGGAAACACAGAGTTCTGCAAAGACGGGAAGTTGGGGGAAATTCCTCCGTTCATGACGCAACCAAATCAACACTATTCTTACATGGCAAGTATTTTCTACAATTTATATGTTATCAATTTACTGGTGGTCCCATTCATCACACATTCGCAGTTATCCCATCTATATTAATCACACATCTCTGCTAACTTGAAACACTTCCTGATTTGCTATAATACACATAACAGCATTACATTCCATCTATCTAAAATAAAAAAAATTCATTGAGCATTTTTAACCACATGTTTGCTGCAAATTCACAGTGTCTGTTTGGTTCGCAATGGCATTTCAAATTTACCATATCTAACTACTCGCAGCCTGGCTTCCCCAAGCAAACCAAACAGCATGGTTTTCTGCAGGAAACACAGAGTTCTGCAAAGACGGGAAGTTGAGGGAAATTCCTCCATTCATGACGCAACCAAATCAACACTATTCTTACATGGCAAGTATTTTCTACAATTTAAATGTTATCAATTTACTGGTGGTCCCATTCATCACACATTCCCAGTTATCCCATCTATATTAATCGCATACCTCTGCTAACTTGCAACACTTCCTGATTTGCAATAATACACATAACAGCATTACATTCCATCTCTCTAAAATAAAAAATACTTCATCGAGCATTTTTAACCACATGTTTGCTGCAAATTCACAGTGTCTGTTTGGTTCGCAATGGCATTTCAAATTTACCATATCTAACTACTCGCAGCTTGGCTTCCCCAAGCAAACCAAAACAGCATGGTTTTCTGCAGGAAACACGGAGTTCTGCAAAGATGGGAAGTTGAGGGAAATTCCTCCATTCATGACGCAACCAAATCAACACTATTCTTACATGGCAAGTATTTTCTACAATTTAAATGTTATCAATTTACTGGTGGTCCCATTCATCACACATTCCCAGTTATCCCATCTATATTAATCGCATACCTCTGCTAACTTGCAACACTTCCTGATTTGCTATAATACACATAAAAGCATTACATTTCATCTATCTAAAATAAAAAATACTCCATTAAGCATTTTTAACCACATGTTTGCTGCAAATTCACAGTGTTTGGTTCGCAATGGCATTTCAAATTTACCATATCTAACTACTCGTAGCCTGGCTTCCCCAAGCAAACCAAACAGCATGGTTTTCTGCAGGAAACACAGAGTTCTGCAAAGACGGGAAGTTGGGGGAAATTCCTCCGTTCATGACGCAACCAAATCAACACTATTCTTACATGGCAAGTATTTTCTACAATTTATATGTTATCAATTTACTGGTGGTCCCATTCATCACACATTCGCAGTTATCCCATCTATATTAATCACATATCTCTGCTAACTTGAAACACTTCCTGATTTGCTATAATTCACATAACAGCATTACATTCCATCTATCTAAAATAAAAAATACTTCATTGAGCATTTTTAACCACATGTTTGCTGCAAATTCACAGTGTCTGTTTGGTTCGCAATGGCATTTCAAATTTACCATATCTAACTACTCGCAGCCTGGCTTCCCCAAGCAAACCAAACAGCATGATTTTCTACAGGAAACACGGAGTTCTGCAAAGACGGGAAGTTGAGGGAAATTCCTCCATTCATGACGCAACCAAATCAACACTATTCTTACATGGCAAGTATTTTCTACAATTTAAATGTTATCAATTTACTGGTGGTCCCATTCATCACACATTCGCAGTTATCCCATCTATATTAATCGCATACCTCTGCTAACTTGCAACACTTCCTGATTTGCAATAATACACATAACAGCATTACATTCCATCTCTCTAAAATAAAAAATACTTCATCGAGCATTTTTAACCACATGTTTGCTGCAAATTCACAGTGTCTGTTTGGTTCGCAATGGCATTTCAAATTTACCATATCTAACTACTCGCAGCTTGGCTTCCCCAAGCAAACCAAAACAGCATGGTTTTCTGCAGGAAACACGGAGTTCTGCAAAGATGGGAAGTTGAGGGAAATTCCTCCATTCATGACGCAACCAAATCAACACTATTCTTACATGGCAAGTATTTTCTACAATTTAAATGTTATCAATTTACTGGTGGTCCCATTCATCACACATTCCCAGTTATCCCATCTATATTAATCGCATACCTCTGCTAACTTGCAACACTTCCTGATTTGCTATAATACACATAAAAGCATTACATTTCATCTATCTAAAATAAAAAATACTCCATTAAGCATTTTTAACCACATGTTTGCTGCAAATTCACAGTGTTTGGTTCGCAATGGCATTTCAAATTTACCATATCTAACTACTCGTAGCCTGGCTTCCCCAAGCAAACCAAACAGCATGGTTTTCTGCAGGAAACACAGACTTCTGCAAAGACGAGAAGTTGGGGGAAATTCCTCCGTTCATGACGCAACCAAATCAACACTATTCTTACATGGCAAGTATTTTCTACAATTTATATGTTATCAATTTACTGGTGGTCCCATTCATCACACATTCGCAGTTATCCCATCTATATTAATCACATATCTCTGCTAACTTGAAACACTTCCTGATTTGCTATAATTCACATAACAGCATTACATTCCATCTATCTAAAATAAAAAATACTTCATTGAGCATTTTTAACCACATGTTTGCTGCAAATTCACAGTGTCTGTTTGGTTCGCAATGGCATTTCAAATTTACCATATCTAACTACTCGCAGCCTGGCTTCCCCAAGCAAACCAAACAGCATGATTTTCTACAGGAAACACGGAGTTCTGCAAAGACGGGAAGTTGAGGGAAATTCCTCCATTCATGACGCAACCAAATCAACACTATTCTTACATGGCAAGTATTTTCTACAATTTAAATGTTATCAATTTACTGGTGGTCCCATTCATCACACATTCGCAGTTATCCCATCTATATTAATCGCATACCTCTGCTAACTTGCAACACTTCCTGATTTGCAATAATACACATAACAGCATTACATTCCATCTCTCTAAAATAAAAAATACTTCATCGAGCATTTTTAACCACATGTTTGCTGCAAATTCACAGTGTCTGTTTGGTTCGCAATGGCATTTCAAATTTACCATATCTAACTACTCACAGCTTGGCTTCCCCAAGCAAACCAAAACAGCATGGTTTTCTGCAGGAAACACGGAGTTCTGCAAAGATGGGAAGTTGAGGGAAATTCCTCCATTCATGACGCAACCAAATCAACACTATTCTTACATGGCAAGTATTTTCTACAATTTAAATGTTATCAATTTACTGGTGGTCCCATTCATCACACATTCCCAGTTATCCCATCTATATTAATCGCATACCTCTGCTAACTTGCAACACTTCCTGATTTGCTATAATACACATAAAAGCATTACATTTCATCTATCTAAAATAAAAAATACTCCATTAAGCATTTTTAACCACATGTTTGCTGCAAATTCACAGTGTTTGGTTCGCAATGGCATTTCAAATTTACCATATCTAACTACTCGTAGCCTGGCTTCCCCAAGCAAACCAAACAGCATGGTTTTCTGCAGGAAACACAGAGTTCTGCAAAGACGGGAAGTTGGGGGAAATTCCTCCGTTCATGACGCAACCAAATCAACACTATTCTTACATGGCAAGTATTTTCTACAATTTATATGTTATCAATTTACTGGTGGTCCCATTCATCACACATTCGCAGTTATCCCATCTATATTAATCACACATCTCTGCTAACTTGAAACACTTCCTGATTTGCTATAATACACATAACAGCATTACATTCCATCTATCTAAAATAAAAAAAATTCATTGAGCATTTTTAACCACATGTTTGCTGCAAATTCACAGTGTCTGTTTGGTTCGCAATGGCATTTCAAATTTACCATATCTAACTACTCGCAGCCTGGCTTCCCCAAGCAAACCAAACAGCATGGTTTTCTGCAGGAAACACAGAGTTCTGCAAAGACGGGAAGTTGGGGGAAATTCCTCCGTTCATGACGCAACCAAATCAACACTATTCTTACATGGCAAGTATTTTCTACAATTTATATGTTATCAATTTACTGGTGGTCCCATTCATCACACATTCGCAGTTATCCCATCTATATTAATCACATATCTCTGCTAACTTGAAACACTTCCTGATTTGCTATAATTCACATAACAGCTTACATTCCATCTATCTAAAATAAAAAATACTTCATTGAGCATTTTTAACCACATGTTTGCTGCAAATTCACAGTGTCTGTTTGGTTCGCAATGGCATTTCAAATTTACCATATCTAACTACTCGCAGCCTGGCTTCCCCAAGCAAACCAAACAGCATGATTTTCTACAGGAAACACGGAGTTCTGCAAAGACGGGAAGTTGAGGGAAATTCCTCCATTCATGACGCAACCAAATCAACACTATTCTTACATGGCAAGTATTTTCTACAATTTAAATGTTATCAATTTACTGGTGGTCCCATTCATCACACATTCGCAGTTATCCCATCTATATTAATCGCATACCTCTGCTAACTTGCAACACTTCCTGATTTGCAATAATACACATAACAGCATTACATTCCATCTATCTAAAATAAAAAATACTTCATCGAGCATTTTTAACAACATGTTTGCTGCAAATTCACAGTGTCTGTTTGGTTCGCAATGGCATTTCAAATTTACCATATCTAACTACTCGCAGCTTGGCTTCCCCAAGCAAACCAAAACAGCATGGTTTTCTGCAGGAAACACGGAGTTCTGCAAAGATGGGAAGTTGAGGGAAATTCCTCCATTCATGACGCAACCAAATCAACACTATTCTTACATGGCAAGTATTTTCTACAATTTAAATGTTATTGTCATGTATTTAAAATATTCAGAGTATCAGTTGATAAGGAAATATAGTTAAAGGATAAAAGAATACAACTTAAAAGATATAACTTAAACCTCAAGAATTTAGAGCCTTAATAAAGGTCTTACATAAAGAGACTTAAGAATGACTTAAGGGTTGTGACTCCTGTCCACCCCAAAGCACAGGCCAATAGTATGAAGCCATGTACATGTGCACTGAAGGGGAATAGCCAATAGAATGGAGACCCCTGGAAAAAGGGCTCTTGATATTCTTGGGTTTGGGAGAAGAAATTCAGTTTGTCAGCTGTAGCTGAACTTTACCTTGTGCTGTACATTATACATATACTCTGGATTAAAGCCACCCTTTCTATGCCAAGCTATACTCTGTGTTATCTGAGTTATTCATCATCTTTAAGACATTACATGGTGGATTGTGGCTCCTGCTTTTAACTTGTACACACTCTATGGATATTTTGCACTAGGAACTTAAAAGTGCACAGCTACATTATATTTCATGCTGAGCAATTCAAACAGGTACAGTGCCATTTTGCTTTATTGATTTCAGTGCTAAGGTCTATGTGTTAGGTGATTCAATATTATCCCCATTGTTTTCAAAGTCAAAGTATTGCTTACATTGTTTTTTTACAAAATAGCTAGAACAGTTTACAATGGCTCAAGAAAATGCATGTTGTAAAGGTGCCAGATATTTTCCTGGTCGCTTTGAAGGTAAACCCCACCAGAAAGCTCTAGTCCATTGGTTGCAATTCAAAGATTACACACAATTTCACAACATTACTGACGCAAATGCCATCAAAGAATTTATTTTTACTCTGGGTGATGAAGCCCGCATTTGGTACGAAGAAAATGCAGAAGCATTTACTGATATTACAGTATTAGAAAGACAATTTAAATCCACTTATGGTCGAGCAACCACGCGTGAAGAGCACTTAAATGCCTTTGCGGAACTAACGTACACACCTGGTGAACCCTTAAACGCATATCGTAACAGGGTACGCTCCACGGCCGCACGCGCCAAGATCACTGATCAGGAGCATGTTAGATTGCAATTCATTAATGGCTTCCCTAGCCACATTCGATCAGCTCTCAGAGCAAAACGAGATAATACTCTCGATGATTGCATGCTGACAGCGCAGGCGTTAATGTCAGAGGCACCACTTCCCTCTGCCCCAGCCATGGCTATAATGCCCAATGACAAAAACCAAGAATTGGTTACGCAACTAGAAGCATTGTTACTGTCTTTTTCGGCTAACCAAGACCGACAGCCACGACAAAAGTTCAGACAATATGACAAAGACCGGCGATTTGACAGATCACAGTCACGCTCATCCTCCACACAACGAGGACGCTCGCAAAGTAGAGACAGATACCAGTCAGACAGAAAGACTTCACACAACAGCCGTTACAACAATTATGACAATAGACGAGACAGATATAGATCACAAGAACGACGGGACAGATATGACTCCTCCCGAGACAGACAGACAACAGACAGACAGACAAGGTTTAATTCGCGAGACAGAGACAGCAGCAGGTCACGCAATCGCAGAGACAGAGGCGAATCGCCTAAATCAGTCTCATTTTCGAGTCACCGCACTCAATCACCTGGTCCACAAACGTGCAAATTCTGCCACAAACCTGGACATGAATTAGGGTCTTGTTTTAAATTGCAAAGAGCCCTAAAAGAAGGTCACATTAGTGTTGACCAATTGCCTTTTCATTAGGGGCCCAGGCTGAACACACCAGACTCCCTGGCCACCCAGATGACGAGGTTGATGAAAATCCCTCAAACACAACCCCACTTTGTAGCTCTATTGTTAATGACATATCACCTTCACCTGTTCATCCAATCACCCCCTTGTCCACCTTGCACAATCAATTCACCTTGCATGCCACGCATCCCTTGAAACCAGATATTGACCCACAATATCAATCATTTTCTGATGATTCATCTTCGGTCGGCAAATTACAACTCAGCAAACAAAACATGATAAAAGGTACACTGCCTAGCAAAGAATCCATTATTGTTTTAGTTGACTCAGGAGCTACCTCTTCCCTAATATGTGCTAAGACAATCCAGGCTTCACAATTTCTATCTCAACTGCCCAAGCGTGAAGCACCAGCACTTAAGTTTACTGTAGGAAATGGCGAACAAATTCTTACTAAATACGCCATGGACATCCCTCTTACTATTGCAGGCCATGCCTTTAACATCGAAGTAAGAACAGTCGACACCTTAGGCGGTGTTGGTCTAATATTGGGCACTGACTCATTGGCTAAAGTAGATGCTAAACTAGACTTTAAGTCCCATCAGCTGCACTTCAAGTCCAACTCAGTAAATATACAAGTATGCCATGATACCATTGTTAAACCAGGCATGACCAAAATAATACAGATTAAAGGAAAGCTTCCTAACTTTATGAAAAACAGTGCAGCCTTAATCAGAGCATCAAAGTTTGCTACAAACTTTGCCTTTCCCCGCATGATTGTTCAATTTCGAAAATGCATCGCCAATGTCATTGTATACAACTCCACCCGCAGAGATATTACCTTATTAAAGCATAAACCATTTGCATCTCTGTATTTCAATGACTTGACCAATGTATATACGCCCATTGACCAGCAAGCATTGCTGCAGTCAATCATCCCAACACAAGCCCCATTAGAGAAGGGCACCACGAAATGCAATCAGCCCCAGCTCAGCTCCTCAGTCACTACTACACTTTCTAGGCAGCAATTAAGCCAAATTAAACGTGATCAATATCCTCATTTAGAAGATACTGATCCAAGACTTACTATGTTTGATTCAGAGATCATTGATCGAGACATTGTGTTAGAGGATTGTGTGCTACATCCTTCGCAACAAGGTCACTTAAGATCTCTTCTCAACACATACAAACAAGCCTTCAGTCTACATTCTGAAGTTGGCAACACAGGTATGACGGTTGACTTTGACCTCAATGACACTTCCCCATTCTACATTCGCCCTTTCACAGTGGCACAGTCAGAGAAACCTTTGATTGATAAAGAACTGGAGAAGCTTGTCAAAATGGGTATATTAGCGAATGGCCACTCGCAGTATTCGAGTCCGGTCATGTTGATCCGGAAAAAGGACACTGACGCCAAGCGTCTAGTCACTGACTTCCGGTTCCTCAATCAGAGGATAATAAAACGCAATCTACCATTCCCATTATTGCGTGATGCACTCCAAACGATCGGTCACGCACAACCCACAGTGGTTTCGGTGCTCGATCTCAAGGAGGCTTACCACAGTCTCTCACTCACAACAAAGGCATCTCAATATTGCGGCATAACATCGTATTACGGGGGTAAGTCCTACGTATACAATAAATTACCTATGGGCTTGGCCTTATCGCCAAGTGTTTTTCAAAAACACATAAACGATATTTTATTAAAAGCCCAAGTTACTGAATATTGTATTGCCATTATGGACGACCTCATTGTGTTCTCTCGGACGACTTCAGACCACTTTCGCCATGTAGAAGCCATCTTGTCAACCATCCAAGCAAATGGTCTCAAAATATCACCGGCGAAAGCGAAATTATTTAGACACAAAGTCACTTACATGGGCCAGAAATTACTAATTCAGAATGGCAGTCCTTGCATCACGCCACTACGTCAACGCACGGAGGCCATCATGAAAATGCCCATCCCAGACACCAAAAGGAAACTGAAAGGCTTTATTGGGAAAGTTTCGTATCTCTCCATGTATTTACCAAAGCTGCAGAAATTACTCAGACCTTTACACAAAATAGCAGCCAAAAATGCCCAATTTGAATGGGACCATGTCACCCAGCAAGCATACGAAACAATCATCCAGCTGCTTGCAAAACCACCAGTATTGACAATGCCAAATAGCACTGGCTTATTTAGGCTATATTGTGATACTAGCAAAATTGGTGTAGGAGCTGCTTTATACCAAGTACAACAGGGCAACGAAAGGCTATTGAGTTATTTCTCAAAAGCATTATCACAGGCAGCAGCCAATTATTCTATCACCGAACTGGAACTCACTGGCCTATATATTTCTGTTCATGCATTTCGTCATCTGCTTAAAAGTGTTACGTTTGAAGTCTATACAGACCATTCTGCCATTCCACAGATTATGAAAGCTAAGACAGAGCCAGCGACCACCAGAATTAAAAGACTGTTAGAAAGGCTAAGTGACTATTCATTCAAAGTAGGGTACAGAAAAGGTACAACTATGGTAGTTGCAGACTTCTTATCACGCAATCCACAGTTATCAAATGAGGACCTTGATATTGCGTTTATTGTAACAAGGTCACAGACCAGACAAGCTAACACAGCTGCCAGTACACCAGCCCCGGTCACCCACCATGACAGCTCACAGAGCCCGCCAGCAGCAGCAGCAGCTCAAACGCCGCTGATCCCACAGCCAGCCCTCCAGTCCACATCACAACAGGCCAGACCTCGCGGTCGCCCCCCGGCCAATTATAAATTAAAGCCCACAGGCCAACCACCACGATCAAGGTCAGTCACCCCAAACTACAACACCCAACCATCTGCCACAGTCCCAATAAGATCCAAGAGTCAGGTTACTCATAGTAGGCCCTCACAAATATCAAATGCTCCACAGATCCAACAAAACAATGCTGACACAGCAACATTTATTAAACATGCAGCAACAGCATCAACAGTTAAGATTACGCCACCAGCCACTTTAGTGGAATGTGCAGCAACTCAGCCTTCACAACAACAAGCAACAACATCAATTATTTATACGGATCATGAAATTCAACAACCTACAGTGGAAACGCATTCCCACCCGCCCCCCTATCTCTCCAAACAGCCCCAGAAACTGACTTTGGATACGTCACAAGTATCTCTTAGGCACTTGCCAAAACAAACTGTTATTACACAGCAGTTAGACAAACTAAGGTCCCTAGTAAATGAAGCACCCTCTGTGCCATTTTCCAAGGCTGAACTTTCCAAACAACAAGCACAATGTGTGAATTTTGCTCCGGTCTACAAATATATCAGCGACGGTATATTACCCTTCAATCGTCATGAAGCCCGCAATATCATGACGCAGGCCGATTCTTACATCATCATTGACACCATTCTTTTCAAATTTGCAGTACATGAATCTGATTGTTCCTTGCTTTTAGCACTACCACAAGTATTAGTGCCGCAGATTTTACATATATATCACGATTCATTGTTAGCATGTCACCAAGGAGTAGTGCGTGTTGCAGCCACCATAAGACAACAATTCTATTTTCCAAGGTTGCACCAGCAGGTATATGACTATGTCAAGACCTGTGTGACATGTCAACACCGTAAAATCCCACCACAGGAAGAGAAGCCGTACTCAATGAATATACCAACATCGTACGCTCCCTTTTCTAAAGTATATGCAGATTTAAAGACAATGCCATCATCATCAGCAGATCATCGCTACATTCTCACACTAGTATGCAACATCACACGCTATGTGATCTTAGTGCCACTAGTGAACAAAGACGCAGCCTCAGTAGCAGAAGCTATCTTGCAAAAATGTGTGTTTATATACGGACCATTTACAACTCTGATCACGGACCATGGTCGTGAATTTGAAAATCAGGTGACTAACTACATCTTTCAAGCACTCAAGATTAATCACCAGTTTGTTTCAGTGGGCAACCACAAAGCCAACAAAGCAGAACGTTTCATTGGAACAATTGCCAACATGTTGACATCATGTCTACAAGAAAATGGACGCAATTGGCACCTATTCTGCAATGCTGTGGCATATGGCTATAACAGCTTCGCATTGCCCAGTTTGGGTAACTTTAGCCCATACTACTTAGTCCATCTTAGACACCCCCCAACTCTATTTGATGTCCCCGCCACTGAATCCATAGCACCCACTTACAGGGACTATGTAGATTTACTTAAAGCTAGACTACAGAAAGTTGGAAAGACAGTTCTAGACCTGCAGTACAAGCTACAACACCAACAAGCGGTTAAACAAGCAAGAAAGTCCTCCCCAGACACTACTTTCAAAGCTGGGATACTTGTTTATTTACTTGCACCAACAGCCAGCGCACTACAAACAGCGTCAAAGAAAATAAGAATGGACTTTGTTGGACCATTGGTCATCCGATCGATGGAAGATGCTTCACATGCCAACTTAGGCACTCTAGAGGGACAAATACTCACAGGCAAATTTCATGTCAACCGCTTAAAACCTGCATGGGTGAGAACAGACAATGGACCTGTCAATACAATATCAAAATTGACAGGAATTCTCAAATCCAAATTTAACCAGCAGACAACCACTACAGCTTCCCACAAACAGCTATTTGTGGATGACACCAACAACCCCGGCTTACAACCACAGAATACTTGTAAAATGATACAAGATGACCTCCCTTGCTCCAGCAAGGTCTTCACAAACCTGGCAACTAAAAATCAATCGCTAGCAGCTAATCATACATTGACGGACCAACAAATCAAATTGCTACGCAAACATGTCCCAAGCAAATCTGGAGACTATGTAATTACAAAAGCCAGAATGAAAGCAGGTCAACTTCAAGTATTCATCTCCCAAAATGACATAAATGGGATGTGGCTCTCACAAGATGAGCATCCATCCCTCTCAGACATAACAGAAAACTTAAATAAAGACAATTACAGAATATGCGGTTCAGTACGTACTTTTGTACAACGCATATTAAATTACTAGATGAAGTCTCACACTAAAATTATTTGCTGATTAAGTTGATACTTTGCCTGACCCCACAATGTTCATACGTCACTCATACCTCATTTCATTCATTATTTTTTTGAGATCATTCTCGTTTTTTTTGATTACTATTATGATTGCTACTTTTGTGGATCAGTTGTTTATACTGGTGTCCCAAAAGAATTAAAGTGAAATTTAGTATGTATCTTTGCTGACTGGGCCATAAGGTTTGTGCCTGCCCATCAGTACTATGAACTATGCTTTGTCATTATGAAAAGCAAATTTTCCCTTTTTGCAAGGGTCAAATTTCACTCAAATTTTCTTTATGTGTTTATACTTCACACAGATCAAAAGAAGTACTTTCAATTGCTGCATAGAGCAATTAGGTTTATTGTAACTATTTTCTATGCTTTAATTCATTTTTCATGTTGGATTGACGTCAGGGATTATGCCTTAAATTACAATGTGCCGGATGTATGTTAATTGCCTTAGTGGCATTTTCTTCCATGCAGTAACAAAGGTTGCAGACCCAGTAATTGGTGTACAGAACTTGCAACAGGCCTAGTAACTTTAAGGGTAACGAAATGACACAATAGTCAAATACAACAAAGGCAGCAATTACATAAGGGCCAATAGAGCCCGCTGCTACAATGGTGACGTGATTTCACACCATTCGCAATAAGAAAATACAATTACCTTTATGTTGTTCCCTATTAAGATCCTATACACACCATATAGTGACAAATGAGGAATTAAACTTAGGTTAAAAGCCCCACTTTATGGGCTGCGCCATAAAGGCAGTATAATTGCAAGTGGACTAATACCATGCCATTTTAGCACTTTCAGTTAATTGCATGGTACACCCTGACATATAAGGGTAGTTTTATGGTGGTAATATCCCTAGCTTAAGGGTTTACTACCTCCTTCATCTCATTTTAGATCAAAGTTTTTTCCCTTTTGTCCTTTATTAGAATTGTCCTTTTGTTATATTGTTCAATTTATCAGTGTGCTTGTTCACACTCATGTATGAAGATTGCAATTAATGCAATCCCTTTGTAGATAGTAAGCCCTCTATAATCCTAGATGCACTTTAGCACATTTTAGCACATGTTATGAAATACCCCACTTATGTCAAGTCGACTTAACAGTTAAGTCACCTTGATGGTCATTTTACGTACACCCTTATCTGAAGTTAAGTCTCACACCTACATGCTTCAAAGATCCAGCTTTTACTTGAAGTACTGGAATTGCTGGATGTCCAGTCAGTCTCTCGACAACCATGGAGTTCCACTCACTTCCTCTAGTGATCCTACTCTTCACCATCGCCGGTGCACAGCACCCACCGATGATAGTACGACCGAACATTGGCATCATATTACTGAAGGACCGGGAGATATCATTATCACCATCAATATGGCATCACACCATAGCCATTCCGTTCTTCCCAGACATCCCAATGACAACACCAGCAATCGTATGCGAGACACCACCCAGCAATATGACAGACAATATGGACACCTGTAACGCATTAGAAGACCTCAACACCATGTACCTCGAATTGAAACGCCGTATGACATCTGACATCCATGTCACTCATACATCCATCATGGACATCATGACGGTGAAAGAATTCGCCCCAACACGAACAAAACGAGGTTGGTTCAATTTATTAGGCAACATAGCCAAGAAAGTGATGGGTGTAGCAACCGAAGCGGACATTAAAATACTCCAGGGCCACATATCTCAACTGATGGACATGATACGACGGGACAACAAAGACCGCATACACGACGTCACTAAGCTTCATTCTTATGAAGTGAAATCTGACCTAAGGATGAACCGACTACAAAAACACCTGGTAAGACTTGACAGAACATTAATTGACATGTCGACAGACATATCCGTATTGCAGAATTATGCCCATTTTGCAGAATCTTTAGCCAACCAAGTTCAGATTCAAGGGCAACGTATTAATGCCACTATGGCTGTTGTTCACTGGCTTCACCAGTACAACATCAATCTGCACACATTAAATCAGCTTAGAATCTCTGCAGCGTCCCAATTATCAGATATCAATCAACTCATTGAGGGTCGCCTTTCAGTCAACCTTGTGGAACCTCAGCATCTCAGATCCATTCTGAGAGACATTAACACTGAACTGCAGAGCAAGTCAGATAACCTGTTTATTAAATCAGATATAAACGTATTTTACACCAATAATGACATGGTTACCAGCTCCCATGATAGAAAATTTCTGTATGTTAAAATTAAAATTCCAGTGTCAAGTAAAACGACGGAGTTCAGTCTATATAAAATTGATGCAGTACCTGTCCCAACATCTCAGGACAATGATATTTACACCGAGCTTTACGGGTTTAGTAGATGGTTTGCCATCGCCACAAATTCGGCTTATTTCTTAGAAATCCCAGCTGAAGATGTCTATCTCCTAAAAGATGTTCTGAACACCCGCAACTATCTGCCATCAAAAGCTCATAATGCATCATGCCCCTATGCCTTGTTCATGGGTGACTCCACCGCAATCGCATCCGTCTGCCGCCACAAACTAGTCCATAGGCCAATCATGAACTATGAGTTTGTATATACCATCCCTACAAAAGGGTATTTAATTTACACACCAGCACGAAGTTGGACCCTACAGTGCCAGAATGAATCCAACCCCGCACAAGTAGCCCATAAGGGCCTGTTTCAGATCAATATCCAGTGTGGTTGCAAACTCACTTCTCACCTCACAGAGCTCCTGGCAGAATCAAACCAGTGTACAGACACAAAGTCAATCACCTCATTTAGCGCCAATTATTTGGTATTTCTTAAATTATACAGAGAGTCTCTGCCCATAAATATCACCATCAACGAGTTTACCACAGAACCCTATAATTTTCAATTGCCCCAAATTATACACACTAAATTAAATTTTACGGATTTAGAACTTGACGACGGATTTTCGACTGAAGACCAGACAGATTTAGACAATTTTCACTACAGTGACTCGACTGACGACATGTCCTGGACCTTCTCTAACTGGAGTGATATGCCCCAGGCAGACACTATCATAGCAGCAGGCTCCATTTCCATCATCGCCGTGCAGCTTATATGTATCATGGTACTACTACATCAACAGCGTCAACTCAACCGCGTCAACACCACCCTTCTTGCATTGGCCACCATCCATGGTGCGGATGCAGCGGATTTTTTCCTGCCCACGACGCCAATACCAACCATGACACCAACAGCAACAACACAGTTCCCAACATGGCGAACTGTCATTATCATAGCATCGTTTGTGCTATCAGTCATAAACATGCTAATTATATTGCTGGAAAAGCTAACACCACTCCTAGCCAAATGTGAACCGACGACTCGACTTAACCACTTACAGACCGACCTCTACTGTGCGATGTACAGCAATCAACATCAGCTTCATATCAAAGTAATGACCATCCCGCACGAACTGACAGGACTGACAATCAACAAGACACATGACATCCACGACGTTAGGTTTTCAACCAACTTGTTCTGCACGTTCGCATCCTTCAACTGGAATCAAACGGAAATATATGCTGATAACAAGAAAATTATCCTGCCACTTCGCATCACAGTGCCACTATGCCAGTACGGAGAATTCCGACGCCTAGCAAGACACCGACATACAATTAAATTTATACTAATGCAGAATATGGATTCGCTAACCATTAGTGACTGGACACGACACACTGACCAAAGCCCCCAGCGACAACCACAACCTGTGACTCTCAGATTCAGAGGTTCCCCTACAGCCTCCTATAGGCGACCACGGACCAACGACCAAGACAACCTAGCATCACTTAATGACCCGACACGTGTCCCCTTACTTCCCCAACCAACTGCACTGATATCACACGGACAGCCCGCCTCACTTACAACAGCAACTGAGACGGACCAAAACACAGACAACCCTAACTGTAACCGCCGACGGACAGAACCGACACCAAAACAGTTTAGACCGAGCAGCTCAGCCGAAGCTACCCAGTGCAGCGGCTATGAAATTGAATATACATAAAACCATATCGACTACAGACAGCCCAACCGACCATCAAACATGTGTTAAATAGTTAGTAGCCCAGGTATATCAGTGAATCTGGATATTAGTACTCCTAAGTGGAATGCACTCTTCTATATAAAATGCTTGAGCAACCATCACATCAGAGTCAAAATTTAAGATGATTATTAAAGACAACATTGTATACAAAAGGAAAAGTAATCTTTTGATTTTTGCCACTGGACTGATCTTCAAGTGAGCTATACCGCCATAGACATGCATATATCTAATAACAGAACCCTAGCAAGTAAACATAACCCAATTGAATCACTTTACCAATATACACCATCAGTATCTGTAACAATATTGTGAATACACTGTACAGTGTGAAATACAGGCATGTCATGTGTTATCATCATGTCAATCAGCTGGAGTATGGACAGTAGCAACAGTCCATAATGTACATCAACAATATCATTTACATAGATGTCTAACAATGCAGACATCATATCAGTATCCAGTTTTGCAGTATACAGTGTCATCAATGCAGTCTACAACGCAGTGTCATCAAATGCAGTCTACAATACGCAGTGTCATCAATTGCAGTCTACAAATACGCAGTGTCATCAAATGCAGTCTACAAATACACAGTGTCAATAAATGCAGTCTACAAATACGCAGTGTCATCAAATGCAGTCTACAACGCAGTGTCATCAAATGCAGTCTACAACGCAGTGTCATCAAATGCAGTCTACAATACGCAGTGTCATCAAATGCAGTCTACAAATACGCAGTGTCATCAAATGCAGTCTACAAATACGCAGTGTCAATAAATGCAGTCTACAAATACGCAGTGTCATCAAATGCAGTCTACAACGCAGTGTCTTCAATGCAGTCTACAACGCAGTGTCATCAAATGCAGTCTACAATACGCAGTGTCATCAAATGCAGTCTACAAATACACAGTGTCAATAAATGCAGTCTACAAATACGCAGTGTCATCAAATGCAGTCTACAACGCAGTGTCATCAAATGCAGTCTACAATACGCAGTGTCATCAAATGCAGTCTACAATACGCAGTGTCATCAAATGCAGCCTACAATATGCAGTGTCATCAAATCCAGTCTACAATACGCAGTGTCATCAATGCAGTCTACGACGCGCCGTGTCATTAATGCAGTCTAGAAAACATCAATTGTGCATCCTGCACTATGCAGTTGCAAAGAACAAGACTGACAGACCAGAAGACCAGGAGACAATGAACATTAGCATACTGTTATGCCAGAAGACAGACAATGAGCATTAGCATACTGTTATGCCAGAAGACAATGAACATTTGTTGTATAAAATTGCATTACCTCTACCTTAGCGTAAAAATTTTGTTCAGTTTTAACTTTTGCTATTTTTGTTTAAATTTCACCTACAATTTTTACTTTATCAACAAAGGGCATGTCATGTATTTAAAATATTCAGAGTATCAGTTGATAAGGAAATATAGTTAAAGGATAAAAGAATACAACTTAAAAGATATAACTTAAACCTCAAGAATTTAGAGCCTTAATAAAGGTCTTACATAAAGAGACTTAAGAATGACTTAAGGGTTGTGACTCCTGTCCACCCCAAAGCACAGGCCAATAGTATGAAGCCATGTACATGTGCACTGAAGGGGAATAGCCAATAGAATGGAGACCCCTGGAAAAAGGGCTCTTGATATTCTTGGGTTTGGGAGAAGAAATTCAGTTTGTCAGCTGTAGCTGAACTTTACCTTGTGCTGTACATTATACATATACTCTGGATTAAAGCCACCCTTTCTATGCCAAGCTATACTCTGTGTTATCTGAGTTATTCATCATCTTTAAGACATTACATTATCAATTTACTGGTGGTCCCATTCATCACACATTCCCAGTTATCCCATCTATATTAATCGCATACCTCTGCTAACTTGCAACACTTCCTGATTTGCTATAATACACATAAAAGCATTACATTTCATCTATCTAAAATAAAAAATACTCCATTAAGCATTTTTAACCACATGTTTGCTGCAAATTCACAGTGTTTGGTTCGCAATGGCATTTCAAATTTACCATATCTAACTACTCGTAGCCTGGCTTCCCCAAGCAAACCAAACAGCATGGTTTTCTGCAGGAAACACAGAGTTCTGCAAAGACGGGAAGTTGGGGGAAATTCCTCCGTTCATGACGCAACCAAATCAACACTATTCTTACATGGCAAGTATTTTCTACAATTTATATGTTATCAATTTACTGGTGGTCCCATTCATCACACATTCGCAGTTATCCCATCTATATTAATCACATATCTCTGCTAACTTGAAACACTTCCTGATTTGCTATAATTCACATAACAGCATTACATTCCATCTATCTAAAATAAAAAATACTTCATTGAGCATTTTTAACCACATGTTTGCTGCAAATTCACAGTGTCTGTTTGGTTCGCAATGGCATTTCAAATTTACCATATCTAACTACTCGCAGCCTGGCTTCCCCAAGCAAACCAAAACAGCATGGTTTTCTGCAGGAAACACGGAGTTCTGCAAAGATGGGAAGTTGAGGGAAATTCCTCCATTCATGACGCAACCAAATCAACACTATTCTTACATGGCAAGTATTTTCTACAATTTAAATGTTATCAATTTACTGGTGGTCCCATTCATCACACATTCCCAGTTATCCCATCTATATTAATCGCATACCTCTGCTAACTTGCAACACTTCCTGATTTGCTATAATACACATAAAAGCATTACATTTCATCTATCTAAAATAAAAAATACTCCATTAAGCATTTTTAACCAAATGTTTGCTGCAAATTCACAGTGTTTGGTTCGCAATGGCATTTCAAATTTACCATATCTAACTACTCGTAGCCTGGCTTCCCCAAGCAAACCAAACAGCATGGTTTTCTGCAGGAAACACAGAGTTCTGCAAAGACGGGAAGTTGGGGGAAATTCCTCCGTTCATGACGCAACCAAATCAACACTATTCTTACATGGCAAGTATTTTCTACAATTTATATGTTATCAATTTACTGGTGGTCCCATTCATCACACATTCGCAGTTATCCCATCTATATTAATCACACATCTCTGCTAACTTGAAACACTTCCTGATTTGCTATAATACACATAACAGCATTACATTCCATCTATCTAAAATAAAAAATACTTCATTGAGCATTTTTAACCACATGTTTGCTGCAAATTCACAGTGTC
This sequence comes from Alitta virens, assembly GCA_932294295.1. Taxonomy (NCBI): domain Eukaryota; kingdom Metazoa; phylum Annelida; class Polychaeta; order Phyllodocida; family Nereididae; genus Alitta; species Alitta virens. The sequence continues at coordinate 39,390,853 of OW028575.1, forward strand.
TGTTTGGTTCGCAATGGCATTTCAAATTTACCATATCTAACTACTCGCAGCCTGGCTTCCCCAAGCAAACCAAACAGCATGGTTTTCTGCAGGAAACACAGAGTTCTGCAAAGACGGGAAGTTGAGGGAAATTCCTCCATTCATGACGCAACCAAATCAACACTATTCTTACATGGCAAGTATTTTCTACAATTTAAATGTTATCAATTTACTGGTGGTCCCATTCATCACACATTCGCAGTTATCCCATCTATATTAATCGCATACCTCTGCTAACTTGCAACACTTCCTGATTTGCTATAATACACATAAAAGCATTACATTTCATCTATCTAAATAAAAAATACTCCATTAAGCATTTTTAACCACATGTTTGCTGCAAATTCACAGTGTCTGTTTGGTTCGCAATGGCATTTCAAATTTTACCATATCTAACTACTCGTAGCCTGGCTTCCCCAAGCAAACCAAACAGCATGGTTTTCTGCAGGAAACACAGAGTTCTGCAAAGACGGGAAGTTGGGGAAAATTCCTCCGTTCATGACGCAACCAAATCAACACTATTCTTACATGGCAAGTATTTTCTACAATTTAAATGTTATCAATTTACTGGTGGTCCCATTCATCACACATTCGCAGTTATCCCATCTATATTAATCACATATCTCTGCTAACTTGAAACACTTCCTGATTTGCTATAATAAACATAACAGCATTACATTCCATCTCTCTAAAATAAAAAATACTCCATTAAGCATTTTTAACCACACGTTTGCTGCAAATTCACAGTGTCTGTTTGGTTCGCAATGGGATTTCAAATTTACCATATCTAACTACTCGTAGCCTGGCTTCCCCAAGCAAACCAAACAGCATGGTTTTCTGCAGGAAACACAGAGTTCTGCAAAGACGGGAAGTTGGGGGAAATTCCTCCGTTCATGACGCAACCAAATCAACACTATTCTTACATGGCAAGTATTTTCTACAATTTATATGTTATCAATTTACTGGTGGTCCCATTCATCACACATTCGCAGTTATCCCATCTATATTAATCACATATCTCTGCTAACTTGAAACACTTCCTGATTTGCTATAATACACATAACAGCATTACATTCCATCTATCTAAAATAAAAAATACTTCATTGAGCATTTTTAACCACATGTTTGCTGCAAATTCACAGTGTCTGTTTGGTTCGCAATGGCATTTCAAATTTACCATATCTAACTACTCGCAGCCTGGCTTCCCCAAGCAAACCAAACAGCATGGTTTTCTGCAGGAAACACAGAGTTCTGCAAAGACGGGAAGTTGAGGGAAATTCCTCCATTCATGACGCAACCAAATCAACACTATTCTTACATGGCAAGTATTTTCTACAATTTAAATGTTATCAATTTACTGGTGGTCCCATTCATCACACATTCCCAGTTATCCCATCTATATTAATCGCATACCTCTGCTAACTTGCAACACTTCCTGATTTGCTATAATACACATGAAAGCATTACATTTCATCTATCTAAAATAAAAAATACTCCATTAAGCATTTTTAACCACATGTTTGCTGCAAATTCACAGTGTCTGTTTGGTTCACAATGGCATTTCAAATTTTACCATATCTAACTACTCGTAGCCTGGCTTCCCCAAGCAAACCAAACAGCATGGTTGTCTGCAGGAAACACAGAGTTCTGCAAAGACGGGAAGTTGAGGGAAATTCCTCCATTCATGACGCAACCAAATCAACACTATTCTTACATGGCAAGTATTTTCTACAATTTAAATGTTATCAATTTACTGGTGGTCCCATTCATCACACATTCGCAGTTATCCCATCTATATTAATCGCATACCTCTGCTAACTTGCAACACTTCCTGATTTGCTATAATACACATAAAAGCATTACATTTCATCTATCTAAATAAAAAATACTCCATTAAGCATTTTTAACCACATGTTTGCTGCAAATTCACAGTGTCTGTTTGGTTCGCAATGGCATTTCAAATTTTACCATATCTAACTACTCGTAGCCTGGCTTCCCCAAGCAAACCAAACAGCATGGTTTTCTGCAGGAAACACAGAGTTCTGCAAAGACGGGAAGTTGGGGAAAATTCCTCCGTTCATGACGCAACCAAATCAACACTATTCTTACATGGCAAGTATTTTCTACAATTTATATGTTATCAATTTACTGGTGGTCCCATTCATCACACATTCGCAGTTATCCCATCTATATTAATCACATATCTCTGCTAACTTGAAACACTTCCTGATTTGCTATAATAAACATAACAGCATTACATTCCATCTCTCTAAAATAAAAAATACTCCATTAAGCATTTTTAACCACACGTTTGCTGCAAATTCACAGTGTCTGTTTGGTTCGCAATGGGATTTCAAATTTACCATATCTAACTACTCGTAGCCTGGCTTCCCCAAGCAAACCAAACAGCATGGTTTTCTGCAGGAAACACAGAGTTCTGCAAAGACGGGAAGTTGGGGGAAATTCCTCCGTTCATGACGCAACCAAATCAACACTATTCTTACATGGCAAGTATTTTCTACAATTTATATGTTATCAATTTACTGGTGGTCCCATTCATCACACATTCGCAGTTATCCCATCTATATTAATCACATATCTCTGCTAACTTGAAACACTTACTGATTTGCTATAATACACATAACAGCATTACATTCCATCTATCTAAAATAAAAAATACTTCATTGAGCATTTTTAACCACATGTTTGCTGCAAATTCACAGTGTCTGTTTGGTTCGCAATGGCATTTCAAATTTACCATATCTAACTACTCGCAGCCTGGCTTCCCCAAGCAAACCAAACAGCATGGTTTTCTGCAGGAAACACAGAGTTCTGCAAAGACGGGAAGTTGAGGGAAATTCCTCCATTCATGACGCAACCAAATCAACACTATTCTTACATGGCAAGTATTTTCTACAATTTAAATGTTATCAATTTACTGGTGGTCCCATTCATCACACATTCCCAGTTATCCCATCTATATTAATCGCATACCTCTGCTAACTTGCAACACTTCCTGATTTGCTATAATACACATGAAAGCATTACATTTCATCTATCTAAAATAAAAAATACTCCATTAAGCATTTTTAACCACATGTTTGCTGCAAATTCACAGTGTCTGTTTGGTTCACAATGGCATTTCAAATTTTACCATATCTAACTACTCGTAGCCTGGCTTCCCCAAGCAAACCAAACAGCATGGTTGTCTGCAGGAAACACAGAGTTCTGCAAAGACGGGAAGTTGAGGGAAATTCCTCCATTCATGACGCAACCAAATCAACACTATTCTTACATGGCAAGTATTTTCTACAATTTAAATGTTATCAATTTACTGGTGGTCCCATTCATCACACATTCGCAGTTATCCCATCTATATTAATCGCATACCTCTGCTAACTTGCAACACTTCCTGATTTGCTATAATACACATAAAAGCATTACATTTCATCTATCTAAATAAAAAATACTCCATTAAGCATTTTTAACCACATGTTTGCTGCAAATTCACAGTGTCTGTTTGGTTCGCAATGGCATTTCAAATTTTACCATATCTAACTACTCGTAGCCTGGCTTCCCCAAGCAAACCAAACAGCATGGTTTTCTGCAGGAAACACAGAGTTCTGCAAAGACGGGAAGTTGGGGAAAATTCCTCCGTTCATGAAGCAACCAAATCAACACTATTCTTACATGGCAAGTATTTTCTACAATTTATATGTTATCAATTTACTGGTGGTCCCATTCATCACACATTCGCAGTTATCCCATCTATATTAATCACATATCTCTGCTAACTTGAAACACTTCCTGATTTGCTATAATAAACATAACAGCATTACATTCCATCTCTCTAAAATAAAAAATACTCCATTAAGCATTTTTAACCACACGTTTGCTGCAAATTCACAGTGTCTGTTTGGTTCGCAATGGGATTTCAAATTTACCATATCTAACTACTCGTAGCCTGGCTTCCCCAAGCAAACCAAACAGCATGGTTTTCTGCAGGAAACACAGAGTTCTGCAAAGACGGGAAGTTGGGGGAAATTCCTCCGTTCATGACGCAACCAAATCAACACTATTCTTACATGGCAAGTATTTTCTACAATTTATATGTTATCAATTTACTGGTGGTCCCATTCATCACACATTCGCAGTTATCCCATCTATATTAATCACATATCTCTGCTAACTTGAAACACTTCCTGATTTGCTATAATACACATAACAGCATTACATTCCATCTATCTAAAATAAAAAATACTTCATTGAGCATTTTTAACCACATGTTTGCTGCAAATTCACAGTGTCTGTTTGGTTCGCAATGGCATTTCAAATTTACCATATCTAACTACTCGCAGCCTGGCTTCCCCAAGCAAACCAAACAGCATGGTTTTCTGCAGGAAACACGGAGTTCTGCAAAGACGGGAAGTTGAGGGAAATTCCTCCATTCATGGCGCAACCAAATCAACACTATTCTTACATGGCAAGTATTTTATACAATTTAAATGTTATCAATTTACTGGTGGTCCCATTCATCACACATTCGCAGTTATCCCATCTATATTAATCGCATACCTCTGCTAACTTGCAACACTTCCTGATTTGCTATAATTCACATAACAGCATTACATTCCATCTATCTAAAATAAAAAATACTTCATTGAGCATTTTTAACCACATGTTTGCTGCAAATTCACAGTGTCTGTTTGCTTCGCAATGGCATTTCAAATTTACCATATCTAACTACTCGCAGCCTGGCTTCCCCAAGCAAACCAAACAGCATGATTTTCTACAGGAAACACGGAGTTCTGCAAAGACGGGAAGTTGAGGGAAATTCCTCCATTCATGACGCAACCAAATCAACACTATTCTTACATGGCAAGTATTTTCTACAATTTAAATGTTATCAATTTACTGGTGGTCCCATTCATCACACATTCGCAGTTATCCCATCTATATTAATCGCATACCTCTGCTAACTTGCAACACTTCCTGATTTGCAATAATACACATAACAGCATTACATTCCATCTCTCTAAAATAAAAAATACTTCATCGAGCATTTTTAACCACATGTTTGCTGCAAATTCACAGTGTCTGTTTGGTTCGCAATGGCATTTCAAATTTACCATATCTAACTACTCGCAGCTTGGCTTCCCCAAGCAAACCAAAACAGCATGGTTTTCTGCAGGAAACACGGAGTTCTGCAAAGATGGGAAGTTGAGGGAAATTCCTCCATTCATGACGCAACCAAATCAACACTATTCTTACATGGCAAGTATTTTCTACAATTTAAATGTTATCAATTTACTGGTGGTCCCATTCATCACACGTTCCCAGTTATCCCATCTATATTAATCGCATACCTCTGCTAACTTGCAACACTTCCTGATTTGCTATAATACACATAAAAGCATTACATTTCATCTATCTAAAATAAAAAATACTCCATTAAGCATTTTTAACCACATGTTTGCTGCAAATTCACAGTGTTTGGTTCGCAATGGCATTTCAAATTTACCATATCTAACTACTCGTAGCCTGGCTTCCCCAAGCAAACCAAACAGCATGGTTTTCTGCAGGAAACACAGAGTTCTGCAAAGACGGGAAGTTGGGGGAAATTCCTCCGTTCATGACGCAACCAAATCAACACTATTCTTACATGGCAAGTATTTTCTACAATTTATATGTTATCAATTTACTGGTGGTCCCATTCATCACACATTCGCAGTTATCCCATCTATATTAATCACATATCTCTGCTAACTTGAAACACTTCCTGATTTGCTATAATTCACATAACAGCATTACATTCCATCTATCTAAAATAAAAAATACTTCATTGAGCATTTTTAACCACATGTTTGCTGCAAATTCACAGTGTCTGTTTGGTTCGCAATGGCATTTCAAATTTACCATATCTAACTACTCGCAGCCTGGCTTCCCCAAGCAAACCAAACAGCATGATTTTCTACAGGAAACACGGAGTTCTGCAAAGACGGGAAGTTGAGGGAAATTCCTCCATTCATGACGCAACCAAATCAACACTATTCTTACATGGCAAGTATTTTCTACAATTTAAATGTTATCAATTTACTGGTGGTCCCATTCATCACACATTCCCAGTTATCCCATCTATATTAATCGCATACCTCTGCTAACTTGCAACACTTCCTGATTTGCAATAATACACATAACAGCATTACATTCCATCTCTCTAAAATAAAAAATACTTCATCGAGCATTTTTAACCACATGTTTGCTGCAAATTCACAGTGTCTGTTTGGTTCGCAATGGCATTTCAAATTTACCATATCTAACTACTCACAGCTTGGCTTCTCCAAGCAAACCAAAACAGCATGGTTTTCTGCAGGAAACACGGAGTTCTGCAAAGATGGGAAGTTGAGGGAAATTCCTCCATTCATGACGCAACCAAATCAACACTATTCTTACATGGCAAGTATTTTCTACAATTTAAATGTTATCAATTTACTGGTGGTCCCATTCATCACACATTCCCAGTTATCCCATCTATATTAATCGCATACCTCTGCTAACTTGCAACACTTCCTGATTTGCTATAATACACATAAAAGCATTACATTTCATCTATCTAAAATAAAAAATACTCCATTAAGCATTTTTAACCACATGTTTGCTGCAAATTCACAGTGTTTGGTTCGCAATGGCATTTCAAATTTACCATATCTAACTACTCGTAGCCTGGCTTCCCCAAGCAAACCAAACAGCATGGTTTTCTGCAGGAAACACAGAGTTCTGCAAAGACGGGAAGTTGGGGGAAATTCCTCCGTTCATGACGCAACCAAATCAACACTATTCTTACATGGCAAGTATTTTCTACAATTTATATGTTATCAATTTACTGGTGGTCCCATTCATCACACATTCGCAGTTATCCCATCTATATTAATCTCATATCTCTGCTAACTTGAAACACTTCCTGATTTGCTATAATAAACATAACAGCATTACATTCCATCTATCTAAAATAAAAAATACTCCATTAAGCATTTTTAACCACACGTTTGCTGCAAATTCACAGTGTCTGTTTGGTTCGCAATGGCATTTCAAATTTACCATATCTAACTACTCGTAGCCTGGCTTCCCCAAGCAAACCAAACAGCATGGTTTTCTGCAGGAAACACAGAGTTCTGCAAAGACGGGAAGTTGGGGGAAATTCCTCCGTTCATGACGCAACCAAATCAACACTATTCTTACATGGCAAGTATTTTCTACAATTTATATGTTATCAATTTACTGGTGGTCCCATTCATCACACATTCGCAGTTATCCCATCTATATTAATCACATATCTCTGCTAACTTGAAACACTTCCTGATTTGCTATAATACACATAACAGCATTACATTCCATCTATCTAAATAAAAAATACTCCATTAAGCATTTTTAACCACATGTTTGCTGCAAATTCACAGTGTCTGTTTGGTTCGCAATGGCATTTCAAATTTTACCATATCTAACTACTCGTAGCCTGGCTTCCCCAAGCAAACCAAACAGCATGGTTTTCTGCAGGAAACACAGAGTTCTGCAAAGACGGGAAGTTGGGGAAAATTCCTCCATTCATGACGCAACCAAATCAACACTATTCTTACATGGCAAGTATTTTCTACAATTTAAATGTTATCAATTTACTGGTGGTCCCATTCATCACACATTCCCAGTTATCCCATCTATATTAATCGCATACCTCTGCTAACTTGCAACACTTCCTGATTTGCTATAATACACATAAAAGCATTACATTTCATCTATCTAAAATAAAAAATACTCCATTAAGCATTTTTAACCACATGTTTGCTGCAAATTCACAGTGTTTGGTTCGCAATGGCATTTCAAATTTACCATATCTAACTACTCGTAGCCTGGCTTCCCCAAGCAAACCAAACAGCATGGTTTTCTGCAGGAAACACAGAGTTCTGCAAAGACGGGAAGTTGGGGGAAATTCCTCCGTTCATGACGCAACCAAATCAACACTATTCTTACATGGCAAGTATTTTCTACAATTTATATGTTATCAATTTACTGGTGGTCCCATTCATCACACATTCGCAGTTATCCCATCTATATTAATCACACATCTCTGCTAACTTGAAACACTTCCTGATTTGCTATAATACACATAACAGCATTACATTCCATCTATCTAAAATAAAAAATACTTCATTGAGCATTTTTAACCACATGTTTGCTGCAAATTCACAGTGTCTGTTTGGTTTCGCAATGGCATTTCAAATTTACCATATCTAACTACTCGCAGCCTGGCTTCCCCAAGCAAACCAAACAGCATGGTTTTCTGCAGGAAACACAGAGTTCTGCAAAGACGGGAAGTTGAGGGAAATTCCTCCATTCATGACGCAACCAAATCAACACTATTCTTACATGGCAAGTATTTTCTACAATTTAAATGTTATCAATTTACTGGTGGTCCCATTCATCACACATTCCCAGTTATCCCATCTATATTAATCGCATACCTCTGCTAACTTGCAACACTTCCTGATTTGCTATAATACACATGAAAGCATTACATTTCATCTATCTAAAATAAAAAATACTCCATTAAGCATTTTTAACCACATGTTTGCTGCAAATTCACAGTGTCTGTTTGGTTCACAATGGCATTTCAAATTTTACCATATCTAACTACTCGTAGCCTGGCTTCCCCAAGCAAACCAAACAGCATGGTTTTCTGCAGGAAACACAGAGTTCTGCAAAGACGGGAAGTTGAGGGAAATTCCTCCATTCATGACGCAACCAAATCAACACTATTCTTACATGGCAAGTATTTTCTACAATTTAAATGTTATCAATTTACTGGTGGTCCCATTCATCACACATTCGCAGTTATCCCATCTATATTAATCGCATACCTCTGCTAACTTGCAACACTTCCTGATTTGCTATAATACACATAAAAGCATTACATTTCATCTATCTAAATAAAAAATACTCCATTAAGCATTTTTAACCACATGTTTGCTGCAAATTCACAGTGTCTGTTTGGTTCGCAATGGCATTTCAAATTTTACCATATCTAACTACTCGTAGCCTGGCTTCCCCAAGCAAACCAAACAGCATGGTTTTCTGCAGGAAACACAGAGTTCTGCAAAGACGGGAAGTTGGGGAAAATTCCTCCATTCATGACGCAACCAAATCAACACTATTCTTACATGGCAAGTATTTTCTACAATTTATATGTTATCAATTTACTGGTGGTCCCATTCATCACACATTCGCAGTTATCCCATCTATATTAATCACATATCTCTGCTAACTTGAAACACTTCCTGATTTGCTATAATAAACATAACAGCATTACATTCCATCTATCTAAAATAAAAAATACTCCATTAAGCATTTTTAACCACACGTTTGCTGCAAATTCACAGTGTCTGTTTGGTTCGCAATGGGATTTCAAATTTACCATATCTAACTACTCGTAGCCTGGCTTCCCCAAGCAAACCAAACAGCATGGTTTTCTGCAGGAAACACAGAGTTCTGCAAAGACGGGAAGTTGGGGGAAATTCCTCCGTTCATGACGCAACCAAATCAACACTATTCTTACATGGCAAGTATTTTCTACAATTTATATGTTATCAATTTACTGGTGGTCCCATTCATCACACATTCGCAGTTATCCCATCTATATTAATCACATATCTCTGCTAACTTGAAACACTTCCTGATTTGCTATAATACACATAACAGCATTACATTCCATCTATCTAAAATAAAAAATACTTCATTGAGCATTTTTAACCACATGTTTGCTGCAAATTCACAGTGTCTGTTTGGTTCGCAATGGCATTTCAAATTTTACCATATCTAACTACTCGCAGCCTGGCTTCCCCAAGCAAACCAAACAGCATGGTTTTCTGCAGGAAACACGGAGTTCTGCAAAGACGGGAAGTTTAGGGAAATTCTTCCATTCATGGCGCAACCAAATCAACACTATTCTTACATGGCAAGTATTTTCTACAATTTAAATGTTATCAATTTACTGGTGGTCCCATTCATCACACATTCGCAGTTATCCCATCTATATTAATCGCATACCTCTGCTAACTTGCAACACTTCCTGATTTGCTATAATACACATAAAAGCATTACATTTCATCTATCTAAAATAAAAAATACTCCATTAAGCATTTTTAACCACATGTTTGCTGCAAATTCACAGTGTCTGTTTGGTTCGCAATGGCATTTCAAATTTTACCATATCTAACTACTCGTAGCCTGGCTTCCCCAAGCAAGCCAAACAGCATGGTTTTCTGCAGGAAACACAGAGTTCTGCAAAGATGGGAAGTTGGGGGAAATTCCTCCGTTCATGACGCAACCAAATCAACACTATTCTTACATGGCAAGTATTTTCTACAATTTATATGTTATCAATTTACTGGTGGTCCCATTCATCACACATTCGCAGTTATCCCATCTATATTAATCACATATCTCTGCTAACTTGAAACACTTCCTGATTTGCTATAATAAAAATAACAGCATTACATTCCATCTCTCTAAAATAAAAAATACTCCATTAAGCATTCTTAACCACACGTTTGCTGCAAATTCACAGTGTCTGTTTGGTTCGCAATGGGATTTCAAATTTACCATATCTAACTACTCGTAGCCTGGCTTCCCCAAGCAAACCAAACAGCATGGTTTTCTGCAGGAAACACAGAGTTCTGCAAAGACGGGAAGTTGGGGGAAATTCCTCCGTTCATGACGCAACCAAATCAACACTATTCTTACATGGCAAGTATTTTCTACAATTTATATGTTATCAATTTACTGGTGGTCCCATTCATCACACATTCGCAGTTATCCCATCTATATTAATCACATATCTCTGCTAACTTGAAACACTTCCTGATTTGCTATAATACACATAACAGCATTACATTCCATCTATCTAAAATAAAAAATACTTCATTGAGCATTTTTAACCACATGTTTGCTGCAAATTCACAGTGTCTGTTTGGTTCGCAATGGCATTTCAAATTTACCATATCTAACTACTCGCAGCCTGGCTTCCCCAAGCAAACCAAACAGCATGATTTTCTACAGGAAACACGGAGTTCTGCAAAGACGGGAAGTTGAGGGAAATTCCTCCATTCATGACGCAACCAAATCAACACTATTCTTACATGGCAAGTATTTTCTACAATTTAAATGTTATCAATTTACTGGTGGTCCCATTCATCACACATTCGCAGTTATCCCATCTATATTAATCGCATACCTCTGCTAACTTGCAACACTTCCTGATTTGCTATAATACACATAACAGCATTACATTCCATCTCTCTAAAATAAAAAATACTTCATCGAGCATTTTTAACCACATGTTTGCTGCAAATTCACAGTGTCTGTTTGGTTCGCAATGGCATTTCAAATTTACCATATCTAACTACTCGCAGCTTGGCTTCCCCAAGCAAACCAAAACAGCATGGTTTTCTGCAGGAAACACGGAGTTCTGCAAAGACGGGAAGTTGGGGGAAATTCCTCCGTTCATGACGCAACCAAATCAACACTATTCTTACATGGCAAGTATTTTCTACAATTTATATGTTATCAATTTACTGGTGGTCCCATTCATCACACATTCGCAGTTATCCCATCTATATTAATCGCATACCTCTGCTAACTTGCAACACTTCCTGATTTGCTATAATACAAATGAAAGCATTACATTTCATCTATCTAAAATAAAAAATACTCCATTAAGCATTTTTAACCACATGTTTGCTGCAAATTCACAGTGTCTGTTTGGTTCACAATGGCATTTCAAATTTTACCATATCTAACTACTCGTAGCCTGGCTTCCCCAAGCAAACCAAACAGCATGGTTGTCTGCAGGAAACACAGAGTTCTGCAAGGACGGGAAGTTGGGGGAAATTCCTCCGTTCATGACGCAACCAAATCAACACTATTCTTACATGGCAAGTATTTTCTACAATTTATATGTTATCAATTTACTGGTGGTCCCATTCATCACACATTCGCAGTTATCCCATCTATATTAATCGCATACCTCTGCTAACTTGCAACACTTCCTGATTTGCTATAATACACATAACAGCATTACATTCCATCTCTCTAAAATAAAAAATACTTAATCGAGCATTTTTAACCACATGTTTGCTGCAAATTCACAGTGTCTGTTTGGTTCGCAATGGCATTTCAAATTTACCATATCTAAATACTCGTAGCCTGGCTTCCCCAAGCAAACCAAACAGCATGGTTTTCTGCAGGAAACACAGAGTTCTGCAAAGACGGGAAGTTGGGGGAAATTCCTCCGTTCATGACGCAACCAAATCAACACTATTCTTACATGGCAAGTATTTTCTACAATTTAAATGTTATCAATTTACTGGTGGTCCCATTCATCACACATTCGCAGTTATCCCATCTATATTAATCGCATACCTCTGCTAACTTGCAACACTTCCTGATTTGCTATAATACACATAAAAGCATTACATTTCATCTATCTAAAATAAAAAATACTCCATTAAGCATTTTTAACCACATGTTTGCTGCAAATTCACAGTGTTTGGTTCGCAATGGCATTTCAAATTTACCATATCTAACTACTCGTAGCCTGGCTTCCCCAAGCAAACCAAACAGCATGGTTTTCTGCAGGAAACACAGAGTTCTGCAAAGACGGGAAGTTGGGGGAAATTCCTCCGTTCCTGACGCAACCAAATCAACACTATTCTTACATGGCAAGTATTTTCTACAATTTATATGTTATCAATTTACTGGTGGTCCCATTCATCACACATTCGCAGTTATCCCATCTATATTAATCACACATCTCTGCTAACTTGAAACACTTCCTGATTTGCTATAATACACATAACAGCATTACATTCCATCTATCTAAAATAAAAAATACTTCATTGAGCATTTTTAACCACATGTTTGCTGCTAATTCACAGTGTCTGTTTGGTTTGCAATGGCATTTCAAATTTACCATATCTAACTACTCGCAGCCTGGCTTCCCCAAGCAAACCAAACAGCATGGTTTTCTGCAGGAAACACAGAGTTCTGCAAAGACGGGAAGTTGAGGGAAATTCCTCCATTCATGACGCAACCAAATCAACACTATTCTTACATGGCAAGTATTTTCTACAATTTAAATGTTATCAATTTACTGGTGGTCCCATTCATCACACATTCGCAGTTATCCCATCTATATTAATCGCATACCTCTGCTAACTTGCAACACTTCCTGATTTGCAATAATACACATAACAGCATTACATTCCATCTCTCTAAAATAAAAAATACTTCATCGAGCATTTTTAACCACATGTTTGCTGCAAATTCACAGTGTCTGTTTGGTTCGCAATGGCATTTCAAATTTACCATATCTAACTACTCGCAGCTTGGCTTCCCCAAGCAAACCAAAACAGCATGGTTTTCTGCAGGAAACACGGAGTTCTGCAAAGATGGGAAGTTGAGGGAAATTCCTCCATTCATGACGCAACCAAATCAACACTATTCTTACATGGCAAGTATTTTCTACAATTTAAATGTTATCAATTTACTGGTGGTCCCATTCATCACACATTCCCAGTTATCCCATCTATATTAATCACATACCTCTGCTAACTTGCAACACTTCCTGATTTGCTATAATACACATAAAAGCATTACATTTCATCTATCTAAAATAAAAAATACTCCATTAAGCATTTTTAACCACATGTTTGCTGCAAATTCACAGTGTTTGGTTCCCAATGGCATTTCAAATTTACCATATCTAACTACTCGTAGCCTGGCTTCCCCAAGCAAACCAAACAGCATGGTTTTCTGCAGGAAACACAGAGTTCTGCAAAGACGGGAAGTTGGGGGAAATTCCTCCGTTCATGACGCAACCAAATCAACACTATTCTTACATGGCAAGTATTTTCTACAATTTATATGTTATCAATTTACTGGTGGTCCCATTCATCACACATTCGCAGTTATCCCATCTATATTAATCACATATCTCTGCTAACTTGAAACACTTCCTGATTTGCTATAATTCACATAACAGCATTACATTCCATCTATCTAAAATAAAAAATACTTCATTGAGCATTTTTAACCACATGTTTGCTGCAAATTCACAGTGTCTGTTTGGTTCGCAATGGCATTTCAAATTTACCATATCTAACTACTCGCAGCCTGGCTTCCCCAAGCAAACCAAACAGCATGATTTTCTACAGGAAACACGGAGTTCTGCAAAGACGGGAAGTTGAGGGAAATTCCTCCATTCATGACGCAACCAAATCAACACTATTCTTACATGGCAAGTATTTTCTACAATTTAAATGTTATCAATTTACTGGTGGTCCCATTCATCACACATTCGCAGTTATCCCATCTATATTAATCGCATACCTCTGCTAACTTGCAACACTTCCTGATTTGCAATAATACACATAACAGCATTACATTCCATCTCTCTAAAATAAAAAATACTTCATCGAGCATTTTTAACCACATGTTTGCTGCAAATTCACAGTGTCTGTTTGGTTCGCAATGGCATTTCAAATTTACCATATCTAACTACTCGCAGCTTGGCTTCCCAAAGCAAACCAAAACAGCATGGTTTTCTGCAGGAAACACGGAGTTCTGCAAAGATGGGAAGTTGAGGGAAATTCCTCCATTCATGACGCAACCAAATCAACACTATTCTTACATGGCAAGTATTTTCTACAATTTAAATGTTATCAATTTACTGGTGGTCCCATTCATCACACATTCCCAGTTATCCCATCTATATTAATCGCATACCTCTGCTAACTTGCAACACTTCCTGATTTGCTATAATACACATAAAAGCATTACATTTCATCTATCTAAAATAAAAAATACTCCATTAAGCATTTTTAACCACATGTTTGCTGCAAATTCACAGTGTTTGGTTCGCAATGGCATTTCAAATTTACCATATCTAACTACTCGTAGCCTGGCTTCCCCAAGCAAACCAAACAGCATGGTTTTCTGCAGGAAACACAGAGTTCTGCAAAGACGGGAAGTTGGGGGAAATTCCTCCGTTCATGACGCAACCAAATCAACACTATTCTTACATGGCAAGTATTTTCTACAATTTATATGTTATCAATTTACTGGTGGTCCCATTCATCACACATTCGCAGTTATCCCATCTATATTAATCACACATCTCTGCTAACTTGAAACACTTCCTGATTTGCTATAATACACATAACAGCATTACATTCCATCTATCTAAAATAAAAAATACTTCATTGAGCATTTTTAACCACATGTTTGCTGCAAATTCACAGTGTCTGTTTGGTTCGCAATGGCATTTCAAATTTACCATATCTAACTACTCGCAGCCTGGCTTCCCCAAGCAAACCAAACAGCATGGTTTTCTGCAGGAAACACAGAGTTCTGCAAAGACGGGAAGTTGAGGGAAATTCCTCCATTCATGACGCAACCAAATCAACACTATTCTTACATGGCAAGTATTTTCTACAATTTAAATGTTATCAATTTACTGGTGGTCCCATTCATCACACATTCCCAGTTATCCCATCTATATTAATCGCATACCTCTGCTAACTTGCAACACTTCCTGATTTGCTATAATACACATAACAGCATTACATTCCATCTCTCTAAAATAAAAAATACTTCATCGAGCATTTTTAACCACATGTTTGCTGCAAATTCACAGTGTCTGTTTGGTTCGCAATGGCATTTCAAATTTACCATATCTAACTACTCGCAGCTTGGCTTCCCCAAGCAAACCAAAACAGCATGGTTTTCTGCAGGAAACACGGAGTTCTGCAAAGACGGGAAGTTGAGGGAAATTCCTCCATTCATGACGCAACCAAATCAACACTATTCTTACATGGCAAGTATTTTCTACAATTTAAATGTTATCAATTTACTGTTGGTCCCATTCATCACACATTCGCAGTTATCCCATCTATATTAATCGCATACCTCTGCTAACTTGCAACACTTCCTGATTTGCTATAATACACATAAAAGCATTACATTTCATCTATCTAAAATAAAAAATACTCCATTAAGCATTTTTAACCACATGTTTGCTGCCAATTCACAGTGTTTGGTTCGCAATGGCATTTCAAATTTACCATATCTAACTACTCGTAGCCTGGCTTCCCCAAGCAAACCAAACAGCATGGTTTTCTGCAGGAAACACAGAGTTCTGCAAAGACGGGAAGTTGGGGGAAATTCCTCCGTTCATGACGCAACCAAATCAACACTATTCTTACATGGCAAGTATTTTCTACAATTTATATGTTATCAATTTACTGGTGGTCCCATTCATCACACATTCGCAGTTATCCCATCTATATTAATCACATATCTCTGCTAACTTGAAACACTTCCTGATTTGCTATAATTCACATAACAGCATTACATTCCATCTATCTAAAATAAAAAATACTTCATTGAGCATTTTTAACCACATGTTTGCTGCAAATTCACAGTGTCTGTTTGGTTCGCAATGGCATTTCAAATTTACCATATCTAACTACTCGCAGCCTGGCTTCCCCAAGCAAACCAAACAGCATGATTTTCTACAGGAAACACGGAGTTCTGCAAAGACGGGAAGTTGAGGGAAATTCCTCCATTCATGACGCAACCAAATCAACACTATTCTTACATGGCAAGTATTTTCTACAATTTAAATGTTATCAATTTACTGGTGGTCCCATTCATCACACATTCGCAGTTATCCCATCTATATTAATCGCATACCTCTGCTAACTTGCAACACTTCCTGATTTGCAATAATACACATAACAGCATTACATTCCATCTCTCTAAAATAAAAAATACTTCATCGAGCATTTTTAACCACATGTTTGCTGCAAATTCACAGTGTCTGTTTGGTTCGCAATGGCATTTCAAATTTACCATATCTAACTACTCGCAGCTTGGCTTCCCCAAGCAAACCAAAACAGCATGGTTTTCTGCAGGAAACACGGAGTTCTGCAAAGATGGGAAGTTGAGGGAAATTCCTCCATTCATGACGCAACCAAATCAACACTATTCTTACATGGCAAGTATTTTCTACAATTTAAATGTTATCAATTTACTGGTGGTCCCATTCATCACACATTCCCAGTTATCCCATCTATATTAATCGCATACCTCTGCTAACTTGCAACACTTCCTGATTTGCTATAATACACATAAAAGCATTACATTTCATCTATCTAAAATAAAAAATACTCCATTAAGCATTTTTAACCACATGTTTGCTGCAAATTCACAGTGTTTGGTTCGCAATGGCATTTCAAATTTACCATATCTAACTACTCGTAGCCTGGCTTCCCCAAGCAAACCAAACAGCATGGTTTTCTGCAGGAAACACAGAGTTCTGCAAAGACGGGAAGTTGGGGGAAATTCCTCCGTTCATGACGCAACCAAATCAACACTATTCTTACATGGCAAGTATTTTCTACAATTTATATGTTATCAATTTACTGGTGGTCCCATTCATCACACATTCGCAGTTATCCCATCTATATTAATCACATATCTCTGCTAACTTGAAACACTTCCTGATTTGCTATAATTCACATAACAGCATTACATTCCATCTATCTAAAATAAAAAATACTTCATTGAGCATTTTTAACCACATGTTTGCTGCAAATTCACAGTGTCTGTTTGGTTCGCAATGGCATTTCAAATTTACCATATCTAACTACTCGCAGCCTGGCTTCCCCAAGCAAACCAAACAGCATGATTTTCTACAGGAAACACGGAGTTCTGCAAAGACGGGAAGTTGAGGGAAATTCCTCCATTCATGACGCAACCAAATCAACACTATTCTTACATGGCAAGTATTTTCTACAATTTAAATGTTATCAATTTACTGGTGGTCCCATTCATCACACATTCGCAGTTATCCCATCTATATTAATCGCATACCTCTGCTAACTTGCAACACTTCCTGATTTGCTATAATACACATAAAAGCATTACATTTCATCTATCTAAAATAAAAAATACTCCATTAAGCATTTTTAACCACATGTTTGCTGCAAATTCACAGTGTTTGGTTCGCAATGGCATTTCAAATTTACCATATCTAACTACTCGTAGCCTGGCTTCCCCAAGCAAACCAAACAGCATGGTTTTCTGCAGGAAACACAGAGTTCTGCAAAGACGGGAAGTTGGGGGAAATTCCTCCGTTCATGACGCAACCAAATCAACACTATTCTTACATGGCAAGTATTTTCTACAATTTATATGTTATCAATTTACTGGTGGTCCCATTCATCACACATTCGCAGTTATCCCATCTATATTAATCACATATCTCTGCTAACTTGAAACACTTCCTGATTTGCTATAATTCACATAACAGCATTACATTCCATCTATCTAAAATAAAAAATACTTCATTGAGCATTTTTAACCACATGTTTGCTGCAAATTCACAGTGTCTGTTTGGTTCGCAATGGCATTTCAAATTTACCATATCTAACTACTCGCAGCCTGGCTTCCCCAAGCAAACCAAACAGCATGATTTTCTACAGGAAACACGGAGTTCTGCAAAGACGGGAAGTTGAGGGAAATTCCTCCATTCATGACGCAACCAAATCAACACTATTCTTACATGGCAAGTATTTTCTACAATTTAAATGTTATCAATTTACTGGTGGTCCCATTCATCACACATTCCCAGTTATCCCATCTATATTAATCGCATACCTCTGCTAACTTGCAACACTTCCTGATTTGCAATAATACACATAACAGCATTACATTCCATCTCTCTAAAATAAAAAATACTTCATCGAGCATTTTTAACCACATGTTTGCTGCAAATTCACAGTGTCTGTTTGGTTCGCAATGGCATTTCAAATTTACCATATCTAACTACTCGCAGCTTGGCTTCCCCAAGCAAACCAAAACAGCATGGTTTTCTGCAGGAAACACAGAGTTCTGCAAAGATGGGAAGTTGAGGGAAATTCCTCCATTCATGACGCAACCAAATCAACACTATTCTTACATGGCAAGTATTTTCTACAATTTAAATGTTATCAATTTACTGGTGGTCCCATTCATCACACATTCCCAGTTATCCCATCTATATTAATCGCATACCTCTGCTAACTTGCAACACTTCCTGATTTGCTATAATACACATAAAAGCATTACATTTCATCTATCTAAAATAAAAAATACTCCATTAAGCATTTTTAACCACATGTTTGCTGCAAATTCACAGTGTTTGGTTCGCAATGGCATTTCAAATTTACCATATCTAACTACTCGCAGCCTGGCTTCCCCAAGCAAACCAAACAGCATGATTTTCTACAGGAAACACGGAGTTCTGCAAAGACGGGAAGTTGAGGGAAATTCCTCCATTCATGACGCAACCAAATCAACACTATTCTTACATGGCAAGTATTTTCTACAATTTAAATGTTATCAATTTACTGGTGGTCCCATTCATCACACATTCGCAGTTATCCCATCTATATTAATCGCATACCTCTGCTAACTTGCAACACTTCCTGATTTGCTATAATACACATAAAAGCATTACATTTCATCTATCTAAAATAAAAAATACTCCATTAAGCATTTTTAACCACATGTTTGCTGCAAATTCACAGTGTTTGGTTCGCAATGGCATTTCAAATTTACCATATCTAACTACTCGTAGCCTGGCTTCCCCAAGCAAACCAAACAGCATGGTTTTCTGCAGGAAACACAGAGTTCTGCAAAGACGGGAAGTTGGGGGAAATTCCTCCGTTCATGACGCAACCAAATCAACACTATTCTTACATGGCAAGTATTTTCTACAATTTATATGTTATCAATTTACTGGTGGTCCCATTCATCACACATTCGCAGTTATCCCATCTATATTAATCACATATCTCTGCTAACTTGAAACACTTCCTGATTTGCTATAATTCACATAACAGCATTACATTCCATCTATCTAAAATAAAAAATACTTCATTGAGCATTTTTAACCACATGTTTGCTGCAAATTCACAGTGTCTGTTTGGTTCGCAATGGCATTTCAAATTTACCATATCTAACTACTCGCAGCCTGGCTTCCCCAAGCAAACCAAACAGCATGATTTTCTACAGGAAACACGGAGTTCTGCAAAGACGGGAAGTTGAGGGAAATTCCTCCATTCATGACGCAACCAAATCAACACTATTCTTACATGGCAAGTATTTTCTACAATTTAAATGTTATCAATTTACTGGTGGTCCCATTCATCACACATTCCCAGTTATCCCATCTATATTAATCGCATACCTCTGCTAACTTGCAACACTTCCTGATTTGCTATAATACACATAAAAGCATTACATTTCATCTATCTAAAATAAAAAATACTCCATTAAGCATTTTTAACCACATGTTTGCTGCAAATTCACAGTGTTTGGTTCGCAATGGCATTTCAAATTTACCATATCTAACTACTCGTAGCCTGGCTTCCCCAAGCAAACCAAACAGCATGGTTTTCTGCAGGAAACACAGAGTTCTGCAAAGACGGGAAGTTGGGGGAAATTCCTCCGTTCATGACGCAACCAAATCAACACTATTCTTACATGGCAAGTATTTTCTACAATTTATATGTTATCAATTTACTGGTGGTCCCATTCATCACACATTCGCAGTTATCCCATCTATATTAATCACATATCTCTGCTAACTTGAAACACTTCCTGATTTGCTATAATTCACATAACAGCATTACATTCCATCTATCTAAAATAAAAAATACTTCATTGAGCATTTTTAACCACATGTTTGCTGCAAATTCACAGTGTCTGTTTGGTTCGCAATGGCATTTCAAATTTACCATATCTAACTACTCGCAGCCTGGCTTCCCCAAGCAAACCAAAACAGCATGGTTTTCTGCAGGAAACACAGAGTTCTGCAAAGACGGGAAGTTGGGGGAAATTCCTCCGTTCATGACGCAACCAAATCAACACTATTCTTACATGGCAAGTATTTTCTACAATTTATATGTTATCAATTTACTGGTGGTCCCATTCATCACACATTCGCAGTTATCCCATCTATATTAATCACATATCTCTGCTAACTTGAAACACTTCCTGATTTGCTATAATTCACATAACAGCATTACATTCCATCTATCTAAAATAAAAAATACTTCATTGAGCATTTTTAACCACATGTTTGCTGCAAATTCACAGTGTCTGTTTGGTTCGCAATGGCATTTCAAATTTACCATATCTAACTACTCGCAGCCTGGCTTCCCCAAGCAAACCAAACAGCATGATTTTCTACAGGAAACACGGAGTTCTGCAAAGACGGGAAGTTGAGGGAAATTCCTCCATTCATGACGCAACCAAATCAACACTATTCTTACATGGCAAGTATTTTCTACAATTTAAATGTTATCAATTTACTGGTGGTCCCATTCATCACACATTCGCAGTTATCCCATCTATATTAATCGCATACCTCTGCTAACTTGCAACACTTCCTGATTTGCAATAATACACATAACAGCATTACATTCCATCTCTCTAAAATAAAAAATACTTCATCGAGCATTTTTAACCACATGTTTGCTGCAAATTCACAGTGTCTGTTTGGTTCGCAATGGCATTTCAAATTTACCATATCTAACTACTCGTAGCTTGGCTTCCCAAAGCAAACCAAAACAGCATGGTTTTCTGCAGGAAACACGGAGTTCTGCAAAGATGGGAAGTTGAGGGAAATTCCTCCATTCATGACGCAACCAAATCAACACTATTCTTACATGGCAAGTATTTTCTACAATTTAAATGTTATCAATTTACTGGTGGTCCCATTCATCACACATTCCCAGTTATCCCATCTATATTAATCGCATACCTCTGCTAACTTGCAACACTTCCTGATTTGCTATAATACACATAAAAGCATTACATTTCATCTATCTAAAATAAAAAATACTCCATTAAGCATTTTTAACCACATGTTTGCTGCAAATTCACAGTGTTTGGTTCGCAATGGCATTTCAAATTTACCATATCTAACTACTCGTAGCCTGGCTTCCCCAAGCAAACCAAACAGCATGGTTTTCTGCAGGAAACACAGAGTTCTGCAAAGACGGGAAGTTGGGGGAAATTCCTCCGTTCATGACGCAACCAAATCAACACTATTCTTACATGGCAAGTATTTTCTACAATTTATATGTTATCAATTTACTGGTGGTCCCATTCATCACACATTCGCAGTTATCCCATCTATATTAATCACACATCTCTGCTAACTTGAAACACTTCCTGATTTGCTATAATACACATAACAGCATTACATTCCATCTATCTAAAATAAAAAATACTTCATTGAGCATTTTTAACCACATGTTTGCTGCAAATTCACAGTGTCTGTTTGGTTCGCAATGGCATTTCAAATTTACCATATCTAACTACTCGCAGCCTGGCTTCCCCAAGCAAACCAAACAGCATGGTTTTCTGCAGGAAACACAGAGTTCTGCAAAGACGGGAAGTTGAGGGAAATTCCTCCATTCATGACGCAACCAAATCAACACTATTCTTACATGGCAAGTATTTTCTACAATTTAAATGTTATCAATTTACTGGTGGTCCCATTCATCACACATTCCCAGTTATCCCATCTATATTAATCGCATACCTCTGCTAACTTGCAACACTTCCTGATTTGCTATAATACACATAACAGCATTACATTCCATCTCTCTAAAATAAAAAATACTTCATCGAGCATTTTTAACCACATGTTTGCTGCAAATTCACAGTGTCTGTTTGGTTCGCAATGGCATTTCAAATTTACCATATCTAACTACTCGCAGCTTGGCTTCCCCAAGCAAACCAAAACAGCATGGTTTTCTGCAGGAAACACGGAGTTCTGCAAAGATGGGAAGTTGAGGGAAATTCCTCCATTCATGACGCAACCAAATCAACACTATTCTTACATGGCAAGTATTTTCTACAATTTAAATGTTATCAATTTACTGTTGGTCCCATTCATCACACATTCGCAGTTATCCCATCTATATTAATCGCATACCTCTGCTAACTTGCAACACTTCCTGATTTGCTATAATACACATAAAAGCATTACATTTCATCTATCTAAAATAAAAAATACTCCATAAAGCATTTTTAACCACATGTTTGCTGCCAATTCACAGTGTTTGGTTCGCAATGGCATTTCAAATTTACCATATCTAACTACTCGTAGCCTGGCTTCCCCAAGCAAACCAAACAGCATGGTTTTCTGCAGGAAACACAGAGTTCTGCAAAGACGGGAAGTTGGGGGAAATTCCTCCGTTCATGACGCAACCAAATCAACACTATTCTTACATGGCAAGTATTTTCTACAATTTATATGTTATCAATTTACTGGTGGTCCCATTCATCACACATTCGCAGTTATCCCATCTATATTAATCACATATCTCTGCTAACTTGAAACACTTCCTGATTTGCTATAATTCACATAACAGCATTACATTCCATCTATCTAAAATAAAAAATACTTCATTGAGCATTTTTAACCACATGTTTGCTGCAAATTCACAGTGTCTGTTTGGTTCGCAATGGCATTTCAAATTTACCATATCTAACTACTCGCAGCCTGGCTTCCCCAAGCAAACCAAACAGCATGATTTTCTACAGGAAACACGGAGTTCTGCAAAGACGGGAAGTTGAGGGAAATTCCTCCATTCATGACGCAACCAAATCAACACTATTCTTACATGGCAAGTATTTTCTACAATTTAAATGTTATCAATTTACTGGTGGTCCCATTCATCACACATTCGCAGTTATCCCATCTATATTAATCGCATACCTCTGCTAACTTGCAACACTTCCTGATTTGCAATAATACACATAACAGCATTACATTCCATCTCTCTAAAATAAAAAATACTTCATCGAGCATTTTTAACCACATGTTTGCTGCAAATTCACAGTGTCTGTTTGGTTCGCAATGGCATTTCAAATTTACCATATCTAACTACTCGCAGCTTGGCTTCCCCAAGCAAACCAAAACAGCATGGTTTTCTGCAGGAAACACGGAGTTCTGCAAAGATGGGAAGTTGAGGGAAATTCCTCCATTCATGACGCAACCAAATCAACACTATTCTTACATGGCAAGTATTTTCTACAATTTAAATGTTATCAATTTACTGGTGGTCCCATTCATCACACATTCCCAGTTATCCCATCTATATTAATCGCATACCTCTGCTAACTTGCAACACTTCCTGATTTGCTATAATACACATAAAAGCATTACATTTCATCTATCTAAAATAAAAAATACTCCATTAAGCATTTTTAACCACATGTTTGCTGCAAATTCACAGTGTTTGGTTCGCAATGGCATTTCAAATTTACCATATCTAACTACTCGCAGCCTGGCTTCCCCAAGCAAACCAAACAGCATGGTTTTCTGCAGGAAACACAGAGTTCTGCAAAGACGGGAAGTTGGGGGAAATTCCTCCGTTCATGACGCAACCAAATCAACACTATTCTTACATGGCAAGTATTTTCTACAATTTATATGTTATCAATTTACTGGTGGTCCCATTCATCACACATTCGCAGTTATCCCATCTATATTAATCACATATCTCTGCTAACTTGAAACACTTCCTGATTTGCTATAATTCACATAACAGCATTACATTCCATCTATCTAAAATAAAAAATACTTCATTGAGCATTTTTAACCACATGTTTGCTGCAAATTCACAGTGTCTGTTTGGTTCGCAATGGCATTTCAAATTTACCATATCTAACTACTCGCAGCCTGGCTTCCCCAAGCAAACCAAACAGCATGATTTTCTACAGGAAACACGGAGTTCTGCAAAGACGGGAAGTTGAGGGAAATTCCTCCATTCATGACGCAACCAAATCAACACTATTCTTACATGGCAAGTATTTTCTACAATTTAAATGTTATCAATTTACTGGTGGTCCCATTCATCACACATTCCCAGTTATCCCATCTATATTAATCGCATACCTCTGCTAACTTGCAACACTTCCTGATTTGCTATAATACACATAAAAGCATTACATTTCATCTATCTAAAATAAAAAATACTCCATTAAGCATTTTTAACCACATGTTTGCTGCAAATTCACAGTGTTTGGTTCGCAATAGCATTTCAAATTTACCATATCTAACTACTCGTAGCCTGGCTTCCCCAAGCAAACCAAACAGCATGGTTTTCTGCAGGAAACACAGAGTTCTGCAAAGACGGGAAGTTGGGGGAAATTCCTCCGTTCATGATGCAACCAAATCAACACTATTCTTACATGGCAAGTATTTTCTACAATTTATATGTTATCAATTTACTGGTGGTCCCATTCATCACACATTCGCAGTTATCCCATCTATATTAATCACATATCTCTGCTAACTTGAAACACTTCCTGATTTGCTATAATTCACATAACAGCATTACATTCCATCTATCTAAAATAAAAAATACTTCATTGAGCATTTTTAACCACATGTTTGCTGCAAATTCACAGTGTCTGTTTGGTTCGCAATGGCATTTCAAATTTACCATATCTAACTACTCGCAGCCTGGCTTCCCCAAGCAAACCAAACAGCATGATTTTCTACAGGAAACACGGAGTTCTGCAAAGACGGGAAGTTGAGGGAAATTCCTCCATTCATGACGCAACCAAATCAACACTATTCTTACATGGCAAGTATTTTCTACAATTTAAATGTTATCAATTTACTGGTGGTCCCATTCATCACACATTCCCAGTTATCCCATCTATATTAATCGCATACCTCTGCTAACTTGCAACACTTCCTGATTTGCTATAATACACATAAAAGCATTACATTTCATCTATCTAAAATAAAAAATACTCCATTAAGCATTTTTAACCACATGTTTGCTGCAAATTCACAGTGTTTGGTTCGCAATGGCATTTCAAATTTACCATATCTAACTACTCGTAGCCTGGCTTCCCCAAGCAAACCAAACAGCATGGTTTTCTGCAGGAAACACAGAGTTCTGCAAAGACGGGAAGTTGGGGGAAATTCCTCCGTTCATGACGCAACCAAATCAACACTATTCTTACATGGCAAGTATTTTCTACAATTTATATGTTATCAATTTACTGGTGGTCCCATTCATCACACATTCGCAGTTATCCCATCTATATTAATCACACATCTCTGCTAACTTGAAACACTTCCTGATTTGCTATAATACACATAACAGCATTACATTCCATCTATCTAAAATAAAAAATACTTCATTGAGCATTTTTAACCACATGTTTGCTGCAAATTCACAGTGTCTGTTTGGTTCGCAATGGCATTTCAAATTTACCATATCTAACTACTCGCAGCCTGGCTTCCCCAAGCAAACCAAACAGCATGGTTTTCTGCAGGAAACACAGAGTTCTGCAAAGACGGGAAGTTGAGGGAAATTCCTCCATTCATGACGCAACCAAATCAACACTATTCTTACATGGCAAGTATTTTCTACAATTTAAATGTTATCAATTTACTGGTGGTCCCATTCATCACACATTCCCAGTTATCCCATCTATATTAATCGCATACCTCTGCTAACTTGCAACACTTCCTGATTTGCTATAATACACATGAAAGCATTACATTTCATCTATCTAAAATAAAAAATACTCCATTAAGCATTTTTAACCACATGTTTGCTGCAAATTCACAGTGTCTGTTTGGTTCACAATGGCATTTCAAATTTTACCATATCTAACTACTCGTAGCCTGGCTTCCCCAAGCAAACCAAACAGCATGGTTTTCTGCAGGAAACACAGAGTTCTGCAAAGACGGGAAGTTGAGGGAAATTCCTCCATTCATGACGCAACCAAATCAACACTATTCTTACATGGCAAGTATTTTCTACAATTTAAATGTTATCAATTTACTGGTGGTCCCATTCATCACACATTCGCAGTTATCCCATCTATATTAATCGCATACCTCTGCTAACTTGCAACACTTCCTGATTTGCTATAATACACATAAAAGCATTACATTTCATCTATCTAAATAAAAAATACTCCATTAAGCATTTTTAACCACATGTTTGCTGCAAATTCACAGTGTCTGTTTGGTTCGCAATGGCATTTCAAATTTTACCATATCTAACTACTCGTAGCCTGGCTTCCCCAAGCAAACCAAACAGCATGGTTTTCTGCAGGAAACACAGAGTTCTGCAAAGACGGGAAGTTGGGGAAAATTCCTCCGTTCATGACGCAACCAAATCAACACTATTCTTACATGGCAAGTATTTTCTACAATTTATATGTTATCAATTTACTGGTGGTCCCATTCATCACACATTCGCAGTTATCCCATCTATATTAATCACATATCTCTGCTAACTTGAAACACTTCCTGATTTGCTATAATAAACATAACAGCATTACATTCCATCTCTCTAAAATAAAAAATACTCCATTAAGCATTTTTAACCACACGTTTGCTGCAAATTCACAGTGTCTGTTTGGTTCGCAATGGGATTTCAAATTTACCATATCTAACTACTCGTAGCCTGGCTTCCCCAAGCAAACCAAACAGCATGGTTTTCTGCAGGAAACACAGAGTTCTGCAAAGACGGGAAGTTGGGGGAAATTCCTCCGTTCATGACGCAACCAAATCAACACTATTCTTACATGGCAAGTATTTTCTACAATTTATATGTTATCAATTTACTGGTGGTCCCATTCATCACACATTCGCAGTTATCCCATCTATATTAATCACATATCTCTGCTAACTTGAAACACTTCCTGATTTGCTATAATACACATAACAGCATTACATTCCATCTATCTAAAATAAAAAATACTTCATTGAGCATTTTTAACCACATGTTTGCTGCAAATTCACAGTGTCTGTTTGGTTCGCAATGGCATTTCAAATTTACCATATCTAACTACTCGCAGCCTGGCTTCCCCAAGCAAACCAAACAGCATGGTTTTCTGCAGGAAACACGGAGTTCTGCAAAGACGGGAAGTTTAGGGAAATTCCTCCATTCATGGCGCAACCAAATCAACACTATTCTTACATGGCAAGTATTTTATACAATTTAAATGTTATCAATTTACTGGTGGTCCCATTCATCACACATTCGCAGTTATCCCATCTATATTAATCGCATACCTCTGCTAACTTGCAACACTTCCTGATTTGCTATAATACACATAAAAGCATTACATTTCATCTATCTAAAATAAAAAATACTCCATTAAGCATTTTTAACCACAAGTTTGCTGCAAATTCACAGTGTCTGTTTGGTTCGCAATGGCATTTCAAATTTTACCATATCTAACTACTCGTAGCCTGGCTTCCCCAAGCAAACCAAACAGCATGGTTTTCTGCAGGAAACACAGAGTTCTGCAAAGACGGGAAGTTGGGGGAAATTCCTCCATTCATGACGCAACCAAATCAACACTATTCTTACATGGCAAGTATTTTCTACAATTTAAATGTTATCAATTTACTGGTGGTCCCATTCATCACACATTCCCAGTTATCCCATCTATATTAATCGCATACCTCTGCTAACTTGCAACACTTCCTGATTTGCTATAATACACATAAAAGCATTACATTTCATCTATCTAAAATAAAAAATACTCCATTAAGCATTTTTAACCACATGTTTGCTGCAAATTCACAGTGTTTGGTTCGCAATGGCATTTCAAATTTACCATATCTAACTACTCGTAGCCTGGCTTCCCCAAGCAAACCAAACAGCATGGTTTTCTGCAGGAAACACAGAGTTCTGCAAAGACGGGAAGTTGGGGGAAATTCCTCCGTTCATGACGCAACCAAATCAACACTATTCTTACATGGCAAGTATTTTCTACAATTTATATGTTATCAATTTACTGGTGGTCCCATTCATCACACATTCGCAGTTATCCCATCTATATTAATCACACATCTCTGCTAACTTGAAACACTTCCTGATTTGCTATAATACACATAACAGCATTACATTCCATCTATCTAAAATAAAAAATACTTCATTGAGCATTTTTAACCACATGTTTGCTGCAAATTCACAGTGTCTGTTTGGTTCGCAATGGCATTTCAAATTTACCATATCTAACTACTCGCAGCCTGGCTTCCCCAAGCAAACCAAACAGCATGGTTTTCTGCAGGAAACACAGAGTTCTGCAAAGACGGGAAGTTGAGGGAAATTCCTCCATTCATGACGCAACCAAATCAACACTATTCTTACATGGCAAGTATTTTCTACAATTTAAATGTTATCAATTTACTGGTGGTCCCATTCATCACACATTCCCAGTTATCCCATCTATATTAATCGCATACCTCTGCTAACTTGCAACACTTCCTGATTTGCTATAATACACATAAAAGCATTACATTTCATCTATCTAAAATAAAAAATACTCCATTAAGCATTTTTAACCACAAGTTTGCTGCAAATTCACAGTGTCTGTTTGGTTCGCAATGGCATTTCAAATTTTACCATATCTAACTACTCGTAGCCTGGCTTCCCCAAGCAAACCAAACAGCATGGTTTTCTGCAGGAAACACAGAGTTCTGCAAAGACGGGAAGTTGGGGGAAATTCCTCCGTTCATGACGCAACCAAATCAACACTATTCTTACATGGCAAGTATTTTCTACAATTTATATGTTATCAATTTACTGGTGGTCCCATTCATCACACATTCGCAGTTATCCCATCTATATTAATCACATATCTCTGCTAACTTGAAACACTTCCTGATTTGCTATAATAAACATAACAGCATTACATTCCATCTCTCTAAAATAAAAAATACTCCATTAAGCATTCTTAACCACACGTTTGCTGCAAATTCACAGTGTCTGTTTGGTTCGCAATGGGATTTCAAATTTACCATATCTAACTACTCGTAGCCTGGCTTCCCCAAGCAAACCAAACAGCATGGTTTTCTGCAGGAAACACAGAGTTCTGCAAAGACGGGAAGTTGGGGGAAATTCCTCCGTTCATGACGCAACCAAATCAACACTATTCTTACATGGCAAGTATTTTATACAATTTAAATGTTATCAATTTACTGGTGGTCCCATTCATCACACATTCGCAGTTATCCCATCTATATTAATCGCATACCTCTGCTAACTTGCAACACTTCCTGATTTGCTATAATACACATAAAAGCATTACATTTCATCTATCTAAAATAAAAAATACTCCATTAAGCATTTTTAACCACAAGTTTGCTGCAAATTCACAGTGTCTGTTTGGTTCGCAATGGCATTTCAAATTTTACCATATCTAACTACTCGTAGCCTGGCTTCCCCAAGCAAACCAAACAGCATGGTTTTCTGCAGGAAACACAGAGTTCTGCAAAGACGGGAAGTTGGGGGAAATTCCTCCATTCATGACGCAACCAAATCAACACTATTCTTACATGGCAAGTATTTTCTACAATTTAAATGTTATCAATTTACTGGTGGTCCCATTCATCACACATTCCCAGTTATCCCATCTATATTAATCGCATACCTCTGCTAACTTGCAACACTTCCTGATTTGCTATAATACACATAAAAGCATTACATTTCATCTATCTAAAATAAAAAATACTCCATTAAGCATTTTTAACCACATGTTTGCTGCAAATTCACAGTGTTTGGTTCGCAATGGCATTTCAAATTTACCATATCTAACTACTCGTAGCCTGGCTTCCCCAAGCAAACCAAACAGCATGGTTTTCTGCAGGAAACACAGAGTTCTGCAAAGACGGGAAGTTGGGGGAAATTCCTCCGTTCATGACGCAACCAAATCAACACTATTCTTACATGGCAAGTATTTTCTACAATTTATATGTTATCAATTTACTGGTGGTCCCATTCATCACACATTCGCAGTTATCCCATCTATATTAATCACACATCTCTGCTAACTTGAAACACTTCCTGATTTGCTATAATACACATAACAGCATTACATTCCATCTATCTAAAATAAAAAATACTTCATTGAGCATTTTTAACCACATGTTTGCTGCAAATTCACAGTGTCTGTTTGGTTCGCAATGGCATTTCAAATTTACCATATCTAACTACTCGCAGCCTGGCTTCCCCAAGCAAACCAAACAGCATGGTTTTCTGCAGGAAACACAGAGTTCTGCAAAGACGGGAAGTTGAGGGAAATTCCTCCATTCATGACGCAACCAAATCAACACTATTCTTACATGGCAAGTATTTTCTACAATTTAAATGTTATCAATTTACTGGTGGTCCCATTCATCACACATTCCCAGTTATCCCATCTATATTAATCGCATACCTCTGCTAACTTGCAACACTTCCTGATTTGCTATAATACACATAAAAGCATTACATTTCATCTATCTAAAATAAAAAATACTCCATTAAGCATTTTTAACCACAAGTTTGCTGCAAATTCACAGTGTCTGTTTGGTTCGCAATGGCATTTCAAATTTTACCATATCTAACTACTCGTAGCCTGGCTTCCCCAAGCAAACCAAACAGCATGGTTTTCTGCAGGAAACACAGAGTTCTGCAAAGACGGGAAGTTGGGGGAAATTCCTCCGTTCATGACGCAACCAAATCAACACTATTCTTACATGGCAAGTATTTTCTACAATTTATATGTTATCAATTTACTGGTGGTCCCATTCATCACACATTCGCAGTTATCCCATCTATATTAATCACATATCTCTGCTAACTTGAAACACTTCCTGATTTGCTATAATAAACATAACAGCATTACATTCCATCTCTCTAAAATAAAAAATACTCCATTAAGCATTCTTAACCACACGTTTGCTGCAAATTCACAGTGTCTGTTTGGTTCGCAATGGGATTTCAAATTTACCATATCTAACTACTCGTAGCCTGGCTTCCCCAAGCAAACCAAACAGCATGGTTTTCTGCAGGAAACACAGAGTTCTGCAAAGACGGGAAGTTGGGGGAAATTCCTCCGTTCATGACGCAACCAAATCAACACTATTCTTACATGGCAAGTATTTTCTACAATTTATATGTTATCAATTTACTGGTGGTCCCATTCATCACACATTCGCAGTTATCCCATCTATATTAATCACATATCTCTGCTAACTTGAAACACTTCCTGATTTGCTATAATACACATAACAGCATTACATTCCATCTCTCTAAAATAAAAAATACTTCATTGAGCATTTTTAACCACATGTTTGCTGCAAATTCACAGTGTCTGTTTGGTTCGCAATGGCATTTCAAATTTACCATATCTAACTACTCACAGCCTGGCTTCCCCAAGCAAACCAAACAGCATGATTTTCTACAGGAAACACGGAGTTCTGCAAAGACGGGAAGTTGAGGGAAATTCCTCCATTCATGACGCAACCAAATCAACACTATTCTTACATGGCAAGTATTTTCTACAATTTAAATGTTATCAATTTACTGGTGGTCCCATTCATCACACATTCGCAGTTATCCCATCTATATTAATCGCATACCTCTGCTAACTTGCAACACTTCCTGATTTGCTATAATACACATAACAGCATTACATTCCATCTCTCTAAAATAAAAAATACTTCATCGAGCATTTTTAACCACATGTTTGCTGCAAATTCACAGTGTCTGTTTGGTTCGCAATGGCATTTCAAATTTACCATATCTAACTACTCGCAGCTTGGCTTCCCCAAGCAAACCAAAACAGCATGGTTTTCTGCAGGAAACACGGAGTTCTGCAAAGACGGGAAGTTGGGGGAAATTCCTCCGTTCATGACGCAACCAAATCAACACTATTCTTACATGGCAAGTATTTTCTACAATTTATATGTTATCAATTTACTGGTGGTCCCATTCATCACACATTCGCAGTTATCCCATCTATATTAATCGCATACCTCTGCTAACTTGCAACACTTCCTGATTTGCTATAATACACATGAAAGCATTACATTTCATCTATCTAAAATAAAAAATACTCCATTAAGCATTTTTAACCACATGTTTGCTGCAAATTCACAGTGTCTGTTTGGTTCACAATGGCATTTCAAATTTTACCATATCTAACTACTCGTAGCCTGGCTTCCCCAAGCAAACCAAACAGCATGGTTGTCTGCAGGAAACACAGAGTTCTGCAAAGACGGGAAGTTGGGGGAAATTCCTCCGTTCATGACGCAACCAAATCAACACTATTCTTACATGGCAAGTATTTTCTACAATTTATATGTTATCAATTTACTGGTGGTCCCATTCATCACACATTCGCAGTTATCCCATCTATATTAATCACATATCTCTGCTAACTTGAAACACTTCGTGATTTGCTATAATACACATAACAGCATTTCATTCCATGTATCTAAAATAAAAAATACTTCATTGAGCATTTTTAACCACATGTTTGCTGCAAATTCACAGTGTCTGTTTGGTTCGCAATGGCATTTCAAATTTACCATATCTAACTACTCGCAGCCTGGCTTCCCCAAGCAAACCAAACAGCATGGTTTTCTGCAGGAAACACAGAGTTCTGCAAAGACGGGAAGTTGAGGGAAATTCCTCCATTCATGACGCAACCAAATCAACACTATTCTTACATGGCAAGTATTTTCTACAAATAAATGTTATCAATTTACTGGTGGTCCCATTCATCACACATTCGCAGTTATCCCATCTATATTAATCGCATACCTCTGCTAACTTGCAACACTTCCTGATTTGCTATAATACACATAAAAGCATTACATTTCATCTATCTAAAATAAAAAATACTCCATTAAGCATTTTTAACCACATGTTTGCTGCAAATTCACAGTGTCTGTTTGGTTCGCAATGGCATTTCAAATTTTACCATATCTAACTACTCGCAGCCTGGCTTCCCCAAGCAAAACCAAACAGCATGGTTTTCTGCAGGAAACACAGAGTTCTGCAAAGACGGGAAGTTGAGGGAAATTCCTCCATTCATGACGCAACCAAATCAACACTATTCTTACATGGCAAGTATTTTCTACAATTTAAATGTTATCAATTTACTGGTGGTCCCATTCATCACACATTCGCAGTAATCCCATCTATATTAATCGCATACCTCTGCTAACTTGCAACACTTCCTGATTTGCTATAATACACATAAAAGCATTACATTTCATCTATCTAAAATAAAAAATACTCCATTAAGCATTTTTAACCACATGTTTGCTGCAAATTCACAGTGTCTGTTTGGTTCGCAATGGCATTTGAAATTTTACCATATCTAACTACTCATAGCCTGGCTTCCCCAAGCAAACCAAACAGCATGGTTTTCTGCAGGAAACACAGAGTTCTGCAAAGACGGGAAGTTGGGGGAAATTCCTCCATTCATGACGCAACCAAATCAACACTATTCTTACATGGCAAGTATTTTCTACAATTTATATGTTATCAATTTACTGGTGTTCCCATTCATCACACATTCGCAGTTATCTCATCTATATTAATCACATACCTCTGCTAACTTGAAACACTTCGTGATTTGCTATAATACACATAACAGCATTACATTCCATCTATCTAAAAGTAAAAATACTCCATTAAGCATTTTTAACCACATGTTTGCTGCAAATTCACAGTGTCTGTTTGGTTCGCAATAGCATTTCAAATTTTACCATATCTAACTACTCGTAGCCTGGCTTCCCCAAGCAAACCAAACAGCATGGTTTTCTGCAGGAAACACAGAGTTCTGCAAAGACGGGAAGTTGAGGGAAATTCCGCCGTTCATGACGCAACCAAATCAACACTATTCTTACATGGCAAGTATTTTCTACAATTTAAATGTTATCAATTTACTGGTGTTCCCATTCATCACACATTCGCAGTTACCTCATCTATATTAATCACATATCTCTGCTAACTTGAAACACTTCCTGATTTGCTATAATACACATGAAAGCATTACATTTCATCTATCTAAAATAAAAAATACTCCATTAAGCATTTTTAACAACATGTTTGCTGCAAATTCACAGTGTCTGTTTGGTTCACAATGGCATTTCAAATTTTACCATATCTAACTACTCGTAGCCTGGCTTCCCCAAGCAAACCAAACAGCATGGTTGTCTGCAGGAAACACAGAGTTCTGCAAAGACGGGAAGTTGAGGGAAATTCCTCCATTCATGACGCAACCAAATCAACACTATTCTTACATGGCAAGTATTTTCTACAAATAAATGTTATCAATTTACTGGTGGTCCCATTCATCACACATTCGCAGTTATCCCATCTATATTAATCGCATACCTCTGCTAACTTGCAACACTTCCTGATTTGCTATAATACACATAAAAGCATTACATTTCATCTATCTAAAATAAAAAATACTCCATTAAGCATTTTTAACCACATGTTTGCTGCAAATTCACAGTGTCTGTTTGGTTCGCAATGGCATTTCAAATTTTACCATATCTAACTACTCGCAGCCTGGCTTCCCCAAGCAAACCAAACAGCATGGTTTTCTGCAGGAAACACAGAGTTCTGCAAAGACGGGAAGTTGAGGGAAATTCCTCCATTCATGACGCAACCAAATCAACACTATTCTTACATGGCAAGTATTTTCTACAATTTAAATGTTATCAATTTACTGGTGGTCCCATTCATCACACATTCGCAGTAATCCCATCTATATTAATCGCATACCTCTGCTAACTTGCAACACTTCCTGATTTGCTATAATACACATAAAAGCATTACATTTCATCTATCTAAAATAAAAAATACTCCATTAAGCATTTTTAACCACATGTTTGCTGCAAATTCACAGTGTCTGTTTGGTTCGCAATGGCATTTGAAATTTTACCATATCTAACTACTCATAGCCTGGCTTCCCCAAGCAAACCAAACAGCATGGTTTTCTGCAGGAAACACAGAGTTCTGCAAAGACGGGAAGTTGGGGGAAATTCCTCCATTCATGACGCAACCAAATCAACACTATTCTTACATGGCAAGTATTTTCTACAATTTATATGTTATCAATTTACTGGTGTTCCCATTCATCACACATTCGCAGTTATCTCATCTATATTAATCACATACCTCTGCTAACTTGAAACACTTTGTGATTTGCTATAATACACATAACAGCATTACATTCCATCTATCTAAAATTAAAAATACTCCATTAAGCATTTTTAACCACATGTTTGCTGCAAATTCACAGTGTCTGTTTGGTTCGCAATAGCATTTCAAATTTTACCATATCTAACTACTCGTAGCCTGGCTTCCCCAAGCAAACCAAACAGCATGGTTTTCTGCAGGAAACACAGAGTTCTGCAAAGACGGGAAGTTGAGGGAAATTCCGCCGTTCATGATGCAACCAAATCAACACTATTCTTACATGGCAAGTATTTTCTACAATTTAAATGTTATCAATTTACTGGTGTTCCCATTCATCACACATTCGCAGTTACCTCATCTATATTGATCACATATCTCTGCTAACTTGAAACACTTCCTGATTTGCTATAATACACATGAAAGCATTACATTCCATCTATCTAAAATAAAAAATACTCCATTAAGCATTTTTAACAACATGTTTGCTGCAAATTCACAGTGTCTGTTTGGTTCACAATGGCATTTCAAATTTTACCATATCTAACTACTCGTAGCCTGGCTTCCCCAAGCAAACCAAACAGCATGGTTGTCTGCAGGAAACACAGAGTTCTGCAAAGACGGGAAGTTGGGGGAAATTCCTCCGTTCATGACACAACCAAATCAACACTATTCTTACATGGCAAGTATTTTCTACAATTTATATGTTATCAATTTACTGGTGTTCCCATTCATCACACATTCGCAGTTATCTCATCTATATTAATTGCATACCTCTGCTAACTTGCAACACTTCCTGATTTGCTATAATACACATAAAAGCATTACATTTCATCTATCTAAAATAAAAAATACTCCATTAAGCATTTTTAACCACATGTTTGCTGCAAATTCACAGTGTCTGTTTGGTTCGCAATGGCATTTCAAATTTTACCATATCTAACTACTCGTAGCCTGGCTTCCCCAAGCAAACCAAACAGCATGGTTTTCTGCAGGAAACACAGAGTTCTGCAAAGACGGGAAGTTGAGGGAAATTCCTCCATTCATGACGCAACCAAATCAACACTATTCTTACATGGCAAGTATTTTCTACAATTTAAATGTTATCAATTTACTGGTGGTCCCATTCATCACACATTCGCAGTTATCCCATCTATATTAATCGCATACCTCTGCTAACTTGCAACACTTCCTGATTTGCTATAATACACATAAAAGCATTACATTTCATCTATCTAAAATAAAAAATACTCCATTAAGCATTTTTAACCACATGTTTGCTGCAAATTCACAGTGTCTGTTTGGTTCGCAATGGCATTTCAAATTTTACCATATCTAACTACTCGTAGCCTGGCTTCCCCAAGCAAACCAAACAGCATGGTTTTCTGCAGGAAACACAGAGTTCTGCAAAGACGGGAAGTTGGGGGAAATTCCTCCGTTCATGACGCAACCAAATCAACACTATTCTTACGTGGCAAGTATTTTCTACAATTTATATGTTATCAATTTACTGGTGGTCCCATTCATCACACATTCGCAGTTATCCCATCTATATTAATCACATATCTCTGCTAACTTGAAACACTTCCTGATTTGCTATAATAAACATAACAGCATTACATTCCATCTCTCTAAAATAAAAAATACTCCATTAAGCATTTTTAACCACACGTTTGCTGCAAATTCACAGTGTCTGTTTGGTTCGCAATGGGATTTCAAATTTACCATATCTAACTACTCGTAGCCTGGCTTCCCCAAGCAAACCAAACAGCATGGTTTTCTGCAGGAAACACAGAGTTCTGCAAAGACGGGAAGTTGGGGGAAATTCCTCCGTTCATGACGCAACCAAATCAACACTATTCTTACATGGCAAGTATTTTCTACAATTTATATGTTATCAATTTACTGGTGGTCCCATTCATCACACATTCGCAGTTATCCCATCTATATTAATCACATATCTCTGCTAACTTGAAACACTTCCTGATTTGCTATAATACACATAACAGCATTACATTCCATCTATCTAAAATAAAAAATACTTCATTGAGCATTTTTAACCACATGTTTGCTGCAAATTCACAGTGTCTGTTTGGTTCGCAATGGCATTTCAAATTTACCATATCTAACTACTCGCAGCCTGGCTTCCCCAAGCAAACCAAACAGCATGATTTTCTACAGGAAACACGGAGTTCTGCAAAGACGGGAAGTTGAGGGAAATTCCTCCATTCATGACGCAACCAAATCAACACTATTCTTACATGGCAAGTATTTTCTACAATTTAAATGTTATCAATTTACTGGTGGTCCCATTCATCACACATTCGCAGTTATCCCATCTATATTAATCACATATCTCTGCTAACTTGAAACACTTCCTGATTTGCTATAATACACATAACAGCATTACATTCCATCTATCTAAAATAAAAAATACTTCATTGAGCATTTTTAACCACATGTTTGCTGCAAATTCACAGTGTCTGTTTGGTTCGCAATGGCATTTCAAATTTACCATATCTAACTACTCGCAGCCTGGCTTCCCCAAGCAAACCAAACAGCATGATTTTCTACAGGAAACACGGAGTTCTGCAAAGACGGGAAGTTGAGGGAAATTCCTCCATTCATGACGCAACCAAATCAACACTATTCTTACATGGCAAGTATTTTCTACAATTTAAATGTTATCAATTTACTGGTGGTCCCATTCATCACACATTCGCAGTTATCCCATCTATATTAATCGCATACCTCTGCTAACTTGCAACACTTCCTGATTTGCTATAATACACATAACAGCATTACATTCCATCTCTCTAAAATAAAAAATACTTCATCGAGCATTTTTAACCACATGTTTGCTGCAAATTCACAGTGTCTGTTTGGTTCGCAATGGCATTTCAAATTTTACCATATCTAACTACTCGTAGCCTGGCTTCCCCAAGCAAACCAAACAGCATGGTTTTCTGCAGGAAACACAGAGTTCTGCAAAGACGGGAAGTTGAGGGAAATTCCTCCATTCATGACGCAACCAAATCAACACTATTCTTACATGGCAAGTATTTTCTACAATTTAAATGTTATCAATTTACTGGTGGTCCCATTCATCACACATTCGCAGTTATCCCATCTATATTAATCGCATACCTCTGCTAACTTGCAACACTTCCTGATTTGCTATAATACACATAAAAGCATTACATTTCATCTATCTAAAATAAAAAATACTCCATTAAGCATTTTTAACCACATGTTTGCTGCAAATTCACAGTGTCTGTTTGGTTCGCAATGGCATTTCAAATTTTACCATATCTAACTACTCGTAGCCTGGCTTCCCCAAGCAAACCAAACAGCATGGTTTTCTGCAGGAAACACAGAGTTCTGCAAAGACGGGAAGTTGGGGGAAATTCCTCCGTTCATGACGCAACCAAATCAACACTATTCTTACGTGGCAAGTATTTTCTACAATTTATATGTTATCAATTTACTGGTGGTCCCATTCATCACACATTCGCAGTTATCCCATCTATATTAATCACAT
Source organism: Alitta virens (assembly GCA_932294295.1). Lineage (NCBI taxonomy): Eukaryota > Metazoa > Annelida > Polychaeta > Phyllodocida > Nereididae > Alitta > Alitta virens. The sequence continues at coordinate 39,430,579 of OW028575.1, forward strand.
ATCTCTGCTAACTTGAAACACTTCCTGATTTGCTATAATAAACATAACAGCATTACATTCCATCTCTCTAAAATAAAAAATACTCCATTAAGCATTTTTAACCACACGTTTGCTGCAAATTCACAGTGTCTGTTTGGTTCGCAATGGGATTTCAAATTTACCATATCTAACTACTCGTAGCCTGGCTTCCCCAAGCAAACCAAACAGCATGGTTTTCTGCAGGAAACACAGAGTTCTGCAAAGACGGGAAGTTGGGGGAAATTCCACCGTTCATGACGCGACCAAATCAACACTATTCTTACATGGCAAGTATTTTCTACAATTTATATGTTATCAATTTACTGGTGGTCCCATTCATCACACATTCGCAGTTATCCCATCTATATTAATCACATATCTCTGCTAACTTGAAACACTTCCTGATTTGCTATAATACACATAACAGCATTACATTCCATCTATCTAAAATAAAAAATACTTCATTGAGCATTTTTAACCACATGTTTGCTGCAAATTCACAGTGTCTGTTTGGTTCGCAATGGCATTTCAAATTTACCATATCTAACTACTCGCAGCCTGGCTTCCCCAAGCAAACCAAACAGCATGATTTTCTACAGGAAACACGGAGTTCTGCAAAGACGGGAAGTTGAGGGAAATTCCTCCATTCATGACTCAACCAAATCAACACTATTCTTACATGGCAAGTATTTTCTACAATTTAAATGTTATCAATTTACTGGTGGTCCCATTCATCACACATTCGCAGTTATCCCATCTATATTAATCGCATACCTCTGCTAACTTGCAACACTTCCTGATTTGCTATAATACACATAACAGCATTACATTCCATCTCTCTAAAATAAAAAATACTTCATCGAGCATTTTTAACCACATGTTTGCTGCAAATTCACAGTGTCTGTTTGGTTCGCAATGGCATTTCAAATTTACCATATCTAACTACTCGCAGCTTGGCTTCCCCAAGCAAACCAAAACAGCATGGTTTTCTGCAGGAAACACGGAGTTCTGCAAAGACGGGAAGTTGGGGGAAATTCCTCCGTTCATGACGCAACCAAATCAACACTATTCTTACATGGCAAGTATTTTCTACAATTTATATGTTATCAATTTACTGGTGGTCCCATTCATCACACATTCGCAGTTATCCCATCTATATTAATCGCATACCTCTGCTAACTTGCAACACTTCCTGATTTGCTATAATACACATGAAAGCATTACATTTCATCTATCTAAAATAAAAAATACTCCATTAAGCATTTTTAACCACATGTTTGCTGCAAATTCACAGTGTCTGTTTGGTTCACAATGGCATTTCAAATTTTACCATATCTAACTACTCGTAGCCTGGCTTCCCCAAGCAAACCAAACAGCATGGTTGTCTGCAGGAAACACAGAGTTCTGCAAAGACGGGAAGTTGGGGGAAATTCCTCCGTTCATGACGCAACCAAATCAACACTATTCTTACATGGCAAGTATTTTCTACAATTTATATGTTATCAATTTACTGGTGGTCCCATTCATCACACATTCGCAGTTATCCCATCTATATTAATCACATATCTCTGCTAACTTGAAACACTTCGTGATTTGCTATAATAAACATAACAGCATTTCATTCCATGTATCTAAAATAAAAAATACTTCATTGAGCATTTAAAACCACATGTTTGCTGCAAATTCACAGTGTCTGTTTGGTTCGCAATGGCATTTCAAATTTACCATATCTAACTACTCGCAGCCAGGCTTCCCCAAGCAAACCAAACAGCATGGTTTTCTGCAGGAAACACAGAGTTCTGCAAAGATGGGAAGTTGAGGGAAATTCCTCCATTCATGACGCAACCAAATCAACACTATTCTTACATGGCAAGTATTTTCTACAAATAAATGTTATCAATTTACTGGTGGTCCCATTCATCACACATTCCCAGTTATCCCATCTATATTAATCGCATACCTCTGCTAACTTGCAACACTTCCTGATTTGCTATAATACACATAAAAGCATTACATTTCATCTATCTAAAATAAAAAATACTCCATTAAGCATTTTTAACCACATGTTTGCTGCATATTCAGTGTCTGTTTGGTTCGCAATGGCATTTCAAATTTTACCATATCTAACTACTCGCAGCCTGGCTTCCCCAAGCAAACCAAACAGCATGGTTTTCTGCAGGAAACACAGAGTTCTGCAAAGACGGGAAGTTGAGGGAAATTCCTCCATTCATGACGCAACCAAATCAACACTATTCTTACATGGCAAGTATTTTCTACAATTTAAATGTTATCAATTTACTGGTGGTCCCATTCATCACACATTCGCAGTTATCCCATCTATATTAATCGCATACCTCTGCTAACTTGCAACACTTCCTGATTTGCTATAATACACATAAAAGCATTACATTTCATCTATCTAAAATAAAAAATACTCCATTAAGCATTTTTAACCACATGTTTGCTGCAAATTCACAGTGTCTGTTTGGTTCGCAATGGCATTTGAAATTTTACCATATCTAACTACTCATAGCCTGGCTTCCCCAAGCAAACCAAACAGCATGGTTTTCTGCGGGAAACACCGAGTTCTGCAAAGACGGGAAGTTGAGGGAAATTCCTCCATTCATGACGCAACCAAATCAACACTATTCTTACATGGCAAGTATTTTCTACAATTTATATGTTATCAATTTATTGGTGTTCCCATTCATCACACATTTGCAGTTATCTCATCTATATTAATCACATACCTCTGCTAACTTGAAACACTTCGTGATTTGCTATTATACACATAACAGCATTACATTCCATCTATCTAAAAGTAAAAATACTCCATTAAGCATTTTTAACCACATGTTTGCTGCAAATTCACAGTGTCTGTTTGGTTCGCAATAGCATTTCAAATTTTACCATATCTAACTACTCGTAGCCTGGCTTCCCCAAGCAAACCAAACAGCATGGTTTTCTGCAGGAAACACAGAGTTCTGCAAAGACGGGAAGTTGAGGGAAATTCCTCCATTCATGACGCAACCAAATCAACACTATTCTTACATGGCAAGTATTTTCTACAATTTAAATGTTATCAATTTACTGGTGGTCCCATTCATCACACATTCGCAGTTATCCCATCTATATTAATCGCATACCTCTGCTAACTTGCAACACTTCCTGATTTGCTATAATACACATAAAAGCATTACATTTCATCTATCTAAAAGTAAAAATACTCCATTAAGCATTTTTAACCACATGTTTGCTGCAAATTCACAGTGTCTGTTTGGTTAGCAATGGCATTTCAAATTTTACCATATCTAACTACTCGTAGCCTGGCTTCCCCAAGCAAACCAAACAGCATGGTTTTCTGCAGGAAACACAGAGTTCTGCAAAGACGGGAAGTTGAGGGAAATTCCTCCATTCATGACGCAACCAAATCAACACTATTCTTACATGGCAAGTATTTTCTACAATTTAAATGTTATCAATTTACTGGTGGTCCCATTCATCACACATTCGCAGTTATCCCATCTATATTAATCGCATACCTCTGCTAACTTGCAACACTTCCTGATTTGCTATAATACACATAAAAGCATTACATTTCATCTATCTAAAATAAAAAATACTCCATTAAGCATTTTTAACCACATGTTTGCTGCAAATTCACAGTGTCTGTTTGGTTCGCAATGGCATTTGAAATTTTACCATATCTAACTACTCATAGCCTGGCTTCCCCAAGCAAACCAAACAGCATGGTTTTCTGCAGGAAACACAGAGTTCTGCAAAGACGGGAAGTTGGGGGAAATTCCTCCATTCATGACGCAACCAAATCAACACTATTCTTACATGGCAAGTATTTTCTACAATTTATATGTTATCAATTTACTGGTGTTCCCATTCATCACACATTCGCAGTTATCTCATCTATATTAATCACATACCTCTGCTAACTTGAAACACTTCGTGATTTGCTATAATACACATAACAGCGTTACATTCCATCTATCTAAAAGTAAAAATACTCCATTAAGCATTTTTAACCACATGTTTGCTGCAAATTCAGTGTCTGTTTGGTTCGCAATGGCATTTCAAATTTTACCATATCTAACTACTCGTAGCCTGGCTTCCCCAAGCAAACCAAACAGCATGGTTTTCTGCAGGAAACACAGAGTTCTGCAAAGACGGGAAGTTGAGGGAAATTCCGCCGTTCATGACGCAACCAAATCAACACTATTCTTACATGGCAAGTATTTTCTACAATTTAAATGTTATCAATTTACTGGTGTTCCCATTCATCACACATTCGCAGTTATCTCATCTATATTAATCACATATCTCTGCTAACTTGAAACACTTCCTGATTTGCTATAATACACATAAAAGCATTACATTTCATCTATCTAAAATAAAAAATACTCCATTAAGCATTTTTAACCACATGTTTGCTGCAAATTCACAGTGTCTGTTTGGTTCGCAATGGCATTTCAAATTTACCATATCTAACTACTCGCAGCCTGGCTTCCCCAAGCAAACCAAACAGCATGGTTTTCTGCAGGAAACACAGAGTTCTGCAAAGACGGGAAGTTTAGGGAAATTCCTCCATTCATGGCGCAACCAAATCAACACTATTCTTACATGGCAAGTATTTTCTACAATTTAAATGTTATCAATTTACTGGTGTTCCCATTCATCACACATTCGCAGTTATCTCATCTATATTAATTGCATACCTCTGCTAACTTGCAACACTTCCTGATTTGCTATAATACACATAAAAGCATTACATTCCGTCTCCCTAAAATAAAAAATACTCCATTAAGCATTTTTAACCACATGTTTGCTGCAAATTCACAGTGTCTGTTTGGTTAGCAATGGCATTTCAAATTTTACCATATCTAACTACTCGTAGCCTGGCTTCCCCAAGCAAACCAAACAGCATGGTTTTCTGCAGGAAACACAGAGTTCTGCAAAGACGGGAAGTTGAGGGAAATTCCTCCATTCATGACGCAACCAAATCAACACTATTCTTACATGGCAAGTATTTTCTACAATTTAAATGTTATCAATTTACTGGTGGTCCCATTCATCACACATTCGCAGTTATCCCATCTATATTAATCGCATACCTCTGCTAACTTGCAACACTTCCTGATTTGCTATAATACACATAAAAGCATTACATTTCATCTATCTAAAATAAAAAATACTCCATTAAGCATTTTTAACCACATGTTTGCTGCAAATTCACAGTGTCTGTTTGGTTCGCAATGGCATTTGAAATTTTACCATATCTAACTACTCATAGCCTGGCTTCCCCAAGCAAACCAAACAGCATGGTTTTCTGCAGGAAACACAGAGTTCTGCAAAGACGGGAAGTTGGGGGAAATTCCTCCATTCATGACGCAACCAAATCAACACTATTCTTACATGGCAAGTATTTTCTACAATTTATATGTTATCAATTTACTGGTGTTCCCATTCATCACACATTCGCAGTTATCTCATCTATATTAATCACATACCTCTGCTAACTTGAAACACTTCGTGATTTGCTATAATACACATAACAGCGTTACATTCCATCTATCTAAAAGTAAAAATACTCCATTAAGCATTTTTAACCACATGTTTGCTGCAAATTCAGTGTCTGTTTGGTTCGCAATGGCATTTCAAATTTTACCATATCTAACTACTCGTAGCCTGGCTTCCCCAAGCAAACCAAACAGCATGGTTTTCTGCAGGAAACACAGAGTTCTGCAAAGACGGGAAGTTGAGGGAAATTCCGCCGTTCATGACGCAACCAAATCAACACTATTCTTACATGGCAAGTATTTTCTACAATTTATATGTTATCAATTTACTGGTGTTCCCATTCATCACACATTCGCAGTTATCTCATCTATATTAATCACATACCTCTGCTAACTTGAAACACTTCGTGATTTGCTATAATACACATAACAGCGTTACATTCCATCTATCTAAAAGTAAAAATACTCCATTAAGCATTTTTAACCACATGTTTGCTGCAAATTCAGTGTCTGTTTGGTTCGCAATGGCATTTCAAATTTTACCATATCTAACTACTCGTAGCCTGGCTTCCCCAAGCAAACCAAACAGCATGGTTTTCTGCAGGAAACACAGAGTTCTGCAAAGACGGGAAGTTGAGGGAAATTCCGCCGTTCATGACGCAACCAAATCAACACTATTCTTACATGGCAAGTATTTTCTACAATTTAAATGTTATCAATTTACTGGTGTTCCCATTCATCACACATTCGCAGTTATCTCATCTATATTAATCACATATCTCTGCTAACTTGAAACACTTCCTGATTTGCTATAATACACATAAAAGCATTACATTTCATCTATCTAAAATAAAAAATACTCCATTAAGCATTTTTAACCACATGTTTGCTGCAAATTCACAGTGTCTGTTTGGTTCGCAATGGCATTTCAAATTTACCATATCTAACTACTCGCAGCCTGGCTTCCCCAAGCAAACCAAACAGCATGGTTTTCTGCAGGAAACACAGAGTTCTGCAAAGACGGGAAGTTTAGGGAAATTCCTCCATTCATGGCGCAACCAAATCAACACTATTCTTACATGGCAAGTATTTTCGACAATTTAAATGTTATCAATTTACTGGTGTTCCCATTCATCACACATTCGCAGTTATCTCATCTATATTAATTGCATACCTCTGCTAACTTGCAACACTTCCTGATTTGCTATAATACACATAAAAGCATTACATTTCATCCATCTAAAATAAAAAATACTCCATTAAGCATTTTTAACCACATGTTTGCTGCAAATTCACAGTGTTTGGTTCGCAATGGCATTTCAAATTTACCATATCTAACTACTCGTAGCCTGGCTTCCCCAAGCAAACCAAACAGCATGGTTTTCTGCAGGAAACACAGAGTTCTGCAAAGACGGGAAGTTGGGGGAAATTCCTCCGTTCATGACGCAACCAAATCAACACTATTCTTACATGGCAAGTATTTTCTACAATTTATATGTTATCAATTTACTGGTGGTCCCATTCATCACACATTCGCAGTTATCCCATCTATATTAATCACATATCTCTGCTAACTTGAAACACTTCGTGATTTGCTATAATACACATAACAGCATTACAATCCTTCTATCTAAAATAAAAAATACTCCATTAAGCATTTTTAACCACATGTTTGCTGCAAATTAACAGTGTCTGTTTGGTTCACAATGGCATTTGAAATTTTACCATATCTAACTACTCGTAGCCTGGCTTCCCCAAGCAAACCAAACAGCATGGTTTTCTGCAGGAAACACAGAGTTCTGCAAAGACGGGAAGTTGAGGGAAATTCCTCCATTCATGACGCAACCAAATCATCACTATTCTTACATGGCAAGTATTTTCTACAATTTATATGTTATCAATTTACTGGTGGTCCCATTCATCACACATTCGCAGTTTCCATCTATATTAATCACATATCTCTGCTAACTTGAAACACTTCGTGATTTGCAATAATACACATAACAGCATTACATTCCATCTATCTAAAATAAAAAATACTTCATTGAGCATTTTTAACCACATGTTTGCTGCAAATTCACAGTGTCTGTTTGGTTCGTAATGGCATTTCAAATTTTACCATATCTAACTACTCATAGCCTGGCTTCCCCAAGCAAACCAAACAGCATGGTTTTCTGCAGGAAACACAGAGTTCTGCAAAGACGGGAAGTTGGGGGAAATTCCGCCGTTCATGACGCAACCAAATCAACACTATTCTTACATGGCAAGTATTTTCTACAATTTAAATGTTATCAATTTACTGGTGGTCCCATTCATCACACATTCGCAGTTATCCCATCTATATTAATCACATATCTCTGCTAACTTGAAACACTTCGTGATTTGCTATAATACACATAACAGCATTTCATTTCATCTATCTAAAATAAAAAATACTTCATTGAGCATTTTTAACCACATGTTTGCTGCAAATTCACAGTGTCTGTTTGGTTCGCAATGGCATTTCAAATTTACCATATCTAACTACTCGCAGCCTGGCTTCCCCAAGCAAACCAAACAGCATGGTTTTCTGCAGGAAACACAGAGTTCTGCAAAGACGGGAAGTTGAGGGAAATTCCTCCATTCATGACGCAACCAAATCAACACTATTCTTACATGGCAAGTATTTTCTACAATTTATATGTTATCAATTTACTGGTGGTCCCATTCATCACACATTCGCAGTTATCCCATCTATATTAATCGCATACCTCTGCTAACTTGCAACACTTCCTGATTTGCTATAATACACATAAAAGCATTACATTTCATCTATCTAAAATAAAAAATACTCCATTAAGCATTTTTAACCACATGTTTGCTGCAAATTCACAGTGTCTGTTTGGTTCGCAATGGCATTTGAAATTTTACCATATCTAACTACTCACAGCCTGGCTTCCCCAAGCAAACCAAACAGCATGGTTTTCTGCAGGAAACACAGAGTTCTGCAAAGACGGGAAGTTGAGGGAAATTCCTCCATTCATGACGCAACCAAATCAACACTATTCTTACATGGCAAGTATTTTCTACAATTTGAATGTTATCAATTTACTGGTGGTCCCATTCATCACACATTCGCAGTTATCCCATCTATATTAATCGCATACCTCTGCTAACTTGCAACACTTCCTGATCTGCTATAATACACATAAAAGCATTACATTTCATCTATCTAAAATAAAAAATACTCCATTAAGCATTTTTAACCACATGTTTGCTGCAAATTCACAGTGTCTGTTTGGTTCGCAATGGCATTTCAAATTTACCATATCTAACTACTCGCAGCCAGGCTTCCCCAAGCAAACCAAACAGCATGGTTTTCTGCAGGAAACACAGAGTTCTGCAAAGACGGGAAGTTGAGGGAAATTCCTCCATTCATGACGCAACCAAATCAACACTATTCTTACATGGCAAGTATTTTCTACAAATAAATGTTATCAATTTACTGGTGGTCCCATTCATCACACATTCGCAGTTATCCCATCTATATTAATCGCATACCTCTGCTAACTTGCAACACTTCCTGATTTGCTATAATACACATAAAAGCATTACATTTCATCTATCTAAAATAAAAAATACTCCATTAAGCATTTTTAACCACATGTTTGCTGCATATTCACAGTGTCTGTTTGGTTCGCAATGGCATTTCAAATTTTACCATATCTAACTACTCGCATTCTGGCTTCCCCAAGCAAACCAAACAGCATGGTTTTCTGCAGGAAACACAGAGTTCTGCAAAGACGGGAAGTTGAGGGAAATTCCTCCATTCATGACGCAACCAAATCAACACTATTCTTACATGGCAAGTATTTTCTACAATTTAAATGTTATCAATTTACTGGTGGTCCCATTCATCACACATTCGCAGTTATCCCATCTATATTAATCGCATACCTCTGCTAACTTGCAACACTTCCTGATTTGCTATAATACACATAAAAGCATTACATTTCATCTATCTAAAATAAAAAATACTCCATTAAGCATTTTTAACCACATGTTTGCTGCAAATTCACAGTGTCTGTTTGGTTCGCAATGGCATTTGAAATTTTACCATATCTAACTACTCACAGCCTGGCTTCCCCAAGCAAACCAAACAGCATGGTTTTCTGCAGGAAACACAGAGTTCTGCAAAGACGGGAAGTTGAGGGAAATTCCTCCATTCATGACGCAACCAAATCAACACTATTCTTACATGGCAAGTATTTTCTACAATTTATATGTTATCAATTTACTGGTGTTCCCATTCATCACACATTCGCAGTTATCTCATCTATATTAATCACATACCTCTGCTAACTTGAAACACTTCGTGATTTGCTATAATACACATAACAGCGTTACATTCCATCTATCTAAAAGTAAAAATACTCCATTAAGCATTTTTAACCACATGTTTGCTGCAAATTCAGTGTCTGTTTGGTTCGCAATGGCATTTCAAATTTTACCATATCTAACTACTCGTAGCCTGGTGTTCCCATTCATCACACATTCGCAGTTATCTCATCTATATTAATTGCATACCTCTGCTAACTTGCAACACTTCCTGATTTGCTATAATACACATAAAAGCATTACATTTCATCTATCTAAAATAAAAAATACTCCATTAAGCATTTTTAACCACATGTTTGCTGCAAATTCACAGTGTTTGGTTCGCAATGGCATTTCAAATTTACCATATCTAACTACTCGTAGCCTGGCTTCCCCAAGCAAACCAAACAGCATGGTTTTCTGCAGGAAACACAGAGTTCTGCAAAGACGGGAAGTTGGGGGAAATTCCTCCGTTCATGACGCAACCAAATCAACACTATTCTTACATGGCAAGTATTTTCTACAATTTATATGTTATCAATTTACTGGTGGTCCCATTCATCACACATTCGCAGTTATCCCATCTATATTAATCACATATCTCTGCTAACTTGAAACACTTCGTGATTTGCTATAATACACATAACAGCATTACAATCCATCTATCTAAAATAAAAAATACTCCATTAAGCATTTTTAACCACATGTTTGCTGCAAATTAACAGTGTCTGTTTGGTTCACAATGGCATTTGAAATTTTACCATATCTAACTACTCGTAGCCTGGCTTCCCCAAGCAAACCAAACAGCATGGTTTTCTGCAGGAAACACAGAGTTCTGCAAAGACGGGAAGTTGAGGAAATTCCGCCGTTCATGACGCAACCAAATCAACACTATTCTTACATGGCAAGTATTTTCTACAATTTAAATGTTATCAATTTACTGGTGGTCCCATTCATCACACATTCGCAGTTATCCCATCTATATTAATCACATATCTCTGCTAACTTGAAACACTTCGTGATTTGCTATAATACACATAACAGCATTTCATTCCATGTATCTAAAATAAAAAATACTTCATTGAGCATTTTTAACCACATGTTTGCTGCAAATTCACAGTGTCTGTTTGGTTCGCAATGGCATTTCAAATTTACCATATCTAACTACTCGCAGCCTGGCTTCCCCAAGCAAACCAAACAGCATGGTTTTCTGCAGGAAACACAGAGTTCTGCAAAGACGGGAAGTTGAGGGAAATTCCTCCATTCATGACGCAACCAAATCAACACTATTCTTACATGGCAAGTATTTTCTACAATTTGAATGTTATCAATTTACTGGTGGTCCCATTCATCACACATTCGCAGTTATCCCATCTATATTAATCGCATACCTCTGCTAACTTGCAACACTTCCTGATTTGCTATAATACACATAAAAGCATTACATTTCATCTATCTAAAATAAAAAATACTCCATTAAGCATTTTTAACCACACGTTTGCTGCAAATTCACAGTGTCTGTTTGGTTCGCAATGGCATTTCAAATTTTACCATATCTAACTACTCACAGCCTGGCTTCCCCAAGCAAACCAAACAGCATGGTTTTCTGCAGGAAACACAGAGTTCTGCAAAGACGGGAAGTTGAGGGAAATTCCTCCATTCATGACGCAACCAAATCAACACTATTCTTACATGGCAAGTATTTTCTACAATTTGAATGTTATCAATTTACTGGTGGTCCCATTCATCACACATTCGCAGTTATCCCATCTATATTAATCGCATACCTCTGCTAACTTGCAACACTTCCTGATTTGCTATAATACACATAAAAGCATTACATTTCATTTATCTAAAATAAAAAATACTCCATTAAGCATTTTTAACCACATGTTTGCTGCAAATTCACAGTGTCTGTTTGGTTCGCAATGGCATTTCAAATTTTACCATATCTAACTACTCACAGCCTGGCTTCCCCAAGCAAACCAAACAGCATGGTTTTCTGCAGGAAACACAGAGTTCTGCAAAGACGGGAAGTTGAGGGAAATTCCTCCATTCATGACGCAACCAAATCAACACTATTCTTACATGGCAAGTATTTTCTACAATTTGAATGTTATCAATTTACTGGTGGTCCCATTCATCACACATTCGCAGTTATCCCATCTATATTAATCGCATACCTCTGCTAACTTGCAACACTTCCTGATTTGCTATAATACACATAAAAGCATTACATTTCATTTATCTAAAATAAAAAATACTCCATTAAGCATTTTTAACCACATGTTTGCTGCAAATTCACAGTGTCTGTTTGGTTCGCAATGGCATTTCAAATTTTACCATATCTAACTACTCACAGCCTGGCTTCCCCAAGCAAACCAAACAGCATGGTTTTCTGCAGGAAACACAGAGTTCTGCAAAGACGGGAAGTTGAGGGAAATTCCTCCATTCATGACGCAACCAAATCAACACTATTCTTACATGGCAAGTATTTTCTACAATTTGAATGTTATCAATTTACTGGTGGTCCCATTCATCACACATTCGCAGTTATCCCATCTATATTAATCGCATACCTCTGCTAACTTGCAACACTTCCTGATTTGCTATAATACACATAAAAGCATTACATTTCATCTATCTAAAATAAAAAATACTCCATTAAGCATTTTTAACCACATGTTTGCTGCAAATTCACAGTGTCTGTTTGGTTCGCAATGGCATTTGAAATTTTACCATATCTAACTACTCATAGCCTGGCTTCCCCAAGCAAACCAAACAGCATGGTTTTCTGCAGGAAACACAGAGTTCTGCAAAGACGGGAAGTTGGGGGAAATTCCTCCATTCATGACGCAACCAAATCAACACTATTCTTACATGGCAAGTATTTTCTACAATTTATATGTTATCAATTTACTGGTGTTCCCATTCATCACACATTCGCAGTTATCTCATCTATATTAATCACATACCTCTGCTAACTTGAAACACTTCGTGATTTGCTATAATACACATAACAGCATTACATTCCATCTATCTAAAAGTAAAAATACTCCATTAAGCATTTTTAACCACATGTTTGCTGCAAATTCACAGTGTCTGTTTGGTTCGCAATGGCATTTCAAATTTTACCATATCTAACTACTCGTAGCCTGGCTTCCCCAAGCAAACCAAACAGCATGGTTTTCTGCAGGAAACACAGAGTTCTGCAAAGACGGGAAGTTTAGGGAAATTCCTCCATTCATGGCGCAACCAAATCAACACTATTCTTACATGGCAAGTATTTTCTACAACTTAAATGTTATCAATTTACTGGTGTTCCCATTCATCACACATTCGCAGTTATCTCATCTATATTAATTGCATACCTCTGCTAACTTGCAACACTTCCTGATTTGCTATAATACACATAAAAGCATTACATTTCATCTATCTAAAATAAAAAATACTCCATTAAGCATTTTTAACCACATGTTTGCTGCAAATTCACAGTGTCTGTTTGGTTCGCAATGGCATTTCAAATTTTACCATATCTAACTACTCGCAGCCTGGCTTCCCCAAGCAAACCAAACAGCATGGTTTTCTGCAGGAAACACAGAGTTCTGCAAAGACGGGAAGTTGGGGGAAATTCCTCCATTCATGACGCAACCAAATCAACACTATTCTTACATGGCAAGTATTTTCTACAATTTAAATGTTATCAATTTACTGGTGTTCCCATTCATCACACATTCGCAGTTATCTCATCTATATTAATTGCATACCTCTGCTAACTTGCAACACTTCCTGATTTGCTATAATACACATAAAAGCATTACATTTCATCTATCTAAAATAAAAAATACTCCATTAAGCATTTTTAACCACATGTTTGCTGCAAATTCACAGTGTTTGGTTCGCAATGGCATTTCAAATTTACCATATCTAACTACTCGTAGCCTGGCTTCCCCAAGCAAACCAAACAGCATGGTTTTCTGCAGGAAACACAGAGTTCTGCAAAGACGGGAAGTTGGGGGAAATTCCTCCGTTCATGACGCAACCAAATCAACACTATTCTTACATGGCAAGTATTTTCTACAATTTATATGTTATCAATTTACTGGTGGTCCCATTCATCACACATTGGCAGTTATCCCATCTATATTAATCACATATCTCTGCTAACTTGAAACACTTCGTGATTTGCTATAATACACATAACAGCATTACATTCCATCTATCTAAAATAAAAAATACTCCATTAAGCATTTTTAACCACATGTTTGCTGCAAATTCACAGTGTCTGTTTGGTTCGCAATGGCATTTCAAATTTACCATATCTAACTACTCAACTACTCGTAGCCTGGCTTCCCCAAGCAAACCAAACAGCATGGTTTTCTGCAGGAAACACGGAGTTCTGCAAAGACGGGAAGTTGGGGGAAATTCCTCCGTTCATGACGCAACCAAATCAACACTATTCTTACATGGCAAGTATTTTCTACAATTTATATGTTATCAATTTACTGGTGGTCCCATTCATCACACATTCGCAGTTATCTCATCTATATTAATCACATACCTCTGTTAACTTGAAACACTTCGTGATTTGCTATAATACACATAACAGCATTACATTCCATCTATCTAAAATAAAAAATACTCCATTAAGCATTTTTAACCACATGTTTGCTGCAAATTCACAGTGTCTGTTTGGTTTGCAATGGCATTTCAAATTTACCAAATCTAACTACTCGTAGCCTGGCTTCCCCAAGCAAACCAAACAGCATAGTTTTCTGCAGGAAACACAGAGTTCTGCAAAGACGGGAAGTTGAGGGAAATTCCTCCATTCATGACGCAACCAAATCAACACTATTCTTACATGGCAAGTATTTTCTACAATTTAAATGTTATAAATTTACTGGTGGTCCCATTCATCACACATTCGCAGTTATCCCATCTATATTAATCGCATACCTCTGCTAACTTGCAACACTTCCTGATTTGCAATAATACACATAAAAGCATTACATTCCATCTATCTAAAATAAGAAATACTCCATTAAGCATTTTTAACCACATGTTTGCTGCAAATTCACAGTGTCTGTTTGGTTCGCAATGGCATTTCAAATTTTACCATATCTAACTACTCGTAGCCTGGCTTCCCCAAGCAAACCAAACAGCATGGTTTTCTGCAGGAAACACAGAGTTCTGCAAAGACGGGAAGTTGGGGGAAATTCCTCCATTCATGACGCAACCAAATCAACACTATTCTTACATGGCAAGTATTTTCTACAATTTATATGTTATCAATTTACTGGTGTTCCCATTCATCACACATTCGCAGTTATCTCATCTATATTAATCACATACCTCTGCTAACTTGAAACACTTCCTGATTTGCTATAATACACATAACAGCATTACATTCCATCTATCTAAAATAAAAAAAATACTCCATTAAGCATTTTTAACCACATGTTTGCTGCAAATTCACAGTGTCTGTTTGGTTCGCAATGGCATTTCAAATTTTACCATATCTAACTACTCGTAGCCTGGCTTCCCCAAGCAAACCAAACAGCATGGTTTTCTGCAGGAAACATGGAGTTCTGCAAAGACGGGAAGTTGAGGGAAATTCCTCCATTCATGACGCAACCAAATCAACATTATTCTTACATGGCAAGTATTTTCTACAATTTAAATGTTATCAATTTACTGGTGGTCCCATTCATCACACATTCGAGGTTATCCCATCTATATTAATCGCATACCTCTGCTAACTTGCAACACTTCCTGATTTGCTATAATACACATAAAAGCATTACATTCCATCTATCTAAAATAAAAAATACTCCATTAAGCATTTTTAACCACATTTTTGCTGCAAATTCACAGTGACTGTTTGGTTGCAATGGCATTTCAAATTTTACCATATCTAACTACTCGTAGCCTGGCTTCCCCAAGTAAACCAAACAGCATGGTTTTCTGCAGGAAACACAGAGTTCTGCAAAGACGGGAAGTTGGGAGAAATTCCTCCATTCATGACGCAACCAAATCAACACTATTCTTACATGGCAAGTATTTTCTACAATTTAAATGTTATCAATTTACTGGTGGTCCCATTCATCACACATTCGCAGTTATCCCATCTATATTAAGCCCATACCTCTGCTAACTTGAAACCCTTCCTGATTTGCTATAATACACATAACAACATTACATTCCGTCTCCCTAAAATAAAAAATACTCCATTAAGCATTTTTAACCACATGTTTGCTGCAAATTCAGTATCTGTTTGGTTCGCAATGGCATTTCAAATTTTACCATATCTAACTACTCGTAGCCTGGCTTCCCCAAGCAAACCAAACAGCATGGTTTTCTGCAGGAAACACAGAGTTCTGCAAAGACGGGAAGTTGAGGGAAATTCCTCCGTTCATGACGCAACCAAATCAACACTATTCTTACATGGCAAGTATTTTCAACAATTTAAATGTTATCAATTTACTGGTGTTCCCATTCATCACACATTCGCAGTTATCTCATCTATATTAATCACATACCTCTGCTAACTTGAAACACTTCCTGATTTGCTATAATACACATAAAAGCATTACATTCCATCTATCTAAAATAAAAAATACTCCATTAAGCATTTTTAACCACATTTTTGCTGCAAATTCACAGTGACTGTTTGGTTGCAATGGCATTTCAAATTTTACCATATCTAACTACTCGTAGCCTGGCTTCCCCAAGTAAACCAAACAGCATGGTTTTCTGCAGGAAACACAGAGTTCTGCAAAGACGGGAAGTTGGGAGAAATTCCTCCATTCATGACGCAACCAAATCAACATTATTCTTACATGGCAAGTATTTTCTACAATTTAAATGTTATAAATTTACTGGTGGTCCCATTCATCACACATTCGCAGTTATCCCATCTATATTAAGCCCATACCTCTGCTAACTTGAAACCCTTCCTGATTTGCTATAATACACATAACAACATTACATTCCGTCTCCCTAAAATAAAAAATACTCCATTAAGCATTTTTAACCACATGTTTGCTGCAAATTCAGTATCTGTTTGGTTCGCAATGGCATTTCAAATTTTACCATATCTAACTACTCGTAGCCTGGCTTCCCCAAGCAAACCAAACAGCATGGTTTTCTGCAGGAAACACAGAGTTCTGCAAAGACGGGAAGTTGGGGGAAATTCCTCCATTCATGACGCAACCAAATCAACACTATTCTTACATGGCAAGTATTTTCTACAATTTATATGTTATCAATTTACTGGTGTTCCCATTCATCACACATTCGCAGTTATCTCATCTATATTAATCACATACCTCTGCTAACTTGAAACACTTCCTGATTTGCTATAATACACATAACAGCATTACATTCCATCTATCTAAAAATAAAAAATACTCCATTAAGCATTTTTAACCACATGTTTGCTGCAAATTCACAGTGTCTGTTTGGTTCGCAATGGCATTTCAAATTTTACCATATCTAACTACTCGTAGCCTGGCTTCCCCAGGCAAACCAAACAGCATGGTTTTCTGCAGGAAACACAGAGTTCTGCAAAGACGGGAAGTTGAGGGAAATTCCTCCGTTCATGACGCAACCAAATCAACACTATTCTTACATGGCAAGTATTTTCTACAATTTAAATGTTATCAATTTACTGGTGTTCCCATTCATCACACATTCGCAGTTATCTCATCTATATTAATTACATATCTCTGCTAACTTGAAACATTTCGTGATTTGCTATAATACACATAACAGCATTACATTCCATCTATCTAAAATAAAAAATACTCCATTAAGCATTTTTAACCACATGTTTGCTGCAAATTCACAGTGTCTGTTTGGTTTGCAATGGCATTTCAAATTTACCATATCTAACTACTCGTAGCCTGGCTTCCCCAAGCAAACCAAACAGCATGGTTTTCTGCAGGAAACACAGAGTTCTGCAAAGACGGGAAGTTGAGGGAAATTCCTCCATTCATGACGCAACCAAATCAACACTATTCTTACATGGCAAGTATTTTCTACAATTTAAATGTTATAAATTTACTGGTGGTCCCATTCATCACACATTCGCAGTTATCCCATCTATATTAATCGCATACCTCTGCTAACTTGCAACACTTCCTGATTTGCAATAATACACATAAAAGCATTACATTCCATCTATCTAAAATAAGAAATACTCCATTAAGCATTTTTAACCACATGTTTGCTGCAAATTCACAGTGTCTGTTTGGTTCGCAATGGCATTTCAAATTTTACCATATCTAACTACTCGTAGCCTGGCTTCCCCAAGCAAACCAAACAGCATGGTTTTCTGCAGGAAACACAGAGTTCTGCAAAGACGGGAAGTTGGGGGAAATTCCTCCATTCATGACGCAACCAAATCAACACTATTCTTACATGGCAAGTATTTTCTACAATTTATATGTTATCAATTTACTGGTGTTCCCATTCATCACACATTCGCAGTTATCTCATCTATATTAATCACATACCTCTGCTAACTAGAAACACTTCCTGATTTGCTATAATACACATAACAGCATTACATTCCATCTATCTAAAATAAAAAAATACTCCATTAAGCATTTTTAACCACATGTTTGCTGCAAATTCACAGTGTCTGTTTGGTTCGCAATGGCATTTCAAATTTTACCATATCTAACTACTCGTAGCCTGGCTTCCCCAAGCAAACCAAACAGCATGGTTTTCTGCAGGAAACATGGAGTTCTGCAAAGACGGGAAGTTGAGGGAAATTCCTCCATTCATGACGCAACCAAATCAACATTATTCTTACATGGCAAGTATTTTCTACAATTTAAATGTTATCAATTTACTGGTGGTCCCATTCATCACACATTCGAGGTTATCCCATCTATATTAATCGCATACCTCTGCTAACTTGCAACACTTCCTGATTTGCTATAATACACATAAAAGCATTACATTCCATCTATCTAAAATAAAAAATACTCCATTAAGCATTTTTAACCACATTTTTGCTGCAAATTCACAGTGACTGTTTGGTTGCAATGGCATTTCAAATTTTACCATATCTAACTACTCGTAGCCTGGCTTCCCCAAGTAAACCAAACAGCATGGTTTTCTGCAGGAAACACAGAGTTCTGCTAAGACGGGAAGTTGGGAGAAATTCCTCCATTCATGACGCAACCAAATCAACATTATTCTTACATGGCAAGTATTTTCTACAATTTAAATGTTATCAATTTACTGGTGGTCCCATTCATCACACATTCGCAGTTATCCCATCTATATTAAGCCCATACCTCTGCTAACTTGAAACCCTTCCTGATTTGCTATAATACACATAACAACATTACATTCCGTCTCCCTAAAATAAAAAATACTCCATTAAGCATTTTTAACCACATGTTTGCTGCAAATTCAGTATCTGTTTGGTTCGCAATGGCATTTCAAATTTTACCATATCTAACTACTCGTAGCCTGGCTTCCCCAAGCAAACCAAACAGCATGGTTTTCTGCAGGAAACACAGAGTTCTGCAAAGACGGGAAGTTGAGGGAAATTCCTCCGTTCATGACGCAACCAAATCAACACTATTCTTACATGGCAAGTATTTTCAACAATTTAAATGTTATCAATTTACTGGTGTTCCCATTCATCACACATTCGCAGTTATCTCATCTATATTAATCACATACCTCTGCTAACTTGAAACACTTCCTGATTTGCTATAATACACATAAAAGCATTACATTCCATCTATCTAAAATAAAAAATACTCCATTAAGCATTTTTAACCACATTTTTGCTGCAAATTCACAGTGACTGTTTGGTTGCAATGGCATTTCAAATTTTACCATATCTAACTACTCGTAGCCTGGCTTCCCCAAGTAAACCAAACAGCATGGTTTTCTGCAGGAAACACAGAGTTCTGCAAAGACGGGAAGTTGGGAGAAATTCCTCCATTCATGACGCAACCAAATCAACATTATTCTTACATGGCAAGTATTTTCTACAATTTAAATGTTATCAATTTACTGGTGGTCCCATTCATCACACATTCGCAGTTATCCCATCTATATTAAGCCCATACCTCTGCTAACTTGAAACCCTTCCTGATTTGCTATAATACACATAACAACGTTACATTCCGTCTCCCTAAAATAAAAAATACTCCATTAAGCATTTTTAACCACATGTTTGCTGCAAATTCAGTATCTGTTTGGTTCGCAATGGCATTTCAAATTTTACCATATCTAACTACTCGTAGCCTGGCTTCCCCAAGCAAACCAAACAGCATGGTTTTCTGCAGGAAACACAGAGTTCTGCAAAGACGGGAAGTTGGGGGAAATTCCTCCATTCATGACGCAACCAAATCAACACTATTCTTACATGGCAAGTATTTTCTACAATTTATATGTTATCAATTTACTTGTGGTCCCATTCATCACACATTCGCAGTTATCCCATCTATATTAATCGCATACCTCTGCTAACTTGCAACACTTCCTGATTTGCTACAATACACATTAAAGCATTACATTTCATCTATCTAAAATAAAAAATACTCCATTAAGCATTTTTAACCACATGTTTGCTGCAAATTCACAGTGTCTGTTTGGTTCGCAATGGCATTTCAAATTTTACCATATCTAACTACTCGTAGCCTGGCTTCCCCAAGCAAACCAAACAGCATGGTTTTCTGCAGGAAACACAGAGTTCTGCAAAGACGGGAAGTTGGGGGAAATTCCTCCATTCATGATGCAACCAAATCAACACTATTCTTACATGGCAAGTATTTTCTACAATTTATATGTTATCAATTTACTGGTGTTCCCATTCATCACACATTCGCAGTTATCTCATCTATATTAATCACATACCTCTGCTAACTTGAAACACTTCCTGATTTGCTATAATACACAAAACAGCATTACATTCCATCTATCTAAAATAAAAAATACTCCATTAAGCATTTTTAACCACATGTTTGCTGCAAATTCACAGTGTCTGTTTGGTTCGAAATGGCATTTCAAATTTTACCATATCTAAGTACTCGTAGCCTGGCTTCCCCAGGCAAACCAAACAGCATGGTTTTCTGCAGGAAACACAGAGTTCTGCAAAGACGGGAAGTTGAGGGAAATTCCTCCGTTCATGACGCAACCAAATCAACACTATTCTTACATGGCAAGTATTTTCTACAATTTAAATGTTATCAATTTACTGGTGTTCCCATTCATCACACATTCGCAGTTATCTCATCTATATTAATTACATATCTCTGCTAACTTGAAACACTTCCTGATTTGCTATAATACACATAACAGCATTACATTCCATCTATCTAAAATAAAAAATACTCCATTAAGCATTTTTAACCACATGTTTGCTGCAAATTCACAGTGTCTGTTTGGTTTGCAATGGCATTTCAAATTTACCATATCTAACTACTCGTAGCCTGGCTTCCCCAAGCAAACCAAACAGCATGGTTTTCTGCAGGAAACACGGAGTTCTGCAAAGACGGGAAGTTGAGGGAAATTCCTCCATTCATGACGCAACCAAATCAACACTATTCTTACATGGCAAGTATTTTCTACAATTTAAATGTTATAAATTTACTGGTGGTCCCATTCATCACACATTCGCAGTTATCCCATCTATATTAATCGCATACCTCTGCTAACTTGCAACACTTCCTGATTTGCAATAATACACATAAAAGCATTACATTCCATCTATCTAAAATAAGAAATACTCCATTAAGCATTTTTAACCACATGTTTGCTGCAAATTCACAGTGTCTGTTTGGTTCGCAATGGCATTTCAAATTTTACCATATCTAACTACTCGTAGCCTGGCTTCCCCAAGTAAACCAAACAGCATGGTTTTCTGCAGGAAACACAGAGTTCTGCTAAGACGGGAAGTTGGGAGAAATTCCTCCATTTATGACGCAACCAAATCAACATTATTCTTACATGGCAAGTATTTTCTACAATTTAAATGTTATCAATTTACTGGTGGTCCCATTCATCACACATTCGCAGTTATCCCATCTATATTAAGCCCATACCTCTGCTAACTTGAAACCCTTCCTGATTTGCTATAATACACATAACAACATTACATTCCGTCTCCCTAAAATAAAAAATACTCCATTAAGCATTTTTAACCACATGTTTGCTGCAAATTCAGTATCTGTTTGGTTCGCAATGGCATTTCAAATTTTACCATATCTAACTACTCGTAGCCTGGCTTCCCCAAGCAAACCAAACAGCATGGTTTTCTGCAGGAAACACAGAGTTCTGCAAAGACGGGAAGTTGAGGGAAATTCCTCCGTTCATGACGCAACCAAATCAACACTATTCTTACATGGCAAGTATTTTCAACAATTTAAATGTTATCAATTTACTGGTGTTCCCATTCATCACACATTCGCAGTTATCTCATCTATATTAATCACATACCTCTGCTAACTTGAAACACTTCCTGATTTGCTATAATACACATAAAAGCATTACATTCCATCTATCTAAAATAAAAAATACTCCATTAAGCATTTTTAACCACATTTTTGCTGCAAATTCACAGTGACTGTTTGGTTGCAATGGCATTTCAAATTTTACCATATCTAACTACTCGTAGCCTGGCTTCCCCAAGTAAACCAAACAGCATGGTTTTCTGCAGGAAACACAGAGTTCTGCAAAGACGGGAAGTTGGGAGAAATTCCTCCATTCATGACGCAACCAAATCAACATTATTCTTACATGGCAAGTATTTTCTACAATTTAAATGTTATCAATTTACTGGTGGTCCCATTCATCACACATTCGCAGTTATCCCATCTATATTAAGCCCATACCTCTGCTAACTTGAAACCCTTCCTGATTTGCTATAATACACATAACAACGTTACATTCCGTCTCCCTAAAATAAAAAATACTCCATTAAGCATTTTTAACCACATGTTTGCTGCAAATTCAGTATCTGTTTGGTTCGCAATGGCATTTCAAATTTTACCATATCTAACTACTCGTAGCCTGGCTTCCCCAAGCAAACCAAACAGCATGGTTTTCTGCAGGAAACACAGAGTTCTGCAAAGACGGGAAGTTGGGGGAAATTCCTCCATTCATGACGCAACCAAATCAACACTATTCTTACATGGCAAGTATTTTCTACAATTTATATGTTATCAATTTACTTGTGGTCCCATTCATCACACATTCGCAGTTATCCCATCTATATTAATCGCATACCTCTGCTAACTTGCAACACTTCCTGATTTGCTACAATACACATTAAAGCATTACATTTCATCTATCTAAAATAAAAAATACTCCATTAAGCATTTTTAACCACATGTTTGCTGCAAATTCACAGTGTCTGTTTGGTTCGCAATGGCATTTCAAATTTTACCATATCTAACTACTCGTAGCCTGGCTTCCCCAAGCAAACCAAACAGCATGGTTTTCTGCAGGAAACACAGAGTTCTGCAAAGACGGGAAGTTGGGGGAAATTCCTCCGTTCATGACGCAACCAAATCAACACTATTCTTACATGGCAAGTATTTTCTACAATTTAAATGTTATCAATTTACTGGTGTTCCCATTCATCACACATTCGCAGTTATCTCATCTATATTAATTACATATCTCTGCTAACTTGAAACACTTCGTTATTTGCTATAATACACATAACAGCATTACATTCCATCTATCTAAAATAAAAAATACTCCATTAAGCATTTTTAACCACATGTTTGCTGCAAATTCACAGTGTCTGTTTGGTTTGCAATGGCATTTCAAATTTACCATATCTAACTACTCGTAGCCTGGCTTCCCCAAGCAAACCAAACAGCATGGTTTTCTGCAGGAAACACGGAGTTCTGCAAAGACGGGAAGTTGAGGGAAATTCCTCCATTCATGACGCAACCAAATCAACACTATTCTTACATGGCAAGTATTTTCTACAATTTAAATGTTATAAATTTACTGGTGGTCCCATTCATCACACATTCGCAGTTATCCCATCTATATTAATCGCATACCTCTGCTAACTTGCAACACTTCCTGATTTGCAATAATACACATAAAAGCATTACATTCCATCTATCTAAAATAAGAAATACTCCATTAAGCATTTTTAACCACATGTTTGCTGCAAATTCACAGTGTCTGTTTGGTTCGCAATGGCATTTCAAATTTTACCATATCTAGCTACTCGTAGCCTGGCTTCCCCAAGCAAACCAAACAGCATGGTTTTCTGCAGGAAACACAGAGTTCTGCAAAGACGGGAAGTTGGGGGAAATTCCTCCATTCATGACGCAACCAAATCAACACTATTCTTACATGGCAAGTATTTTCTACAATTTATATGTTATCAATTTACTGGTGTTCCCATTCATCACACATTCGCAGTTATCTCATCTATATTAATCACATACCTCTGCTAACTTGAAACACTTCCTGATTTGCTATAATACACATAACAGCATTACATTCCATCTATCTAAAATAAAAAATACTCCATTAAGCATTTTTAACCACATGTTTGCTGCAAATTCACAGTGTCTGTTTGGTTCGCAATGGCATTTCAAATTTTACCATATCTAACTACTCGTAGCCTGGCTTCCCCAAGCAAACCAAACAGCATGGTTTTCTGCAGGAAACATGGAGTTCTGCAAAGACGGGAAGTTGAGGGAAATTCCTCCATTCATGACGCAACCAAATCAACACTATTCTTACATGGCAAGTATTTTCTACAATTTAAATGTTATCAATTTACTGGTGGTCCCATTCATCACACATTCGCAGTTATCCCATCTATATTAATCGCATACCTCTGCTAACTAGCAACACTTCCTGATTTGCTATAATACACATAAAAGCATTACATTCCATCTATCTAAAATAAAAAATACTCCATTAAGCATTTTTAACCACATTTTTGCTGCAAATTCACAGTGACTGTTTGGTTGCAATGGCATTTCAAATTTTACCATATCTAACTACTCGTAGCCTGGCTTCCCCAAGTAAACCAAACAGCATGGTTTTCTGCAGGAAACACAGAGTTCTGCAAACACGGGAAGTTGGGGGAAATTCCTCCATTCATGACGCAACCAAATCAACACTATTCTTACATGGCAAGTATTTTCTACAATTTAAATGTTATCAATTTACTGGTGTTCCCATTCATCACACATTCGCAGTGATCTCATCTATATTAATCACATACCTCTGCTAACTTGAAACACTTCCTGATTTGCTTTAATACACATAACAGCATTACATTCCATCTATCTAACATAAAATATACTCCATTAAGCATTTTTAACCACATGTTTGCTGCAAATTCACAGTGTCTGTTTGGTTCGCAATGGCATTTCAAATTTACCATATCTAACTACTCGTAGCCTGGCTTCCCCAAGCAAACCAAACAGCATGGTTTTCTGCAGGAAACACAGAGTTCTGCAAAGACGGGAAGTTGGGGGAAATTCCTCCATTCATGACGCAACCAAATCAACATTATTCTTAAATGGCAAGTATTTTCTACAATTTAAATGTTATCAATTTACTGGTGGTCCCATTCATCACACATTCGCAGTTATCCCATCTATATTAAGCGCATACCTCTGCTAACTTGAAACCCTTCCTGATTTGCTATAATACACATAGCAGCATTACATTCCATCTCCCTAAAATAAAAAATACTCCATTAAGCATTTTTAACCACATGTTTGCTGCAAATTCAGTGTCTGTTTGGTTCGCAATGGCATTTCAAATTTTACCATATCTAACTACTCGTAGCCTGGCTTCCCCAAGCAAACCAAACAGCATGGTTTTCTGCAGGAAACACAGAGTTCTGCAAAGACGGGAAGTTGAGGGAAATTCCTCCATTCATGACGCAACCAAATCAACACTATTCTTACATGGCAAGTATTTTCTACAATTTATATGTTATCAATTTACTGGTGTTCCCATTCATCACACATTCGCAGTTATCTCATCTATATTAATCACATATCTCTGCTAACTTGAAACACTTCCTGATTTGCTATAATACACATAAAAGCATTACATTTCGTCTATCTAAAACAAAAAATACTCCATTAAGCATTTTTAACCACATGTTTGCTGCAAATTCAGTGTCTGTTTGGTTCGCAATGGCATTTCAAATTTTACCATATCTAACTACTCGTAGCCTGGCTTCCCCAAGCAAACCAAACAGCATGGTTTTCTGCAGGAAACACAGAGTTCTGCAAAGACGGGAAGTTGGGGGAAATTCCTCCATTCATGACGCAACCAAATCAACACTATTCTTACATGGCAAGTATTTTCTACAATTTATATGTTATCAATTTACTGGTGGTCCCATTCATCACACATTCGCAGTTCCCATCTATATTAATCACATATCTCTGCTAACTTGAAACACTTCGTGATTTGCTATAATACACATAACAGCATTACAATCCATCTATCTAAAATAAAAAATACTTCATTGAGCATTTTTAACCACATGTTTGCTGCAAATTCACAGTGTCTGTTTGGTTCGCAATGGCATTTCAAATTTACCATATCTAACTACTCGTAGCCTGGCTTCCCCAAGCAAACCAAACAGCATGGTTTTCTGCAGGAAACACGGAGTTCTGCAAAGACGGGAAGTTGAGGGAAATTCCTCCATTCATGACGCAACCAAATCAACACTATTCTTACATGGCAAGTATTTTCTACAATTTAAATGTTATCAATTTACTGGTGGTCCCATTCATCACACATTCGCAGTTATCCCATCTATATTAATCGCATACCTCTGCTAACTTGCAACACTTCCTGATTTGCTATAATACACATAAAAGCATTACATTCCATCTATCTAAAATAAAAAATACTCCATTAAGCATTTTTAACCACATTTTTGCTGCAAATTCACAGTGACTGTTTGGTTGCAATGGCATTTCAAATTTTACCATATCTAACTACTCGTAGCCTGGCTTCCCCAAGTAAACCAAACAGCATGGTTTTCTGCAGGAAACACAGAGTTCTGCAAACACGGGAAGTTGGGGGAAATTCCTCCATTCATGACGCAACCAAATCAACACTATTCTTACATGGCAAGTATTTTCTACAATTTAAATGTTATCAATTTACTGGTGTTCCCATTCATCACACATTCGCAGTTATCTCATCTATATTAATCACATACCTCTGCTAACTTGAAACACTTCCTGATTTGCTATAATACACATAACAGCATTACATTCCATCTATCTAAAATAAAAAATACTCCATTAAGCATTTTTAACCACATGTTTGCTGGAAATTCACAGTGTCTGTTTGGTTCGCAATGGCATTTCAAATTTACCATATCTAACTACTCGTAGCCTGGCTTCCCCAAGCAAACCAAACAGCATGGTTTTCTGCAGGAAACACAGAGTTCTGCAAAGACGGGAAGTTGGGGGAAATTCCTCCATTCATGACGCAACCAAATCAACATTATTCTTACATGGCAAGTATTTTCTACAATTTAAATGTTATCAATTTACTGGTGGTCCCATTCATCACACATTCGCAGTTATCCCATCTATATTAAGCGCATACCTCTGCTAACTTGAAACCCTTCCTGATTTGCTATAATACACATAACAGCATTACATTCCATCTCCCTAAAATAAAAAATACTCCATTAAGCATTTTTAACCACATGTTTGCTGCAAATTCAGTGTCTGTTTGGTTCGCAATGGCATTTCAAATTTTACCATATCTAACTACTCGTAGCCTGGCTTCCCCAAGCAAACCAAACAGCATGGTTTTCTGCAGGAAACACAGAGTTCTGCAAAGACGGGAAGTTGAGGGAAATTCCTCCATTCATGACGCAACCAAATCAACACTATTCTTACATGGCAAGTATTTTCTACAATTTATATGTTATCAATTTACTGGTGTTCCCATTCATCACACATTCGCAGTTATCTCATCTATATTAATCACATATCTCTGCTAACTTGAAACACTTCCTGATTTGCTATAATACACATAAAAGCATTACATTTCGTCTATCTAAGACAAAAAATACTCCATTAAGCATTTTTAACCACATGTTTGCTGCAAATTCACAGTGTCTGTTTGGTTCGCAATGGCATTTCAAATTTTACCATATCTAACTACTCGTAGCCTGGCTTCCCCAAGCAAACCAAACAGCATGGTTTTCTGCAGGAAACATGGAGTTCTGCAAAGACGGGAAGTTGAGGGAAATTCCTCCATTCATGACGCAACCAAATCAACACTATTCTTACATGGCAAGTATTTTCTACAATTTAAATGTTATCAATTTACTGGTGGTCCCATTCATCACACATTCGCAGTTATCCCATCTATATTAATCGCATACCTCTGCTAACTTGCAACACTTCCTGATTTGCTATAATACACATAAAAGCATTACATTCCATCTATCTAAAATAAAAAATACTCCATTAAGCATTTTTAACCACATTTTTGCTGCAAATTCACAGTGACTGTTTGGTTGCAATGGCATTTCAAATTTTACCATATCTAACTACTCGTAGCCTGGCTTCCCCAAGTAAACCAAACAGCATGGTTTTCTGCAGGAAACACTGAGTTCTGCAAACAGGGGAAGTTGGGGGAAATTCCTCCATTCATGACGCAACCAAATCAACACTATTCTTACATGGCAAGTATTTTCTACAATTTAAATGTTATCAATTTACTGGTGTTCCCATTCATCACACATTCGCAGTGATCTCATCTATATTAATCACATACCTCTGCTAACTTGAAACACTTCCTGATTTGCTATAATACACATAACAGCATTACAATCCATCTATCTAACATAAAAAATACTCCATTAAGCATTTTTAACCACATGTTTGCTGCAAATTCACAGTGTCTGTTTGGTTCGCAATGGCATTTCAAATTTTACCATATCTAACTACTCGTAGCCTGGCTTCCCCAAGCAAACCAAACAGCATGGTTTTCTGCAGGAAACATGGAGTTCTGCAAAGACGGGAAGTTGAGGGAAATTCCTCCATTCATGACGCAACCAAATCAACACTATTCTTACATGGCAAGTATTTTCTACAATTTAAATGTTATCAATTTACTGGTGGTCCCATTCATCACACATTCGCAGTTATCCCATCTATATTAATCGCATACCTCTGCTAACTTGCAACACTTCCTGATTTGCTATAATACACATAAAAGCATTACATTCCATCTATCTAAAATAAAAAATACTCCATTAAGCATTTTTAACCACATTTTTGCTGCAAATTCACAGTGACTGTTTGGTTGCAATGGCATTTCAAATTTTACCATATCTAACTACTCGTAGCCTGGCTTCCCCAAGTAAACCAAACAGCATGGTTTTCTGCAGGAAACACTGAGTTCTGCAAACAGGGGAAGTTGGGGGAAATTCCTCCATTCATGACGCAACCAAATCAACACTATTCTTACATGGCAAGTATTTTCTACAATTTAAATGTTATCAATTTACTGGTGTTCCCATTCATCACACATTCGCAGTGATCTCATCTATATTAATCACATACCTCTGCTAACTTGAAACACTTCCTGATTTGCTATAATACACATAACAGCATTACAATCCATCTATCTAACATAAAAAATACTCCATTAAGCATTTTTAACCACATGTTTGCTGCAAATTCACAGTGTCTGTTTGGTTCGCAATGGCATTTCAAATTTACCATATCTAACTACTCGTAGCCTGGCTTCCCCAAGCAAACCAAACAGCATGGTTTTCTGCAGGAAACACAGAGTTCTGCAAAGACGGGAAGTTGGGGGAAATTCCTCCATTCATGACGCAACCAAATCAACATTATTCTTACATGGCAAGTATTTTCTACAATTTAAATGTTATCAATTTACTGGTGGTCCCATTCATCACACATTCGCAGTTATCCCATCTATATTAAGCGCATACCTCTGCTAACTTGAAACCCTTCCTGATTTGCTATAATACACATAACAGCATTACATTCCATCTCCCTAAAATAAAAAATACTCCATTAAGCATTTTTAACCACATGTTTGCTGCAAATTCAGTGTCTGTTTGGTTCGCAATGGCATTTCAAATTTTACCATATCTAACTACTCGTAGCCTGGCTTCCCCAAGCAAACCAAACAGCATGGTTTTCTGCAGGAAACACGGAGTTCTGCAAAGACGGGAAGTTGAGGGAAATTCCTCCATTCATGACGCAACCAAATCAACACTATTCTTACATGGCAAGTATTTTCTACAATTTATATGTTATCAATTTACTGGTGTTCCCATTCATCACACATTCGCAGTTATCTCATCTATATTAATCACATATCTCTGCTAACTTGAAACACTTCCTGATTTGCTATCATACACATAAAAGCATTACATTTCGTCTATCTAAAACAAAAAATACTCCATTAAGCATTTTTAACCACATGTTTGCTGCAAATTCACAGTGTCTGTTTGGTTCGCAATGGCATTTCAAATTTACCATCTCTAACTACTTGTAGCCTGGCTTCCCCAAGCAAACCAAACAGCATGGTTTTCTGCAGGAAACACGGAGTTCTGCAAAGACGGGAAGTTGAGGGAAATTCCTCCATTCATGACGCAACCAAATCAACACTATTCTTACATGGCAAGTATTTTCTACAATTTAAATGTTATAAATTTACTGGTGGTCCCATTCATTACACATTCGCAGTTATCCCATCTATATTAATCGCATACCTCTGCTAACTTGCAACACTTCCTGATTTGCTATAATACACATAAAAGCATTACATTTCGTCTATCTAAGACAAAAAATACTCCATTAAGCATTTTTAACCACATGTTTGCTGCAAATTCACAGTGTCTGTTTGGTTCGCAATGGCATTTCAAATTTTACCATATCTAACTACTCGTAGCCTGGCTTCCCCAAGCAAACCAAACAGCATGGTTTTCTGCAGGAAACACAGAGTTCTGCAAAGACGGGAAGTTGGGGGAAATTCCTCCATTCATGACGCAACCAAATCAACACTATTCTTACATGGCAAGTATTTTCTACAATTTATATGTTATCAATTTACTGGTGGTCCCATTCATCACACATTCGCAGTTCCCATCTATATTAATCACATATCTCTGCTAACTTGAAACACTTCGTGATTTGCTATAATACACATAACAGCATTACAATCCATCTATCTAAAATAAAAAATACTTCATTGAGCATTTTTAACCACATGTTTGCTGCAAATTCACAGTGTCTGTTTGGTTCGCAATGGCATTTCAAATTTACCATATCTAACTACTCGTAGCCTGGCTTCCCCAAGCAAACCAAACAGCATGGTTTTCTGCAGGAAACACGGAGTTCTGCAAAGACGGGAAGTTGAGGGAAATTCCTCCATTCATGACGCAACCAAATCAACACTATTCTTACATGGCAAGTATTTTCTACAATTTAAATGTTATCAATTTACTGGTGGTCCCATTCATCACACATTCGCAGTTATCCCATCTATATTAATCGCATACCTCTGCTAACTTGCAACACTTCCTGATTTGCTATAATACACATAAAAGCATTACATTCCATCTATCTAAAATAAAAAATACTCCATTAAGCATTTTTAACCACATTTTTGCTGCAAATTCACAGTGACTGTTTGGTTGCAATGGCATTTCAAATTTTACCATATCTAACTACTCGTAGCCTGGCTTCCCCAAGTAAACCAAACAGCATGGTTTTCTGCAGGAAACACAGAGTTCTGCAAACACGGGAAGTTGGGGGAAATTCCTCCATTCATGACGCAACCAAATCAACACTATTCTTACATGGCAAGTATTTTCTACAATTTAAATGTTATCAATTTACTGGTGTTCCCATTCATCACACATTCGCAGTTATCTCATCTATATTAATCACATACCTCTGCTAACATGAAACACTTCCTGATTTGCTATAATACACATAACAGCATTACATTCCATCTATCTAAAATAAAAAATACTCCATTAAGCATTTTTAACCACATGTTTGCTGCAAATTCACAGTGTCTGTTTGGTTCGCAATGGCATTTCAAATTTACCATATCTAACTACTCGTAGCCTGGCTTCCCCAAGCAAACCAAACAGCATGGTTTTCTGCAGGAAACACAGAGTTCTGCAAAGACGGGAAGTTGGGGGAAATTCCTCCATTCATGACGCAACCAAATCAACATTATTCTTACATGGCAAGTATTTTCTACAATTTAAATGTTATCAATTTACTGGTGGTCCCATTCATCACACATTCGCAGTTATCCCATCTATATTAAGCGCATACCTCTGCTAACTTGAAACCCTTCCTGATTTGCTATAATACACATAACAGCATTACATTCCATCTCCCTAAAATAAAAAATACTCCATTAAGCATTTTTAACCACATGTTTGCTGCAAATTCAGTGTCTGTTTGGTTCGCAATGGCATTTCAAATTTTACCATATCTAACTACTCGTAGCCTGGCTTCCCCAAGCAAACCAAACAGCATGGTTTTCTGCAGGAAACACAGAGTTCTGCAAAGACGGGAAGTTGAGGGAAATTCCTCCATTCATGACGCAACCAAATCAACACTATTCTTACATGGCAAGTATTTTCTACAATTTATATGTTATCAATTTACTGGTGTTCCCATTCATCACACATTCGCAGTTATCTCATCTATATTAATCACATATCTCTGCTAACTTGAAACACTTCCTGATTTGCTATAATACACATAAAAGCATTACATTTCGTCTATCTAAGACAAAAAATACTCCATTAAGCATTTTTAACCACATGTTTGCTGCAAATTCACAGTGTCTGTTTGGTTCGCAATGGCATTTCAAATTTTACCATATCTAACTACTCGTAGCCTGGCTTCCCCAAGCAAACCAAACAGCATGGTTTTCTGCAGGAAACACAGAGTTCTGCAAAGACGGGAAGTGGGGGAAATTCCTCCATTCATGACGCAACCAAATCAACACTATTCTTACATGGCAAGTATTTTCTACAATTTATATGTTATCAATTTACTGATGGTCCCATTCATCACACATTCGCAGTTCCCATCTATATTAATCACATATCTCTGCTAACTTGAAACACTTCGTGATTTGCTATAATACACATAAGAGCATTACAATCCATCTATCTAAAATAAAAAATACTTCATTGAGCATTTTTAACCACATGTTTGCTGCAAATTCACAGTGTCTGTTTGGTTCGCAATGGCATTTCAAATTTACCATATCTAACTACTTGTAGCCTGGCTTCCCCAAGCAAACCAAACAGCATGGTTTTCTGCAGGAAACACGGAGTTCTGCAAAGACGGGAAGTTGAGGGAAATTCCTCCATTCATGACGCAACCAAATCAACACTATTCTTACATGGCAAGTATTTTCTACAATTTATATGTTATCAATTTACTGGTGTTCCCATTCATCACACATTCGCAGTTATCTCATCTATATTAATCACATACCTCTGCTAACTTGAAACACTTCGTGATTTGCTATAATACACATAACAGCATTACATTCCATCTATCTAAAATAAAAAATACTCCATTAAGCATTTTTAACCACATGTTTGCTGCAAATTCACAGTGTCTGTTTGGTTTGCAATGGCATTTCAAATTTACCATATCTAACTACTTGTAGCCTGGCTTCCCCAAGCAAACCAAACAGCATGGTTTTCTGCAGGAAACACGGAGTTCTGCAAAGACGGGAAGTTGAGGGAAATTCCTCCATTCATGACGCAACCAAATCAACACTATTCTTACATGGCAAGTATTTTCTACAATTTAAATGTTATAAATTTACTGGTGGTCCCATTCATTACACATTCGCAGTTATCCCATCTATATTAATCGCATACCTCTGCTAACTTGCAACACTTCCTGATTTGCAATAATACACATAAAAGCATTACATTCCATCTATCTAAAATAAGAAATACTCCATTAAGCATTTTTAACCACATGTTTGCTGCAAATTCACAGTGTCTGTTTGGTTCGCAATGGCATTTGAAATTTTACCATATCTAACTACTCGTAGCCTGGCTTCCCCAAGCAAACCAAACAGCATGGTTTTCTGCAGGAAACACAGAGTTCTGCAAAGACGGGAAGTTGGGGGAAATTCCTCCATTCATGACGCAACCAAATCAACACTATTCTTACATGGCAAGTATTTTCTACAATTTATATGTTATCAATTTACTGGTGTTCCCATTCATCACACATTCGCAGTTATCTCATCTATATTAATCACATACCTCTGCTAACTTGAAACACTTCCTGATTTGCTATAATACACATAACAGCATTACATTCCATCTATCTAAAATAAAAAATACTCCATTAAGCATTTTTAACCACATGTTTGCTGCAAATTCACAGTGTCTGTTTGGTTCGCAATGGCATTTGAAATTATACCATATCTAACTACTCGTAGCCTGGCTTCCCCAAGCAAACCAAACAGCATGGTTTTCTGCAGGAAACATGGAGTTCTGCAAAGACGGGAAGTTGAGGGAAATTCCTCCATTCATGACGCAACCAAATCAACACTATTCTTACATGGCAAGTATTTTCTACAATTTATATGTTATCAATTTACTGGTGTTCCCATTCATCACACATTCGCAGTTATCTCATCTATATTAATCACATACCTCTGCTAACTTGAAACACTTCCTGATTTGCTATAATACACATAACAGCATTACATTCCATCTATCTAAAATAAAAAATACTCCATTAAGCATTTTTAACCACATGTTTGCTGCAAATTCACAGTGTCTGTTTGGTTCGCAATGGCATTTGAAATTATACCATATCTAACTACTCGTAGCCTGGCTTCCCCAAGCAAACCAAACAGCATGGTTTTCTGCAGGAAACACGGAGTTCTGCAAAGACGGGAAGTTGAGGGAAATTCCTCCATTCATGACGCAACCAAATCAACACTATTCTCACATGGCAAGTATGCAATTCAGGACATATCATAACACATAACATTTTTGCACATCTAACCCAGCCACATTTGACTTATAGTCCTCGATTTAAACTTGCTCAATTATGTTCAAGGATAGCAAACCACATAAAATTGAACTAATTGGTTCAGCCGGCAATACGTTGTATGTGCACAGCCATACCTTGAATGTAGGTCACTTCAGTTTCCAGGGACCCTGAAGATTCAAGGATCCTGAGCAGAGACAGGCAAACCAAACAGGATGCTTTGTAACACAAAGTTCTGCCAGTGGGAAGTTGACATTAAAGCACCTTAATAAGGCCAATAATTATAATCTTGTATGATCAAGCAAAGACTTCTCAGTCATGCAACACCTTATATGCATTGCTTTGTTAAGTTAAATATGCAGACCTCAAACTTTAAGTACAATTCTTTTTTTAAGCTGGGTAACATCAGCTGTTCTGTAACAATGTTTGGTTAAAAAAACTTAGCATTTTCATGCAGCATGCTCTCATAGAGAGACAGTGAAAGGTTTAAGTTAACGTAATTGGAAGATTGTAACATCAAAGACTAATTTCCTCTCTTCAGGCATTTGATCAAAATTGACCCTGTACACTGGGACCAAAACATTACAGCTTAGTGTACAACATTTTCACCAAACCATAAAAAAGGCAGCATACAGTTAGACATGGTAATGCTTCAGCAACATGTTGGTGCGTAACTGTGAAAAACTCAGAAATTTCCAGTTTTCTGTATTAATTTATCTTCTTGTAAACTTTCTAAAACCACCTTATTGAGGTTACCGAATTTGTCTAAATTCTGAAAAGTTGTTCCATTGATGGAGTGATCTAAGACCTGTAGGTTACCAGCAGTTTGTTACCAGCATTTGCAGAGCTCAATTGAGCTGTAAACTTATTATTCTAAGGGATTAAAAAATCTATTTTGATCATATATGTGATGAGCACAGTTGTACTTTTTGTAACACATGCGTGTAATTCAAGGACACACAAGGTGGCGACTTGCAAGACAGATTAAAAAAAAAAATATATATATATATATATATAGCCTATAGGCTAGGCCCACTGTATGAAGCGTATCCTTACATATTATTGATTTGCATTTTTCTGTTACATTGCAATTAAAATGAAAAAACTTAGCTCTGCTTGACTGTTTCAGTGGACTTCATGTGTTTTCAATGCGCCGTCCTTTTCACATAACACCGACTGTTCTTGTAGTTGCTAGGCAACGGTCGCAGAGTGAGGCTTGATGTCACGTGACTCGAGTAGCCACCATGCGGTAAATACTGAAACAAAGAACTCGCAACCAGTGTACTAAGAGGCCTATATAGCACTGGAACCGCAGTCTCCTACACTGTAGTGCCTATGCACTCCTGCGGAGGAAGGGACCAACTTAGAGGCCTATACTGCTATAGTCCATAATTCTATACAGTAGCGGATCTAAGGGGGGGGGGGTTTAAACCCCCCACCCTTAAATTGAGTGTCTCTATAATATATCTGAATTTGGCAACCCCATGCAAATTTTTTTCTGGATCTGCCCTTGATATTTTACAGTAGCTTACAGCCGCCTCCCCATAAGGCCACTTGGTTGTCCTATCTAATAAGTGTGCAACTAATATGAATATTATATATTTAATTATTATATAAATATAAATTGAAATTACTTCAATGTGATGTTGACACTTCATAATTACAATTTAATCAGGTAATACAAGGGATTAGTTAGTTAGTTATAATTATTTTAGTTAGTTAATTAGTTGTTAGTTAGTTCGTTAGTTAGTTGGTTTGTTTGTTAGTTTGTTAGTTATTGTCATAAAGTAAAGATCTATACGTGTTAATAATTTTTAAAATTAGTTTCTGGCATTGGGACAAGTGAGGTATGTAAAATCGATAATTAAATACCATTAGATAACATAAGCAGATTTGTATATCACATATAACCGACAGGAATATCTATAGAATAATAACATATCTTCACTTCACATAACCATTAGTAATTTCAATGAGACGTACACCTCAGTTGTAATCATCCATTACAATTGCTATCATTGTTGTTAAGTTGATTGATTAATCACATGCACTTTAGATTTAAACAGACAGGTCTACAAAGTAATGAACTTAATTGTGACATTATGCAAAAATGAGAAAAAAATTGAAGGGATTGTCGGGAATTAGGGGAA
The DNA here is from genome assembly GCA_932294295.1 of Alitta virens. NCBI lineage: Eukaryota > Metazoa > Annelida > Polychaeta > Phyllodocida > Nereididae > Alitta > Alitta virens. Next base: position 39,467,683 of record OW028575.1, read on the forward strand.
AAATTATTATGTGAAATAAATACTGTCTTAGCCATAGATCTGCCGACTGGTGAAGTCATTATGATTTTCAAAGAATGCATAAATTAGTATATTTTGCTCAATAATTTACTTTAGTAGGTACACTGTACATGCAATTTTGCAAATTGTATATCTATCTATATAAATATATATATATTGAATATGGAATATTGAATATGGAAAAGAATTACATGTTTTTATGCTTTAAAAAAAAAATCATTTAAAATTATAAATACGCCATATATATATATATATATATGGCGTATTTATAATTTTAAATGATTGTAAATGCATTTGTCCATCAGAAAAATCATTTATTAAACGAACCTTAAATAAAAAAATTACTTGATAAATGTAAAATATAATCCAACAAATAAGTTTAAAGGGTAAGCAACTAACTGCATAATTCTTTTTTGTTCCTAGAAGTGCAGTTCTGTCATTTCCATTCGACAATTCTTTTTACTCGGCAGAATCACTTGCCAAAATATTGTAATATTGTTGCAGTGTAGATACTGCGGTGAAAAGTTTAGTCATTGACATATGTATAGGCTATGGTTTATTGAATATGGAAAAAAATTACATGTTTTTATGCGCTTTTTTAAAATTAGTTTCTGGAACAGAACTCTGACACTAAAACACTTTGTCATAACATATCTAAAAGACTGAATAGTGTAGTTTTGTCTTAACTAAATTTATTGTAACCAAAGAAAATTCTGAAAATTTTAAATGTTATACCTACAAACATATTATTTAGACTACATATTGTGACAATCTTGTCACAACATTGTATAATATTGTCACAATATTGTAGATCACATTGTCGCAGTATGAAAGTGTGGACCCTAGAAAAGTTTGCGGCAACATTTCTGATAATATTCCCCCAAAAAATTTAAAATATGTTGTTAGTACAATCAGATTATTATTATAAGTAATCCAATATTGGGAGAATATTTTCACAGTATTGACATGTTTAACTGACATTTTGAGAGTATTGCAGATCATGTTGTCACCACATTAAAATGTCCACAGTAGAAACATTATTGCACATGTTTCCCTGAAACATGGCCAGAAGATACTCACTTTGATATTTTTTTATTGAACAAATACTGTGACTACTTGCAGAGCATATTGTCATTTAAAGCCTTTTTTTTTATATTTAAGATTTTCAAATTTTTTTATATCATGATTCAGGTTTAATATATGAAATATAACAACAACATGTCTGTAATAAGGAGCGAAAATCATTATTTTCAAATGAAAATTTGATCAGTATCTGTAAGTTATCAACTTCAACAAAATTGCAATTATTTCTTTTATACTGAATATATAATGGCAATAGTAGGTGTGCATTCACAGATGTATCTCTCCATGTCATGTCTTGTTGTCAGTCAGGATCATGATTAGGTCCACTTCTACATCAGTGCAAAACTGTTTAAATTGAAACTCAGCATAAGCTATATATTATTTACATTTGCAGAACACCAGCAACTGTGTTGCAATACCTTTATGATGTTGCAAATTCTTCAGGGGCGGACTGGGCAAAAGAAAAAATCACAATTTATCTTCATATGTTTTCCAAAAAATAAGAAAAATACCAACCTGTTTCGAAAATGTTTCTAGATTTTGTTGCTGAGACTTGAAAGCTCTCTCCACAAAATGGCTACCAGATGAATATAATCTCTAGATGGCGCTTGTAAATTTAAATTAATATTTCCATTATGTATATTAAAAACATTGCAGCAATTTCTTTAATGATTTTTTTTTTTAAACATTGCACAGACATCATTACAACACATATTATTTACCTAATGTTGTGACAATATTATTTGAGCATAATGTAACAATATGATAGTGTGGACCTAAAAATACATAACAAAACACTATGGAAATAATGGCAGAACATGCAATGTGTTTATTTAAAAAATATGGCACATATTTTTACAACATTCACATTATCATTATTTGAGCATTTTGTAACAATACGAAAGTGTGGACCCTAGAAATGCTTGCGGCAATATCATGAATCATATCATCACAAAACTTTTATCAAAATGGTTTCACCATGTAAATTATTATACAATGTTGTCACAATCTGTTTTTTTTGTCAAATATTGTCCCGAAGAGTGAGTGCTATTATTTAAACGTTGTTGTGTTTGCAGGGATAGTACTTACACTTTGAAAGTTCATTTTAGTAGTTCACCCTTTTACAATTATATGGAAATTAAGAAAAAATTGTACTGTTTGGATAATTTCCTTAACACTGGTATGATGTTTGGCGTCAATTAACATAGGGCAGCATTAATGACGCCCAAACCGGTGTGATCAGCCTGTTTCTGTTGTGTGAATGTCAGCATTTTTTTAAAGAAAACAGTTTTGTGGGCTGCAGTTTCAGAACTTTACAGGTGAGATGATTTCAGCTCATAGTGAAAATAAGCTTCCCAAAGCAGCACCATTTTCTCCTTAAGAAAGCCATATTTTAAAACTTCCTGCTACAACGATGTGTAGAATTTTGTCTAGTTTTTTATGGTTGTATTTTATATCCCCAGATATTCTTAGTATTATTCTTAGATGAGCAGCCTCCAAAACAGTGTCTATTTAGAAAGTGTAAATCTTAAATTAATTTATAGATATAATTCAGATCTACATTTCAGGATATATCCTGTGATTCACATTTACATAAATTGGCAGGTTCAGTAGTTTTTGTAACAATATCTGGTGTTGCAAACAGTGTAGGAAATATCATATTCATTTAAAGACGGAAAGGTCAGTTTTCTCAGAAATAGTTTGTGCTTTTATTGCAATAATCTTCTGAGCCTTGTGAAGATTGCCAGTGACATCACTGATGTTTGTATACATTTAAGCTGTGGCCAGATCACTGATCTTCACACCCTTGAAAATGGCTGAAATATAACCTAACTACAGCTATAACTATGGCACATTTGTCTTCCTTGAATAAAACAAAGCAACTTTGAATTGAGGACCATATGTCAAAAGCGCCTGGTTTCATTGTACCAAGGTATTCATTAAATCTTAACAGTTACCCCCTCAAACATCAATGGACTCATCCATGTTAGTCTGATTTCCTGTTTGTGATGCTGCTGTTGTTAGTCAGTGTGGCAGTGGGTATACTCCATTGCAGGCATCTGGCCATGATTGGCCAGTTGAGTGACACACCCACACTCTGACCTATAAAATGAATGAAACTGGCCACACAAACTCGCTGTTCTCACTCTTTCTTAAGTGAAACAGTGTAATTACACAAATTGGATTTGTCAATTGCTCTTTATGTTTGTGATAGCGGATTGCATTTGAAACTGTACACTGTAATTAATTTCAAGTAATTACAAATAGGCCAATGTTGAAATGAAATTATTTCTCAAACTGTTTTAAACAGCAGATATGCAGTTCAAAAATTCTACACTCACTGAACCTATCAATTATTTAAGTTAATGTGAAAAAATGAAACATGATTATTCTATTAGATTTGCAAAACATGTCACATTTTTCTGAAAGACTGTTTTTTTTTTGGCTGCAAATGTAACAGTGCATTAAAGAAGCACTAAAAGTCCAGCTGTTTGGTCGTATCTTTTATTCCCCAGAATGAGACCCTTGGGTTAAAAATAGAAAGTGTTAATTATTAAATAACAACGTGTCTCAAAGTTCACACAAATAGATATATGCATCAATGTCTATTGTACAATAATGCTATGAATAGCTTACCCGAAAGTGGCAATAATCAGGGTTTATGAAATACAATTATTTCCAGTAAAACTTCTAATTCCGTCCAAACCTACAAGTTATTAAAGTTTGTACAATAACCTCAGCCATGTTTGAATAACTATAAAATATTACAAATGCAATAAATATGCCAAATATGCTAGATATGATACAACTAACTTTAAATAAGTAATCAACTGCTTGCTTACCTTGGGTTAGAGCAGTAGTATAATAATGACAATTTCATAAAAAGAACGGCCAGAGCATTTGACATGTGCTCTGGTTGCTAATCTCGTTGTATGTGGCAAGCTTGATAAAGATCAAGCGCCACCATGATATCAGGTGCTGCCTTCTTACCGATAGGTGCTAACCTAAGTAAGTGCTGACCCTGTTACACAAATTACAGAATACTGAAAGTATTTAGGTATATTAAAAAAAGATCTATAAAAAATGCTATGCAATTGAATAGCAGGAAAGTTTGAAATATATATATATATATATATATTTTTTTTTTTTTTTTCATAGTGTGACTTACAAGCAAAGTTATCTTTTTATAATTACTAATACTATAGATGGTGCAAGTGGTTGATTTGCAGACATTTGTGGGTAGCTAGGCAAGCAGCAAGGATCTATGGAAAAGTACATTTTATAGCACGTTCGGCAATAAAGACAAAGACATAAATATATATATGAACTATACTAATAGAGTCTTTTCCCTGAACAGCCCTGAATTCAGGACATAAGTCTTTCCTCTTCTCTTCTTACTCATTTTGCTTTTCAGACAGAGTAGGTAACTAGCTGATTCCATAAATATAACTTTCTAAAAAAAATAACAAAAAAATAATGTCAAATATACATTAAAATGCTAAAAACTGCTGCTTGGATGCACTTTGCTTCGGCCAATCACATTCAAGGGCGGGAACTTTTTCAATATAGAATTGCAGTATTATTGATTGTAACATTTTGACATGATACTTTTTCAGTATCTGTTACCTGCAACTAATACCCTTTAGTCTGTACAAAATAGTTCAATTCATTTTATTTTATTTTTTGCATGTCTGAACTACGTTACCCAATTCTGATACCGGTCGCTTTTAAAGAGAGCTTTTCTTGTTACACTGGTAGCACCCTTGGCCTTGGGTGGCAAGGTGTTGGGTGGCAATTTCTGCCGAAAGACGGCGCTTGTCCGGTGCGTAGCACCGGTCTTTCTGATAACTCACGCGAAGCATCAAGGGATAAAGTAAAAAATTGATCGTTGAATAAGCGTCGCAACGCCGTTACAACGCGTGTTCGGTCCCATTTATTTCGTTAGAACGCTTGTTCAGTGCTTTTCACGAAAATAGTACCTTCTGCAGTAGGTTGAATTCCACGGTAAAGTTGTTTAATTTCACGACGTTAGTAGAGTTAAAGTCAAAAGAAATCGTCTGAATTAATTTTACAGTGAGTGGCTTCTTGGAAGAAAAGAATAAGGCGTAGTAATCGCACTACTTTGTATGCAGACGACGCGCGGAAGCATTTCCCTACCCGATTCTGGGGGAGCGGCAAATCGGTTATGAGAAAGGCCGGTGCTTCGCACCGGATCGTAGCGCCGCCTTACGGAAGAAAACGGTTGGGTGGCCAAACACAGTCTACTTCAAGACTCGAAACAGAGGCATGTTTTGGGAAACAGGAAATCGACGGCCACACGGTGGTTGGCCGCGAACTAAAATAAACAGTTATATGACTTTTTATAAACTGAAAGGTACATTATAACCAACATACCTAATCATATGTTACACTGTGTAGAATAAACAATTCGACGAAACGAAGTTGTTGTGAGTTGTTTTTAGTAATAAATACAACTACGCCATCTGGCTATTGGACGCGTAACTAATTCCCGGCCCCCTAGTGGCTAAAATTTCGATCATAACAAACAAATTAAAAATTAATTGTAAGATCTGATTTATCGCATGACAGTTGTGTTATATATTTCCTTATTACAAAACAACTATTATACTCTGAATAAAAATAAATAAAAACAACCTGTACCAACAAACAAACAAATTTTTATAGAGCACCTGCATCACCCATAGCAACCATTGTGTTTTCCTACAATGTAACTGCCATTTCAAATATATCTGACCTGAGGAGCTGCAGGTGAGCTGCAGGAGATTTGAAAAGTCAAACAAATCACGATAAAAAGGAGAAATATAGGGAAAAAAAAAAAAAAAAAAGAGAGGGAAAGAAAAGAAGAAAAAAATAAAGAAAAAAGAAAAGAAAAATAGAAAAAAAAAGAAAATTAAAGAAAGAAAGAAAGAAAGAAAGAAAGAAAGGAAAAATGTCGAAAACAAAATGCTGTTTCTGTGGAAACAATCAAAATGATTTATCGTTTCACAGATTTCCCCGCGATGATGAAAGGTGGGTTAATTTCCTTAAATTTAATTTTAATTAATTTTTTTAATTAAATAATTTATAAATGTGTTTATTTAATCACAATACATGACAGATTCCTATATTATTCATTGATTTGAAAGTGTACAAATATTTAAGTGAATTAATTAAATTTATCATTATTTAATTGACATGTATAAATGATATACAAATAAAAAGAGAGAGGGAAAGGAAAAAATAAAGTAAAAAGAAAAAATAATATAGGAATCTGTCATGTATTGTGATTAATCAATGGAAATGCTTGTGTATTAAAATATTTAATTCATAAATCTTTTTATATTACTTCATATATAAATACACTGTTAAAAAATTTGGAGAAACAAATTTGCATGTGGTACACTCTTGTTTTTTTTTTTAATTTAAACAATTAAAAATATTAATCAATTGAAATGCCTGTGTATTGAAGCATTAACACATACACCCATTGAACAACTTTTTAAATTTCAGTAATTCAACCCCCTCCCACCTTTTTATAAATATGTATTCAATTAGAATTAAGTATTAAATTTTTCATTTTAGGATTGAGCAATGGCTCAGTGTAATGGAAAACCTTAATGGTGTGCCCAAAAATAAATTAATGGGATTGAGAGTATGTGGCAAGCACTTTAAAAGAACAGATCGGATGAATCCAAATGACCCGTAAGTTATATTTAAAGAATGAATTGTCATATATTTTTTAAAGCTGTAAGATTATGACATTTAATGACTCCTATGACATTTAAATTATTTGATTAATTATTTTAATCAGGTTTCAGCCAAAGGTTTCATTCACCAATCTGTAAAGCATTATGATCAATTCATTTATCAGGTCAGTTAAGTACTCATCAGATCTCAAAATTATTGAAATTTTTATTTCCAATTCAGTAAATCGCGACTGACAAGAAGGGCAGTACCAGCCCCCAGCATACAAGAAGTACAGCAAGTCATGCAACATGATGGACCAGAGTTAGGTAAATATTGAAACAATAAAATATGTATTTTATTTGATTGTTAAACATTTCAGTGGTGAAACATGTGATATATGCGATGTATATTACACAGGTGTCCAGTTTTATAAAGTTATGCTGCCTACATCGATTTTATTCTGAAATATTTATTTCCCTTGGCTGTAACATATTATAATTAATGAATGGGCCAAGCCATGCATTGCAGTGTTAATTGTCTAGAGGCAGATGTAATGATGATAAGGCTTTAAGTCCACACCATGTTACACATTTACCCCATGGGTAGGGTCTTTTACTTGCCTCAGCATAGATGCAGAGTACAAGGCACCTCCCCTGTCAATAGTTTTCAAGAAATACCTTTGCACTACAGTTACACTTGTACTTATGATATACATACCATTGGATTAAAAGCCACCCTCTCTCTGCCAAGCTACACCTTGTGTTATTTCATCATTACATCTACCTTAACTATTTCATATTAAATTTAAATTTAATTCTGACAAAAAAAAACTACGGAGCTTTTAAAGAAACATGCAAAGAAAAATAAAGGCTGGGGATTTGTCGTTCAAACGAAAATATTTGCATTCGCACAGAATTTTTTCCCGTTCGAACGGAAATATTTGCGTTCGCACAAAAATATTTGCGTAAGGTATACTGGGCAAAAACATTATCTGTTGAATCTATATTTAATTTAAGTAAAAATTCTAATTGTAAAGATGATTGGGATAATTTTCTTATCAAACCAGAGGACCTATATAATGAAGCAATACAGTCTGTGGATACCATTGCAACTGATCACCCATATTCCCAACCCTCCCAACCAATAAATATTACCACTGATGAGTTTCCAGATTTAATTGATACTAATGCAACTGCATATATTGCAGGATATTTGATTAAAAAATTCCCCTTAATTCTTTCATGTCAAAATTGTAAGCAATTACTCACAACATCTCTTCAGGAACAACCAGATAATAATAAATACATATTTTTAAAGCATAAGCAATATTCAACATTGTCATCAGATTCTGGCCTTGTCATCCCTAGTGAATCATTAATTTCTTTGCTAGAGTCCTTTCAACAAATTTTAGCTTTTCAATTAAATATTTTTTCTCCAAATAACATAACAAGGAAAATTACAGATTTATGTTTTGAAAAACTTTCATGCCATCAAAATTTAACTTGTGGTCAAAATTTTTGCAAAAATTTAATCGAATCAATGACCAAATTATTCATTAGGATTAAAGTTCACTTTCAAGTTAAAGAGGCAAATCGCTTTCTTAGTCAGAGTAAATCATTGAAAAACAAAAAATTATTGAAACTTACTCATCAGTGAAATTATTCTAATAATACACAATTATATTATATTAGTTTTTACATTAAGAAATAACTTTACTGTCTATTACCACTAGGGGTCATTATCTGAAATGGTATAAACAGATTGAATTGCTTCATTGTAAATGGTATATATATAAACCATAGTTCTAAAATGTATCTCATACTTGTCAACAGGACTTCTCAGTCATTGATATCAAAACTGATCTATAGTTATATGACTAAGAAACTAACTTAAAAATCTACTTATTCATACATATAAATATCTTAGTTAATTAGTTAATGACTTAAAAAGTAAAACCTAATTTATTCAGTATTTGAACAATAATCCAAGGAGCATGAATTATCATTTATAGAACGGGTTCTATATAATTAAAGTTTCTTAAGGATTATCTTATTGTTATTATTTTGCCCCCTGGATCTCTCCATAGCAATTATTGATATTATGCAGAAATACCTTTTACCGACACTACCAGGCACAAATGGCATCTTTTTCAGGCTTATTAATTTATGTTTTAAATAATACAACCAGTTTCTTAAATTCTCATTCACAAAACAAATTTTATAGATATACTGAATAGTCAAAATATTTATACTAATATTTATAAAAGAGCTTACATATAGTGAATTTATCTTTAGTCTATACATAATAAATAATACAACATTTCATACTGAGAATATTGTATTTATCTTTTATCATATATCTTGTGTGACTTATATTTTATCATAAATAGGGTTTAACATGTTTATTAATGCTAATAAAAATACTCAGCAAAAGTCTCAACATCATACAATTATTAAGAAACAATGTATATTATAAGGTCAGTTAAATATCTAATATTTAATATGACTACACCTATTTATATATTTATCTATTACCATGCAAGTATTTATTTATTTTAATTATTTATTCACCATGTCATGTATCAGATATTTATTAAAATTATATATATTTATCTATTTATTGCCATGCAACTATTTATTTATTTATTATCTATCTATTTCTTTATCACCATGTCAATGTCATGTATCAGCTATTTGTATATATGTAAAAACAAATGTATAGTATTTATATTATATGTATGCATGTTATATTTATTATTTATACACAATGTGTGACTGCATGAATATCTTATATAATATATGGCAAACATATGGTTATTATTGTAAGCAAAATATCAAATGAAATCAATTTGAGGGGCTGGAATACTCCAAATTTTCAATTTGTATATCAATGCATGAGGCCAATAAATATTTAAAAATTGAATTCTCATTATTTTCATTATTCCTGACTAGCAATAAATATATATGATCATATTATTCATAATTATGGGTTTACATTAGCAATCTGCAATTGACTGTGTGCTGCAGTAGTTCTGCTACCATTAGCCAGATGGCGACGTCACAAACTGGTTCCCATTGTGTACATGCTAGCCTGCGCATCTTGTAGTAGATCATCTTTGGGGTGGCACTGCAATGCAATAGTTGGTTCGACGCGCAGCAGGTGGCGTCCCTAGGCAGCTGTGTGTGGCTCCATCTAGTGTATATTCTCCAGGGTGGCGGACGAAACGGCTACAAGCGAAAACGGCTACAGCGAAAACGGCTACAGGGAAAACGTCAATAACCATAACGTCGACAGCGAAAACGGCTACACGACGATAACCAAAACTTTCACACCAATTTTCGGGACATAACCAAACGTCAACAAGGTTTATAAAGCCTTAGCCAAAACGTCAACATGCTTTTTCTACTTAACCATACGTCTACGGTTTACAGTGCCTTTTCCCACTGATCATGATACCAAAACGGCTACAGCCACAAAGACCAAAACGTCCACAGCCAATAAAACAAGCATTAGTCAAAACATACAGGTCATCTGTTCATTTGGATTATATATATATGTATAGTGTACAGAATTGCATGTGATCTTCGTGTTTTGGGATGCCATTAAATTTTGTAGCCGTTTTGGGCTGTAGCCGTTTTCGCGTGTATAGCTGTTTTGACTGGCATTCTATTCTCCACCATGAGTTGAAGTACAACCGTAACAGGGCGTATTGACACCACATTTAAATGAAAAAATTGTAACATTTTAATGTGAGTGTCGAAAATACCCGCCCTGTCGATAATACCTCCGTTACATTCATATTTAAATTTTACCCAAGATCCATTTAAAATTGAATTTACAGAAATTCAGACAAAAAAACGTTAATAACAACAATAAAGATATCTGACGTTACGGACTCGGACGTTTGGGAAATCGGACGAATTGACTAGTATTCCCTCCCCCCCCCCCTAGAGGGCGACACAGTCTAGTATTCATGGTGGGCGATTTTGAAGTTGTTTGCGGTATTTTCCCCGCTCAAAATAAACATGTCCACGAAGAGAGCCAGGTATCGCCCGGTACAACAGGCCACCGTTCCGACCAAGGATAAGAGGTACACGCCGACCTGACACACATATATATATATATATAGTGTACAGAACTGCATGTGATCTTCGTGGACGACCTGTATATTGTTAATATAGCTTGTTATCGAATGTGTTTCTCTTTGAACTTAATTCGTTTAGACTTGTATTTGTATTACGCGCGCCCGCTGAAAAATGCAAAGTTGCATATATTATTTAGTTGCACAATTTATGTACCTTTTTATACCATTGTAGTATTTACCCCCGTGCTTCATTGAACAATGAAGCCCCACCCCCCTTGCATGATATGATGGGCCATGGATATTGTGCAGGCTGTCACAAATAAGGAGGGGGGCTCCATACTGACCATAGGAATATGACACTCCTTCCCCCTCTCCACAAGAAGATGATACTCCATCTACCCCCATCCCCCCATGGATATTGCACAGGCTGTCACAAATTAAAAGTGGGGCTCCACGTACTAAGAAAACTATGCTTGAAATCGCATCCGTGCTTTGACCACTTCCACACTTGTACACATCTATGAAAGAGGTTAAAGCACGGAATCAAAAGATTATTATTTTCACGGCCGCTCAGCTAATCAGACATGTCACATGACGACTCATCAAATGACGCATGCGCTGAACAGCGCGAAGGTGTTGCAACCACCCTTTTCGGACTGCAGATTTTTGTGTCATATACAATTGTAACAATAAATTACTTATTTTTGAACTTCTATTGTATGTGTTATTAATTCTATTCTATTACTTTCTTTTATTATAATACATTTATCTAATTGTTGAATGTCTATCCATAAAATGACTTTCTCTAATTTGTAAGAGCAAATATGCAGTATAATGTCGCTCACTATACTTATTGTAATGAGTCTATTCTGCTATTTATAAATTTTTGTAACATGAATTCTGTGGTAAATAAATTTATGAATTGAAAATAAAATTTCATAATTTTGACAAATAGTACACATTCCTTTTTTTTTTCCTCTAAAGAAAAACATTGGCCCAAGGTAGGCTGACCACAGACTCAGTTACAGATGCAACAGAAACCACATCAGGTAATAGTGGGCATTTACTCAGTATGCATTGATGTTTGGAAATGTCAACTTACTATTATTGTTATTATTTTTCATATTATTGTCTTCAGGTATATTGCCAGCTTCCCCTGCACATCGGCTGTACAGCATTGATGATGATAACGTCACTGATGATGCTGAGCCATCGACACCTCGCAAGTATGTACCAAAAATGAGATGCTGCCTGAATACTGCAAAATTAATTGAATCTTTTTCGGTATAGTGTTAGTAGCTTGTTACTTTACTATTGTTGATGTTCACCCTTTCTGATCATAGGGGTGCTCCTCGCAGAAGTCCGGTTGACTCTCCCAAACGTATCCAACCAAATTCTTCTCTTGAACTTACAGACACCGAAAGGGGTGCTGTTTTCAGCCCAATGAGGGTAGGGATTTATGAACAAGAATATTTGTGATCAATCAGTAGATTGAGATATTGTTTCGTTTTGATGATGGACATCAACCACAATTTTGTTGCAGGAATCTTTGCGCAAACAAGCGTCCACTGTCTTACTAGTTGATGCCTCTCGACAAACTGCTGGACCAGAAACTGCAGAAGTTGACATCAGTCTGGGGTTTACTCGCTCCCCTGCTCGCGTTGTGTGTCACTCACCCTCTGTGATTCCTGGCAGCCTTGGGTTTGTATTCCAGACACTTCATACATTTTTGTTTTTCATACACACCGCTGTCGAAATACAGAGTATAATATGGTGTATCATGCATGGCTTTTGCAGGGATAAAACAGGAAATGTTGAGAGGAACAGAAGAATTAAGATGGACCAGCTACCAACGATCTTCATTGCAAATGATGACCAAGCTCCTGACCATGAAAGAGTACGCATTAGTCCGCCAAGGTACAAGTCTCCTGCTGTGGTTCGGGAGAAAGGTGTCGTTATAACTGGTGGGTCGTCAAATTGCCTATCTTTGATATTGAAGAATGCCTCTTTATTTCAATTCAGAAAGACTTAAGATGATTATTTTGTGAGTGGCTTTGACCTTGTGCATATGACAAGTTAATTGATGCCATAGTTGGGGGAAAATTTACCAGTTGTCCTACTCATTGAGGTATAATTTTTTTGTCAGGTGGCCATCGCATGAGTTCTCATCATGATCATAGTTCATCGCTAGAAAGTGCAGAGGCCTTCGTCTCTGACATTTCCTCATTATCGGATGTCTCACCTTTGGAACCAAAAAGAACTGATCCTCCAACAACCAAGTATGCAATATAGACATTATATAGTGTAACTGTGCCATAGCAGCATTACTGTTTCAAGCGTATTAATGATAAAAATTACACAATTTTGTCAGTTCGAACATTTTGATGCCGAAATTAGTGCCAATTGTTGCAATATGTAATTTGTGTATATTTTTCTAGACCATCTGTGGTGATTACAGAAAACCTACATGACAAGAAGAGGATTAAAAAAAGAAGTGAGTAGAGCTGCATTATTTGTTTTTGACAGAGAAACCCTTTGGGTTCTCTCTCATTGCATTCACTTCTCTGTCATGAGAGGAGTGTTTTGGTTCTGTTGTAGTGCAGACCCTGTTCGGGGAGCAAGTGAATGGTCTAGAACTGAGCTACTAAGCATGTAGATGGTCAGTTATTCAGCGGATTTTGGAAATGAGAGCCCTTTATTGAGAAAATTGACCAAATAATGGCTATTTTTGTGGTATTTCGCCAAGTTTTATGCCTCTTGGCCGTGAATGCAGCCCTACCGTAGTGCCCCTGGTGGTGAATATAAGAACTATACTTACTGTGGAGCTTGACAGAGGATGAACCGAGAACACTTCAGGTTTCATATATATATCCATGATGCAGGAACTTAGTTTTTAGTTATATATTGGGCGAATTGGTTTTGTGACGAGTTAAATTGGGCGAGATATTTTTGGGCGAGTTGACTGGCCTCCCTTCAAAATGGTCAAGAACTAGTCTACTAGCAGTCCTTGGAGCAGTAATAATGGCGGGAAATGCCGCGAATTAGATCCCCTTGGATCCCAACTTGTCAGATAGCCAAAATTGCACTTAACTAGCCAGAATACAGATGAATTACAATTAGAAAGTTGGCTGACCATGGGATACATGTGTTTATTGCACTTGGGAGCATGCCATCAGGGTAAATTGTACCTCAACACTGTCTGTTTCTCTGTCATGAGAGCCGTCAGGTCTAGTTTTAATTCACCATAAGAACTGATGAACATTATTTCTAATGCGTTTTATTTCTTTCCTGCAGCTGCAAAAGTTGTCAGCTCTCGTTACATGAGCACATCTGCTTCCAGACCTGGACCTGTGAAAGCCATGGCCAACAAAGTAAGAATAATTATTAGTGTAAAGAGATTACTTGAAATAATGAATTTTGTTACTGGCTTTGAGTGGTACATGGTTAATGCTTATGGAATTGTAACACAGCAGTTATTGCTGAAATGCCTACAAATGAAACTTATGGGAAGTTGTTAATCGATGCAGGCAACACTGGTCTGTCATTAGACTGATGAAATATGCAGAAATGCTTGACTCTTGGTAATATGATCACTAGGTACCACTACAGTAGGTAGTGGGTCATGATATGACCGGGATCTTTTTCATGTCCAGTGTTTGAGATTAGAACAAGAAAAAAAGTCTGAGGTTCTATGACATTTGCCGTCTAAATAGCGATTACAGACAGGTGGTTAAACCAAGTTGACATATTTTACAACTCATTTACTAAAATAATCTTTTATCTCAGACCCCAATTATTTCCAGAACTTTTCTTAGGCTGTTACCTTGGCAATGACTGTGATGGAAAGAAAAGCATTCGGAAGTTGTATTTAGCTAAACTTATAACTTGACTTATTATTTCAGAGTAAAGACAGTAGCATGAATATGAGTGAATTCAGACCTAAAGGGCGGAACGATTCCAGGGACATCCAGCCTGTGAGAACAGGAGGAAGCACAAGACGTGAACCTGTCAGGCCACGCACAGGAAGTGGGACTCGTTTGGGTCATCGTGATGGTAGTGGAACTCGACTAACAAGTAGTAGAGGTGTTCCAGAAGAAATCAGGAGCATCATGACTGATGGGGGGAAATCAAGACTGGACAGGAGTCGAGACGTGGAGGAAATTAGAAGGATTCAAACTGCTGGAGCCACTATAACAGGGTCAACTAGGAGGGTAGGTGATGGGGTGTCGGATATTGGACACATCTCAGAAATCCAGTGCAAAACCTCATCCTTCATGGATTCAACTGGAATTTCTGCACAAAACAGAAGTGAAGGTTTGTGATTATGAATCTATTCAAAATCCCGTTGATTAAATATTACTTCCATTTCATTTTATTCCTTATTTATATTTTTGTTTTCTTATCAATATTGACTGTGATGAATGACACTATTGACAGATCATTTGCTTGTAAATATTCATATTTGGAGTATTTATTTTGTCTTTTCAGATTTTACAAGCCACATTCTAGACTTGTCCGAGATAGCCTCAGTTGGACATGGACCACACACTCATCAGCGCAATTTGTCCAAGGAAGTCAAACCTAAACAGAAAAGTAAATCGATGGACAAGCAACTGAAGTTAGATTTACTATACTCGCGATACTTGCAATTTGTGTTTTTGAACTCCAAAGCTAAGAAGAGCTTTCAAGAGCAAGAGAAGAGTGCAATGGTAATTGATAGAATCATAAGATTTATCTTTTAACATGATTTCATCTGATATTATGCATTGGTGACATCATACATTGAGCTATTACTTCCGGGTCCTAGGTAACTGGTCACACGTGAACTGACCAGACCTATAGATCAGTATTACCCCACTTTATCTGATGTTGAAATTAATTTCACATCTTTCGCAATTAAAATTAATATTGCATTACATGCATTATATCCACTTAAACGTTCTCTTGACTGTATGAACCTTTTCAGACACAAATTTACGGATTTTGGGAGGAGAATGAAAGGCTACGACAAAGGGAAGCTGATCTCAAGCAACAATTGGCCAAATTACAGCATCTTAACAAAGTGGATGATGCTCTTCATCAACAGGTATGGTTGAAGCATATTTGGAAGTGCTATGCAATTTTCGAAATACAGAAAATCTTGCATAATTCGTTGAATCTTTGCACAACTCGAACCAAATTTAAAAGAACCGTTGGCTATTTGTTTCATTTATGAATCTTTGCATAAGTCAAAACTTTGCCGAACTTGAATGGATTTGGGTGGTCCCTTTGAATTCGACTTATATAAGACATAAGATTGTTTATTTATTACAAACATATAGGTTTATTGCAGAACGTGTTTTGTGAATGTAGTTTATTGTTCTGTAAATTATCCTCCAGTATAGCAAAACCTTGTTATAACTAAATTGATTTGAACCATAGATACGGATATATTGTACTGGGGTATTGTTATATGTCAGTGTCATAATAATAGAAATGGTAGGGAAGCGATGCTTGTTGGGAGCTGACTTTGTAATGCCTGACTTGTCTGATAAAGAATCAGTTATAAGCAGTAATATTTCTTTGCAGTTATCAAGTTTAGGTTCTGTTGTGCCAAGCCTTGACCAACTGACCAATGAGTATAAAAGACTCGCCGAAGCATTGGACACGACAAGGCACCAGATTCAGACCAAAGGCATTTACATTCCTGATGACCAAGACCATTACCAAGGTGGGATTTAAAGCAATGATTTTGCAATTTCTCATTAATTAATCATATCATATATATTGTCCATTTCTAATAAAAGGTGGGGGCGACAAGACCAGTTTGTCAGATGATTGTGGTGAATACTTTAGGTGTATGTTCAAATTCTCAGCAACTAGAGGGGGTAAAAGAACAAATGACCCTCATTCTGCTCCTGTTAATTTTGCTGTCGTATTTCCTTTTGTGAATTCCGGGGTTTGCGAATTCTATTGTGGTCCTTGAAAAATCTTCGAAGTTGGATTAGCAATGGAGCAAAAATCGAGTTTTCTGCTAAATGCTTCAATTTACTTACAATATTGAAACACCACAACTAAATTTAAAACATTAACTATTACATTATTGCAGATTATTCAAAATTGTGACATATAAAAGACAGTGGGCTCCTTGTACAATTCCATTCAACAAATTTGCATTCACTTGCATGTTGGGACTAACTAATACTTATGGCGTATTGTTGACTTTTTTTTCCAGAGCAAATTGTGAAAGCTTTGAGTGAGAGTGAGCAGTTGTTAGGAGAGCTAAGCGTAATGATCAGACAACAAGAACCAAGGATAAAGGATTTCAGTGAGAACATGATCGCTATGGAGAAGACTTTGGAAAATGAGGTCCATGCATTGAGCAGGTCTGATTGTCATTGCTATGAATGCTCAATAACTTTACTAAGAATGCAGAATTTATAATTAGAAGACTAGATGTGACAGTGCTGACACTGCCAGGTGTTTAATTTTCCATTGTTGTGAAATATTACTAATATTTTTTACTCTTTCCAGTTGCAAAGAAGTAATGTCTGCAGCGGAGAGCTGGGCAATGAACGAAGCATCATTACGAGTTCAAGATCTACAGCTAACTACCAGATGAAGATGATCATTGGTCAGACTGGATTAAACATGGTGCTTTAAGCTGTAGAAGCATTAATCAGTGGTTTACATCCTGTGTAAATCCATTCATGAAAAGACTTTTGACAGTTTGATATTGACTTTGCCATATTTACAAGTTCTGAGTGCAACTTGGAAAGTAAAGATGTTAAAGTTGGATTCTCCATGTTACGTCTGCCAAAGTAAGATATTTTTTTTCCTATTGTATTCCTGTTGTTGTAATGTTCTGTTTGTACTTTTGATACTAAGCTTTTTGACAGTTTATTGTAATAAATTATTTAAGTATGAACTTCTTTAAACTTTTCATGTTGGCAATGCTAACTGGGTGAAATGGTTTAGTAGTGTGTTATCTGCTCTGGAGGTTAATGGCAGTGCGTTTGAGGTGTGCTGTAGAAACAGTGAGTAATTATGAAGAATACAAAAGATCAGGAAGCCTTACGACTAGACATCAGTGGCAATTCTTCATGAAAAATTAAAAAACAATCCTTTGAGTTAATTTAATTAACAGCATTACAGCTATATATGATAATAACTTACATACATTACAATACATACAATGTCTCTTGCAAATGAAAATATTTTGATCTAGTGCTTAGAACTTAGTTGGTTTCCTTTTAGCGATGTAATTGGCTATGGCAGGCACAGCGTCCACTCTCTTCCTAAGAGCTTGCAACTGTGGGACTAGCTTTAGGTCAACTGTGAGTCCTGTTGTCTCCACCCAGTCACACAAGTCAAAGAAAGCTAGGTCGGCCCAGGTTAGCTGAAATTTGACATGAAAGTGATATATTATGAGGTGGTTTGATACACAGTAGAAATGAGTTGTGTAGTTAGAAAGTCAGTTTTAAAAAGGTTTTTTTCCCCCCTGAAGTGAGATGGTTCATACATCTTGTAAACATGTATCTACGTTTTAAATGTTGAAACTGCTAAGTCCAGTAATTGATTTATAATTTCACACATATTTAAAGTGATACGATGTCTTAGACCTTCCCAGGCAAATCCAGCCCTTAACTGAAGAAATAGCTACATCTACCACTAAACTTACTTGTTTTGTACTTTTTTGAAACATTTAAGTCATAATCTTGACAGTACACAGCATCAAAGTACTGGTAAAATCCGTTAGGCAAGATTTGGGCATCATGGTGGAGTTACTGTGGATTGGCTGCTGCTGCTGCAGGCTATGGGGTATTATCATAATTTATTCATGTGGCCCATGTGGTCAGAGCTGTCAAACTAACAGAAACAATTAGATGGGCTTGTCCTCTATTTACAGTGTATGATATTTACTCATATGAATTGTGAAAACAGTTTACCTTGTTCAGAATCACTTTTTCATAGCTTCAATTAATGTATAAACACAATTTCCAGAGTAAACAAAACCCTCGTGGTTCCTGGTGGTTGGAATTTGGCTCTGCCTGGCTGTGGTCATGTGACCCAAGCCCAGTTTCAAATTATTTCGGTGTACACCAAAATCACTACAGCCGATTTTAAGACTGAAATACTCATTACAAACAAATGGATTGGCACAAAGCAAAGTGGTTTCTGACAATACACATCCTCCACTATCATTCAGTGGTTAATTAAAAGAAACTTTCAGTTTGACCTAGATATGAGACTTCATATCACTTTAAGTTTTATTCTGTAATATTTGATAATTAATATTTCCCGTCAATGTTAATCATTGTTAATGGCTACTGCACTGAAAAAAGTGGTAATTTTGGATGATTCTAATGCAGTTTTGCCTGTGATGTCTTTAAACCAACCACTCTCCCCAAAAGTTTTGCATTCCCAGATTTTTTATAGATATCCTTTTAATTTTTTGGATTTATTTATATAAATGCAAGTATTTAAGGTGTTTTAGACTTACATCTTTGCCTACGAACCAGTCTCCTGGATTTTCATCAAAGATCTTCTCCAAAAATCCAAGCTTGCGTGGAAGGTTATTGCTGGATAAATTTGCCTTTTTTTCTTCCTGTGGATAATTGAAATATATTGCAATTATAAATGCACGTTTTTTTATATTTATTAGTGCAATTAATCATAGGATCACCTTTCAAGTTAAGGCAGCAATTAAAGGCCATTGAATTGTGCGCTAATCAACTTATTACGAATACAGATTATTGCAAAAATTATTGCGCCTCATGATTATGCACCATCTGAAAGTTTCAGTTGTAATGTTTATTGATTTCACAATTATATATAAATATTTTTATATGCTATTTATTAAGCTAATTTAGTATGCATTTCCAAGACTTCGTGAGGATGTGACTTGATATGGTCTTGCATGTCAATACTCACTGATTTAGATACTATAGCATTACAGCTATATATATGTTATTAATTAATTCAGTTATTGATTTACTTAATTCAATTGTTATGCAATACCTTTCTAGTTTCGTCCTTTTCCAGCAAAAAATAGTCAAACGCGTCTTCAAAAAGTTCATTAATGCATTCAACAGCCATGTCTGCTCTGGCTTGTTCTAATGATGTCTTTCCTGCCAGGCCTGAAAGAAATCAAAAAGTAGAATTAAGTAGATTGTTTCTCTGGTGAATTGAAAGTGTTTTCCTTTAGAATATTTGTTAGTACAAATTATCCTTTCATACTATTAAAGTAGAGCATAGATGCCAAGAATAAGATAATGAAAAATAACAGTAAGGTGTATAAATGGAGTTTGAAGTGAATAAATGAAAAAGGAATATGAATTAAAAGTGAAGATTAATAATACCTGTTTCTCTAGCAGCTGTCCTGGCAACAGCAAGACTCTGGCAGATCCTCACTCCATCCACCTCCAAGATTGGTAACTGGCCAAAGGGAGGGTTCACCTCTGAAGCAAATGCAGAAAATTTCTTTTTTACATTGTCTTGATTACATGCTTAAATCTAAAATGCTAAAGGACTCATTTAGAGGCCGGGGCATGAATGACCTTATCAAAGCTGGTCTCATTTTGTTTTAATAAGGTGAAAGCTGTTAACAAGTGAAAAGAGCATCTGGGTAACTTTGTAATCAAGAATACACAGTATGATATGGTAAATTTAGACTTGTATGCAGTTTTAATAGAAATTCTGTTGTAGTGATAGGGTGCAACATCAACTACATCAATATTTGAAAATTCCTCATTGATTTCCAGTTAAAAATCTCAATTTGATATGACCTGAATTGGAAAAAGTCAGTCTTGAGACTCCAAACTTTTTTCCCCATCTTATTGTGTTTTGCAAATAAATGTCTTTATTACTTGTCTAATATTAAAGAATAAATAAGGGGGTTTCAGAATTTTATTATTTTTAGGCCTTGTCCTTAAATAAACGAAACCTTGCAGCCAATTTCATAACCAATCTCAAAGACTTGGAAGCTAAACTCAAGATGATGTCACATGAATGCAGGACTCTCATTGGTTTAGGCAGCCCACAACCAATGAGAGTGCTGGACTCACATGGCATCATATGGCATTTAGTTTCCAAGTCGAATGCGATTGTTTCAGATCTATGAAATTGGCTGTAACATTAAATATTTTTTGGCCTTCAAAAAAAAAAATTACTTCCCCTCCCCTACTTCCAGGAATTCCTAATTTCAAGCAAAACGACATTGCCACCTCTGCCTCACAGTGCCTCAACCTATAGCTGTAGCACCAACAGTACTGTACTTGCCAAGGCACCGGAGTGTATTGATTATGCACTGTAGCAGGAAGCTACTTACTTGGTTTTAAAGATGCCCATTCGCCAAGCCCTATTCTGTCGTCTTCAAACTTTACTCCCGCAGTCTCAAAAATCATCCGAGTCAGTTGTCCTCGAGCTTTGAGATCAAAGTAGATGAGCTTGAAGTTCACCATTTTGGAACTGATTGATGTTCTAGTGCTGTAAACATATTAGGAAACCGGTACAATAATATTTTACATTGCTGCAAAGCTTACTAAGCAGCTGCTAAGTTAGGGTTAATTATAGAATGATGGGGCAACAAACACAATTATTAAAGAATGCCTTTGATTAAATGAGTAAAACAGTTAATTTTTTCTGGATTCTGATAAGTTATCTCAATAATGTAATATTATGTATTGTAAATTTGAAATGTGGAAAAATCTTCGGTCAGTGTAATTTATAAAATAGATATATTGATAATTATCTGTAGGTTGGGTAATATTTGATGTTTTCTTTGCTAAATACAGAATCTTACCTGTAAATGTGATGTGCTCTTAGCTGCAGCAAATGCTCGTCTGTTCAGCAATTGCAGCTCATCTACTGTTTATAAAAGTTCTGGTTTTGCTTCGTCATTCAGCTCTGTTTACATTGAGCTCTGCAGGCCACTTTTTGTGAAGGGGCATTTGAATATTGTGGGGGAGCAAAGAAATGAAAGCGATGTTTTGCATTGTAAAAGTGCCCCAATTACGTGTCTGTCATCAAAAATATTTATGTGTATTTCTACCAGTGTGATTAAGAAAAAATACATGTCAGCCTGACTGAATGAATGTCACCGATTCATTTTCTAGGGCACTATAGGGGGAACAAGGGGCATGCTGATAACTGAATAGACTGCAATATTATGTACACAGATATCTACATTTATGTCGATGTGTAAGAGATCTGCCCTATCTCTAACGACAAAGTCTTGTCCTAAAGTGGTCCCCAGTCCTTTCAAATATTCATCCATTACTTCTTTTTTTTTTTTCTTTTTTTATACAAAGTGTTAATAACTGTAAACAGAAAGGACAATAAAAGAGATTCTGATTCTGATTCTCTAGGGTTCAGAGCATAAACAATTATTCTGGTGTGCATATTTTTTCTGGTGTGCATATTTTTTTGGATACATTTTTCATCATAGATTATTCATCGCATGGACCGCCCTGGATACCAAATGAGTCACCAACAACCAGCTTTTTTATTTTTGTTTTGTCTTTTTAATAGAAAAAATATCAGAGTTTGTAGCTTTGAGCTGACTTGTTAATGGTCTCATACATCATGTACAGTTGGCGACATTACCTACGTGATGCACACTAAAGATAAGCAAATATTATTGCAAATGATCGCAGGTTGCACTAATATTGACTTGGGCAACTTTTCTGAAAGTTCATTTCATAAATAACTTGTTCTAATGATGTTTTTGAGGCAATCACGTTAGTGATGTCGCCATGGAGGTGATGTCGCCATGGAGGTGATGTCGCCATGGAGGTGATGTCGCCATGGAGGTGATGTCGCCATGGAGGTGATGTCGTCACGGAGATGATGTCGTCACGGAGATGATGTCGCCAACTGTACATGTTTGAAAGTGTCAATGTAATTTTGCCAAGAACATGCCAGGAAATGCTAATGTACTCTATTCATGCTACAACCATTAATTAGCATATATGACTTCAGTATTTTAGTTGCAGTTCAAAGGACCAGCTTGACAAAATCCTCCAAAACAGTGTGATAATATCACAACAACCATGAAAACAATGGTCAGTGACATCACAAAACTGACCATTGGTCAATGCTTTATGAAGCTGAGGCCATAATGTGCAAAAGGCCCAGGTATGAACAGAATCTATGAATTAATATTGCTCGGTTTTCTTTGCAGTTGATTCTGATTAATTGCTGCTAAGATGTCCATTCAGCGTGATGAATTTCCGCTTTTAGTTGTTTCAGAGGGCTGTCTGGCTGGTCTCATTGTAGGAATTGTCATATTTACTATTGCTTACCCTGCCTTAAAACTGCAGGCTCCAAGGCTGCCAAAATGAAATTTTAGGAGTGAATTTCCTTGAAATCAATGACACATTCCAAATGTAAAATAATATTCTATGTTATAAATTTTGCATTGGAACCTTTAGTCATGTGGGTCCACAGTTTGAATCAAAATTGTGGATGTTCTAAGGTGTGAAAAAAAAGTGTCATTTAACTTGAACTTCATCTCTATTTTTATGTAAATAAGGCTGAGATTATCTTATTATAACTGGTGGATGCCAGCTTGGTGCTTTTTTTTTTAGTAAAACTTTAGGCTAGAATATGCAGTGGATAACAACCAGTATCATTTATTGTAAAATGCCTTTTAATTTATTGTCGTAAGATAATGTAACACGTAATGAGATAATGAATTTGATTTATTCAGTGACATGACTTTGCTTTGGCTAGACAGAATGTGGTCTATTCAGATTTACAAACAGCAGCTGAGCATGCGGCATCATGAAAAAATAAATTTGTTAAATATGGCCAGTTTTTAAAATCAATGAAGAAAAATTGGCTAAAAAAAAATCTATATTTAGATATGATCATATGTATTAATAGGCCTATATGTTTAATCATACATACTCTGTATACACACAGTGGGAAATACAGAAAATATAGGTACATGTGTATAGAAATGTGTTAATAAATCATTAATGTCTATATTGTCCATTGTGTAATTTCAGTGTCAGCATTTAGGCAACCCTGTAGTTCTTTTATGACACCTACCAGGACCGAATTGTCAAGGAATGATTAGATTTGAAAAAGAAAAGACAACATATTCACATAAAATAAGAGATGTTATTTATTTAAGATATAAAAAATTACAGATGCAATTAATTGAATTTGTGAATGGCAGCTTAATTGCAGCATTGCACATCATATTTTACACACATATGTGCTGTTATATGCAGACTGCCCAAGGCATTCTTGTAGCGTCGGTCTTTTCTTGACTCTGTAAGTCACATCAAAGATAATGTTATCAGTAATAGGGTACTCTTGATATTCAAGTGTCATCTTTTTGTATCTGAGTATCTCAGATATGCCATTTAATCTTAGATAAAAAATTGAAGATTTTATTCCTGATAAATGCAACAATTTGGATCCGTATCAGCTATTTTGTATAAGCTAATTTGTAATTTTATGGTATATCCTATCACACATCAAACCCAACTTTTTACATGAAAAATATCTATCTAAGTGTTTAATTGATATAAAGTGTTACCATTTTGACATATGTGTCACCACATGCAAGACGTATAGCCTCAGAAGTAGCTGGACTGTTCAAGCGGAAATGTCCCGGACCAAGTCCATTTTGAATCCTTGCTACTCGGATGGCCTCTTTAATTGCAAAGAACACAGACAGGGAGCAGTGCATGGTTGGCTCTCCTATCCCCTGCAAAATGTTATTATTTAGGAAAAATACATTTATAAGTGTTTTAGAATTATGAGTTATAATAGGATTCATAATAAATTTCCACCTGTTTTTCAATCACATTTTGCCATAAATGGCACGGAGAAGCGCAAAATGAACAGAAATGTTAGCAACAAGTAAAAGCCCAACTTTCCAGCTGATAAAACAGGTCTGGGAATCAAATACCCAGAATTTTGCTATATCCTCCATTGTAATTTTTGCTGCTTCTCTGCGCCCATAACAAGGGGCCAGAATGATGAGATAATGGTAAATATTTATCTTTGGAAACATAGGAAACTTGAAGTCAGTTGGTACTAACTGTTTTTTTTTATAATTTAGAAAGTTGGGATTTGATTTATTGGTAAAATTTTTGTCCATTGTGTGCTGCTCCAATTAAGCTCTATTTAATAAAAAAAATGACCAAAACATAAGTTGACAGTATTTACCAGCCACACATTGAATGAGTTGATCTGTTTTTGTGTGATGATGGTTTCAGTAATACAGTTGGGCCCAAAAGTTTGCATACACTTAGCAAGATGTCATAAACGAAATTGTGAATAAAATCACCCAAGTGAAAATAGGTAGCTAAAATCTTTGATGGAAATAAGGGGAAATGATTGGTGATTATTTGTTTGAGAGAAAATATTTGGTAAGGAAATGAACTTCATTTTGCTGAGGTGTTGGTAAACTTTTGGGCCCGACTGGAAGTCATAGCTTCTCGCTTTAACCTTCAGTCATTTTGTAGCTTGATAACAATTATATTATAATATTCTTAGAAATAGTCAGCGAAGTTAGTAATAATTACTAGACTAATGTTGAGGTAAATACGCAGTCATGGAACTGTTAAAAGTGTGTTGTGTCGTTAATTAATTAAAGAAATATCTTCAACCTTTGAGGAATAAACAGCTTTTGGGTTTGATGATCCCTTCAGAATGGACACATTGAATGAGGAGGGAATGTCAGTGCAGCCAGGAATTTTGTAGTTTAGTGGACCTCTGGTTACAAGCCGGCCATCCTTGGTGTAAAGTCTCTCTTCATAGACCACAAGTCCTAATCCCTGTCAAAAAAAAAAAAAAAATCATATTTGTCTTTTTGACGGATTTGATTGCAGGTAGTAAATAGTTTGTCATTTCTCACCATGACAAAAGCTCCCTCAATCTGCCCAATATCTATGGCCGGATTCAGACTTTGGCCGATGTCTATGACCATGTCAGTCCGGATAATCTGGAAAAGATATGACAATCAAAAAGAGATTGTTATTTGGAAAATGGCTCACTTGTAACCAATCAAGTGTAGAACTTAATGACAAATGGATTGTTTGGTTTGATCAATTTGCACAGATACTTATCATTTTGTTGTATTAATTATAATAAAACTATTGTTTATTTTGATAATTATGAAAAACTGTTATCAAACTATCACTACATATACATATATTTAAGAAATTTTAACATGGTGTAATGGACTACACAATGTCATTTTAAATTGACATTTGAATAGAAATGGGCAGGGGCAAAAAATTGAAATGCTGTTGTTTGAGCATGACTTGTGGATTTATAGCTGAAGTTTTGGGCATACTACATTATGGAGATTTTCTGCAGAAAAAATGTCAATGAAAATGCCCCAGCTATTGATCGCAGTAGTTTTTCCAATATTTTCCAGAAAGTCTTACTGTATGAGCTCCTGTCAGGACATCGATTTCTACTTCAGAACATGCTGCTCCAAATGTGTAATACGGGAATGGACTGCCCCGTCCAGTGGTCCAGTCCATGTCTACTATTCCATTCAACCTACAAATAATCATAGTACCTGATTAGACAATTTAATTGACAGCTATGTAAATAAGGAGTCACTAAATTTGTGTATAAAGTTCGGATGAATTTAAGAAGACATACCGGTAAAATCCAAAGACCGATAAACCTATCCTTTCTCCGTAAGCAGCTTTGATCTGCAATATTAATTACCCAAGTTTGTGATAATTGCCTGATTGATGTTTAGCAACGTATTCGTATTACCAACTGACAGATAAATAAAATAAACCTTAAGCAAGACAAAAGTCTCACCCATTCTATCCATGTGCCTTTTGGATTTTTCTCCTTAACTGGTTTCAGTCTGTCATTTAACTCATTGCAGGCATTCTGGAATGGAAAAAATAAAATCAGCATTTTTTTTTCTGAATTGCAAGCTGACTGATATTCTGAAGTCAACTCTTGCTCACCAGAAGTGCTGCTCCATAAAGGTCAGTGTTTGTGCTGCCACCTGTTGCACTTGCATTTGGTACCTTACTTGTGGTCGTTTCATTTATGTAAATCTGGTCCATCGGGATCTCTAGTGCTCTACTAACAATCTGCAAACAATTGTCATAATTAACTTCATATACAATCCATATGGCAAGATGAGTTACCTATCTGCATTTAATGGTTGCATACCTGTGTCATTTTTGTGTTGATTCCCTGTCCATACTCAGTCCCTCCATGGGAAACAAGGACCGTACCATCCATGTACACTTGAATCAAAGCCCCGGCCTAAATCAAATTATTTTAAATGTTGTATGCTAGCTTTAGATCTGAGAAAGATTATAAAGACCTATGGAAAATTATGTGCACATGCAGTGTACCTGGCATGCAGCTAGTGCTGGGAAGCCTATTCCATATTTCACTGGAACCATTGCTATTCCCCTCTTTCTCCACTGGTTCTGTCTGTAAGAAGGAAGTCAAGTAATATTTCTTTATCACGTATGCCGAATGGTCATTATTGGCAACTAAACTGAAGACTTCTCACATTTATAACAGAACAGTTTAGTATATATCCAATGATTCTAGTGCTTGGGCATATTGGCAGTCATAGTTTTACTCTGTGATGAGTCTCTTGGCAAGTGTGCAGTTTAAAGTGATTTGGCTTGTAATACCTGTTAAACTCTTCAATGTTCTCCTTCCGATTCTCCACATCAGCAGAAGTGAGGACCTCTTCCCAGCATCGTCTGACTGTGACATCATTCATGGTCTGACCATAATGGGTGATATCACCTTCTTTGTAAAGATGCATTTCTCGTACCTATGGCATCGGTATGGTTGTAGTCATTTATAGAAGTTATTGTTAGAAACATTCTGTTATTCTTTTCGTGATATCACTATTTTAATTGGTTTTGCAAGCCTATTGTGATTGTGTAGAACACTTTATGATTTGATGCCTTTCTTGCACATTTTCATAATGAGGACCGTCAGAAATACTACTAGACCACATGATTTTTCTTTTACTCACCTTCATTGGATCCAAGCCAAGTTCATTGGCAACATGGTGAATAAGGTTTTCTGCAAAGAAGACCCCTTGAAAACTGCCAGAGCTCCTGCATGCAGTATTTGATGGAGTGTTGGTCATCAGTGGTGTTCCTTGCACTGTCATGTTGTCAATTTTGTAGCTGTTGTCAGAGTATACCAAGGTCAGCTCTAAAACCTGTGAATATTCTTTATAGGGTTATTCAATGTAATTCAGTCTGTAAACAGAGAGGACACTTCCAGAAACTAGTGAGTAATAACTGAGCAGCTTTTTCTTGAAAGCAGTTAAACTTTTTTGTAACTGGTTTTGATTATTTTGCGGTTTGCCATTGAAAGAAAATTTGATTTTTCATTGTAATAGCTAGATTTTTGTTATCAGAGAAGTATTTGTAAGTGGGTTTATGGTGTTTTATGAAATTCTAGTGACCACAGCTAGTCTACTCTGATTAACATCTGAATTATGTAAGCGTACGTGAGTTGTGCAACCAGCCTTGTGACCTCCATTCGAGAAGAACTGGTATTCAACAGCTGTGATCCTTCCATCGTCTTTACAACCAACCTGAAAGCAAATATTAACACCATTGTCTACTCTGAAACAATGCTTGTGGGGATTGCTCTATATTGGCCCATATGCAGATCTTAGTAATTCCTGCTGGGATGCTTGTCTCAAGAACTAAGGAATTCTCGAGTTCGGATTCTCCATCATAACATATTGTACTAAAGTCTACACATGTACTGAAATTCTCTAGCCATTTTGTGTACAGTATCAGGTATTTTGTATGGTGGATGGAAAATATACAAGTGGGGGCTTGCTATAATTATGATGTTTTGATGTTAGTACCTTGTACTTAGCAAAAACAGTATGTCTGGCTCCTACGGCTAACATGTCATCATCTCGTGAGAGCACACATCGTATTGGTTTATTCAACCTGCAAGAAGTTTTGGATGCAAATTAAAAGATTACGACAAAAAGTGCTGTTCTGCCTTGCATTAATTTACAAATAGTTCTGCCAATATACTATTAATTTTAATTATGGAATGACTTACTTCGTAGCAGCCAAAGCAGCTGGCAAAACTGGAATAAGTGCCTTTTCACTTTTCCCACCAAATGCCCCACCTGTTGACATACATCAGAATTTCAACTGGTAACATTATATCAATAATGGAATGGTGAGGAGTTCGACATGCAGTTTTGTGGGATGAGGAAAGAGTATATTGTACGAGGCGAAAGCTATGCTGCGTATTGTTATTAAGAAGTTAAAGCTGGATATGGTTTTGAAGGATACTTCTGAGTCATTTCTTTCAAACTTACCCATTCTTCGACTGTGTACCTCAATCTTGCTTGCGTGAATGCCCAAAGCAGATGCTGTGCCCATCTGTAACAAATTAAATTGTTGATTTCTTCACAAATGTACCCCAGGTGGCTAGCAGAAGTGCCAACATAGACAGCAAAATCTTGTACATACCTGAACAATATGAGGCCACTGGGTACTTGAATATATGTCCAGTGCATTATCCTCACCTCTGGGTACCACTAGACATGACTGTGTCTCAAGATAGAAATGCTTCTGGCCTCCGATGTGAACTTCACCTTTGAAGATTCGATCTGCATTCTTCATTCCCTCCGCTGTTCCTTGGGATGGGATGACGTATTTGCCTCGGAACGTTTTGTTTGCCTTAATTGCCTCCTGGAATTAAATTATTGTTTTAATAGCAACTGGTTATCTGCAACTATTGTTTGTTAAGTTTTATGTATGATTTTTGGGATATTCATTGGAGACAGGAAGTCTGGCTGAATTTCAGAGTTTGATCTGAATGGCCAGGTAAGAATGTGCTGAGGGAAAGGAGACTGAGAAAGGGCTTTTCACAGATCTTACCTCAATGGTGACAATAGCAGGCATTGGTTCATATTCAACTTTTACCAACTGAGCTGCCCGATGGGCCAAATCATGTGATTCTGCAACCACTGCACCAATAGGCTGACCTTCGGTAGTGATCTGAAAATAAGACATTTGGGGTCAAAATATTTTGTATCCAAGCAAATGACAAATACATCTGTTATTCACAATATGGCGATCAGAAGTTAGTCAGTCTAGCAAATGATTGTCTTAACCTCATTAGTTGCAAACATTTTGTCATCAGGAAAACCTTCGCTTTCAAAGTATTTCTGTTGACCGTCTTTATGGGTGAAGAAAGCCACTACTCCATGAAGTGCCAATGCAGCAGTAGCATCAACCTTCTTTATTTTGGCATGAGCTTGGGAACTGAGCACCAGTGCAAGATGCAATTCATCTGTGGTACAAAGAACATTTAGTACAAAACACATTTTTTTTCAAGTGGGAAAAATTTTGATTTTTTATAGAAGATTTGAATTATTTAATTTTTATGGAATATACATTCACAAAAAAAAACATGGCCATGACATGAACTTGCTTAACATTTAAGCTTTCAATATTGCAAGACATGCTTGACACATGGTTCCACGGATATATCAGGAATGCATATCAGTTGCCCATAATCTTACTTACTTTCATACCGAGGAGTGTCATCAACAAATATTGCTTCCCCAGTAGCATTCTTGAAAGCAGAAAGATGTTCAATAGGCCTTCCAATGGGATCATCGATATCTTGGCCTGGGGGTACCTCCACAATCACTTGTGTCCCACTGCAAGGTGCTCGTCGATAGATGTCTGTCACTTTGCTGGGATCCTATTGACAAACATTGTACTGGTCAAACAATTATCATGGTTAAGTATATACACTGTACTGGATCATGAATTTACATATGCTGAATTATAAATCATCATATCGCTTGGATGGAATAGTTTTGGTTCCTAATATATGGCCTTCACATCATCGTGATATGAAGACTGATCCTTTATATCTTGGATTAACTAGAGTTCATCCAAGTTGATGTGTCATGAACGGTAAACATTTACCATGACATAGTAAATTAAGTTATGTCAAGATATGATCAATACAAAAATTTTGTCATTTGTGAAGGTAAATTGCCATTATGTTACTGACTGTTCCTTTGAGAAGTGCTGACCTTAGATTCCAGTTGCTCATGAACTGCCAGATAGAACTTGTGGAAAAGGCTTGCTATGAGTGATCTTCGGAACTCTTCTTTACCCCCTGGTGATCCTGTTGGGATCTGTATCTCTTCTTTTAAAGATGCAACACCAAGCTCAATGATTTCCTTGTTCCATGGTCTGAAAAGAGTTGGTGGTCATCTTAGCACACCTTGTACAGTGCATTGACAAGTATATCGGTTTTGACAAATTATCTTGAGAAATCTTATTACCTGCCCTGCAAACCAGCTGCAGTTTTTACAGCAACTGTTGTTCTGTCTGCAACTCCACCATACACGAGTCTTATTTTCTTGATCACTCGAGACCCGTTTAGTACCAAATAGAAGCAAGCATTAACGATAGCAGTGTCATTGTTCTTCTTTCGCCCTTGCTTGAAACTGAAGATGTGGATGTTCTGCAGACACATGAATACAAATATTAAACAAGTTTGTGAACTCAGAGATAGGTCTCATTTCACTTAAGTTACCTTACGGACATTTCTATTGTTGTGGTTGTACTTGCCTTATTTGTGGTTGGTAATCTGATGGATATTATTAAGTCTGAAGGTTTAAGGAGAGTTTTTCTGAATCCATTGAAAAACTTGTCATCCAGTGGAATGTCAATGAATGTTCCGTCTGATTTGAAACATATATCCAAATTGGAAAGATTGAAAATAGAAGTTGAAAAGAAGTATGTGAAGTTGATATGTGGCAATTGTAAATTTTACAAAATATTCACGTCTTTACCTTGTTGAAGAACTGTTATTGAAGCATTAGCTGCAACTAAGACTGTGTTCACATCCAATCCTGCTGTAGCGTTTGCTATATTTCCTCCCAAGGTCTGTTAACATGGATGATGCAGACCAATTAATAACACTTACACTATGGTCCAACCATTGTGTAATATGCTGCAAGTTGACATATCGATCTTCACTTACCACTGTATTTCTAATTTGATTTCCTGCAAATCTGTCTATGATGGACTTCAAAGCACCAAAGCTTTTCGTCTTGTGCTCTGTAAAAACAATACACAAGTTGACTTCTATTTTAACGATAACAATAATGTGATAATACATAAAAAAAATTCTAGAGTCTCACCAGGCTCTTGTTTCATCAGTTTTGTTAACTCCTCACCGACTTCTGTTAGACTTAAACCAGCTCCTAATGATACAGAGTTTGAATCAACTCTGATTTCTTTGAGGATACTCATGTCCTTTACATATATGAACTCTTCATTTTTGGTTCTGTTTGGGCTTGGACGAAACCATGAAGACAACCCTGTAGTGCAAAAATACAAATTCATTATGTATTTGACAACTAAATTTAATTTTTTGTGAAAAAAACAAGTTGCAAGTTGTTATCAAAACACACCAAGTCCGCAATTTCCAGCAATCAACCTTGCGTTTGGGTATTCCTTTCTGACTTTAAGAAAGTCTTCCTTAGTCGTGGGTCTTATCCATGTGGCCCTGCTCCCATGGAATTGAACACTCTTTCTGGCATAGGAATCATTCAGTTGTATTTCACTTGGGAATATGTACTCTTGACTTGGGTCGTATGGTTGGATATCTCTCTCTTCATCTGCTATCACTTTCACCTGAATTTGTGGCATATGATCAGAGTACTGTCATATAT